>CM060670.1:15724597-16324597 GCA_030686955.1 Odontamblyopus rebecca | reverse complement strand
AATAGTTTTTGGGGTTAATATTTATCCTGTGTACTTTTCTTAGTACTAGTGGTGAAAGTTTTGGTATTTTTCTGTACTATGATAAAATTTGAGCTGTAGATGGTTGCATAAATAACTTCTATGACTCATTACAGACACAAACTAACTGCTAAAGTTCTGCTTTTTATTTATTATAGCTCATGTTTTTAGAATAGTTTTTGGACATAGGGGTTATTCCATGAAGTGAGCTAAAGTGAGAACCTTGCTTATTTTGGTATTACAGGTGTATCAAAACCTCAGTTCTGTTCCACCAAAGGGACTAACCAGAGGTGGTGCTGAGCTGCAGTAACACGCATCTAGGCACAAACCTGGTCGGGACCAAGTTAACTGTCAAGTTTATTTTAGCTTTGTCTCTAAGAATGTCTCAAGGAACATTTTAGTCAAAAGTCTCTCGTTTCTCAGCACGTGTTCACACACACCTGTGTTTGAACACCTGTCTCTGTCTGATACAGTCTAAAAAGCGACTTTTATAGTCACGTGTTGCTTGAGACTTTTACCGGCCATATGCACGGGACACACTCATCAAAAAGGCACAAACCATATAAAAGTCTATGGCCATTATTTCATTCAAATGATCATGTTCATGTTGCTGTTGTGAGGGGCAGTGCAACTTTTATGCACAGACAGAAACTGGTTTGGCCTCTGAGGCTGAACTGGTTTTCAGTGGGTTCTGACTGTGCTCTCCTTCATCACGTTTGTCTCTCTTTCACTCTTCTTTCGCTCTTTCTCAAACTGCAAAGAAGTTTGAATTGTGTTGAATTATCACTCCTAAATACAATCTATATATATCTATATCTAAGTACTATAGTGTTTCATTGTGCTGTTCATTTATTGCAACTCATGTTTTTTAACAATATTGTACATTTAGAATAGTTTTGAGGGGGATTTGATTTGCTTTCAGTATTATCTGTCTTATCTATATTTACT
This sequence comes from Odontamblyopus rebecca, assembly GCA_030686955.1. Lineage (NCBI taxonomy): Eukaryota > Metazoa > Chordata > Actinopteri > Gobiiformes > Gobiidae > Odontamblyopus > Odontamblyopus rebecca. Next base: position 16,323,631 of record CM060670.1, on the reverse strand, counting down.
TCAGCAAAATGTCGCAGACATAGTTTATGGACTGCTTTGCACTGCTCTATGATGAGTATTGGCTAAACTGTTTGGATGAATCAAAAATATCTGACAAATACCAAATATAGGCTTTGATGGCACATTACTGCTGTGACTGATTAAGGATAAAGTTTGTGCATCATCTTAGATCAAACATTGATTATAAAACTATATTTCATGAAACTGTACAAGTAGCAGCACTTCAGGAACAGTATGTTAGCTGTGTAGTGGGATGGACAGAGACAGTGAGGTCAGTGGGACCTGTGAATCCACAACACTGAACGATTGTGAAACCTGGATCAATGCTGGCTGCAAATACCACCATGTAAACCCACTTTCATGTCTCTGTGTAGTACACTTCAATGGAACAGTAGCTCTATAGATCTGTTTTTAGACCTGGTAGAGGATCAATTCAGTCATGCCTGGTTTTAAATTAAACTATTCTAGTCCTTTTGTTGTCTGGTTTGGTGAATTTTTAAAGGACCCATTTTATGCTATTTTTGATCTCTGTTATAATGTTGTTGGAGAAGGTTCATGTTTTCAGAGATCATACATGTGCAGGTCATACGTGTGCAGATTGTGCATGTGCAGGTTTTGTGCAGGTAAACGCCCTCATTGAGTGATATAGTGATCTCCAATGATGTGAGCCATAGCCAAGACCTGGAACTGTCAGGCTGCGACTCCAGTGTTTGCGCTGTGAGATACAGCCTCGTCTCTATGAATGTAGGCTGCTACGCACAGCAACCTACATTCCTTTTCTTGATTGAACGTGATCGATGAAATTCTTAACGGTCAATCATTGATTATTCGACTAATCATGTCCTATCCCTAGTAGACAAACTGAAAATAAAGGGTTACTCAAACTTGTATAAATGAAACAAAACACAACTCAGAACAAGATTTTAAGAACATAACATAACATGGATTAAAGGTTTAAGTTAATTTTGTGTTATATAGGACCTTTGAAATTAAGATATAGTTTTCAGATATTCAAAATGGTTCATTGCTTTTTGCACAGTTCTGATAGTGCTTTTTGTGGGGGAGGGTGGTACATGTGTGTCAGCAGTCATGAATTAGTAGAAAAACAAAAAACAAAAAATAAGTTACAGACTTAAGTTGCCACATTGTGGTTAAATCACAAGTGAAGCTGCTGCTGGTGCAAAGGAAATGATCTCAACTAAAATGAGCACACTGCTACAGGCTTCTAGAAATGTGTTAACTATTCATTTACTGAAGTATGAAGTTGCATTTTACCAGCTTTCTTAGTTCAATAGACAACCTAAACTTGGAATGACTCTTAAATATATTACACAAAATGAACTATTGTGAGCTTTAAGCCATGTTATAATGTGTTTTGTTCCATTCACCATGTTTGGTTAATCCTTTATTATTAGTCTGTCTGCATCTCCAATACTCAAAGTGCTTGTGCTTGTGCTTGATGTCATCAAGTGGTAGGTTTTCAAGTGAACTGCTCCTTTTACCTTTAATTCAGTAGAGTTTGGCAATTCATCCACATGATTCCAGTCAAGGTATATAGAGTACACAGTGGAGCACTTCCTGTATTACAAGATGAAGTGTTTTTTTGTGAATAAAACTAAACACAGCTCCAGGTATTAAACATAACTGTTCTGAAAATAGCATAATGCAGGCTCTTTAACCATTGTGACAAACTGCTTTTTATTTTAATTGCGTCAGCATTTATCTGTGAAACTATTAAGTTGTTAATTTCTGGTTAGAACATAGTTTTAATCATTTGCTTTTGTCCCGAAATGTTGCTGTTTCTCGCATAATACATTGCATTGTTCCTCAAATAACAGTGGACTGAGTGAAACAACACACACTGTGATTTGGGTCTTCTTCCATGGCCCTGTATGAATCCACTAATGCCTGTTTTTGTAGTGAGTCAACAATAAGTAGATTAAATAGATCATGTATTAACTTCACTGGGCATGGCTGGTCAATATGTAACGACTGTGTTTCTTCAGTTGAACTATATGAGATTTAGGATGTTATTGTAGTTTACCTGATTTACTCGATCAAAAAGCTATGGTCCAGTTGGTTTCGTTTTAACTTGCTTATAATATTTGACCTGATTTGATGTTAAAGGGCCTGTACTTGACTTTTAATTCTTCTAGTTCAGAAAAACACCTTATGTTGTAAAAGAAGTCGTTTGTATGACATAGATATTTCTGATAATTTTGTGATATGTGAATCATTTGGAAACAACTGCATCTGACCATCCCAGACAGTTGGCCTCAGAATGTGGGCAGGGCTAACAGTTCATTCTGAAACATTTAATTCTCTCTTGATTTATGATGTAATATCAGGTACAGACCCAAGAACTGGACATGGATAACCCGCTAGCCACCGCGTTCCAGATGGGAACTGTTCATAGAGGCGATTCCGTCTTCGACTCTGGCTTCAATTGATTTTACATTGAAGAATTGCCACTTCTCTTTCTGTTACTGCTGCTGTGAGCCTCGCCATTTTGGTCTAAAAATATACATGTACGTCTACATGCTCCTTTTATTTTTATTTAGCTGTTTTGTGTGTAAAATACCTCAGTCGTCCAGGTAGAATTCATGGGAAAAGGAGAAATTCAATTTGTCAACTGGACAAAAGTTTCAACCAAAACATATTTGACCAAAATAAACTTTGTCCGGTTGGCAAATTGAATTTCTCCTTTTGCCATTTAGCTTTCTAGTTTTGTCTGTAAATGAATCCCTAGTCCTAATATGGAACTCTGCTCCAAATTTACCCCTTTAACTGCTAGCATCTTGAGCTTCGTTTGACTGGAAACTAACGCCAATGGTGATGTCACACTCCCTTAGTCCACTTCTTTATACCGTTTATGGTACAGACCCTTTAATTGACAGGTAAAAAACAGTGTGTTATGTGCTGTTCACTCATCACAGCCCTTATGCTGGGCAGAAAGTGAAGATATTATCCTCAGAGTTGATCCTTTCAAACCTCATCTTCATAACTGTAGCTTTTAACATGTGTGCCAACTTTCACTGTCCAACACTGAACCGTTATTATTAGCCAATGCGGACAAGTCCAGACAAGCTTATATGGCTCAAATATCTCAACGTTACTAACAGGTCTCGTTACAATAGAGATTTGTCTGCATTTCAGAATCCAGTTTCTTTCAAATAAAACAGTATATTTGTATAAAGAAGTGCTTAGTGCAAGTTTATTGTATTTTTTCATTGTTTTTAGATGGAGTTTGGTTCCATATTTGGTGTGCATTGATCCACTGTATTCTGGCTGCTCACGGTGATGTCAAGGGGAAAATTTGAACACGGTTTCCATGAGTAGGCTTTCTGCTGGAGATTTACTAGGAGTTTCCTGCTACAGTTCATGTCTGAAGTCAAGGACAGTGTGTCAGTCCAGTGTGAGGAGGAACCTTTGTACTGCCGAACAAAGAGCCACAGTGCCCTAAGCTGCACTGTTTACTCTGAGCTTATAAATGTTTAGTGGGAGCATTTAAAGATCAGTGGAATGATGCCATCACTGGGCAACAGCCTCTTTCAAGGTAGAAGACGTAAGATGAATAATAGTTTGACCGAGTTCAACTATTCGCTCAGGCTGACAACTTTAATACAAACTTTTAGCTAATGCGAACTTTTACATACATGAAAATAATTGGGGAAATAATCAAAATTGGCTCAAAAATATGAGTTTATCGACCATTGGTTTGTCTTCTAAACAATTGATATTGGCACTGGCGACATATGGGTCATAACACTGGGAAAGTTTTAATGGAAAGTTTGGAAAGGGCTGACCGGAACAGTTGTCTGCATTATTGATGACTTTGTACTGCAGTAGTAAGCTTTCTTCTATTGACCCTTTTAGCTCTAAACATTAAAGTGCACGATGGAACTTTTGTGGTGGAGGGTATGCCACCTGCTTGTCTCCATGTGTGGCATTAGTCTTGCATTCTTTCAGATATCATTGTTATTGGTGAAGAAATCCCTAAAAGAAACCTGCATTGTTAGTGAGCCAACTGCTTCGTATAAATATGTTTAAAGCCATACTGTGGAACATTCTAGCAAAGCTTGCATGTGCATAAAAAACCCCAGCATGATTGAGCCTCCAACAAAAAAAAAAAAAAAGCATGCACTTTTTATGGTGCTAGTTTATTTTTCGAAAACCCAGAAGATGCAGTATTGGAGCAGTAATAGACATATCTGGGAGACAAGTGGTGCGTGTCCTTGTTGGAAAGCAGGCCAGTGCCTCATTGATTCAGAGGATGAATCACTGGGGAAGGCCTGAGGGGCACAGATACAGTGACAGTTATTTGCCCCGATCCTGCCCCCGACTATAAACATGGCTGCCGCCATTGGTCAGAGTGATGTGTGGCCCTGAAGGCTTGAATGGTCGACTGGAGGGGCCCCTTAATGCCACGCTTAGTCACTCCTGGATACTTCTGAAAAATACAAGGGCCATTCAAAGCCAGACACAATGTTTTCAGGAATGAATTTGTCTGGCCCCAAACAACATGAACAACTGTCATGCTGAGATCACTATCCATGAAGTTTTGTTATTCTAAATGACCACATATTTGCCTGAATGCATGACTTTGTACAATGTCTAGTCATGAAAATTAGGTTTGAGATATTGTGTTTTAGTAGGATTGGGCAGTATGACAAAAAAAAAAAAAAAATCATTGTCCTTCCTTTTAGTGATTTATCTATTTAAAGGTACGGGCCTTCTGTTATTTTCTGATTTATGTTTTCACAAACATGCCTGAAGTTTTGTTTTATTCACACATGTTTAAGAATTCAAAAAGAAAACACAACTCTTCCTGGTGTCATGTAGTGTGCTCCATTGTGTTTTTTTATACCTCCCCTCACTAAAATCATTTGGATGATTTCAGACCAGGAATTGCCCATCTCTACTGAACTAAAGGTAGAAGGAGCTGTTAATTTGAGACATGACATTGCAGGATGATGCATTTTGAGCTTTGGATATGTAAACCAGAATTACTCAAATATGTGTGAATGAAGCAAACCCCAACTCCAGATATGTTTTTGACGATGTTACAGCGTTCTAACAAGGCTTAAAACTCACAAGTCAGTTTTCAAAAAACATGGGCATTGCTGTCAAGTGCCATTAAAAAAACAAAACAAACAAAAAAAACTTTCCATCCAAGCTCATCACTGACTATTTTCAATGATTGGATCTCAGTTTGACATACCCAGCCCTACTGTTATGGCTTATTCCTCATTTTGTGCAACTTGGATTAAAATGATTACTGCCAACATTACAGAAACAAACTTTTTTAGAAGTGACATGCTTCAAAAAATCTTTTAAAACTCATTTCATATACGCTGGAAACCCAACCATTGTGCTTGTCTCAGTCGGAAGCCATGATTTGAGTGAGTGGATGAAATGGGGTCTTGTTGGGGACAGGGAGCGCCATTGAACAAAATGATTCATCTGTGAATTGGGCATCGTGAGGCAACACACACCTCAGACTCCTACTCTTGGTTTCCTTTCACTCTGATATAACTGCCTCCCATTCCCATCCAAGTTAGATTGAAAATGTCACTCCAGATTTAAATCATACATTTGGTATTGTAGGCCGGTCACAAACAAATTTTGAAGGGAATATGTTCCAACTGAAAGTAAAATGACAAAGTATAATACTGACACTACCTTTTACCATTGACACAATAACCTAAAAGCAGGAGAGTCCTGGTCCTAAGGAAATGTGGAATTGTTTTTAATTACTGTAAAGCACTTTGTGTTACTTTTTTTTGTATGAAAAGCACTTGATAAATAAACTTGATTTGATTTGATAAGGTGGTATGGGAGATGAGGGTGTTGACTACAGAGTGGTGACCAGAAGCAGGGCTGTGACAGTGGCCCATATGGAGAGCACTGGGGCTGGGACAGACTGAGGCTCACTGCAGCCTGCATAAAGTCTGTTAGACCCAATAGACCATATGCTCTATAAAATGGCTCATAAATGTTATTCGATCACATAGTAATATGTTTATAGGAAATAATTTAAGAAAATTTATAACTTGCAATCACAGAGGTATTAGAATTTTTTGTTGCATTATCAGAGTAATAATTCTTAAGATTCTTAATTCTTTGTTAGGAGTGCTCCTGAGTGCTCGTAGGATTTGTTCTTCCAGAAGAACATTTTCATTTAAGAAAAAGTTTTGTGAATGCCGAAAATGTCCGTAAGAAGGCCTTAAGTACAAATGTGTTGGTAAGAACATTTCATGAATAAGGCGCTTTACTCCATCTGTCATTTACTGAACAGTAAGTTGATGGTTAAATCATAGAAATTACTGTAATTTTTGTGACAGGCCCAAGTTCAGTTTAAGGTCAGGCTGTCTCCCTTTTTTGTGTAGCAAATGTTATGTGTGTTTAAGGTATTGTATTACAAACAAACAGAAGCTTTTCGTTCATTTCTGAAGTGTTTAAGAAATGCCTCTGCCAAACATGGCTTTATGTGTGTAGTAAGAATTGGCAGCTTATTTTTATCCTGTCATTCCTGCAGGGTTTCCCAGAGAAGTTGGAAATGCTTTGAAATGTGTTGAATGTTTTTTCTTCTTTTATTTAATTTTGTGTAAAAAACAAAGAAAAAAATCCACACAGTATGTCCAAATATGTTCCTACAATTTCTTGATCATGAACTACAAAAACAGTTTTAAAATTTCAACATTTATTTTTTACATTTTAGACCAACTTTGACCTTTGAACTGGATCTTGATCATTGTGTTTATTTTAATGAAGATTCTGCCATCGGTGTCTATGTGGGCTTTTTAGATTCACCTCACGTTTCCATCCTTAAATTCATCATCTTTTTTTCCCCTCACTATACTTCTCGTTTTTACATAAGTATACCAAGCCACAAACCGAAGCCTGGAAAATTGGATTATCACGCAAACGGCATTTTTCAAATTCTCTCTTGCTATGGCTTTATGCAGCAGAACTGAGGCACTATCCCCTCGAATGGACCGCTCTGATAACTGGTGATATGGGTTTACACTGGCTCCTGTGATTGAGGCCATCCCATGTTTGTGCACCCGGAGTATAAGCCTGCAGATAACATGGTATTCCCAGGATGAAGGGTATCAACTGGCGCAGTGCTGGGATGTCCTGAAAGCAGACAGTGGGGCCTTTTTGTCTTGGATCTCAGCCTATTCTTCCCCTCCCTGCCATCTCTCTCTCTCTGTCCCTATCTCTCTCTCTGTCTCTCCTCTCTGAAACCCAACTACTGCACTCGTCTAGGATCCTCCTCTAAGGATTAATCAGTTTTCCATTCCTGGAGAGATTATTGAAATACTGTTGCATCTATGGCCAGCAGGAAAACTCACTATTTTCTTATTTGCTCTAATCCTGTCATGATATAGTGCTACAGGGATACATTGCAATAAACAGTTATATTGAAAATACTTTATGCCACTGACACAAAGCAAGATAATCCAAGTAAACCCATATTAAAATAGTATCATTAAAAGGCCTGGGATGGAAACAATACATGGTAGAATGGACCAATAATTAGCCATAGAAGTGAGTTATTCTACTCTCCACAGTTCAAATATTACCTTATTACATGAACATGGCAAAGGCCTCCCCACTATTGCAAAAGAATTATACACAATAAATATTGACCCTCCAAAAATATACTGTTCCAGCTTTCACATTTTCCAACTTCCCATTTTGTATTAAAATTGTATACTTTTGGTGAATTTTTGCACTGGCCAATTTTCTGAGCAGCTCTCACTCTGGGGCATGTTGATTGGGAAACGATTTTGGCATTCGTCAAGGATGTAATGCAGAGGTGATGATGCAATACAGAGGTAAGGGTAAGCCCCATATAACTTGGCTCCAGTCACTCCAGTTGAGAAAATGGAACAAAATACCAAAGCAACTACCAACCTACAATGTTGAGGCGTGATTTCAATCCAAAGTATTTACGTGTCGGTGCCATAAAACAAGCTTACTCAAACTTTCTAAAGACAATTTGTTTTTAGTGCACTAGGGCCTGATATTTGACAGTGATTTTGAGCAACATTTATTTTCTGAGCTATGTTCCTCTCTGGATAATGGTAATAGTTCTAAAATAGTGTAGTGTATGGTGGAAAACTTTCTGTATTACTGCTTATTTTTACCTAACTGACCCACATTTTAGTATTATTGTATCCCTTAGAGCGCGGCTTGACGGCCACGGTAAAATATCTTGTCTTATTGTGTGTACCATGCAAACTCTATATCTGATCCAGCCAATATTTGGACTTTTTAGCATATCAGCATAGCCTGATATTTGTTTTGGTTGGTCTGCTGCCTAAAAGTACATGCAAAGCTTTATTTTAACACTTTAATAAGAAGTGAAAACTGCACCAAATGTGACTACACCAGAGGTCCCCAACCTGTAGTTCAGGAGCTATCGGGAGCTTTCCACCCCCTTCCAAGGACCTTGCCAAGGGATTTCTGAATTACATGTATTGCGGTGAATAAGTAAAATTAATTTAGATTAATTAAATGCCTGTATCATTTTGATGTCTAACTTTGTACATTACTGTACCTCATCTGAGGCTTGCCATGGCTCTTGTACTCAATTTCTTGTAACCGCTAAAACTAATAGTTGTGACATTTTCGTTTTGTAAAGGTATCTCTCTGGAGGTAAAAGGTTGGAGACCCCTAGACTACACAGTTCCCTTATGGGTTTGTGGTAAAAAGGGCTGTGGGTGAGTTTGTAGTAAATTGAAATGGCATAATCTGAGGAAAACTTATCAATATCGGTCCTACGTATTGGCTCAAAACTATCGGTAGAGCTTATCACCCATCGGTTACTCCGAATTCTAAACAATCGGTATTGGCATCGGCCAGGATAATTTATCTCTAGTTTTGATCCACTATTGACATAACTGCTCTCATTTCCCTCTGATCGCATGTGAGCAGAGAACATGCAAACATTGACTGCTGTTGTGTATTGCGTTCCAGTATACATGGTGCTTGTGTAATTGTCCTCATTAGCGCCGGTAGAGAACAGCCACTGATCACGCAGCAGTGGACCAAAAGGGACTCTGACAGCTCCCACTGAGACCCGACCAAATCCCTCTCCCTCCTCACGTTTTTAGTCCCCCATTCATTCACACGGTCCCTGGAAACTCCTCAGAACCATATACCCTGTGTGCTATTAAATGATTTACTTTGACATCAGTGCTACAGTCAGCGAAATATTTGTGATGACAATTGGTATTTTGTCAAACAAGCCTGCAGTAGCAACACACAGCATATTCTTTGCTGTCAAGACATTTTTTTGCTGTGGTGAATTGATTTGCATGTAATATAAACAAAACCAGGCTTTGTGCGTTCCTAAATAAAATATCTACAAGCAAAATGTGATCAGTTCTTGTGATGGATAAAGTGACTTGTGGAAGAGTAGTTAGTTCTTGTGCCTCCAAAGATATTTTTTTCTGTAATAATTAATCATTGTCTCCCAGTGTTTCTAGGTTCTCAGTTCTATACCCAGCATGACCAAAGAAGGCAGTTTAAACTAAAAAGGTGTTTAGCGATGCCATAGTTAATCTTGTTGGACAGGAGGCATGTTTGACCTTTAGCTTGCACTTAATTATGTTATGACCTTTCATTTTCACGGTTCATTGCTGTCTTGAGGGGAGTATTACACCATTAACCAACACTGTACTTTACCACATCAGCAAAATGTTTTTCTGCAAAGGGAGCACCCCAGGGCACCAACTTGGGACCCATGTAATTTGAGTCTATCTACCATACAAAAACCAGATCATACTGAGAAAAACAGTTGTATGACAAATTTATCTTGCTCTTGTGTATCTTGTATATCTCATCTGTCTTCATCTTTTGTTGCATAAGTATAGTACAGACGCCCACAGCTGCTGAGCGCAGAGAACTACAAGTCAATACGAAAAACATAAGAACTGTTACATAAGAAAAACAATATGCAACATTTAGCAGTCGCTTTTCACTTTGCTTTAACCTTATTCACTTGGAAAGGTACAGCTGATATATTGGCCGTTTCCATTGGCGCCATCAGTTGCCCAGATGAAAGCGTCGTGATAAGCCAAGTTATTTTCTGAGCCCAGTTTTTCTTGATTATGATTTGTGCTATTTGCATCAAAGACAGGCAAGGAGGAAAGGATATGAGCTAGATTTATCAGTTTAACATTTTTAATAATTAAGACTGTTTTAAAAGGACTCTGAATGTCGCTGAATGTCAACACCCCACCCACCTCAATGGACGAAGCAGCCACACAAACACAAGGTTACGTTAGTTTTATTTGCCATTTGCAGTTTAAAAAAAAAAAAAACATGTCCAAAAAGCTCAAAGTGCACCATGAGTCATTAAAAACAACCACATAATCAATCATCATTTGAAGAGGTAGAATTTAAAAATATATATACATAAACCCGTATAAAGGTAACAGAACACATTTTTCCACTTCCTATGTGACAGTCCAAGATTTGTTCCCTCTTCACCTTTTTGGCCTTCTCTTTTGGCATTTCTGTGTCTGGACAGTTGCCAAATGAGGGGCTAAACCACCTCACATGACCCACACCGCCACCCACTCAGCACCAGGACCTTTCCACTTCACTGCCCCTTCTGCCTCACACCAGAGCACCGCTGTTCATACCGACGACTTCAGATTTACACACAAACTCTTCACTTGTCTCTCACGTCATTTGGTTTAATGAATTTGTGTTTTCAATTTGCTATAACATATTGGAAGTAATTGGGAAATTAATAGTCCAATGAAAAGCTATAATTGGATTCTTTCATTTACATTTATTCTAGCAAATGTGCTGTGTTTCGTGTGAACTTTGAATGTTTATTTTAGCCATTTTTAAAAAGATGACAAACTTTTCTACTTTTTTTTATATAAAAGACTTAAGACATGGAAACATATGGCCAGGAGGGGAAATTTAATACTGAAAACTATAGCACTTGTCTAATCCATTCACTTAATTATGATACTCTGATAACCCATATGCAAAAAAAAAGACTTTCTTCCTGAATATAATTTGCAACAGTAATGAGTAATTATTAATTTGGGAACTCATTAGACAGAAAGTAGACTACAGTAGATCAACATCAACATAAACAAAACATAATAAACTCTTGTTATTTCTAGCCTAAGTAATATACCTGTCTTGCTTTGAAACATGATCAGAATTTGTTTTAGAAAATCCTTCCAGGTCTGAGTTGAAAGGCTGTTAATGTGTATATTTTGGTGTTTGGCGCGCTGCATGCAGGTTGTAGCCTTAAGTCATCTGAGTGAGAGGAATCACATTGCTTCACTCTTGGGTTTTATTTGGGTCACATCGTGTTTGGGCTCGGTGCGGTGCCAGTGACAGCCTGAGAGCACACAGTGCACACAGAAAAGGAGGAGACTTGGATACTGAGACTTCACTGTGATTCACTGGAAATGATTTGCTGTTGTGGTATAAATGGATTCTGTTGTCAGCTCAGTTTGGGGTTATTTCATAAGTAACACGATTATGTGATGTTTTTCCGTGCTAAAAGTTTTTTATTTAGGGCAGAGAAATGTCCTGTGTAGAGCTAAGTTCTGGAAAGACCGGTTTTGTAATTCTCAAGTGTGGTTGTGTATGAAAGACTGTAATGCGTACTATATATATGTTTAAGTGCCAGTGCCCTTGAATCAACACTGCAGTTTCTCTATGAGGTGCCCTGCAAGCCCTATGATTTTCATTTCATTTTAAGCCCATAATATAAACTCAAACTAAAAATCCTATGCATGAAATTGCACAAATAGTTTTAATGTATTCCAACGTTTTTGGAGAGTCAGTCGTATTTACATGGTTAGAAGTTTTTGTAAAATAAAAATTGCACATGCTCTGTTATGAACTCTGTAATCAATTCAGTGTGATCTAAATATTTTGTGTCTCTAGGATACAGAATTGCTCCCATATTCCTTTGTCTGGAAGTTAGTTAAAAAAAATAAGCAAACTGGATGAATTTTTTGCAAGACATTTCAATTCAGAGTACACAGGTCTTTCTTTTCCCATAATACCCTGAAGCTTTTGTCTAGTACAAAATGCCAGAGCACATTAAAAGCTTCCAGTAGTTAAATTTAGGAAAGAGGATTTTATTAGGGATACAGAAACATTTCCGGTTAGCTGCAACACTGCAAGGCAAAGGAATGCTACCTATTTCCATCTCAAGCTTGTGAAATATTTGGGGTAAATTGCTACACTGCGGGTTGTTTCTCTGTCATATTCTGTAGGTCTGTAAAGTTTAGAAAGTTTAATGTATAGACATGAGAGCAGATAAAATTAATGTGGCCTGCAAATATTTGTGTATAGTGAGATCATGGTAGTCAATTTTCCCAAATAGGTTTTTACTTAGACTACAGTGGCACGTGTTATCCATATTTTGATTGAATAACTTTATTGAATACAATTTTTGGAGTATAAATGCCACTCGTTATTGCCTTAGTGATCGGTATGTTTATAACAATACTACAAGTATAAAATATTATTTGTTTTACCTAGTTTTATTCATGTTATTATGAGACTTATGGGGACTTAGGGGCAAAAACTACACAATGGGAGCCCACCATAGTCCCCTCTATTAATGGGAAACACTGGTTCTTTATTGCTGGGTTTCATGATATCATATTCATATATTCTACAGGCCAGTTTTAATTAATACAGATGGGGTGCAGCTAAAATTAATATTGTTAAAATGCTAAATGATGTTGTAATACAGTGTGTACTTGGGTTTAGTCAGTAATTCAAAATATCAGGTTCAACATTTGTGAGTTTATCTTTAGTGATTTCATGGTAAGTTACACTAATCAATAGGGAAATCTGTCTCTTGCCCCCATCTGAAAGTATGACACCACATTCTAGCAATCTGCAAACCACCAATTGTAAATGATAAGGTTAATAATTTATAGATTTACCTCTTTAAAAACTATTAAATAGGAAAAATACACATCCACACAAACACAAAACTAAAAGAACTGAAGGAAAATGGCCTAAACCCTTCCCTTTATTTTTTGTGACTAACCCAGGTGACTTGTAAAACGGTTGTAATTGCAGCTCGGATGTTCACTTTTATTGCTTTCAGTTCCTGGTTTGGTTCCTGGTTCTGTCCTGGCTCCTCTCCTCTCACTGACAGCAGCAGTCTGATGTATGTGAGTGCACTGGACAGGGATCAGACTCTTATTGTGTTGTGTCCACTGCAGCCGCTGCCTGACTCGTACAGATAACAGGCTCACCTCACATACTCTGACCATTAAAGCTCACGAGAATGGTTAACTATGTAAACATGCAGTGCTGTGTCAGTGTACTTAAAGACAAGAACAAATATAGCGTGATAGGACTTTGTCAAAATATTCTGAAGAGGAATTAAAGTGGCTGTTTAATGATGGTGACATTTAATAGAATATGATTAGCTTCTGTAAATAACCTTTGTCTTGTTCTTGATTGTCTGATATCTTTGGTAATTCTGCTGAAAACATTTTGGCCCAATGTAATATTTTTACAACAATAAAGCAGAGATGGGCATATTGTTCATAATAAAAATACTGCAAAAAGAGCTGATAAAAAATTTTAATATCAAAAATATATATGTTGTAAACTTAAAAACGAATAGTCATATTTCTGCCCTTATGTTAGATTTTTTAAAAATAATGTCACATTTGTCTGACAATTAAACCTCAACTAATAAATTCAACAACGCTTTAATAATATTCTGCATTTGAAATAATATCTTCATCAGAACACTGAAAAGGAAAAAAGTCAATATTGTCCACTTTCACCCATTACAAAATCAATGGGCATATTTTGAAAACTCCAATGCTGTCTCTCTCTGTTCCTCTATTTGACTAAACAGAGGATAATTCTCCTCGATTACCAACTCCTAATCCCAAAAATCTTCATTTGATCAAAAGTGACTTGGTCCAACTTGTTAGTGCAGTCTCATCATTATAAAAGTCAGACTTGATGCCACAATTGCTCATCCCTGACATGTCAGGACTGTACTGGTGAGGCAGGATCCATTTTTTCAGTGATGGATGCACCTCTCACTTTGAGTTTGGATCAGCAAATTTTAATTGGCGCCTGGCTTTTTAGTGCCTCTTAATCTCCTGCCAAAACCCCAAAGACTACTTGAAGAGTTTTTAGTCAAATTCTTTATACTGTTGGGGAACATTGACAAATCTGTACTTTCATTTTAGTTAAGGATAAGTGGTTCCTGTCTATATGTTATAATACATCCTCAAATGTTATTAGTAGATCTTTATTCACATTGGCAAAGACCTGGGTCTAGCATGATGGGTGGGCAGACACAAAATATATGCATTGGGTAACAGGTTGGTTTGGGTGGGCAAGAATTTCATGTGTCCATAGCTCGAGCTGGCCTTGCATTGGCTTATGTCAGGTATTTTAACAATGTAGCTGGCCAGTTGCATGTGGATAAAGATGGATGGCATTTAGACTTCTGAATGTCTCCCCTAATAAATATTTATGGGGGGGTGATTATGCTTTAACTGTCTGCCACCCCGTCTTCACACTGTCGAGCAAAATGGTGTTGACTTGTAAATAACAAAGTGATTTATACAAGCGATGGCAATAGAATACACGTTACATAGTTCCCTATTGTAAGGCAATACTCTTGTATTGTATTTTTTATTTAAAGTCTTATAAGTGTATAATGCAAAATTGACTCTTGTGAGTCAAGCCATGTTATATTGTTGTAACCTCCTCCAAAACATATCTGGAGTTGTGTTTTGTTTCATTCACACGTTTGAGTAATCTTTTATTACTCTGTCTACATCTCCAAAGCTCAAAAAGCAGTCATTTTCAATTTTGCAGCTACCTTTCACCTTTTGTTTAGTAGAAATGGTTAATTCCAAGGCTGAAATTATCCAACTGATTCTAGTGAAGGTGTAGGCTGTACTGCCACATGACATCACAAGGTGAAACGGAGTGTTTTCTGTTTGAAAGAAGAACTCATCTTAAATATGCAGGGTTTGCGTGTTAAACATGTGTAATTGGAATGAAACAAAACACAACTGGGTATGTTTTGACTGAGTAAACAACATTGTAACACACATCAGAAAATAGCATAACCTGGACCCTTTAATTTGTGTAAATCGTAGAATTACTCAACCAACCCATGTTTGTTTTGTTAACAGTATTGGCCATATCTGTGTAGTATAGCTGTTTGGAGCTGACTGTATTATTATTTTACATTTAACCAGCGTTATGTTATTCAAATTCTGAAGTAGTAGTGTTAATTACAGAGCCAAAAAGCACACCGGATCTTTATTGAATTTTAATGGCCTCTTGTGAGTTTGTAGAGGTCTTTTATCTCCAACAGCCTTTATCTATTCGAAAGCATTTTTCTAATGAATCACCCTATAGCAGAGAATTTGCTGTAACATATTAATTATTTTCATTTTATCCTCTTAAGCAACAATCTTCATTCCGGGATTACAATTCTGATAGAAGTTCCCCTAAAGCACTGGTCCCTGGTTGCTGTGCTGGTGCTGATGTGGTGACAAACATCTGTTCACATCTGGCTCTGAATCCTCCTCCTTTAGGCCTAAACAGACTAAAGCTGTGGGGACAGTCTGATGCAAAAGAATGAACTTCCTTAAGTTCTTTGATTTTATGACTTCCATTTAAAATGCTGTCCACAAAACTCTATTGTAAATGGCCAATAAGAGTTGAATGTGTTTCATAGTTTGTCGACTCTATTGCATTCTCAACACTACCTTGTACCAATAAAGAATAGGGTTGGAAACAAAATGGTTGAAGCCAAATTGACTAATTTCAATTCAGTTTATTCTCTAAAACTTACACGTTAAGTGCTTTTATATCTGTTTTTGTCCTTTTAACTCAACCCAGAGATGTTCAAACCTTTTGTCACAGAAGGCTGCATATTGAAACTTGACCCTTCATAAAGTTTGATTTCATAATAAATTGGCTTACCTATTCTAGGATTTCACTGTGGTTATCTGACCAATAATTGTTATAATAATGTATAATTTAAAGTTATAGTTCTCACAATAACCTTAACTATAAAATTTGATCTTGTGACATAGTCACACCCAGTTTAGGATTACACTCAGTTGCAGTTTTTGTTACTAATGCAGTTTTTGTTACTAATGCCTTGGCCTTATAAGGGAAAAACAGCTGTGTGTGTCTGAGGTGAGGATTGATTGTTTTATGTATTTTAATTTTAACATCTGTAATCATTTGATAAGATAGCCTTACATCTATTTTCACATATAAACTGTGGTTAACAGTTATCATTTTGCAACCCTATCCTCACCGGCCTTGTCTTATATCAAAGTCAGGAAATGTCCTCATCCCTGTGTTGTCAGACTCTACAGCAGCTTTGTGAAATTTCCCTACGGTTCAACATTAGCATTTAGTTGATGTTGCTTATAATCCCCCCCGGCCTTTACTTAACCTTTGCTGATGCTAATAGTGAGCAGTTGATTAATAAATGTCTCTTTTTGTTTTGTTATGTTCTCAGGGGGCTCAGCCATGAACAAGCTACGGCAGAGTTTCCGCCGGAAGAAAGATGTGTACGTTCCTGAATCGAGCCGACCTCACCAATGGCAGACGGATGAGGAGGCGGTCCGCAGCGGAAAGTGCAGTTTCGCCGTCAAGGTGACTCCCCTCTTCTCAGTCCATCCCCCTAGACACAAACTACAGTACACACTCAAACTATGCACAGAAAGTTACAGCATCCCCAAGGACAGTCCATGTGATTAATCACAGGCGTTCCACCAGTGAGCACAGCTTTCATCAGGGGTGCTAGCTAATTTGTGAGAGGCGAGTGCACTGTGTTTTCTGTCTTATTGTGTATTGATAGAAATTAACACAATGTGTAAAAATGAAGTATTTTGGTGTGGACACAAAAGTTACTTTACTTCATAATCTGTGATAAACAAGAGCTAAAACTAGGTCTGTCCGGATAATTACTATATCGACTTATCATTTAATATATGAAAGCTGGAAAAATATATTTTGGGGCTCATTATTTATCACGTTTACAATTTCTTTGCAAAAATAGGGAGATTTGGGCTATTTATACAAATAGATATGAGCTTTAGAAAGTTGACTTCTATGGCTAATTATTGGTTCATTCTATTTATCTGTTGCACACCCTGCCTTTTAACTATACTGTACTGGGATTGTCGTGCCTTATTGTTATCGAGTCAGTGCCATAAAGTCGTTTTAATTCTTTTTCACAGTGTAAGTGTAAAGCAGTATATCATGTTTCAAATGTATAATCGTGACAGGACTAGCCAAAACATATGTTTGTTTTTATCAGTGTGTAGAATAAGTGTTGCCTCACATTTCCCATATTTTTCTTGGTTATAAAAAAATAGATTTAATTGACAGCTGTACTCATAAAAAAAATTCAGATGTCAAGGTGCTTCTATAATATGCTTAAAGGTACTCTGTGTAACCTTTCTGGTAGAGATAGGCTGATATATCAGACTGATATTTGGACATAGCATATCAGCTTTTGGCCTTAAATCTCCAGCATACACCTATATTTTATTTGGGTTGATCTACTCTATACAAAATTAGCCACAAAGCTTTATTTTAACTGCACAAAACGTGACTACACACTACACTTATGGGTTTGTGGTAAAAACAGTGAGTTTGTAGTAAATTTAATTAGCATAATTTGAAGAAAATAATCAAAAATATCAGCAGAGATTGTCTGCCATTGGTTGCCAGGATTCTAAGCAGTCGGGATCTGCATTAACCATGGAAAAAAACCATATCAGTTGATCTCTACTTTCTGGTGGAGAGTTCACCTCCTGCTTCTCTCCATGGAGAGTGCTTTGCTTTGAATGTTCCATAGTGTGCCATTAAACTTTGCGTGATGCCTATATTTCAGAGTATTATTAAAGACCTGTAACTGAACACTTGATTGATTTAATGCCATACTCTGGAACACTCCAGGCAAAGCAATTACATTTCTATGTGTGAATATACTACTGAAAACCGCTACATTTCCATATTTCACCATTCACAAAGACTCATATTTACACGGGACCACTGCTGTAGCATATTTATTTATAGTGGCTTACTGCAGAGCTCAGAGACGTAGCTTGTGAGACTGGGAGCATCCAAAGGCAAAGTGCTGTAATTCGCAGGAATGGCCGACCTGCTGTGTGAGTAATGAACTGGGTGCTTCACACTATTTAGTCAACAAAAACTTCTCTTTTTGCAAACACTGGCTTGACGGTACACTTCCTACCAGCACTCCAGTCTCACCTTGGCAACACAAGTCAAAACTGCACAGATGAACTGAAACTGTTGCTACTTAATCATCCTGTGTGTTTGAGCATTCACCTGAAAAGAGAAGAATGAACTGAAATTGTCTTGGAAACGAAAAGGCTAAAGAAGAACTGATTGTGAACTTTGATATTTCTGCTCTCAGACAATGAATTCGTTTGTAAGGGCCTTGTGACTTCATGTGTAGGTTTCATGTTAAAGGTGCATTGTGTAACTTTTCTGCTCGACGGCCCGTCAAATGCTTTCCTCCATGGAGATGTTATTGTTTTGTTAGAAACGTTCAGTAAGTATTAAAACTTCCAATATTCATGGAGACCAAACCAGACAAAGTTACAGGTCAAATCTGTTTTTTGAGTACTTTTGAGGTATAAAACCGTCTGTAATTTAATAAATGTACGATAGAGTTGTTTCATGTCATACTGTGTAACTTTCCAGGCAGAGCAATGACATATCGATAAAAACAAGCAGGTGATGGACCCCCAACCAAAAAGTTACACAGTACACCTTTAAGGTTACTGACTTTTCAAACTGCACTATGTAGTACTATGTGTCTGCATCTTTTTCTCCTTTTTATGCTCTACCCATTCTTTCCTTTAGGCTAGCAACAACTCATTTTGGTAAACTAAACAATATTTCAATAGTTAGATTGCTGTTGTAAGTGCTAATTGAATGACCTTATGCCTATAGCCGTTGCACTTTTGCCACTTCATTTAGCTTGTATTTGACATCTGCCTCCATATTGGTACTTGCAATTACATCACTCTTGGGGTGTTCTATAATGCATTTCTATTGGCAGAATGTTCAGCAGTTTCCCTGGTGACACAATACACCATTAGCAAACACAGACAAAAAAAGTTTTGGAAAAAATACAAACTGGATTTAGACGGCACATTTTCAGGACCCTGTGATCAATACAAACATTCTTGGTTCTGTTTTTTGGTTCGAGTGACTAACTGAAAAACTGTTGGCTAATGCTAGCTAGCTTGTGGCTGTAATTTTATGTGTGAGAGACAAAAGGCACAAATAATCTCACCTTTAGTTCAGATAAGCACATTCTTTCTGTTCAGATTGTGTTGAAATAAAGCTCAGATTAAAGTCTAACTTGAGTAACTGAGGTTCTGACAGAGTAGTGCCTTCAGTTAGCGTCACACCCCCACAGAATGTTGACGACATCAGCTGCAAAAGTATCAAGTGTGGATCCAGTGTTGCTCCAGTCACACAATTTTCCTACTGCTTTAGCTTCCTACTCTGTGCTGGTGCAACCAACCCTGCTGCTCCTCTCTCCCTCCCTCTCCCCTCCTCTGTCTCTCTCTCCTCTCCCTCCTTCTCTCTGTCTCCCTCTCTCCTTCTCTCTCCTTTCCTCTCCTTCTCTCTCTCGCTTTCGCCCCCTGTCTCCTTCTCCCTCCCTCTCCCCTCCCTCCTTCTCTCTCTTTCTTTCTCCTCTCTCTCTCCTTCTCTTGCTTTCTCCTCCTCTCTCTTTCTCCCTCTCTCTCCTTCTCTCTCTCCTCCCTCTCGCTCTTTCTCCCTCTCTCCCTCTTTCTCCCTCTTCCTCCCTCCCTCTCTCTCTCCCTCTCTCCTTCCCTCCCTCTCTCCTTCCCTCCCTCTCTCTCTCATTCTCTCTTTTTCTCCCTCTCTCCTTCTCTCTTTTTCTCTCTCTCCCTTTCCTTCTCCCTCTCTCGCTCTTTCTCCCTCTCTCTCTCCCTCTCTACCCCCCTCTCTACCCCCCTCTCTCACCCTCGCCCTCTCTCTCCCCCTCTCCTTTTCTTCCACTTTCCCTCTTCTCTCTCTCCCTCTCCTCCTCTCTCCTTCACTCTCTATCTCCCTCTCTCCTCCTCTCTCCCCCCCCCTCCTTCTCTTCCTCCCTCTCTCCTCCTCTCCCTCTCCCCCTCTCTCCTTTTCTCCCTCTTCCCTCTCTCCTCCTCTCCCCTTTTCTCCCTCTCTCCCTTTTCCCTCTCTCTCTCGTCTCTCTCCTTCACTCTTTCTCTCTCCCCCTCTCTTCCTCCCTCTCCCCGCCTCTTCCCCCTTTTCTCCTCCTCTCCCCCTCCCCCTCTCCCTCTCTCCTCGTCCCCCTCTCCTTCTCTCCCCCTCTCTCTCTGCTGTCTTGCTGGCTGCCTGACAGATCTGCTGCTGGTGCTGTGGCTTGTTGCGGCTGTAGCTAAATGATGGGAGGAGAGGGAAGGAGCGCGGTCAGAAACGTGTGGGAAAAGAAGCTGACATTCGGGGCCATGCTTTTCACGCAGAGTCAATGGAGCTCTGAGTGGCGTTGCTTGGAGCTCCTCACTTCCACAAACTGGGCTTTTGTTTAGGCTTGTTAAGTAACATTAGTGTTCATTTGCATGCACTCGTCATCTGATCACGGAACAAATACAAGCTGTAAAGTGAGATAAGTGATATAAGGTGTTTAGTTTGAATATATTTAAGCATATGACCATGAAATACAATATATTAAACTTAAACTTTATTGATCCACAAGGGAAATTATTTGGACACAGTAGCTCACACATCATAATATATTATAAAAAGAAAGAGCAAAAAAATAGTAATAATACATTTAAAATAAATAGCAAAAATACCAAGAGTCAAGAGTGGTGTCAAATAAGGTTTAACTACATACATTTAAGAATAAAAATAAACTATAGAAATATAGTAAAGCAAATATATCTCAGCTATAGACAAGAAGTCACTCTAGCTGCTTGTAATCCATTAAGATGTTATTGGCCAGGAATGTTCCACACTATTGCATTAAACTTATCTATTGGCATGGAGAAAAGTAGAGGGCACTTCTAGGCCAAGTTGAAATCTGTAGGAAAGGTAATCTTTAAAAAAAATGATTTTAATGATTTTTTAAAGCAAAAAGCCCCACTAATAGTTAAAAAAATGTTATGTAATAATAGGAACGTTCCTGGCAAAACAATAACGCCTCCAAGAAAGCAGATGTTTCCTACAGACCTAGAAGCAAATGTTTTGATAATTGGATGTACGGCATGCAAGCTACTGAAAACAATATTTTGGCCTGTCAAACTCGTTCTGTGCTTTGCTAATTAGTGCTCAAGACAACGCCTTCCATAAAAATGTGAAGGAGGGACAAAGCTTGTGTTTTACATATATGCTGCTAAATTTACATATTGTGCCATCTTCATACATTGTTCACTTTGCTTCATTCGATTAAAACTCACTTTGCATATGACCCTAACTAAGGTGAGGAAATCAGAAGATGTGTAGCTCCTGCTTCTGTAATGCGCCAAAGCTTTAGTGATTGTTTTTGTTGTGAGTAGATTTACATACTCATTCATATGAAAATCGATTTGCACTAATGCATGGCTTGCTGTAGATTGATTTCACACACTTGCTACTCCAAGAGGATCTTGAATATTTAGCTGTATTCATTTTTCCCAGACATATTTCTCTGTGAGGCTATGAATTAATTCCTCAAATCCCCCCGGATTACACCCAATCCGCTGTCGTAAAGTCAGCTCCTGTGAATGAGTAAAGACATGATTTTGAAAATGTGCTGACTAAAAATGCCATTATTTGCTCACATAAGCAATATATGACAGTGCTTTGCCTGGAATGTTTTGCAATAAACATTAAATGTATTAATCTCAGAAGACAAGTAGCAGATCTTTACACGTGCATATGAAAGTACATGGTGGCAGCCCTCCACTAGAAAAGTATTTTAAAGCTATTTTAATTTAACTAATACTTCCCTCACAAATAAAATGACCCACACAAAATATTACATATTACTCAGTCTTTGTATAAATCATTAATTTCATAATTTGGGGCACTTTTTTACATTCAGTGTTACAACTCATTAAAAGTAGTAATTCTCATATATTCTACTTGCCTTAAGCCTGTACTTTAGTCGCACCTTGAATGCTCTTGCCACCTCATTATGATCTTCCCTGGTCACTTGTGCTTGCGTAAATCCTTTGTATTTCTATGCATGTCTCTGTAGTCTGTTACATGTTTGCAGCTCTGCTTCACGACTTTGGAGCTGTGACTCATCTGTGACATCACACTCTGAGAATAGCAGGGGCCCGAGGGTGGGGGCGAGGGTAAGGTTATCTATGGCGGCTCCTGTGTTGTATCTGTAGGAAAAGGGTAAGGACTTCCTCTCCACACCGTTCATACAATGGTCCCGGGACAGTCGGTCGTAGAAACACAGGCTAAAGGAGGAGGGAGGCTTTCCACAAATTCACTTAGAAGTAGTCAGGTCATATTGGACTGGCTTTTTAGGAATAAGAGATGTTTATATTCTGTTCAAATCCAGAAGGGACTGGAACCAAACAATAGAGGCTGAAAATCCTCCATTCAAACTTGAGACTGTCCAACCACAGCTGCTAATTTGTAGCACGTATCAGAAGGCATCTCCCCCACCAAAATTCTCATATCATTCCGAACAAAATATATAACTTCTAAAATAAGTAATAGTTTGGTGCTTTGATTGTTGATTCTGCAAAAATCCACGCTATATTCTCAGTCATTTCAGGCAGAACTGGCATGTTGTGCAGTATGTTGATATTTTGTTGTTTTGTGATTGCTGCTGCCTGAAATGAATGAATAAATAAATAAAATAAATAAAAGTCCTTTATTGTTGTTCTCCTTTTTTTTGTACATCATATTTTTTTTACAAGTGTAAGCAGACGTTGCCAGTTCCAATCTCGACATTGAGATCCACAAGCTAGCTGTTTGATCTTTACTTAGGTGAATATTGCTGTTTCCTTGAGCAAGACACTTGACTCGCCTCCCTAGTGTACCTTTGTATCAGAGCTACTGTCGTTCTAAAATTAAACTAAAAGAGTGCGTGAAGGTAAAATTAGGCCTGTAATGATAACAGATTTTGCTGGACGATTAATTGACTGAGAAATTATTGCGTTAAACGATAATATTGGCATTTTGCAACCATTTTCAACTCATATAATGACCCTTTTAAAGATCTTAAATGTAGTAAAGCTATAAACTTACTTTCTAAAGAACATTTAACACAAGAATTGCAAGACAACCAAAAACAATAGGCTGAAATAAAATAGATAATAGATGTTTTAATAAATAAAATCAAATAAAATAGCTCGATGTAGCGCACAAGGACTTGTTCAAAAAACTTGATAAACCATTGTTGAACCAAACACAATCAAAACAATAAATAAAATGGATTATTAAGTCTCTGTAACAAAATTGCCCTTAAAAGTTATTTTAGCTGCTGCTGTGACTCCTCGTCATTTTGGTCTTGAAGTGTTTGTAATAACCGTATTAATTCGCTGTTTTGTCCGTCAAAAAACCCACTCACTAGTGTTGATTTGGCATCGGGACTTGTTTTGCCACCCGGGAATGAACTGTTCTGGTGCTCTGATGCCATCGTATTGCAGCTTCATATTAACCCATAAATCCATGTGTTAACCGCACAGACACCGTGATGATCCGACTGTGCCATAGATGTATACGGTCTAAGGTCTATACAGTCTGTGCTGGCACGTTTGATCAAGTGTCATCACGCTACGAAAACTTGAGGAATCCATAGAGAGCGACAGAAGCCTTTTGACATTCTTTGGAAGAGAGAACGAGAGAGACGAGGAAAACAAACAAACTGCAAATAGAAATGGCCGTGGCTGGAAAAGTTATCGAACTAGTTAAAAGTTATTGTACGATTAATTCATTTATTGACTATTGTTGCAGTTCTAGGGTAAAAAAAACAAACAAACAAAAAAAGTATTTGGGCATTGTGTTGGCGTTTGTACTTTTAATGATGATAAATTTAAAATAAGCCTTGATGGTCAGGATTTTTTTTCAGACTCTCAGATTCACAATGTCAAGAGTAACTTCAAGTACAAGTAAATATGATGTGAAAAAGTGTCATTTCTTTTGTCATGAATATTTTGAACTAGAGCTGGGCGGTATGACCAAAAATTGATATCACGGTATTTTTTTAAATTATCACGGTATCACGGTATTTAACGGTATTTTTGTCTTTGGCTAAGTGGAGTGTGATAGAGTTGGTAATATCATTCCAACGTTTGCTTTTCTTGTCATAGACGGTCCCTTTAGACGGAGAATACGAAGATTGCATGAAAGTAAAATATGCATCTTCCCGCGTTCTCGCTCGGGCGCCACGCACCTGCGTTCTCGCTCGGGCGCGGCTCCGTGCACTCCCGCTCTGCGCTCTCTCGCCGGGCGCGGCCCCGCGCGCTCCTCTCTCCGGGGGGCGTGTCGCGGGGCACTGCGCGCGGACGGTCCCTTTGGCGGGCGCGCACCACTCAACTCGCTATCCTTACCTGGCTTGTTGGCTTGTTTGGTGTAACACTGAAAAACAGCCCCGCTCAATCTACCGCTGTGCGACATTCCGCCGCTCTGTGTTGCCGACATATGCGCGCACACACGGTATGGCGGTAAATAAAAATTCATATCATAAAAATAAAATTACCGGTATACCGGTTCAAACGGTATACCGCCCAGCCCTATTTTGAACATTTGTTTTAGTTTACCAGGTGTTAATTGGATTTCCATTTGCACTCACATCCACAAGCTGTCTCGAAATCTGTTCTAACTTTTGTTCTTATTTGATCATTTTTGCTGTGATAATTAGGGATGCACCGATCCAGCTTTTTCAGTTCAGATATAGATTTTGATACTATAGCCAGTACCCGATATCAACCAATATCAGTGCAGAGACTGAAAACAGCATTTATTTAATTCAAACAGAAAAAAGGTAAGACAAAACTGATTTTAATGTGTGAATGTAACTTTACCCGACTAGAAACTACAGAACAATTTGTATGGAAAGTTCAAACATTAAGAGTTATCGCCACTGATATCTCTTACCAGTATCAGATGGGTGCACCTCCAGTGATAATATTTGTCATTGTTTATCCTTGTACCTCTAAGTTATCATTGGAATTCTGCTTAGTCACAATCATCCAGTACAAATTACATCCATACCAAAACACGATTCAGTGCCTCATGGTTGTGTTGTTGGCTGGATTGTAAATTATGGTTCAATTTTCAATAAAAGAGAGACATCATCTGTAAAATCCTGTTTGTTTAGAGCCGCCACCTGCTTCACCTGAACACGTCTAATGAGGCTCTCAGCTGGATCCAGCACAGGTTTAATACATCAAACACAGGACTGGGCTAACAAATGCTTTTCCCCCTGCATTTAGCCATTTGTTACGCAGGGAATACAGCGGCGTAGAAAACAATGCAATTTCTATAAAGGAAAACTGAAAGGTAATATGTTTTTTAATATGAGTGTTTCTTGGGGTTTGATAAATTGGAATTCCTTCTTTTCCATAGGAGGTTTTGGTTTGTTCTTGACTGTCTCTGATGTGTCCTGCAATTATTGTGGGGCTATTTATAGTAATATTTTAATTTCCTTCTATGAATAAGGTGTTTCTTGTCCTTTGACTTCATAAGTGATTTGATTGTAAAAATCTGTTACTGTTACTATCTGGCTACAAGTTAGAGCCCTACAACAAGTGGCTTTGTGGATAAATGATATATCTCTTGATAAGTAATAATCCATTTGCAAACCCTGGTATGAGTTTATGAAATTCAGGAAAAAGGTTTCTTATTTGTTGTAGGTCAGTGCCTAGGCCTGCCATGGCCAGAGACTTGCAGCCTCTCCCCGCAGTCTCTTCCCCGAGTTTGTCCCCAGTCTCTTCTCAGAGTCTACAAAAATAATAGCGTTATACTAGTTTCAGCTGCCTTTATTTCTTTGTCCTAACCATCACTTTGTTGTTGTTGTATACATCTTTGTTTGATTAAATTCATTTGTTGGTCAATACACACACGCTTCTACTCCTTCTACTTTCAAATGAACCTCTAAATGTTAATTGATTTATTTATGTTCTTTTATTGACCTGTTTTATGACACTATTAGCCTCACGCCTTATCTGATGTTTGTGCCTTGCAGTACCTGGGACATGTGGAGGTGGAGGAGTCCAGAGGCATGCACATCTGTGAAGACGCAGTGAAGCGCCTCAAAATGGTAGGTCCCACTAGAAACCCCCTCCTCCTTCTGTAGCAGGAACTCCCGTTGTCTCAGTATTTTCTGCTTTTCTTTTACACAAATATCAAAAGTCCAACATCTGGACTTCTGTTCTTTGTAGTGATTTTCTCTCTTTATTCACGTCTCTTCTTTATCTGATGGGCTGTGCTATAGCAGGTAGAACAGTGCATGATGGAGCCCTGGAAAAGTGATTGGGAAAGCCTTATTACTATTGACTCCACCTCAAAGGCATTCATTTTATTCAGTTATATTCTTTCTGATCCTCCTTTGGATGTCAGATCGCAGTCCTACCCACAGCTTGAAAGACACTTCAAAGCCGTGTTTGAAGAGTAAAGGATCATATTATTTTATATAGACATTGACTGTATAGCCAGGAGAACCACTACAATCAGTTTAGGTGGTGCTTTACGTTCTGCAGTATTTTATTAGATGTGACTTCCTAAAAGCTCGATCTGGGGGCGGGACTAAGATTCTATTGCAACCATGGCAACCCACACCACTGTGTTTCCCTATTCACTTGTGCTGCCAAAGCTTAAAACAGACATTTGGCAAGACAAAGCAAATTTAGACCCAAAATTGTACTAATACACATCCAGTTTTTCCTTTATCCGTTGATGGATCTGGGGTACCATTTTGCCCCAAACAGTTATGCCAAACAATAACTACTTTGTGTTTAGGGTTTGGGTATAGGTGTATTAACCAAGTCAAAACTGAGCTGTATCTTGTAGGCAAAAGAAAATTATACATAAAAGTAGTTAACTGTATTTAATTGATCATAAAAATGCTGTCAGTGTCACTGAGACCTAACATTTGCTGTAGTTACATCAATCTGAAAGTATTAACTCATTTTCCAGGGAAAATGCAGCACACAGCAGTTAGCTTTGATTGACATGGGACGCTAAACCCTGCGACCAGACGAAATGGCGTCACATTTGCTCATTGGAAGGAGCCTTGACACATTTATTCATCATTGTCTTGTTTATTTTGACTATTTTTCTGATAAATTATTGATCCCCACAACAAGGGCAGAACTAAACTAGGTCTGTATACTTCTAAATAATGGTTTACAGTTTTACATAGGTAGCTACAACTTGGTTTTCCAATAATTTAGTTGGATTATTTTTTCAGACCAAGACTTTGTTTGTGTTACTGCTACCACTAGCATTGTAAGCCAGTTGCTATACAGTCAGCCTTTGCTTTGTGGAGCCTCATGAAATGTTTTAATGATGCTCATACTACCTCAAGACACTACATGGCAACATTGGTTCATCCCACTTTCATCCCTACTGTCTATAGCCTGGACCGTGGACTTCCCCAGACCACCTCTAGGGGGCGGGGCATTGTTGTACACTTCTCTTCCTTCCTTTGCGACTCCTTGTAACACCCTTCACTGGAGAAGACAGGGCGACATGTACTTCCTGCTGCTGTCGTTTCCTGATGAGTTATGCAAAGAAACAAATTCAAGGTTCAAGGGGGAAGTTTGTTTGGGAGGGAGATGACTTTTCCATTCAGAGAACCGTGAACCAGGGCTCCACCCAGGCCAAGCTCCTCTCAGTCTGACTCTAAACCCATTGGAAACAATAAGACAGTACTTTAAGCAGTTTCGACAGTTTCACAGATGTTCTTAGTTTTGGGTTTGGTCACTTTCAGCCTCGATATAACCCTTGAGATTGGTGCAGAGTTGACAAGACAAAGCTTTAGTGTAATTTTTGTTTAGTTTTTAACTGAACTAATTCCTGCTCTGCGCTGGCATTAAAGCACAATTTCTCCTGGCCATACAGTACAAAATCACATTACAGAGTATATATAAATACTGAGAATACTGGGAATACTTTAAAAAAAGAAATTATAATCTTTTTCAGGAATAAAATATG
This sequence comes from Odontamblyopus rebecca, assembly GCA_030686955.1. Classification (NCBI taxonomy): domain Eukaryota; kingdom Metazoa; phylum Chordata; class Actinopteri; order Gobiiformes; family Gobiidae; genus Odontamblyopus; species Odontamblyopus rebecca. The sequence continues at coordinate 16,295,428 of CM060670.1, read as the reverse complement.
GAAATTTATATCGCTCATAAAGCATTTGCTATTTAATGAAATGAGAGTTCGAACAGTAATTTTGGGCTCATTATTTATCATGTGTATCTTTTATCATTATTCACTCATTTCTTTGACTCATTAAAGTTACTAACTCTGCACAAAGCAGTTTTAAAGGTCAAAGGTAAATTGATTCTTTAAGCCATGTTAATATGTTATTACCTCATCAAAAAGGTACCTGGAGATTTGTTTTAGATTTGTTTAGAAAAGAAAATTGCATAATATAGGCTCTTTAATGCTATGCTATGTACTTAAAAAACACTTAGGTTAGATTATCCTGCTTTAGGGTTATTTTGTCAGCATATGAAATGATCTGAAATGTTGTTGTCTCTCTTTCCTGCCAGCTCAGTGTGTCATGGTACCGGACACGAGCAGGTCTACTGTTGTAGTTCTTTTGGGTATAACGTCAGCACTCCTGGGAACACATCCAATTTCAGGTTACAAAAGGCTTTGAGCCAATGACACATCAGGATGACTCAGACCTGATTGAGAATCCACTCCATCCTGCCTCCTCCACAGTGTTATCAATACCGCCTCACCGTGGTTCATTATTAAAGGAGAAGAGGGCATTTAGTCATTCACACGTCACACTAGATGAGCTGCTAATGAGTTTGCCCATTTGATCTTTGAGACTTACAAAAGTATTTATGTGATTAGATAGGCCTAGAACTACAAAGCCTTGTCCATTATTTTTTTTAAATTAATGCCTGCACTGAATAATTTGCAGCTGAAGTGTAGTGAAGCTAACTGTGGGCACTGCTCTTTCTGAAGCTCAAGTTACTCAAGTTTGTATATTTTTCTTGAGTTTTTAGACCATCTAAAGCTTTTTACAGTGTTTGCTAGTATGTGCATTGTGTCACCATGGTAACTAATAAACATTCTGACAATAAAGATACATGTAGAACACCCCCAGTGTGATGTCACTGCAGGGTATCAATATTAATATTAACTAGTCAAATTGTTGACAGAATTTATCCTATATTATATTTATATATTATCCTTATTTATTCATCTTAAAGGTGCACTGTGTTACTTTTCTGGTGAAGGGTCGATCAGTTACTTGTCTCTATGTAGATGTTATTGCTTTGCCTGGAATGTTTCATAGTATGACATTAAACTTAAATATCTTGCATTTATTCACTTTAGAGGGGTCCGCCTCTCCAGTTTCCACAGATCTGACCTGGAACTTAGCCTGGTGGAGCCCTGTGCTTGTCTCCAAGGAGATGGATAGGTTTAATGCCATGATTTGTAATATTTCAAAACAATAAAATCACTCAAGACAAGCTCATGGCCAACCCTGCACTAGAAAGTACTTTTTTAAATTGAATGGTCTATGTCGCTGTCAGTGTATGGCCCTAACATCCTTGAATTTCAAATGCAATCACATGCTTTCTACTCAAGAGCTGTAGGCTACAAGCATGTAACTTGCTGGCGTACAGTGCAGTGAAGGAAGCGGAGGTGGTCTTTGAAGATGGTCACATGGTCAGACCAGAGCCAGGGGCAGAATCTGTTATTGAGTTACCGTGTCTTTAACCAGGCCACCAGTCACAGCAAAGTCAAGGCAGAGGCGTGTGTGTCTGCTGCTGTCCACCCACCCTGACCTGACCCAACCTAATGATATTTACTCCTCTGCTTCCTCTGTTTCTGGGAACACAATTCAATTCAATAGCTTATCCCCTTATGGAATGAATATATTTATGATTGTGTAGGACCAGACTGCTTCCTTGTACCTGAAACTTGTTTGACTAAAGCTAGAAATCAGTGTAATAGTGAAATTTAGAAATAGTAGGTTAAAGTGTATGTTATAAAATAAAACTAATGATTTTGTAAATGCCTAAGCCTTTCTTGAGATGCATGGTTGCGTTGTATGTGTGTGGGTCAGAAAGTGGACAGTGTGAATTGATTTTTTATTTATTATGCAAATCAGGGACTGCAGATGGAAACTATAATCTGCTGCACAACATCTGTTTTTATGATCTTAATGTGTCTGTTCTCTGTCCATTCAAATAAAGACTAAACTAAAATAAACCGTACCATTTAAACAAAAGAGACTTGGCAAAACTACGTAAAAACAATGCCAGCAGGAATGTAAGCTGTTATCTGCACCAAAGGTGGTCACACAAGATATTGATATTTTTGGTTATTATTTGTCAACGAGGACTATTTTGTTATTCAAATTGGTCGTTTTCTTGACAGGTGTTCTAACAAATTTGTTAAGAACGGTACATTTGGGACACTAACCATTAATATGATTTTACAACTAGAACTGGTCGATTTAAAAAAAAATAAAAAGCTCAATTCACGATTCGATTCGACTCTATAGCGAGCATCCAAAACTTTCACCATGTTGTGAAAACCTCTCTTCACCGAATAAATTGGAAGCATTTCGTATGGTCCGCAGTAGGATGGGCTTTTGATTAAAGTTTCTTTTTCTCTCCGGGAGAATTAACGATCGATTATCCATTAATTGTGAACATTTTTATATTAAAATTGTCATCGTTATTATTACTATTACTAATCTGCATAAATAAACTCAACTTTACAACATATAAACTATAAGGACTATAGAGCCACCTCACCCCGTTGGAGATTTTAATGTGTTTAATGCAGCTTTGCGCACATTTGTTTATGTCTTACAGAAACGAAACTTAGAACTGCATGACTCATTTGCATAAACTGAAATGCTGGGGGAAAAAAGCAGCTCTTTCCTTGTGCATTGATACGGTCAGCTTCAGTCCGACTAAAGGACATAACTCAGTGGATTATATGAGAGCTCTTTCTGTGACATAGATTTGATTTGACGCACTTTTCATTGATAAAACAGTTGATGTAGTGATTAAATTCAGGAGGTACTGACTAATTGCTTATTTGAGTACTCTCTATGACGTGGCGTTCGGTTCCCCTTGGGTCTTTGCACAGATACATTCTTGCTTACTCCCTTCCACTCCCCCGAACCACGTCGTATGTGGTTGCCGAGCGACCAGACCCAGCTCTAGCTCCCACGGCTGAAGCTAACTGCGCTAATGTTGCTCAAGAGAACAGCAACTTCCAGGAACTGATGACTTAATTGTTGAGGAAGGAGGCCCACACCTGCAGGGGCTGGGCTCATGTTACTTTTACACTGTACTGAGAATAGGGCTGTTTGTTCAAAGTCCACATGCCAACAGCTCTATATGATTCACCTTGGAAACTAATATAGGGGCCAAACTTTTCACTAGTACCCTACCATATTTTACTTATGTTTTCATGTAGATCTAAAACAAGCAATGATGAACCCAGTGACCTAGAAAAACAATTTGATGAATTAAGACGGGCTACTCTAGCTTAATTTCAATCAAAACCAGGACAAATCCAGATCATGCCTGATGCCTGACAATACCTGGACTGGGCCAGAACTATCCCAGAAAGAAGAAAACAGAATCAGGACTTAGCCAGGACTTAACCAGGCAATAACCAGACAATACTGATTTATGTTGTCATTCAGAGAAACACCCATATTCTTCCTATTCCTATGAGGTATTGGTTCGGAGAAGCAGGAGCACATGACAGTACCAGCTCCTGCCCTCATGATGTCATTGTCACTTCCTGTGTGTCTGTCGATTCTGTTTGTGCCATAATATTGCTATTGAATGTATGTAAAGTTTCAACATTAAAGGAGTGTGCTTGCTAGGCCTTAAGTCATGCGGTTAGCTTCCTGTTTGTTCGATAACATCAGTTACTTTGTCTTTACTGATTATAGTGTGCACTTTCATCTTAAGCTTGCTGCCGTTTTAACCTTGAAACATTTGGTATTTTTTCATCTTTTGTGGTAAAGTAAACAGAGCTGAAAATGTATTACTATGCAGGGTTTCCCCTTGGTTTATCCTGAGACTATGGTGCCTCATGTGATCCATAGTTTTAAGATTTTTTATTGAAAAGAATGTTTGGATAATAAATGCCACTTAATGCCTCTAGTTGTCAAAAAGCATTGATTACAGATAAAAATATAGGTACTTCTATATGTTCTTGACAATATCACAAGCATATTTTGTCATTGTATCATCATTTTTTTTGTTTAGCTTATTTTTAGACTAATCTCTTCTAAGGCTGATTAAAATTAAAAACAAAATTAACTTGCAGTGTAATCATACTTGTGTTTTTGCAAAAAGTGTAAAATTATATTTTTCAACATTTGTCCATCCTTTCAGTTTTTTTGGTGTTTTAGCATAAAATGGATGGATTTGCCAAAATATTGTTGCTTTATTGTCAACAAGGTAATTAGTCATGGTTTAATCGGACTGGACTTTGATTTGGGTCATTTTTAGTCCTGGTTTAACCTCAGGAAACAAAAGATGCCAACTCGGCAAAAAAGCTATGAACTTAATATTTCCCTAACCGTACAGCGTACAGTGTGTAAATGTTTTGAATTCTCAGACGGTGAGCTTGTGGGCCAGAAGTTCACTCCCACGTGATTCTTGTACCAAATGTTTAGCAGAGGCTGGTTTTGCTCGGAGTCTGTGACAGATGCTGCAGCAGAAGTGTGCGTTGCGTTGGCACTTCCTCGGCCCTGGATGTTGTTACTGGGGGCAGAGACGATCAGACACCAGCTGCCTGTTAATGGGTGCTGGTGCTATGTTTAGAGCAGTGGGTCTCAAAGTGTGGGCTAAGGATTGCTGGTGGTACAGGGACTATATAGGGACTATTTGAGGTTTATTTGGAGTTCAAGGGCTTGTTTAGTTTAAAGGTGCTCAGTCTAACTTTTCTAGTGGAGGGTCCAGCTTGACTCCATGGAAATGTTATTGCTTTGTCTAGAATGTTCCATGGTGTAGATTAAACCTGCCTAGCATGAGGGAGACAAGCAGGTTACAGCACTACGCTACATTACAGTTCAGATCTGTGGAGTCGGTATTCAACGACCTCTAGCAATGGACTTTAGCTTCAAATGTGCCGGAGATCTCCTTTAATACCGTATTACGGCCCAACCCTATTTTTAACTCCGATTTTGTGACCCAGAATCTACATTTTTAAAAATAAGTCCACATGAGCAGAAAGCAGTGAGAGGAAATAAAGGGTACTTGAAGAATTATTAGAGCACTCAAGCCTCAAATGCAAAACAATACAGGATTACTCAAGCATGCATGAAGCTATTGAAATACAACTTAGCATAGGCTTTTGTGAGAGAACACTATGATAACATGGTTAAAATCTCTTAATAGCCTTGATCCTTTTAAAATAAAGACTTCATCACTATTATGTTCTAGCAGTTTAGTGTCGCCATAATATTTCAACACTAAGGGGTAGAATTGCCACATAATTCATATAATATTTGTTCCTTAAATATAATATAATCATCCTAAAACTATTCAGGAAAGGTCCAACTGTCTCCTACTGTATTTATTTTTCAGTACCTGTTCAAATAAGTGCAGTTAGAAAACCAGTTTAATATCACCCTAACAGAGACTTTTGGGAGTCTTTTTGAGTTCTCTGGCTGTGTTAGTTTAAATTATTATTACTCCCTTGTCCTGTGTGTGTTGTGGCATTGCTTACTTCTCATATAGCCACAGTTTAAACCTGTCTTAGTGCTTTCTTGATCCGAGTTTACTTGTGGGTTAGTCCTTGTTTAATCCTGGTTACTTTTCCTTTTCTGGTTAATGATATTGTTCAGGTGAGGTTCACTGTGCTGTCTTTACTCCTTAGCCAGTTGTTGGATAATCTATTTTCCCAGTTTTATAATGTATTTCTTATTTCAATGTCTGGTTATTCTAGCTTTGGGCTCGTTTTAGTTCAACCAAAACATTTTCCTCACTTTTGTTCCCCTGAAATCTACCCCTTTAGTTCTGTCATTGTTGTCGTTCATGGTCTTACCTTAAGCTTTTCAAACCTCCCTTTTCTTTCTACACAAAGCCTCTTTTCTCTATAGTCTCATAGTTTGGATTAGCTCCTCCTACACGGAAGTACTCAATGCTATTCTTGTTTTGTGTCACAATTTTGTGTTTTTGAGCAGGTATTGTTGTCAAGAGATTCAAGCCCTCCACTCAAATACCAATTTTCTAACCTTAGCTTCCTGTAGCTTAACCAAATTAAACAATAGACTCTAGAATTGTTTCATTGATAGACCCATTTAGTTTATAATTAACATAGCTGCACATGCATCCTGATGAAATACTGTATCGAATGTCATTTTAATAGTAACTCTTGTATGGAACGTCATACCTGGGTAATGAACATTGGCAAATGTGCACACAGCTAATAGCACTACATAAGCTACATTAGCTATAAGATTTTATTTATTTTTTATCACAATATTTAGGGATGCACTGATACAATATTGGTATTAGATATTAGCTGTTCTGTAACTACTTTATATAATAAATAACAGTTACAAAACACATTTGGATAATTGTTTCCCATATAATAAATAAATAATATTTCCAGTCTCTGCTCTGGTATTGGTTGATATTGGGTATCAGCCATTACTTAAAGCCAGAGTGTCAACTTCATTAACACAGAAAAACATAAAAAGCTGGGTTGGTGCATCCCTAACAATCTTTAAATTCACCAGAATGCATTCACTGCTTAACTGTGTCCCTAACTCTTAAATGGGTCTATTTGGTTCTCACAACTCTGCAGACATTAGCTTAAGTCTTAAATCTATCTCATGTTGCTGTCTTAACAAGTGAAGTCATGCATTAACTCTGTGGTAACAGGAGCTGAGTAGCACTCCTTCTCACAGTCTGAGGAGGAGACCCACCTCTGGATTTAACCCAGTCCTGGGTTTGGTCTTGGCCATGACTTGAACTCCTTTGAGTCAGACTGGATTCTTTCACACTGATGGTAAAAAGGGGGTTAGATCCGGTTTGGGCAGCTGTTAGTGAGTGGATTGTAAAATGTGAATATTAATCAGCTAATACGGAAACTAGGCGGGTTTTTACAATAAAACCACTGAAATCTGTAATTTGATTAGAAATTAGTCTAAATGGCTTTATGCATCCTGTAGTGATCCAATGTACGACTCAGTACCTAACCACCTGGCTGCTTCTGTCTAATGCTATTGATGCAATGTTTTTTATTGTTCTCAAAACCTTTTACTTTCCCTTCATCTATAAAATGCCCCCCCAAAAAAGTAAATTTTAAGTAGCTGACTAGTTAATAGGCCTGTCACAATAACAAAGTGTGTTTATCTTGCTGAAGTAAATACAGACGATTTTATGCTACTATGCTACTGCCACAAAAACCCAAGAGGAGATTTAAACCACTACCAAAAACTATTCTAAACTAATTTCCCTTGCGGATCAATAAAGTCTAACTCTAAATCTATTGACTCCAAAATATATTGTTCCAGCTTTCATATATCAAACAATTAGTCCATATAGTAATGATCAGAACAGGTCTCTTAGTTAACTGCCCAGAACTGTTTCAAAATTTGAGATAAAGACATGAAAACCAAAACAAAAGTCTTTCACATGTTCCCCAGACCACTTCTTCCTCAGTGTGAGTTCAGCCTGTAGCAGGGTCAAACTCCTGTCTGGACAAATGGGGTTCTGTCAGCTGCACAACAAAAGGCCGACCTCGTCTTTGTCTGAGAGGAAACTCAAGAGAATGGGATTTGGGACTGACCCTCCTGAAGTTATGCGGTTATGTCTCCCTTTTATAGACTGGTGATCACATGGTTTATTTGAATAATTGAAAGGGTACAATGGTAAAGGAACACTGTGTAACTTTCAGGTGGAGGGTCCGTCACCTGCTTGTCTTCATGGAAATGTTATTGCTTCGTCCCACAGTATGGCATTAAACCCATCTATATCCATGGTTACAAGCCCATAATGCCTCCAGGCCAAGTTGCAGGTCAGATCTGTGGAGAGAAAAGCTCACTCATTGTGCAAATGTAAGCAGTAATACACCAGTAATTGAATAAATGCATCCTGGATGAGTTTAATGCCATACTGTGAAAGCTTTCAGGCACAGCAATCCTTGGAAACAAGATTGAGGTGGAGCCCCTACCAGAAAAGTTACACAGTGCACCTTTAAATTTAGCAGCTCTACTAACTTTGATAGTTCTAGCCATGTTAAATTAACAAAATTTAACCCACATAAACAACCCAGGGCTACTTTTACATGCACTCGTAATTCCATCAAACCTTTTCTAAAAATGTAAACTCCATTAGACCTGTTTGAATTACTGCCATTTTATGTATTTTAATCCAATATTAATTTTTCAGCTAATATAATGCTGTTGCCCTTTGACATACTCTCTGCACATTTTAATGCTATGCACAATTTAATCATATAATGGCATAATATTTTCCACTGAAACGAACTAATTTGAGTTATAAGAGTTTTTGCTTTGTTAAGAGCTGAAATAAAGTGTCTGAATGCTTGTGGTTGTTGGCTGGATACATACTTATCGGTCTTTATTGGAGAGTATTCATTTAGATTCATATAATTACTGATGCTTAAACTATACAGTGGATAAATTAGAACAATCAGGTTTTAACTTTGATTTTTGAGCAGGTCTGATTGAAAATTAGTAGCTATAAAGACTAAGGATGGGACGAGTTTCCACAAGATGAGATGAGATTGGGTCCACAAGCTCGAAACAAGAGGAGATTTTAACATAATTCCTAATAAATAAATTCCACAATTCAGTTTCCAATTTTGGCCTCACAATTTTTATTTCCATTCTACTATTGCTTTTTGGATCTGTAAGAGATGTAACTCACCAACACATAACCCTTTTTGTCCAATCCAAATATAAATAGTTGGAAGAAAATCATTTTTTTCATGTGTGCATAATCTTGTGGCAATTTTGTCTCATGAAATCTTGTTGCTTAAGATCTTCCCTAGTAAAAACTCACTCATATTAAGTTTTTATGAAAAAATACTGTGCTGGAATTATATTGGTGCATGTAAAAGTTCTGGGTTCAAAACAACATCACATCCTTTCATCCTGCTTATACAGTACAAACCTATTTCACCCGGTCTAACTTTAACCTAGCTCATCCCACACAGACATCTCCTCCTCTTTGGGCTCCAGATCATGTGTAGTTTTGTAGGCAACACAAATTTTGACAGTTTTGTTCCTCCCTCCTCTCCCCCTCCCTCCTTTTTACCACATCCACTTCCAGGACAGGAAATTCTTCAAGGGATTCTTTGCAAAAGTAAGTTGTCTGAGTGTTTTTGAGTGTTTTTATTTTATTTATTTTATTGTTTTTATTTCTTCTTTCACGTTAACGCTTCACCCTTTGATCACGACTCCTGGCTGAAGACACCAGCACTGAACATGTCTGATGCATGTGTCTTTTAGTATGTAAAATTATTTGGGAGGGGCACTTTCTCTGTTTTTGTATTAACAGGTGTGACTTCCCTTCAACTCTTCTCTTCTACAGAGAAATGAACATTGACAAATGACTGTATTTGTCTTAACTCACACAATTGTTTAGCTTTGTTGTGTTAACCCAATGGGGACAGCCACTGCATCAGAGCACCATGTTTTATGCCAGACTTTTGGTTTTTAAAATAGACATGAATCTCAGGCTATGTCCACAGTTAATATCAGAAGTCTGAAATGAGTGAGGCTTTCATATGACTAAAAGATTATTGTCAAATTATATAATAAAAATGTTATATGGGCTTGTCTTATGGAGATGTTTTGCCTGAAATGTTCCGCTATATGGCCTAAGCCTGAATCTAACTTGCATTTATTCAGTTACAGGCGTTTTCACCTTAAAAACACACATTCTTACCATGATCAGGGTCACCTCTCCCCAGATCTAACCAGTAACATGACATGGTGGAGCTGTCTGCAAAAAAAGTACACATAGTACACCTTGAAAACTTCATAATTTCTATCGAACCCAAATTTTTACAACACATATTTTTGGTTTAGGATCAAGTTTATGGTCAAAATCTGAACATCTCTTGTTTGGACTCTGTTCACATCTAAATTGAAAACACATTTAGGTCTAGTGTGGACATGGCCTGATTGACACTGAACTGTAACACCTCTTATCTTTTTACCTGGTGCTTCTTTCACAGGCGTGCTTTGTGTTTGATTCAATTAAAAACAAGCCAATGAAAACGTGTGCTGAGGGGCAAGGAGAACAGAGTGAATCAAACCTTAATTTCACTCCGTTTTGTTCCTTTGTGTTTTTGTTTTCAGGCCGGGAAGAAGCCGGTCCGTGCCGTGCTGTGGGTGTCTGCAGACGGACTTCGAGTTGTAGACGACAAAACAAAGGTAAACACTATCACAAGTATTATACCGGTCTATTATTATGTAACTTTTGAGACTCCTATACAGTTTGCGGAGAAAATGTCTTAAGTAACACCTATCCATGGGTTTCATAATGCAACAAAATTAGGACCAAATAATAATTTAAAGCAGCATATCCTGTCTTTTGAATGGTGAAAAGTCTTCAGATGTTGCGTCTAATAGAAGATGAAACCTGAATAAGTACTGCTGTTTTTCATGCGTATTTTCCCAATGATTGCAGCAATAGTTAAATGCTCTGAAAATGCTCTGTTTTAACTAGAAGTCTTTCCATATCCTGTTCTGTCTAATGTAGTTAATGCTGATGGTGATAACAATTGAAATGTGGAGTTCTTTCTCTCCTCTACTGACTTTCAAACATCCGACTGTGCCAATATGTACTCGGTGCACCTGCAGTAAAATAAATGATGCAAGCAAATAGTGTCACGGTTTACCTTGGACGGACACCTGCTGGACAATCACTGTTACTGCATGACTTATGCAAAAATAAATACAAAATATTTTCTTTTCATTCATGAGAACTGTTCAACAATTTTAAAACATTATACTTGTGATTATTAGGGTCCTGGTCGAAATCAAAATTCTGTATGTAATTATTTGTGAATTGTGACAGAGAATTATGAACCTTTTTTTTTTTTTTTTTTTTTATTCGAATCTTATCAAATTGTTTTTAAAGCCAAATGCAGATTAGAGAAGTGGCTTTACTTGAGGTTTAAAGGTCCATAATTATGCTATTTTCTGCTCTGTGTTAAAATGTTGTTTCCTCATCACAAACATACCCGGAGTTGTGTTTTGTTTTATTCATATTTCATTCATATTTGACTCAAAAGTTCTTCTCTCAAACAGAAAACACTCTTTTCCACCTTATGATGCCATGTAAGACTCTGTAAGGACATCACTGTAGCACAAACTATATAGGAAATGCTTCTCTGTGTTTTTAAACTTCATACATCTTCATTAGAATCATTTGGATAATTTCAGCTCTGGAATTGCCTCTGTACTGAACAAAAGATAAAAGGTAGTTGTTAATTCGAAAAATACTGCTTCCTGACATCACAAGGTGAAATGGAGCATTTTGAGCTTTGGAGACAGATAAATAATACAGGATTACTCAAACAAAACACAATTCAGGTATCTAACATTATAACATGAGTTCACAAGAGTCAATTATGCATAATATAGGACTTTTATATAACCTGACAGAATGAACATCCATATAATTTAAAACATAATTAGTTGTTTTGTTTTTTTATTGATGCAATAATTGATGACCATCCCCCATTCCAGGACTTGATCTTGGACCAGACGATAGAGAAGGTGTCTTTCTGCGCTCCAGATCGGAACTTTGAGAAGGCCTTTTCCTACATCTGCAGAGACGGCACCACACGACGCTGGATCTGCCACTGCTTCATGGCCATCAAAGACTCTGTAAGAACATCACTGTAACACAAACTATTTATATTTAAAGTATTTTATAGTATTTATATTTATAGTAAGGCATGTTTCTTTCCCAGGGTGAGCGTCTGAGTCATGCGGTGGGCTGTGCGTTCGCCGCCTGTTTGGAGCGAAAACAAAAGAGGGAGAAGGAGTGCGGTGTCACGGCAACCTTCGACGCCAACAGGACGACCTTCACCCGGGAGGGGTCATTCAGGGTCACCACAGCAACAGAAGCGGCTGAGAGAGAGGAGGTGATGAGGCAGCTTCAGGACGCTAAGAAAGGTCAGTGCAAATCTTTGACCCATTAGTGGTGCCTGTTAGATCCTAGTGTCATTAAAGTGGGACTAAACACATAAACTCCACCTGAAAACGGAATGAAACTGGGCAGTACCTGGACTGTTAAACAGGAAGTCTGAGGGGGGTCTGAGGGTATCAGGAATAGTGTGATTGATCTAATGAACAGGTATCCAAACTTACTCCTGGCTGTAATCAGGGCAGTTTCTTGTGATATCACCAACTACAAGTAGTTGCAGTGGCTACACACTCAGCTTTATATGTTTCTGAGCAGAAAACTGCAATTTTACATTGTTGGAACTAAAATTGCCAACACATTTCTTCTCACAATACAAGTATGACTAAAAGTTTAAATCATAATATCTGTACTTCTGAAATTCTGCTGATTAAAGGTGCATTGTGTAACTTTTCTGGTGGAGGGCCATCAAACTCTTTTTTCCATGGAGATGTTATTGCTTTATCTGGAAAGTTTCACAGTATGGTATTAAATCTTTCTGTTTTCATGGAGACTAACCCAGACCGAGTTACAGATCATATATCTGCAGAGGCAACCAGAATCACAGTCTGAATGCCTGTTTTTATTTTTCTTTATTTTTAAAACCACCTCTAACTGAATAAATATGAAGTAGCGCTGTTTAATATCATACTGTGGAACATTCCAGGCAGAGCAATGACATATCCAGAGAAATAAGCAGGTGACGGACAACTTCCACAGTACAGTTTAAGACTCTTGTATTGTGATCCTAAAGATGCTCTGCTCTTTCTACAGACACAGATCCTAAAGTCAGTGTGAACTCCATCAGCAGTGGGACAAACTCCTCCGGGCCCCTTTCCGCAGGCTCCTCCTCCCCCTCTTCATCCCCGCCCCTTTCTGCGCCCGTCCTGGGACCTCAGGTGATCCCGCGCCGCCACCCCACTCCTGAGGCTCTGGCCCGTCAAGGCTCCTTCAGAGGTTTCCCCACTCTGAGCCAGAAGACCTCCCCATTCAAACGGGGACACTCTCTGCGCATGAACGAACTGCCCTCCACACAGCAACGCAAATCTGACTTCTCTATAAACAACACAGGTGAGAGGCTGCACCTGTCAATCAGTTATAATGATGTTTACGCAGAAGTCTATAATGAAGTCTGGTATCTTTACACATATGTGTCTCTGTTATGGCAGGCTCTGACATGAATGTGACACCTTATGGGGAAACATCTTCGCACTTTAATTAAAACTTAAATTAAAATAATACCTCATGACCAGTGTTGGTGCTCCAAAAATAATTTAATTACTACTTTATTTCAAACGCAATTTGATTACTAATTACTATACCATTCTGTTATAGGACCTGATTTCCAGCATAGGGGATGCCACAGTCCTCCATAATCCGATATTGGTCTTGTTTTGGTTCACAATCTTAGTGCTTTTAGTTTATATCTCTTTCTTCTATCCTCAGTCCCTGAAGTGGAGGGAGAGACTGACAGCATCAGCTCTCTGTGCACTCAAATCGCCTCTGCATTCAGTGGTCCTCCTGAAGACCCCTTCTCCTCTGCCCCCATGCCCAAACCTGCTTCCTCACCACAGTCTCCCGTTGCCCCAGGTAATCACACACTTTACTCTTTCAAACTAACAACACTAACTAATAAAGTCTTACTAAGTCTTAACATGTGTTCACAACTGAGCTGGTTAAGTCCTGGTTTGAGTCCAGGTTAGTCTTGATGTCACTTTGGTCCTGTACTGGGTTTAGTCTTTGTTTAGTCCAGATGTTGTACCTTGAAATATCTTAATTTGTTCATTGGCTTTCTAAAATAAATATTAAATATTTTTGGATGATTACGATTCCTTATTTGGAGACACTGAAAGACTGGCAGCAGTGTGCCAAGCAAGTTCAAAATTTCCAGCTAAATAAAGAGAGAAAAACATAACAGCTTGCCTTTATCTGCCAATTATTGTCAGTAGCCAAGATTTCTGAGAAACAAACTTTAATCCATGCCTCACAGTTTGGAGAGGTTTTTTGTATTATAATTTGCCTTTTAGAGTCTTAATTTTGTGTTTCTGCATGTTAAATACTCACTGAACTGCCTGACACTTTCTAAATACTTGTCTGTTAATTTGTCATTTGAGGCTGCATTTAAGCTAAATTAACAGTTATATTTTGCATGTCTAACAAAATGACAACATGAGCGTCTCTGTGTGTACAATAGTGAATGGCTCTGCCCCTTCCTTCTCCATGGCTGCTTCTGTTAACCCCCCTGCACTGCCCCCTGCTCTGCCCGCTCGGGACACTAACCCCTGGGCCAAGACCCCCACCGCAGCCCCCACAGTCCCACTACAGTCAGGTAAGGAGCTCCAAGAAGTGAGATGTTAGGAACTAGTAGGCTATATCAAGGTTTCCTGTTAATTAGATTATTCTTTGTTTTGGATACAGAAATATGATTTCTAGGTTTTCAACTCATCTCAAACTTTTAACTCTTGGAACTATGTAATAATTTCTTATTCCACATTTTTTGTTTATTTGTGAACCTTTCTTTCCTATTTAACCTATTTTTTTCCCCCATAGTTATAGTTATAATTTTTATTGCCCAAGATCACAACAGCAGCTGCCTTACAGGGCTTCACAAAATTCAAAAATATCAAACAATGAAATAAATGTCATAATTGATAATTAATCATAGATGATATTGTTATATTTCTTTGCAATATACCAAACAATCAGTACTTAACAAATACTAAATAAAAATACAATACAAATACAATATAATCACCCATCATGTCCGTAATTATAATGCTGCATATAATTTTAATTACGTCTAAAATCAAAATATGGTAGCCCCTTGATACTTTGAAAACGTGGTAAAGTTCTGACCAAAAATTAGTTTCATGGCTGAAATGAGCTTTGAGCATTAGAGACAGTTCAGTTAAGAGTTTACATTAGCATTACTATTTTGATAAGCTTCTTTCTGCAGGATTTCTGATTGTCTTTTATAACTTCTTGTATTTGTTCCTGACAGGTGCAGCAGACTGGGCTTCCCCTGCACCTGTCATAGTGGTGCCCCCTTCGTCCTCTCCCATCATGGCGTCCCACAAGCGCACGCCGTCAGAGGCAGACAGATGGCTGGAGGAAGTCACCAGATCTGTACAAGCCCCTGCTCCTCACCCCATCATCCCCACTGTCCCACAGCCGAACCCCCTCATGCCCTCCGCCCCTCCACCACCCACTCAGCCCTTCATCGCCCCGGTCCAGATGCCAGCCGCACCCGCTCCTCCTGTTGCCTTCATGTCCGCTTTGCCCCCCACAGTCCCAATGATACCACCACGACAGCCGGTCTTCAGTGCCCCAGCTCCTGCCTCTTACCCCATGTCCAACGGGCTGTCCTTCCCCCAGCCCAGTGTCCCCGTTGTGGGTATTACCCCATCTCAAATGGTTGCTAACGTTTTTGGTTCAGCTACGCAAACCCAGCCCTTCCCAGCTCCCATCATTCCACCTCAAGAAGTCCCGGTAATGAGTAACCCCAATGTTAGTCCATTTATCAAGCCTCCGCAGCCTGTCTTAAACCAGTCTCAACCATCCAACGGGAGCGCCACATTCAACGGAGCAGACGATTGGGCGAATAAAACTCAAATTCCCCATTCTTCGCCGGCGATGCAGCCCGCCGAACCACCGCAGGAAGACGCCTTTGAGGCTCAGTGGGCGGCACTAGAGAGCAGGTCACGTCAGCGCACCTCCCCTTCTCCCACGAATCCATTTTCCACCGAGCTTCATAAAACTTTTGAGATTCAGCTCTGAGGACTGCGAATGGGGACTGAACAGCACTGTTGTAGTAAGAGTGATTTAAAAGTGACTGTATGTCTGGGAAAGTGAATGTGGTCCCCCTGATCCAGCGGACAAGCTAAAGCAGCAAAAAAGTCATGAGCTGAACCAATACAGGGAGATATCTCAAGAGATAAGGGGGGGCTGAACCGCACAGTGCCCCCTGCAGTTCATCTACATCGTCTTTAATGTTTTGTTTGTGTTGTGGAGCTCAGTCACCATTTCCCTGTGGATTATAATCCCCCATCTGCTGCCGTCGCTCAGCTTGCGGAACCCAGCGGGTGGGACAAATGTGGAGACCTCCCTCCAAATGACTGCAGCATCGAGACGAGAAGTTGTCAATAAAAAAAACTTCCCAATCAGAAGAATAGTGAGACAATGCCAAAATGTTTATTTTTATGCATTAAGTATATTTTAAATAGCTTTGGAATCTAACAGAAGAGTTGTAAGTAATCTTGCCAAAGGCGCAGGCTAGCTACAATGAGAAGTCTATGTGCGTGTAAACAAAAAAGACAGTATATATATTATACATAAATATAAATATATCTATAAAGAATCTATACTGTACACAGCTCACAGCAGTGCTAATTTTTAATGTGATGTAAAGAGATTTTGTGAAGGGACAGCTGCTTTACTTTTGTTTTGTTAGGTTTTTTTAATATTTTAAGTTGAAAAGATATTACTGGCGTCTGCATCCTGTGATTGGGTGTGAAGCATCTCACTGTAAATAGGGTTTTGTTGCAGCAACAATCGGTGTGGACCATAGACTGTCTATTATACAGTCTATATATTATACAGTCTATGGTGTGGACCTAGCAATGGTGGCGGTGCCTGAATGGTGGCCTCATTTACCTGTGCAGTTTTTAGTACAAAAATCATTACTTAACATTTTACTCTCAAACTCTCAACATTTTCAGATTCACCTGTTTTTAAAGTAGTTGAATGTTTTATTTTCCACAAGCACTAAAATAGATAATTTGACCTCACTTAAATTAGTTAGTTGTGATGCGTTCTGCGTTGGCGGCTGCAATTCTGAAAGGCACCCAAAACTACTTTTTTTTTTAATCAAGCCTGTGAATATGTTCTATTCTCTGATCTATTTTTCCATTTTGTAATTATTTCATTACTTTATTCTACTTCTTTGGAGATCTATTGAAAAAAGATTGAATAAACTGATGGTGGTAGCGAAGTGTGTGTTGTCTTTCACTTCACTTTTGAAAGATTACATTAAACACTGAACATATCTGTAACTTCAGCATGTACAAGAACTTATGACTAAAATGACTTGTAATGTATGTTTTAGTTGTTTCATATTTACTTTAAAGGGGAACTTTTCTCTAAGAGGTCCGCAACCTGTTTATATTGTCCACAGTATGGCATTAAACTAATCTGTCTGGCAAGTATTCAACTATGCAAGTGTTATTTATTGCTGAAAAATATCTTAAAAAGCATTCATTCTTACTCTCCACAGATTGAACCTGTAATTTGACTTGGAGTCTCCGTGGAGATTCTGAAGTTTATGGCCATACTGTGGAACATTCTCTACACATCAGCATGAACACAAGCAGGTGACGGACGGGGGGATCCAATTGTGAAATATTGTGTTGTGTATTGCATACCTGGGCATTGTAAAGCTCCCGGTGTTTTTTGTTTTTTTCATTAAAAAACAATCTCATTTTTTCATTGCTTAGTCATAACATATAATCTTACCAGTCTTACCAGCTTGTCAAAACAATGCTATTTTTTTTAAATAAAGAAATACAATTACTATTATGCAGAATTGAGTTAAGCATCTCGGCCCGGCCTTCCATAATATTTTCTGTTTCTCATTTGGCCTCATGGTGAGATTCTCTTCACAGTGCACTAAACAGCTTCAGGAGGGGGGATAAGAATATTCTAAGATCTAAACAATTGCAGCCTTAGCGGTTTGATAATTGCACCAACTCAAATTCTAATTTCGATTTGATTGCAATATATGATGCAGGTCTAGATGTGTTGTTTGAAATAATGTAAATTCCAGCTCAATTTTGACTGAAAATATATAGCTGAAAAGCATAAGTAATTAAATGCGCAGAACAAAAACACACAAGCCTCCGACCACCAGAGGGCGCCCCGCTCGGGGGAGGATGCCGGGTGCAGCTGTTATAAATACAGGCCGGAAGACATGGAGCAGCCAAGACAAATAAGTGGTGTGATGAACGCGTGTGGTTTTGGATAATAACGCAAAGGTAAGACCGCAATTTCAGCGCTAAAGATTTAAAAAGACGCAAAGTGTGCAACCCGAAGAAATCGTGGCGTTTAAGCCTTAGATCTGTGTTTTTAGCAGCTGAACTTGGCTGCTAATTTGGCTAATGCAACTGTGCACATCTACAACAAGGACGCTGAAGGCAAAAACGATGTAAATTGCTTTATAAATTATGCCTCAACGACAGAATAGCATCACCTACGAAAAGTTAGATTTTGAAATATTAAATTAACCCCCCTCTTATGTTTATTTGAGACATTTCAGACCCGATGACAGTGATGAATTAAGAGTAGCAGCTAAATCGATGCAATCTTATCAGGCCCTTGTTAATCGTTTTCCCATCAATCTTCAGAGTATCTAGTATCCTAATTTTACTCACATGTCCACGTTATATCATCCTAGCCGTGTTGGCTACTTTATTCCTCCTGCACACCTAGGTACATTTTGGTACATGGCAATATAGCTTTTCATTTTTGCATAACTTTGGCTATATTGCACCAAGTAGCATAAAAAATGACCAGTTTGTATATTTTGAGATGCATTTTTAATATCTTGGCAGAAATTTCACAACAGTACGTAAAGCTGGGCAAATCAAGAAGAACTGGCCACTCGTGGCGTTCATATTTATTATCTTGACCATAGCAATGTCTATCCAAAAAGTGATTTTCTTCTCAATTGAACCACAAAATTTTGTCCCATTCAGTGTAGTGTAAGGAGAATTATGCAGATAAACCCCGTCCATTTCGCTGCATAACTTGCCTGGCAAGTCTGTAATGATGTCTGAATGTTTTTAAACAAAAGTATTGGAGAATTGTGTATTCTGGACATTTCCAGACAACTGTATCCTACTTTTTTTTTTTTTTTCTCAATAATAATGATTACCAAGATATAACAATTACTTGTGTAAAATGTCTGAACAATACTAAAGAAAGCTCATTATGTTAAAAAAGGCAGTGGTTTGTTCTGTTTCTATTGATAAAACCACACTGATGTCAACATGGATGTTGTTATGCTCCATTGTAAAATAACGCAAAATGCTTACTTATCCAAAACAAAATAATGAATAAGATAATAAATAATACAGTATCCTTACAACTTTACAACTTAATTAATACACATGGGAAATTACCTGGACACAGTAAGTTGATCTAGTCTCTTTTCATATTTGCCTTTTTCCTTTTCAGAGAAATGCTGTTCTTGTCCATGCTACAAATCAACGCTAAAGGTTAATACACACACTGACGCACAAAAGGTAAGCCCATTATTTAAACATGAAATGTGCTTGCGATTTGATAAATGGTATAGTTTTTGAGATGTTTCTTCTTTTTGATAGCACTTTCTATTCTGCTGACAACCCCAAAAGCAGTCAGCATGTCTCATCGTGGAACCCTTACTGCGGTTGTGACCACCGTTCTGGGGGTAACTCTTGGGGGGCTGTTGGCGTGGAGAGTTTACCGCACCAAAAGAAGGAGGCTGCCTTTCAATCAGAAGGCAGCTAAACCTGTAGAACTGCCCCATTGTCCCACTGAAACAGACTTGACACCTGTGGAGGTCACCACACCTCCCAAATGTTTAGAAGAGGAAGTGAAGGCAGTGGAGTCCCAGCCCACACTAGAGCCCCGCAAGGTTTTGTTACCGTCATGTGAACAGATGTTATGTGTGAGTCCGGTCACAGTGAGCTCGGAGGCAGAGTGGGAGCAACTGTGGCCCCTCTTTCAGAAGGAGCTGTTGGATTTTCCTGTGCTGGGACTGGACTGTGAATGGGTAAAGACCAACGGCGTAAGAAATGATCCCTGCATGAATCTAACCCATAAGGAAAAACCCACCTTGGATACGCAAAATGTTTTTCCCCAAGAGGCTAGTCCTTTATAATAGCAGCAGTTTTGCATCACTACAGGGACCCCAAATCTAATTACACTGCCTTTTATAGCATGGATTCATTGCACAAATTTATTTTCTTTTTACATTTTTTTTTAACATGAGCTCATGTTGAAAGACCCAAACACCTACGGGTTTTCTTCTTTTCATGGATTTCAGCTTCCAATTTATAGGTGACATTTTAGATGATGTTCCACCATTCAAAATGCCTATTTGGATTTAAATTATTAACTTCTGTGGCAATGCTCCAACATTTTCATCTCACTCATACCCATGGATATAGTTGGCTTATTTCATCTATAGTTCTTTTCCTTGTTATATTTAGAAACCATCAGTAATTCAGTCAATGTTAAGTAGAACATAGAGTAATTATGATTGTGTATCACATCGCAAGACTGATTTAGGGTGGATTTTTCCTTTCTCAATTTAACTAACCTTAATTCTTAGTATTTTCTTTGTTGAGACAGGAACCCTTTTGTTTTTGTTGCAGGTTTCAGTGAAGGGCAAAGCATCAGCGGTGTCCCTCCTACAGATGGCGTCGTACTCCGGTCGGTGCATTCTGGTGAAACTGCTCCACTTTCGAAACGTGCAACAGCCCCTCCCCCTTGGCCTGATCCAAGTGCTTCGGGACCCCCGCATCCTCAAAGTCGGAGTGGGATGTTATGAAGACGGCAAGCGACTAACGCGAGACTACGGGCTGTCGCTAACATGTACGGTCGACCTACGTTACCTCGCCTTGAGACAGAAGTGAGTGCTCAATTCTTATCACAGGACAGAAAATGACAAAAATTATACTTTAAAGGTGCACTGCATAACATTATCAGTAGAGGGTCCGCCACCTGCTTAACTCCATGGAAATGCAATTGCTTTGCCTAGAATGTTCCACAGTATAGATTAAACCTATCTATCATGAGGTAAACAAGCAGGTTACAGCACAACGCTGCATTACAAGTCAGATCTGTGGAGAGCTGCCTTTATTCACAGAAGGACTTATTGCATTTTTGAGCAATAGAAACGCCTGTAATAAATACATGCTGGATGGAAATGTTTAAAGTCATACCATGGCTACACCAGAAAAGTTGCGCAGTGCACCTTAAAATCATATATTAAAGATGCATTATATTTTAAACCTTTAGTTGGCTGTTGGGTGATGTGTGATGTGTGTTTGTTACTTTCAGGAAGGCTACAGTGAACAATGGTCTGAGCCTGAAGTCTTTGGCTGCAGATCTGTTGGATGTAACTCTAGATAAGTCTCTAGAGCTTCGCTGCAGTGACTGGGAGGCAGACCACCTCACACCAGAGCAGGTTTGTCTGATTTTGGACAGAATTTTTCTCTCTAATTATGAAACAAAAATATTGGGCATCATACATACACTTTTTTGAGGCCAGGAACTTTTTGGATTTACTGTGAAAAAGTTAAAGGTGAACTGTGTAACTTTTCTGGTAGGGGCTTAATCACCTGCTCCTCCCCATGGAGATGTTCCACGGTATAGCATTACTTTTGTTTATCTTTACGAAGACAGCAGGTGTTGCCATAGCTCCAAGTTACATGTCAGATCTGTGGAGAGGTGAGCCCATTCACAGTAAGAATGCTAGTTTTTAGTCAAAATCAACAAAAACTAATTTTATTGAGTAAATTCAAAATGGATATATTTAATGCCATACTGGGACATTGCAGACAAAGCAACATTTCCATGGAGACAAGCAGAAAAGTTACAAGTGTAACTTTAAATTTATGTCATATTTTAATATTTGTTGAAACCCTTCTCAGATGTGTTATGCTGCCAGAGATGCACAGGTCTCCATCGCCCTCTTCCTCTGCCTCATTGGTCTTCAGTCTGACGGGAGTCCAGTCTCTCCCAGTGGGAGGTCTTATGCAGAGCTGGTGTCCCGCTGCCAGGGCCTGGTGGACATCCCGTTCAGAGGCAGAGGGGATGGAGAGGACAAACCTGTCGACGGAGAGCGGAGGCGGAAAACCATTCGCAAACCCACAGTCTTCATAAGCCCAGAGTCTGGAGATCAACAAGTCCCAGACCCTCGACGCAATAACAAGAGGAAACCACTGGGAGTAGGCTACTCTGCCAGGTATTTACAAATTAGGCCCTACTTTTTATGAGGTATTTTTTTCCAATTTTTTAAATATATTTAAAGAATAAAAATATTGTTATTCTGTTGGACATATGTGGCTATTTTTATTAATTTGATTCTATTTTATTTTATATGACGTTAAATATACCATTTTATGTGTCTGGTTTCAGGAAGTCCCCTCTGTATGATAACTGCTTCCTGCACGCTCCGGACGGACAGCCGCTGTGCACCTGTGACAAAAAGAAAGCCAAATGGTACCTAGACAAAGGGATTGGAGGTGGGCTCTGACATGAGACTTCTCATGACACTTTCTCTGTAGTGGTATTGGTCTTAATCTGTGTCCGTCTCTCCTGTAGATCTGGTGAGTGAGAACCCTTTCATAGTGAGGCTGCTGTTTGAGCCATCGGGACGTCCTGACTCACAGCAGGATTACTACCTCACTGCCAAGGAGAATCTCTGTGTGGTTTGTGGGAAAGCAGACTCCTACATTAGGTAAGGCCTTATTTTATTTTTCAAACTTTACCAGTAGTTTCCTGTTCTTTTTACTGGTTTGAATATATTTATCTTGGATCCAAGCTCTTTCTATAGCTTTAACTAAACTAATAAAAGTAACAACAAAAGGCATGGGAAGAATCTCTCTGTAGACTAAAGACTGGACTCCACATAGACCATCTTTTATGGTTAAAGGGTTTCTAATGAATGCTACGGTTTAAAACCATTTGGATTCAGTTTTGAACAGTTATCAACCCAAATGCTTACAAAATACAACTTAACATGGTTTGTATTGTCTCTCTGTTCTGCTGAACTGAAAACTTAAATGACTACCTTCAATAAATGTGTAACTATATGCACAGTTGTTGCATTAAAAACTCCTGTGTGCTCCTGACTGAAGCGCCCCCCTGTGGTTGTTTTAGGAAGAACATAGTGCCGCATGAGTACAGGCGACATTTCCCCACCGAGATGAAGGACCATAACTCCCACGATATCCTGCTGCTGTGCACGAGCTGTCACGCCGCCTCCAACGTGCACGACGGCTTTCTGAAGCAGCAGCTGGCCGATGAGTTCTCTGCCCCCCAGGGTTGTGAGGAGGGGGTCCGGCTTCATGAGGACACAGACCGCCGCAGGGTCCGATCTGCCGCCCGGGCTCTGCTCAGTGCCAGGGATGGTCTGCCTGAGTCCAGGAGGACGGAGCTAGAGGAGATGATCAAGAACTACCTGAATATGAACCACAATGAACCACTGACTGTAGAGACTGTCAACCAGGCTGCCAGTCTGGAGACCAGGTGAGGGTTTAACATGATTTTTACTTTAGATGAGGAGTGATTTGAACTGTTTTGGAGGAAATTCTTCATAGAGGTGTCTCAGATTGGACTTAAATAGCCTTTGCAACAGAAATTTACTGTTGAACTACACAATTCTCTTGTCAATTTAAAGGTGCATTGCGAAACATTTTCAAGGGTTCGTCAGCTGCTTGTCTTCATGAAGAGGTTATTGCTTTGTCTATAATGTTACACAATAGAGATTAAACCCATCCATCTCAAGGAATACAACTATAGGCTACATTATAGGTCATATCTGTGGAGAGGCAATCCATTCACAAAGAGAATATTGTGTTTTTGAGTAATAGAAACAGCCATAATGAATAAACGTTAGATGTGTTGAATGTTATACCATGGAGCATTCCAGGCAAAGCAATAACATCTCATGGAGAGAAGCAGGTGAAGGACCCTCTGTCAGAAAAGTGGCACCATTAATATACTAAAATGATGCATAAACAAAATTACTATGTTGATTTAATTAATTTCAGATTGAGAAATTGACTTGAAAGGGACAGTTCATACTTTTGCAACTGGAAACAAAATGTATGTACTCTGCTAATTATTTGCTGTTTTTATAGAACACTGTGGGGAGATACTGGGTGGGACAATATCTTTAAAAAAAAACCCACCCCTCTCTCCACACTCACCAGACACAAAACTACTTAACACAAAAAGGGAAAAAAAACCCTGTGCATACAAACATTAACAGTCAGTCTCCCTGCAGGATCTTTAACGAGACGTACATCCCCCATGGTCTGAAGGTGGTTCGGGCTCATGCAGAACAGGGTCTGAGTGGCCTGATGAATCTGGAACGGCGCTGGCGACAGCACTTCCTCAACAGCATGAGACCCAAGCACCTGCCCCCCCTCTGGTCTGTGGATCACAACCACAGCAAGTTCCTACGTAAATATGGAGCTGATATCCCCATCAAACTCAACTGAGAGTCTAATTTAAACCCAGGACCTAGAAGATGGACCTAACAAGACTGAGAGGGCTATGAACCACCTGTCACAAACCTGGACCTCAGTACAAGACTGTTGGACCACTAAGGGTAATGTGAGAACCAGTGATGCGTTTTTGCTTTAATGGACTAAAATCAGTGTCGAATTTGAAGTTGGAACTCTTGACACTTTTTTTATGAACACTAAAATTATTTATAAAGAAGTATTTGATGTAATTTAATACTGCCTTTTTTAAATATAAGCTGCTATTTGCTTGGACTTCCTTTTTTCCTTAACTTGTTTACTTTAGGGAAGGTCTGCAGCTGGAAAGATCAAATAATTTGCTTAGTTTGCAGATATAGGGTTGTTTCTAATGGCCTTTTAATGAAGTGCTCCCCCTACTGGTGTGAATTGTATATCTGTGTTGAACTCATCTTTGCCCTATTCCACTAAAAGATGTGTTCTGGTCCATTTTTGATTCATTGTGAACTATCCATGCATTTATTTTTACAGGGAGAGACTGACGGTGAAGTTGGCTTGTAGCATTGACCATAAGCCCCATTGCCTGCACCCCTGTTCTTATGGGATCTCCTATGGCTCATGTTTTAATGTGCCTCTTAAACCCCATAACTAAGGGAGTACAAAGCAGTGGGACCCTCTTGTTTTCAGTAATTGCTTTTAATGCCCTTTCATCTTAAAATGTAAAAAAACAACTGTAAATTCAATATTTAAGATGCCAACTTTGTGGTTTTGAAAATGTATAACTTTGCTGGGCAGATGCATTTCCTTGTGCTCCTTCATATTGTACTACTGTGAACCGCTGCCCTGTTCATTTGTCTGAACTAGAGCAGTTTTGTTTATAAACAAATGATTTGAAAATAATAAAGTGATATTTGTAATATTCCTGGGAGGCTCGAGTCTGTTTTCGAAGTGTTTTTTCACAGTAATTGATTTCTAACAGTTCAAGGCATGCTAAGTAAAACCACCTCCCTGTGTTTTATAACAAGGCAAGTCACAGGTGATTTTTGTGTTGTTTGGAAGTTAATTTGCCAAATTGCTTCTTCAACAGCGGGATTCACAATTTTCACAAACAATTGGGTCTGATTTAGTGATGGTTAAGGCGATCTGAAATGGCTTGCTTTCATGTATTGCCATAATCTTATGTACATGTGTAGGAAATAATCAGTATCGGGCTTCAGTAACTATTTTAGTAGCCAGCTAGTCTTCCAATTATTTTTCAAATTAGTCTACTTGATTATTTCTATTACACACTAAGACCAAATATTATGGTTAATGGTCACATTTTTATATAACTCTTTTCCACCTTGAAGGCAGTCGCCACTTTACATCAAGTAACCACTCATTCACACTCCTACAACAGTGTGCACAGACACTGGGGCAAGGAGGGTTAAGTGTCTTGCTCAAGGACACAATGATGGCAGTCATCTTTAAGAGCTGGAATTACACCACCAACTTGTGGGTCAGTAGATCTGACCACTCAACCAGTGATGTTTATATTGAGAGCGGGATTCAAACAGTCAACCTTCGTATCAGTGGATAAGCACAACTGAGCTGTAGTGACTGAAGGCTTTTAGTCTGTATAGTCCAAATGATTATGATTATTTTGTATAGTTGACTAGTTATGATTAGTCGCTTAGTCGTTGCAGCCCTGATTCAGTGTAGGTTTGCTTGAATAAGATGGTAACGTTGGTAGTGACTTTACTCTATGGAGTGGTAAAAAGACACAATACTTTCTATAAACCAAAATGCAATGATTCAGGTTATTTTTATGTTTTATTTCTTACAAAATCACAGTTTAATAAATAGTCTGTAAAAATGAGTACAAAAGCGGTTTCTTAACATTTTATATACTGTATGAATCACTCGTGACTTCAGGAGTCTTAAGTCGGGTTATTGTCAGGAATGACATTATTTTTATTACAATCTAGTTCTGCTGGATTAAGGCCTCTTGATTTTGGCATCGAACAATCTGTCAGTCAAATGTTTGAAATTAGTGAGAGCTCCCCTGGTTTCACAGTTCATTCAGTAACACAAGAATAAATAATAAATAATAAATAAATAAATGGCTCAACATGCAGATGCAACAATCGCTTGTGTCCTTCACTGTGCTCAACACTTGGACAATGACCACAACGGCACACGAGGCCTCCACTGAAGGGGACACCTGTAACCTCACAGACTCTGAGACTTTGGGAAAATATAAATAAACAAATACAGTGGTGGTCAAAACGATTACAACTCAAAGGTGCATTGTGTAACTTTGGGTGATCTGTCACCAGCTTCTCTCCATGGAGAAAGTTGCTTATTTATCTCTATGGAGACAGCATGTGACGCCGCAAGGCTAAGTAACATGTCAAATCTGTGGAGATGCAAGCCCACTCACAGTTTTGAAGTCAATTTAAAAACATGTTACAAAAGTTACACATTGCACCTTTAACTTTCATTATTTTTTTTAAGATCTTCTTAGAGTTCTTGGAAGTCTGGCCCACCTGTTAGGAGGAACATTGTGATCTTGAGCCTCAATCTTGGGCTGGACATGGTACATTTTTGGAAACACAAGAACCCAACTTTATGACACCAACATAACATAGCTGCTCATTTAAGATCCATGAAATCTTCTAACTTGGACCACCATTTGAATAAATCTGTATTGTGAAAACTTAAAATGGGGGTCCCCTTTTGGAGAAGTTGAGTGTAGAAATGACACTCTGACATCTTTACTGCATTACAGAGACCTCCATAGGATAGAAGTACTTTGAGATTCATGTACTAAATCCTATGTAGTAAAAGTACACGTTCCCATGACTACTACAGAGGTCCTGACACGACATTACTGCATATTAAACGCCTTCATTTCAACCAAAGACATTTTCACATAGGAAACATAATGCATTGCAACACATAGGAAGGCTTGTTTGATAGTTAATGGTCAAGTTACATGTACATCAACATTTGTGT
Organism: Odontamblyopus rebecca; assembly: GCA_030686955.1. Classification (NCBI taxonomy): domain Eukaryota; kingdom Metazoa; phylum Chordata; class Actinopteri; order Gobiiformes; family Gobiidae; genus Odontamblyopus; species Odontamblyopus rebecca. The sequence goes on along the minus strand of CM060670.1, from coordinate 16,268,166 downwards.
AAATCCCATTCACTTTTAAAGGGACTGAATCATTATAAGGCATTTTCAATTTTTAATCACGCAAAATATCCTAAATTTGCAGTCTGTTTCTACACAACTAATTCTTGTTGCAAATGTGAATTTATAATATTTACTTTTAAAGGGATAGGCCGGTATTTCCATTAATTACAATTTCATTTAAAAATCTTCCACTACAATATATTTTATATGTTTGAATGTTAAAATTCTGATTAAAAGTGCCATATTACGCAAAATGGACTCTTATGAGCTTTACGTGTTATAATGCTGTTACCTCCTCAAAAACATACCTGGAGTTGTGTTTTGTTTAATTCAAACATGAGTAATGCTTTATTATTAGTTTGTCTTCATCTCCAATGCTCAAAATGCTCTTTTCCTCCTTTGTGGTACCATGTAGTGGTAATTTTCATGTTAACAGCTCCTTTTACCATTTGTTCATTAGAGTTTTGCAGTTCCAGGGCTGAAATTACCCAAACGACACTAGTGAAGGTGTAATTGAAAACACTGTGTAGCACTTCATGCATAAAAAAACATGACATCACAAATTGAAAGAGACTGTTTTCTGTTCCAGAAGAATTCAGCCTAAATATGCAAAATTTGTGAGTTAAACGTGTGAATGAAACAAAACACAACTCCACGTATATTTGTGATGAGGAAACATTATAATACAGATCAGAAAATAGAGTAATATGGGCTCGTTAACCTGTATTACTCCTATATTACTATATTTGTACTTCTACTGTTCTGTTGCAACTCAAACATTTTCCTATTGGGCTATTAACTAATTGACTAATTGAAAGTGATATGCAAAAAGTTGGGGCACAATTTGGTTACATAAAATCATTAAGTGCTTTGATTCTAAACACTGCACTATCCCTTTAAAGGTTATAAGCTTTCCACACATTTAATGGGAGATGTGGTTCGAACGATATGAACTTTACACCAACTAAAAGATTGTCACATGATTTGAAAATGAATTAGAAATCACTGTTAGTGTCGTAACTGACAGACCGACCATTGAACTAAACAGGACTAAACTGAATTCATTTTTTGGTCAAGGCTCTTTGATGCTGAAGAGGTGTAATATTTTGCGTCACACATGAAAATAAAATAAATTAAATCATATGTTTTGGCGCAGGACATTGGTAAAGCCGCTAAAAGAGCCCCAAATGTGATTTCAATTATAATTTAAGTCTGTTGTACATTTACTCTCTATAATCGTGGCTGCTATGGATGGTCCAGGCCTAAACATTAACTATTGGAAATCAGACCTGTACAGTTGGCTACTTCCTCTCCTTTAAGTACATTTTATCATAAATTACTTGAAATTATGAGACATATTTGAAAATACTGCAATGCCATACAATCATAATATGATCTAACTGTTTGGTGCCTTCATTCAAATGATGATTATTTCTATCCATATTTTTAGGCTTGGACCAATGCAACAACCCTGTTGTATATCAAACAGATGGAAATATTATGTCTAGTCTGTATATTTAAAGTGTTGTGTAGTAGAGAGTCTCCTGCTTGTCTCCTTAAGATGTTATTGCATTCCTTTGAATGTTCCACAGTATGGCATTAAACATACATATCTATGGCAGCAGGAGACATCACAAGGCCTAGTTACAGGTCATATCTGGGGAGAGGTCACCCCGTACTCACTAACATTGCTTGTAGAGAAGGTTTCATTAGTGGTCATTTGGATCATTGTCAACTGAGTCCAGATGATCACCGATGAAACCTTCTCTACACTGAATCACACCTGGACGAATGAAGGATTACAACAATGTTAGTGGCATGCTAAGAATTATTCCAAGCAAGGCAATAACATCTCCATGGAGAAAAGCTTTTAGCAAACCCTCCACCCACCAGAAAAGTTACATAGTGCTTTATCCTACATTACGCAAATTGACTCCTGTGAGCTTTAAGCCATGTTAAAATGTCATTACCTCATCAAAAACATTCCCAGAGTTGTGTTTTGTTTCATTCATACATGTTTTGAGTAACCCTGTCCACATCTCCAAAGCTCTAAATGCTCTGTTCCACCTTGTGATGTCATGTAGTGGTAGTTTTCAAGTTAACAGCTCCTTTTACCTTTTGGTCAGTAGAGACAGTCAATTCTAGGGCTGACATCACCCAAATTATTTTAGTGAACATGTAGGGAGTTTAAAAACACAATGGAGCTTTATTACTACATTACATCACAAGGTGGAACAGAGTGTTTTATTGGGAGAAGAACTCCGCCTAAATATGCAGGATTTGTGTGTTAAACTTGTGTGAATGAAACAAAACACCTCCAGGTATGTTTGTGATGAGGAAACAATGTTATAACAGATCAGAAAATAGCGTAATATGGACCCTTTAAAGTTTGGTAGAACATTTTTGGGCTCTTTCAGGCTCATGACACCAAGTCCATCAAAACAACTACATTTAGGCTTTCTTCAACAAGTGCTTCATGTGGATATACCGAGCGATATACCAAGCTACCCATCACCTCTCCGTCTCACTGTCTCATTATTGCTTACACATAAAACAGAACAGTTCACAGGCTTGAATGTAGTGATAAAGACCATCTAAAAAGACATTTACTTTGTTATTATTATTCCATTGTGCCCCCGGTCTGGTTTAACACGTTTTGGGGAAGAGACGCGACATGGATATTTGCTGGTGTATTCAGGATGAAGTAAGTCACATTTTCTTTGGAGTATCATTCGTTAAACCTAAGGAAAAACTAAGGCAGCGTTCATGTGGTGCTCGGAAACTGGGCAAAAGTATGGTATATTTTAGAGTACTTAAAGGTCCGCAGTGTAACTTTTGAGTTGGGGGTCCATTACCTTCTTGTTTCTATGGATTTGTCATTGTCTTTCTTAGAATGTTCCACAGTATGACATTAAACACATCCACCTTACATTGATTCAATTACAGGCGGCTTTATTGCTCAGAAATAACTAGAAAAACAGGCATCCTGACTGTGAGCGTTGCCTTTTCACAGATCTGACCTGTAACTTGGTCTCGTTTAGTCTCCATGAAGATAGAAAGGTTTAATGTCAGACTGTGACACATTTCAGACCAAGCAATAACATGTCCATGGAGACAAGCATCTGACAGACCCTCTACCTGAAAAGTTATGTAATGCACCTTTAAATAATGTGTACAAGTGGTTGCAATCTTGATGTTACTTATAATAATACAAATTGATTTACTCAGTTTTGACCAACACTAGATATTAGGTTTTAACCAAATATTGATCTAACTGCTTCAAATCACCTTGGGGCTTTTTATTGGAAGGGTCTCTACGGCAACCAATCCTTTCACTTTGGAGGAATAAATTGGTTTATTTTAGACGTTAAGTGGCACTGACTCAAATTTCTCTTGTTATAATAATTGAATTACTACTGTACGCCATATGTAGTTCTATCACCTGATACTTTGCAATAAGATCACGCTGGGGGTGTTCTACATGTATAGTATCTCTAATGGTTAAATGTTTAGGAGTTGCCATGGTGACACAATGCACACATGAGCAAATACTGTCAAAAAAGTTTTAAGATCGTTTGAAAACCCAAGAAAAAAACAACAACAAATCCTCTTATCTGTTGTAATTCCAGTTAAATCAGCTCTTTATGGTCAGATTGTGTTAAAACAAAACTCAGATTAAGTCTAACAAAGCTGAGGACAGAGCAGTGCCTACAGTTAGCATCAAACCCCCAGGGAATGTTGATGGCATCAGCTGCAAAGTGTCAATTTAACTCCACCAATAATTTCTCAAACAATCATTTAAATGCACTGTCTCTCCCCTCTTTCATATATTGTTTCTACTGTCCCTATGCTCTCTTCAGCATTAGCTTCATGGAGCAGCAAAACCACCAGCCTCCCCAACCATTCTGTCTCCTCTTCTTGTACTATTGGATTTGAACTGAATTATTATTTAAGTAGTGCTATAAATATATAAAGTTTGTGAGATTAAAGGATATTATCCAAAAGAAACATAAATTAGCCCATCTGTTAAAATGCATTTGAACACCACATGAAGGCAGCGCAGAGGGAGCCTCTGGTAGTGAGCTCCCAAAACAGGATGTGATATTTCAAATAAGCATTCTTCATCTTTTCTTCACACACATTCACACTCGCTCCATCAAAAAATTGGCACAGATTATCAAAATAAATACCCTGGAAGCTTGGCACTATGCAAAAAATGAAAAAATCACATTTGGAAAGAAATCTTATAAAAACTATTGAATAATCTCTACTCCACGTGGTCCGCACTATTACTTATATACTATTTGCTGATGACGCTGTGTTGGCAAACCTCCGAATGACTTTACTACCACTGAAACAATAGATTTCCTATTCAAATAGACTTTTATGTCCACAAACGTACATCAAAAGAAGTATCTAACAACTATGTGGCTAAGGATAGTGCTGTTGTCTGCATCTCTATAGTGCCTTTTGAATTTCATACCTTCTTCTTTTAAAGTGGTCCACCAGTCTGTCCTGTTCAGAGATGTCCCTCCAGAATGCTGGCCACTGCCTGGTCCAATGAGGGGGCTGAGGAAGCCCTACTTTGGGCCGTAGATGGGCCTTGGAGCCTCTGTAGCTCCAAAATACTATCAATAGCGCTCTGAAGGTGTTCACTAAGCATGTTATCCTCTTGTACTGGAGTGGGATGGTCTGGTGATGTATCCAAGCGATAACATTTTAATTTGGGAGCTCTTACTTCTCTGTTGTCTTTTATAGAGGCTTTTATTTTGAGATCAGGAGGCGGGACTTCCTCCGTAGACAGGTTCCCATTGGATATGGGTTGCAGTGCTTTGTTGGGGGTTTGACAGTGACGCCCGCTCCCATTGGTCAGTTGCCCCGCATGGTTCCTTTTCAGCCCAGGGTCACAGGCTGAGTTGTGGACTACTTTCCTAGATCCGGATTCATGTTTGATGGTGAGACGGAGACCACCGCGGGAGCTAGAGCGGTATGTCCGAAGACCAGGGGGACGGTCCGAAAGTCTGGTCCATGAGGGGGGCGAGGGGGGGCTGTCGCTGGAAGAGGAGTGTGGAGGAGGGGGAGAGGGGGGAGAGGGAGGAGAGGGGGGAGAGGGAGGGGCCTGGGACGGGCCTGAGGGAGAAGCTTCATCTGGAGAAGACGATGATGAGGGTAAAGCTGTCATCACAGGCTCTGAAGAGAAAAGACATAAATACATTGTTATATTTTCTCACACTGAAATATTGGCAGTGACACAGGACTCAGAAATTTAAAGGTAAAGGTTCAGTCTTACACAAAACAGATCCTTGTGAGGTTTAAGCCATGTTAGAATGCAGTTGCCTCCTCAGAAACATACTTTTGTGTCTACTTTCAATAACTTTACATGAAGCAATTTTTGTCTCTTGATAACGATTTAGAAAGTCGAATATGATATGATGATTGTGGATATTGAAATTCCCACAGGCCAGACAATAAGGACTTTACTATTTTTGCAATGGGAACTACACCATTCTGGAGTTTCTTGAACAAGTGGTGGCAGTGAAAATGTTTGAGGATGCTTATGCAATGCAAGTGAAGCTGAACATCATCTGACATCTGAGGAACATTGGCCCAGACCAGATGAACATCATAAGTACAGTGAACACTTCACTTGTGAGATGTGCCACTTTATCGTATATGAAATACTGGACTATAGCCTCCACGAGCTCTCCACACACAGTCCTGGAACTTTTTCACTGAGTGAGCTGAGGCCTTGGACAACTCGGTGATTAGATGCTCCAGGGAAGTATTTATGCTGATAAATACTTTTCCAGGCAAGCAGCCAATGGAGATTCAAGAGCCCTGTTGATTACCAGGCTACAAACTGTGAAGAACCTGAGGTCTCTGAGTGTGAAGTGGATCAGTTTTCAGATCTCAAGGAAGCCACAATGTTCCAGTCTGATGACGAAGATGAAGATGTCATCTTGGACCTGGAGGTTTTCTTGGATTTTCTTAAAAATCTTCTCCAGGTCGACCCTGAGAAGAAGCTGACTGTGAGCCAGGCACTGAGGCACCCATTTATAACAATGCAACACCTCATTAACAGTGCCCATAATCTGATGGCAGTAACCCAGTCCTCTGGAGCTTCACTTGACCACCACATGTCCTCTAAACCTGACTGGACCTAAAGCTCTTTGATTGAAACCAGTGAAGACATGGGAAACAATGATGTTTCCTTCTTTCTGTTGAGGAGAATAACCTCTGTGTGGACACAGATGTCGCTGCCCATGATCTGATCTGGGATGAGGAACATGCCCTGTTCTGGTTTAAGATGGACCAGAGTGACAAGGTCAGCTCCCGTCTAAACCAGGATGTGTCTGATCGAGAGCAGGCTGAGATCACTGTTGAGAACTCTCCAGAAGATCTCAAGGTTGATGCAGCTAACAATAGTGTGCACAAGAGCTCCTGCTCCACCTCCACGAGGCACTAAAGGCGCCACTCCAACCTTGCTTTATTCAACTGAAACTTTAGCAGTCAAATATGTTCATGCATTTGTTGGCCTAATGGCTTAATGATCTTTTTCTTCTTTATAATAACAAATAAATAGGCAACTACACACTACACACAATTGAAATATATTTAACATCATATTCTTGAATTAATATATAACATAATACTGAAAATCAGGACCATTATGTGCATACAGTAACTTTTAGCCATGCATGATTATCTGTAAACTGATCAACAAAAGAAGGAAATATTACTCAAAATTATGCTAAATTTGCGCTTTCGACAATTTTACAATTTTGTAGACACCATATTAACCTCTGCATTACGACTGCCCACATCATGACCGCACTGGCAACTGCTTAGGTCACTATCTGATCCTCTTTAAGCTAATGGTTGACTTGACTTTTTTGATTGGAGTTATCTATATAATGCTAGAGTTGTGTTTTGTTTCATTCACACATGTCTGAGTAATCTTTATTATTAGTCTGTGTACATCTCCAAAGCTCAAAATGCTCCATTCCATCTTATGATGTCATGAAGTGGTAGTGTTCAAGTTAACAGCTTTTACACCATTTGTTCAGTAAAGATCAGTAATTCCAGGGCTGAAATCATCCAAATGATCCTAGTGTAGGCGTGTGGAATTTAAAAACACAGTGGTGCACTTCCTGTATTACCACATGACATCATAAGGTGGAACAGAGTGTTTTCTGTTGTGAGAGAGCTTTGCCTAAATATTGCAGGGTTTGTGTGTTAAACTTTTATAAATAAAACAAAACACAACTCCAGGTATGTTTGTGCTGAGGGAACAACATAATAACATAGTAACTAGTAGTGCTTTAATAAACTGCTCACACCTGCTGTTTAAGAATATTAACATTAGACAATACTCCGATGCCATTAAAAACTTTATGATGAAATAAACAGCAGGAGACTCACTTTAGACCCAGTTTAAATAGCTGAGGGGGCAAAATTGTACCCTGGTTTTGGGGCTCCTGACCTGTCTCTCTGCGCGTTCTCCGTCTGTCCTCTGCCAATGTGAAGCGCTCGGCCTGAAGGAAGAGTCTCTCCAGCATCACCATCTCTGCTGATGGGCTGTCCTGCTGTGGAAACATGGACACATGAGCCATACTTTGTTTTGTTTTACTGATTTTATTTATTCATTTATTCTTATTCCAGTCTATTTTAGGTTTTATTTGTTTGGTTTTACTCTGTTGTTTTTATTGTGTTTTTATTGTATTAAAGGAGCACTATATAACTTTTTGGTTGGAGGTCCGTGACCTGCTTGTTTCTATGGATATGTCCCAGCTCCTGGCAAAAAACGAATCTATTGCTGTGGAGACAAGCAGGACAAGCAGCCACACACAGTAAGTGTACAGGTTTTTCCAAGGTATTTTTCACAACAAAAAACATCTGTAACTCGATTAATACAAAATAGGCATATTTAATCTAATACTGTGGAATATTCCAGGCCAAGTCATAACATGGAAACAACAAGATGGCGAAACCCCCAAAAGAAAAGTGCACCTTTAACTATTTCTGGTGTTAAAAGCTGACTCTTCCCATGTACAGCACATTGTTTTACGTACCAGGGCTTCTCTGAGCAGTAGCTGCCTGTATTTGTTGACCATGTCCTTGGTTCGCTTCAGCAGGAATCCAGACACTGTGTCAAACTCCTGGTCCACTGTGGGGTCAAATGTATATTTATTAAAAAAAGAATAATTTTAATATTGTTTTCATTGTTGCATTAGAGTGAACACAGACCCATGCTGAAGTGGTCCTGGGTGGGCAGGGGTCCGGCACAGGTGTGGTAGGGCAGCAGACTCTTCACTGCGTCCTGTAGAGAGGAGAAGGCCGAGCGGGTGCTGGGTCTCTGAACAGCTGTATGATCTGCACAGAGCTGCTGCTGGAACCTGACAAATAAAACAATACATTACAGGTTATTTAGTGTTAATTCATTCACTGTACATTTTCAGTCTGTAAGAACCACAGGCAATAGTATCAGTGACACAATTTAGGGCTATTTAAGGTGCATTTTGCAACTTTTCTGCTGTAGAGTCCGCCACCTGCTTGTCACTGTGGAGATGTAATTGCTTTGCCAAGAATATTACACAGTATGGCATTTAACTTAGCTAACTCCATAGAAATAAGTAGGTAGTGCCAGCAGGACACCAAGTTGTAGGTAAGATCCGTGAAGAGGTGTTCGTGTTCACTGTATGAAGGCATATTTTTCAGGATATTATTGAGAAAGAACAGAACAAAAGAACTTTAGAGAAAAGTTTCATAGTGCACCTTTAAAATGTAATAATTGATTAAAAAAAGTAGTATGCATGGCTTATTAGTATTAAAGTACCATAACAAAGATAAGAAAGTACATTGTGTTCCTGCCACAACAGATTTGACCACAAAATACCAAATGGGACTTCTTGTTGCCCAGGGGCCTAATTATTTCTTTATTTTGTTATTTTGTGGCTGTCATGTAAATGTTTTGGATAAACAAAACTTGTTTTATGGTAACTATTAGATGTGTACTAAGACAGTTCCTAACAACTTTATCTTAGCACTGCATATTTTGTTTTCATAATGTGAGGAGTAGTAAAGTAATACAGACTGGAGATGATACTGTATTAAGAAAGCAAAAAAAAAAAAAAATACCGTTATATGTGTATTTGTAGTTGTAGTCTTGAGGTTGCAAAAGACCTTAAGTGCATATTTCAAACCTAACTGTCTGGGATAGCTGTACTTAATCCAGGTAGATTTTGGTAAATAAAATAGATTACCTTTCTAGTCAGAGTTTAATGAAAACCTTAGCAGTTAAATCCTGCTGGAGACACACTAATGAGAGTTGGCACACGGGGCATTTAGCTATAGCTAGTGGCATGTCTGTAATTCCGGTGTAATGGAGAAAGTACTTGTATAATTTGGATAATAGTGAATACCTGTGCCGACGCTGTGCTGGTGTGAGCTGCTCCACAACAATGGCCAACTACAAAAAGAAAACACAACAGGACATGATCAGAGGACGATATACAAGTGTATCTAAGAGCACCCAAAACAGGAGATTCTAATCCCCTATTGGCCCCCAAATTAGGCAGATAAAACATAATAGGATATAAATCTGTATGGTAAGTACTAGAGATGCACAAAAACACTGATATATGAGCAAAAAAGAAATTCAATTCGGCTTCTTCAGTTCTGAAAAACTGAAGGAGCTGTGAAACGTATTTGATCAAAAAACTTTTGTCCATTTGACAAAACTGAATTTCTCCTTTTGCTATGGATCCTACCTGGACGACTGAGAGATTTCATAAACAACTGATATATGACAATTTAGTATTACAGTCATGTGATATTTGAAATTTTTGAGAACTTTTGAGACTTTTTAAAATCAAACTCTGGTAAAAAAAAAAAAATAAAATAAAATAAAATAAAATAAAATAAAATAAAATAAAATAAAATAAAATAAAATAAAATAAAATAAAATAAAATAAAATAAAATAAAAATCAATCAATCAATCAATCAATCAATCAATCAATAAATCAATAAATAAAGAAAAACTCCAGAGACTAAACCAAGATAAAAATCATACAAACTTAGGAAAAATAAAGAGTCTCTCTCTAAAAGTCTAAAAGTCTCACTCTCAGTATAGTTAGTATAGTACAGTTACAGCTAACCCGTGTTACCTTGGTATCTTGCTGCTGGTTGGTTTGCCTCGTCTGGTTACTGATAAGCTCTGTGTGGGGGGAGGATCCGTGCCCTGGGACACTGGGAGCTGCAGGAGAGGGGACACTGAAGGCTTTACTCTCCAGTACCAAGGCAGCAGTGGGCTCTGAAACACACAGTGATACAGATGTAGATTAGCGTCTCATATGTCATCATAAAGATTTAATCAGTGATGGCTGTAATGAGCGGAGTGACAGATGTGATCACCAGAGGAATGGATGACATAATTACAATTAAAGGTAATTTAGGTGGAATAATTGAACTTGTACAGATTTATTCAAGTGTCATTGTGCGTGCCAAATGGGAGGAAATGATAACTAGCTTGTAGGTGTGGAGGCTGGTGCTTGGAGAATGATAGACAGAAAAGCGCAGTTACAAATCTGTACAACCCAATTACATTTGAGTGGTAAATAAACATTTAAATATGACACTAACACCTATATTACCCTGCCATGTTAAACGAGTCTACAAATTGTGTTTCCATATGTGGGTAGGCTGGTTGAGAGCTCCTGACAAGTTGCAAATCATTATCAAATAAATAAATGTTTTTATGCACATAGTACACTAGCTTTGTTCATGTATTTAAAGGTGCACATGTAACTTTTCTGGTAGAGAGGTAGAAACACGGTTGTCTCCAGGGAGATGCTATGCTTGGAATGTTCCACAGTATGGCTTTAAATGTATCTATCTTACATATATTCCAGTACTTGAATTTTTATTGCTTGAAGGGCCTTGACAAAAACACATTCTTACTGTGGGTGAATTTTCCTCTCCATAGATCTGATGTGTAACTTGGAGTGGTGCTGTTACCTGCTTGTTTCTATGGAGATACAGTAGATGGGTTGCTGCCACTTCTATAGAATATTTCTAACTAAAAAATCCAAGACAAGTAGTTGGCAGACAAAAAAGTTACATAGTGCACCTTTAAATGAATTAATATCGACTTATGTTGTAACTTCTGATGTCTGACTCAAGAGTGCAGAGTCTCCCTATAGAACGCAGCTCAGTGTTACCTCACATAACCCCTGCATCACTGACACTACACGCTGTTGTACTAGATCTATTGTACTACAGGGACTCACTCAGATGTGTGTGTGGCTGCTCTCCTGAAGGGGCCCTGGTGGCAGCTGTGGGACAAGGCTGAGGCACAGAGACAGGGGGCGGGGCGGGTGCAGGGGAGGGGGTCCGGGCAGCAGTCTGGACTTCAGGGACCAGGACGATAGGCTGCACTTGGGGCACAGACACTTGAACTTGAACATGAGATCGTGAAGGCAGGAGAGAAGTCTGGATTTGGATTTTGGAAGGTGATATACAGTTTGTAGTTTCTGACACAGCAGGTTGTATTTGATCTTGGGTGAATAAGACGTTTTGGGCCTGTAACTGGTACTGGACAGGGGTTTCGTTTTGGGTAGGGGGCGCTGTAGTGTCAGGGTCCTGTGCTGGAGAGGTAAAGGTCTGTGGAGGAGGGTCTGTGGGGGAGGGAGAGGAGCAGAGCAGAGAGGAGTCATCCAAATCTGAGGGCAAAGGGGAGTCCACACACTGGTCTGTGTCTTTGTGCACTTCCTGGGGAGAAGACAGAGCCTCCAGAGGCACCACTGGGAGTGCGCCAACTAGCAGCTCAGACGACAGAGGGGAAGTAAGTGCGTGCTGTGGATGAATTTGTAGAGAAACAATAAGCACAGTGAACATTATTATGAAACCATATTAAATACAGTAATACAGTTTAATAAAGTGGTCTCTGATAGAGGGTGTAGTTGGCACTGACCTGTTGCAGTTGTTGCATAAAGGCTTGGTTCTGGCTCAGCTGGGTCACCTCCTCCACCACTTGGCTTATTTCTGCTGGAGCCATCAGGAGTTTGGGCAGGTCCACTGCTGGGTCAGTGGCCAGAGGAGGCTCAGGAGGGGGCTGGAGGACAGTCACCACAGGGGGAGTGGAGGACTGCAGTCCTGTGGGCTGCACTGACACCTGCTGCAGCACTGGTCCATAGGACTACAAGAGAAACATGAGAGACTTTTCATTATAAAGTCCAGTTGTTTGCTTCTTTAAGCTTCACCAGTGAGCACTCACCTGTGTCAGGTGAAAGGCCTCATCCTGAGCCCTCTCCTCTGGGGCAGCCCGCTCTGGCAGCAGGACCACAGAGGCCTGCTGCAGGCCAAGCTGAGCCTCTGTCACTGCCTGAGGGACCTGGGGCACCTGGGGGATTTGGGACACTTGGGGGACCTGGGTTTGGGCGGCAAAGGGCAGCCCCTGAACCACTGATGGGCCGTTCACTATGGAGATGGAGGTGAGGTCTGGGGGTAGCACCCCTGTGCTGTTGATCAGGGTAATGTGGTTTCCAATGGCAGGGCTGTGTACAAGAGTGGCCCGTGGCCCCTGGGCCCCAGCCGTGTATGTCCCTGTAAGATGTGCTGGCATCTGGAAGACAGTAGGGGGCGCAGACTGCAGCTGCAGAGGTCCAGACAGCACTGTGGCCTGGCGTAGAGCGAGCTGCCCTGTGGGGGTGGTGAACACAGGACTGAAGTTCAGCTGCCTTTGAGGAACAGTGAGAATCTGTGAGCTGTCCACAAGCTGCCCCGCTGAGGGGGCCACAGTGTGCAGTGTGGAGCCCTGGGGGGTCAGGAGCTGGCGCTGGGCTGGGGCATGCTGTGGGAGAGTGACAGGAGACTGTCCTGGAAGAAGCAGCTGGTTCTGTCCATGGAAGAGGCCATGAGGCTGCAGCACGAAGGAGCCTGCCTGATTGACCAGCTGCAGACTGACTGGTTTGGGAAGCTGTGGGGCAGACTGTGGGACCGGGGCAGGCTTTTGGGCAGCTGGTTGGGACAGAAGAATGTTTGGGGAGGCTGTGCCAGAGACAAAGGTCAGACCAGGCGCTGACTTCTGTGCTGAAGGCTTTGGGCTTATCTGAACTAATCTCGGCTGGATGGTGATGGGCAGTTTGGGCTGGATGGCCAGCGGAGTGCGCTGCAGAACTATGCCAGAAGGGGGAGCTGCAGCTGCTCTCAGAGTCTGTGCGATAATGGGCCGTGGTGGGGCAGTGGGCAGGGCTTTGTGGATGATCATACTGGAGCCGTTGGCTGGACTCAGGGAGATTTCGGGAGAAGCAGCGGGAAACACATTTCCAGGCAGAAGGCCCATGAGCTGAGGGGGTGCAGCTGGTTTGAGTGAAGGACATCCAGGCCCCACGGCTAACAAGGAGGGCTGCGGAGGGTCCACTGCTGCCTGGGTGTCTCTGGGCAGGACGGGGGCAACAGGTAAGCTCACAGATTTAGACACAAAAGGGACAGGGGACAGCAGAGGGGCAGGTGAGTAGAGCGATAGACTGTCTCCACTCTGCACCAGGCCTGCCTCCAGAGCCATGGTTTGCTCAGTGATGTCTGCCTCCTGCAGACTCTGCTGGAGAATATCACAGGCCACCTGCGCTTCCTCTGCCTCCTCCACAGGGGCCTTTTTGGGTTCCAGCTCTGCGGGGATCCCCATGGGCCCCAACGGAGGGTCTTCTGCTGCCTCTGGAGAGGACAGAAGTGCCTCCTCCAAAAACGACAGGTCCACACAGCCGGGCGTGGGTGAGTCTGGAGAGCCCACCCCATCTCCGAGCAGAGACCCTGGGCTCTGTGGGGGGCAGGACCAACAGCAGATAAAAATTAGGCACACGCACTTAAAATGGAACAGACAATTTCATATTTATAGCATATGAGGAAGTTAAAACCTGAATACACAAAAACCTTGTTATGTTGATTCTAAGTACTCATTTTGATTTTACATTGGGGTGGTAGTGTTACATCACATGTAAGCTTTTTAAGTCGCGTGAAGTGCAGTAAAAACATTATGATGTCTTATTTAATCATGAAGAGGCCCATCTCAGCTCTGCGTGTAGTTGAAGTGTGATTAGCAGAAGTTAGCAGGATGCATTTGGGGCGCAGGAGGGGGGCAGAGCCCCTCTCGTGGGGGGACATGCTGCTGGTTGTTGTGGCGCTGTTGGCAGTGGATCCAGACACTCACCGGGGCATCTGTGAAGAGGGACGCCTCCCCAGAGGAGGAGTTAATGAGCAGGTCTTCAGTCGGCAGCTGCTGGGACCAAAGCAGCAATTTTAGGAAAGGATTTGTGGTGAGAAATTATCCAGTATTACATTACAAATCTCCAGGGGTGGGCGAGTTTCATTTACTTGACTGACTTTGAACATGAATACACCTTTGCCTAAAATGTATCAACTTTGTTGAAAAATATTAATGCACTGGACTGGATTCATATAGCTTTTTGGACACTCAAAGGTGATTTACATTGCATTACTAATTCACTCCACACATTTGGTGGTGGCGAGTTGCTATGGTAACAAGCTGCCTTAGGCCTGTCTGATAAGAGAAGTGGCCGCCAATCCACGCCAACAGAATGTACCACATAAATACATAAATATAAGGTTTGTGAAGTGTCTTGCCCAAGGACACAACAAACACTGTCAGATGACTAAAAAAACAAGCCATGCAGTGAGAATACTTTTACTCTACACGTAGTAAATTTACCAAAACAGTTTTCTTACAAATTTTGGCCACTCTGCCCTCCTCTGTAAATCATTCTGACAGACTGCCTCCACACACTACAGGCCAAAAGAGATTCCCAGCTCAGATTTACTATTTACACTATTGATTTTTTTACTCCAGCACTTACCTCATTGGTCCCATGAAGGAAGTCATTCAGGGCTTGAGGGTCACTGTGTATAAAGAGAAATATTAACTATTATTTAAGATCGAAGTAAATATATATGGGAATAAGAGACTTTGGGGAGGTGGTCCATTAGCAGATTTGATAAAAAAGGTTGTTGTGTGTATTTAGTAATGCCAAAAGATATGTAATTAATTATACTCACCACAAAACATCAAGTAGACAAGTCCCATCATCATCCTCCATGTCAACTAACAGATAAAATAATAAAAAAAATTGCCTTTACCCATACTAGTAAAATACATTTTAACATTCTTAAAAATATTGTCATAAAAAAGTATTGTCATATTGTCATAAATATTGTCATAACCCAACACCATAAATAACTATTTTTGCTTATAACTAACTTAAAATTAGTACCTTTGCATTGTACCTTTAAGCTTTGAAAAAAGATCCACATTCATAAGAGAAACGCTATTTTCTGATTTTTGTTATAATCTTGTTTTCTCATCACAAACATCTTCTGTTGTGTTTTGTTTCATTCACACATGTTAACACACAAATCCTGCATATTTCAGAGTCCTTCTTTCAAACTGAAAACACTCTGTTTCACCTTGTGATGATGCTCCTTTGGGGTCCATACACTTTCACCAGAATTATTTGGATGATTTCAGCTCTGGAGTTTCGAATCTCTTCTAAACTAAAGGTGTTGCAGCTGTTAAGGTGGAACACAGCATTTTGAGCTTTAGAGATGTAGACAGACAAATAATGATTACTCAAACGTGTGTGAAAGAACATTATAACTTGGCTTAAATTTCACAAGAGTCAATTGTGTGTAATATAGGACCTTTAAGGTAAAACTTTCACTAAATATGGTCTGTGGTAAATGGGCTCAAACAATGTTCCAGGTCTTTAGTGTTCACAAAGTGTGATATGACTGAAGTAGCAGCAGGTCCTTTAAGTCCTGAGTCGTGAGGTGGAGCTTTTAGTGGATCAGACTTGTTTGCCCAGTATATCCCACGGATGCCCTGTAAATCCACCAATTCACCAGTTTACTTTTCACTGAACTTTTTACACTACAGCTATTGTTTTAAAGTTATCCACATTGGTAAATGCTTTTCCTGCTTCCTTCATCTACTTCAAGGTCAAAATGCCTTAAGTCTTCGCCACTCATTTGTAAGTGCTTTTGTATGAGACACTATGATCAGTAATTTCATTTGCTGGTCAATTAACAAAGCATCCTCACACTGTTCAATTAGACACAGCAATTAGAGACTCTTATCTGCTGGATAGGCCTGCCACTAGCATCATCTGTTACTAGTTCATTACTGTTCCTTTCATAGACAAAGTTCGTCATTAACCGCTGCACTTTTGAAGGTGCTTTGACAAGGTGCTTTGACGAGTTTAACAGCTCCAAATGTGTGTGTGCTGTGTGTGCTTTAAGCATTTTCTAATTTTAATAATAATACTGCATTTTATGTTTCACTGAGCTTTCATGTTTTTGTCATGTGGATGGACCAAATGTCTGGTGCCTATGTCCTGTTTTCTGTTTTGCCACTGATCTGCCAATGGGACTACGGATGAAAATCAGCTGTACTAACACATGTCGATTAATTTGCACTGTCCCGTATTTACTAAATAAACATAAACAAATGCACAAAATGTTCACTTGTTCCTACGGATTGAAGATCTCATGCCACAAGATCTTACAAGCCAAATTTGCCACAGAATTGTGCATGTGGAAAAATAATCTATTTTGATTAAATTTTCACTTAAAGACTGTCACAAGATGAAAGCAAGGACAATCCTGTATATTAATATTTTAACTCAATTCAATCCTAAATTTGTTTGCTGAAGAACTTTTTTATGCACAAACCAGCATTAGATTTGGACATGATTTTGACATGCTAATGCGTGTTCATTTTGGCCCACCAAGAGTACCCCTAGGTTAGAAGCATGAGAGTTGAATTTTGAGAAAATGCCATTCAAAAAAGCAGTTCTACAACGACAACAAAAATAGAAAATAAAATAGCAACACCAAAATTGTGAATGAAACCACACAATATAATTACATGCTACGTCAAAATTTTGTCTTGTTCATAGACCATATATAGAAGTTTACTAAGGGAGTGTGACGTCAACCATAGCGTTCGGCTCCAGTCAAATAAAGCTCATGAGGCGAGCAGTTACAGGGGCGAATTTGGAGGCAGGCTCAATGGACAAAATGGCGAAATAAAAATACCAGGATCATGTAAAGTGGTTTAATAGTAATATTTTAAGACCTGGCTCACTGCAGCAGTTATGCAGAGGGGGGAGTCAATTTCTCAATGTAAAGTCAATGGGAAACCGAGTTGATGGAGCCGGAAGCGCCTCCATGAACACTTCCTGTATAGAATGAGGCGGCTAGTGGGTTGCCTATGGTCATTTATATATATACAGTCTGGTCTAATCTCATGCTTGGTCTTATCTTGAGGAAAGTTTGTCTAATCCCACCCCCACTTGCTACCACATACGTTGTCCCCACCAACATGTGAAGAAGAGAAATTGTTGACTTCACTTGCCATCATATAGGGACATACTTGATATGCAAAAGGCCCCATACAGAGCGGTCCGAGCTGAGTTCTGCTGGTGGCCTCATGGGAAGAAGCGCTTGGTCTTCAGCTGGTTGTGGAGACAGAGGAATGCCAGAGCAAAATGGCAAAGAGACAGTATCAGACGTGTTGTGCACTCCCTCTGTGGGGGCATCTCTGCATGTGGAAGCCTGAGGAGATGAGAATATGGAGTAAAAATAGGAAATTTTAACTTCAGTTCATCTTCTTGGTCGTAGGGTCACTGTTTGCTGGAGGATGGAGGATGCTGTGTAGAAGCTGAGCTTACTTCTTCAAAGCACTTATAAATGTGGGCCTACTAAGTTTTCATGAAACGTGATTATACAAAAACATGATCTGGCTCTCAGAAATTTCCATATACATTAATTTATACATGCATCCAGTATGGTCAATATGTATTAAAAGTGATTATCAGTTCATTTTAAAGGTCAGCTGTCTATGTGCCAACCCCAGTTATGGATGGGTAGGCTTTCATACAGCAGACGCATAGTGAAATGAAAACTCCTCACTCCTCACTAAAGAAAAAATATATATGAACAAAAAGTTGACAGATAATAACTGAACTATACTATCCAAGAGGGATTCCCTTGGGGGCATACCTCAAGGATACACCCTAACGTACAGGGTCTCTTCTTGAAAGCAAATCATTCACAAATATTTATTTGTTCTACCTGTCTGTAGTAAAATATCTGTCAGGTCACACGAGGTTACACCAGCCAAAACGCATGCCCTCCTCAGTCATTTCACTTTGATCAATATATGATTCATCAGCTTGTTTGAGACAGTGGGAGCGCGTCTGGACGTTTACCAATAACAAAGTCTTATTTTGGGGTGTATTGATTAAGCTCTGGGCTGAGGACGAGGGGAGCTATTGTTACAGCTATCACAGACACGAAAGAGGGGCATATCTGTAAATAGACGGCTCCCCTGCGCATTGATTTGACTTCCACTGCTGTCGGCTGCGAGGTGCGCCTAGAAAGCATCACAACACCAAAACACACCGGTGCCAATTTCGAGTAAAGATTTCTTGAAAATACACACTAACATTTGTGTAAGGAGCCCACTGACATATTGTTTACTACGCTACGGCCGCATTAACACCGTCTGTATTACCGCAGCGCCCAATGAGAACCGGGCAAACCTGCAGCGGTTGCGTGTGTGTAAAATAACACGGCGATCCAGAGGTGTTTTTTTCTGGGTTATGTAAGGTGAATGTGTGTTCATGTGAAATTAATAACGAGGAAAAGCTTGAGGATGCCTCGCCACTCGCTCGCTCGCTGCTGCTCTCCCCATGCGTGCCATATTATTTGGTGAAGTGGGACCAGCGTTGCGCGTAAAGGCACCAGCAGCAGCAGCAGCAGTGGAGCAGAGGAGGCAGTCGCTCTAGTCTAAATCATATCGCGGTAACAAAAGATGCCTTGTGTTATAGCATCGCCACGCAGCCCGAGCCACGCGCAGCAGCGATCCTCTCGTGGTGACATTAGAGAG
Source organism: Odontamblyopus rebecca (assembly GCA_030686955.1). Classification (NCBI taxonomy): domain Eukaryota; kingdom Metazoa; phylum Chordata; class Actinopteri; order Gobiiformes; family Gobiidae; genus Odontamblyopus; species Odontamblyopus rebecca. The sequence goes on along the minus strand of CM060670.1, from coordinate 16,249,204 downwards.
ACATCGCAGTACAGAGACAGGACAAAAACAAGCCAAGACGTGGAAAAAACTCACCCCTTCTTTGTGGTTTATTGTCCTGTCAAGCGGGCCTCTGCGCCATCGATTCTCACTCAGTGGTCCTTTCAGATGCTAAGAGGAGGAGGCGAAGGGGGGCGGCGGTGGCGGAGAGAGGGGCAGGGTAGGGTGGTGGGATGGAGGAGAAGAGGAGGAGGGGGTTCGCAGTGGTGGTAGTGGGAGCTGATCACAACACAAAGGTGCAGGGAGAGAGGGAGAGGGATGAGAGGCGGAGAGCAGTGACAGCCTGGCGGCATCTCGCGCGCCCGAAGCCCCCAACCCACGTCACGGAGCGCACGGTCCCACAGCCCACCGAGTCCCACACGTGTTCTCCTCAACTGCCAGACTTGTTTTTCCTTTAGAGCAATTTAAGAGAGCGAGACCGGGATTTCCTAAATCTGTTTCCCCCTTAAGGCATAGTTTTAGTAAATGAATCAATATTTGGAGATGCGCTTGTTTGCTGCTGTATTGACAGTGTTTCAGTCGAGACAAAATGCTATTGGAGTGGAGACTTGTGAGTAGGGTGACCAAATTTTCAAAAAAAAAAAAAAAACAAGCAAAAAACTGGGACATCCCTGGTTGGTTTTGGGTGGATGGTAAAAATAAAACTGTGAAATGAGTGCGTAATTAAGGAAAATTGTTCTGCACTCGGCACTAATGTGAGTCAGTATAGTCACATTTTCATTGTGTTTTGGTCATTTTTAAGCAGCTTTTTTGTACCTTACCTAACCAAATGACAATTAATGTCTCTCTTTACTGTTGGCAGGGATCAGATTGGTCAAAAAATAGGGACACCTAGGATGTTTCTTGTATAAAACTGGGACAAATCACTGGTTTTTGGATAAATCTGATGGCACATGGCTCAAAGCTGGGGCTGTAAATAGGGACGTCTGATCACCCTGCTTGTGAGGTAAATTGTAGAAATCAATACAAGACAATAGTTAGAATAAAGACAAATTTTCAAAGGACAGAAATAGCATAAGCAATACATCGCTAAAACTGGACAGTAACAGCTGGCTGCCCAGTCAAACCGATTAGTCTATAGTACTGTTCTAGTCTTTCAATGCCACATACACAATGTAGAAAGAATTGTCTTAAGTTTATGTTGATACCAGAAAGAATAATTGTTCATAATATATTTTAAAGCTACACCATGAGCAGCTTTATTCTACACCAATTATTTCCTTTACCCACAATCCCCTGTGGCCAAACTCTGGAGAAGAAAAAGTTCTTTCACAGTAAACAAGGATTGTACTAAAACTTTCTCACACTCTTACACACAGTTTTATCATTTTAGAATTGAAGCTGAACCAATTCATAGTTTTTAATAGATTGCTTTACCTAGAATGTTCCCTAGTATGGCTTTAGGTAAGGCGGTGATGCTACCATGCCAAGTAGAGAGGTGATCCTGCTCACACCAAGAATGCGTTTCTATGAGCAATAATAATTGAATAAACTGATGCCATATGGTGAAGCACTCAAGGCAAGGAATAACATCTCCAAGGAGACAGGCATGTTGATCCAGCCAGAGAAGTTACATTGTACATCTTTAAAATAGAATAGTGGGTAAGAGGTAATGGTAGACATTACGTTTTAAGACCATTTAATAATTTAAAAAGACATCTCTGTTATTTAAACAAAACATTTAATAGTAAGCAGGACATCCATATACAAAAGTTCTTCTAGATAAAAGAAATAAAGCATTTTAAAAAGTAGGGCAAAAACTTCAAAAACACATTAACGTTCTGAAAAGCAGTTAGATAATGCAAACACACGTATCCCCTTAAACCTCGTCTCTGCTCACTTGCCCGCCTGCTGGGCCTGACGCCGCAGCAGAACATAGATCTTCTCTTTGATCCAGTCTTTGTTGTATGGCTGGTACGTCTGTGTGTCAGCCCGATATCTGTTTACAACAGAAAATATGGTTAGATGGGCTCACATGATATTTTCTTAAAGGTTCTATAATACATAAAACTGACTCTTGTGAGCTTTAAGGCATGTTATAATGCAGTTATCTTCTCAAAAACAGAGCCAGATTTGCATTTTGTTTCATTCACATGACTGAGTTAGTCTATTATTAGTCTGTCTACTTCTCCAAAGCTAAAAATGCTCCGTTCCACCTTGTGATCTCATCAAGTGGTAGTTTTCAAGTCAACAGTTACCCTTTACCATTAGTTCAGTAGAGATTCAATTCCAGTCAATTCCAGGGCTGAAATTAGTCCACTGATTCTAGTGGAGTGGAGGTGCATGAAGTTTAAAAGTACAGTGGAGTAGCTCCTGTATTACCACATGACATCACAAGGTGGAAATGTTTTAAACTGAAAGAATACAGCCTAAACATGCAGGGTTTGTATGTTAGGAAACAACATATTAACATAGATCAGAATATAGTGTAATATGGGTCCTTTAAATAATATATACTGTACAACAATATGGCCACGAATCCTTGGTCGTGGTTACATAGCACACTCAAGGGTTATAATGTTATTCAATTAAATATGAACAGCTAAAGCATCTGATTTTTCTGTTTGTGATCCCTCTGGTTACGCACATCAGACTCTGTAGCTTGCATGTTATTTAAATTATATTAAAATAACATTTTGGTGTAAATGTACACTTAGTATGATTATATATAAACAAGAGAAAAATGGTCAACAGAAAAACATTTCCAATGCAGAAAAATGCCATAAGTGAATAAACAATATTTATCTAAACTTACACCAAACAGCTGAGGTCTGCCAGGTCATCAATAAAGTCAAATAACTGGCTGATGTCATATGTTATTGATGGACTGTTTGGGTTCATTCTTTTCAAATGCTCTTCATACATCTTACACACACCTGTTCAGGACAAAAATGTGCAGATCAGTGTAATGCATACAATATTTATAATTGCAGAACTCTAAATAATCTCTATTTAGACTTAGACAAACTTTATTGATCCACAAGGGAAATTATTTTATTATTTGTGTAAGTTTCCAGCACCTTTCTATTCAGTATTCACAATATTTATATTTGCTTTTTACTGGGTCTTTGCTTGGGTTGCTGGATGCCATGCCAAAAAGAGTGACTACGGTTTCCTTCATGTCTGATGATTCTTTCCCTTGATGAGCATTTAGGACTGAGAACTTCAGAAGCACTTCAGAAGTCTATCCTCTAATACAAGTAATAATCACTCAACACATGCTAAACAATCAAAATTATATTATCAATAAAATGTTCTAATTGAGTAATAAAACAAGATGCATAGTGCCTTACCTTCCATGCACTCGTTGACAGATTCATAGTCCGCGTATGTCCTGCCCTCTGGCCTCTTGGTGGGCTGCACCAGCAGGATGGTGTGAGACTGGAAAACATTACATTAAATAAAACATCATGTATGTGAACGTTCTTTGCTAACAAAAAGATGAAATATAAGAAATACGTGTCTTACGCGCCTGTATTAAATCATTTTAATAATACACCACAAACTGTGAGTGTAATCCTCAGTCGTCGAGGTAGGTGCCATAGCAAAAGAAAATTTTATTCTTTCAAACGGACTAAACGTTTGGAGTTAAGACCATAAACTATTAATCAGAGGCCACCGATTTTCCATGACAAAACGTAGATAATCATTTTATCTCACAGTTTCGGCTTGATATCATGTACTAGGAAAAACACACACACTTTACACACATGCTAACTTTAGCATGTAGTTAGCATCTGCGTTAAAAGTCCGACTCTCAGACTAGGAGGACCAGGATAATATGCAAGTCTATACATTGATTCTTAGTGATTAACCGAAAGTGATTATTTACCATACTAACCATGTTTTGTTTGATGCTGGGAGATTTTCGTCGCTGGTGGATCCTGTCCTGTTGCAAGACGAGTTGACCTTTGCTACCGGAAGAACAACTCACAAAGTTAGCTCCAACCTTTTTCGTCTCTTTCCTTGTTTCTTTTGGATTGGTGGGGTTGGTTAGAGTGTCAAATTGAGTATAGGTTTCCTGTAGATTAATAGACACACTCGTGCAAATTATTCGTTTGCAATAACAAAGCACATGCGGTATTTTATCAGACACGTTTTGCTCCCCGTGGTTCTGTGAAAGTGGTTAACACCAGCGACCGGAAGTTCCGCGAGAAGACAGGAACAACAAAGAGGAGAAAGTGCCCGGGTTTTAAATGCACTAAAGACCACGCCACAAATCAACACCTACAAAGAAACCACTGCATGTAACAGGTACGAGTGTGCTTTTAAACACATATTTCTGTGATCGATGATTGAAGTTAGCAGCCCGAGTTTTCTGCTGTAAAGTGGCTACAGTGCTTCGCTGCGGCTAACGAGCCATTTTAGCGGTTGTCAAATAGCGATATAAATCCTGAGAGGGATCCGCCAAAAATGAAAACTACACAATGTCCCATACTGATGATCAGGCCAGTTACATTGATCTTTCATTCTGTTTTTCTCTCTCTATGCAGCACGTTAGTTCAGAGTTGATCTAGCTACTACAGCCCGCTAAATCACTCACTAACTTACAGGTGGGTTGTGAGACAAATAAGGACAAAACCAAGAAGTAATTATATTATTTAACCAATTACTCAGGCCAATAGAGGCATTCAATCGGGCACAACGGAAGCTTAATATGGCTTCTATTAATGATTTCTACTATAAACCACATTATATAAGTGCCAATACATTTCCATGCTGTACCTACCTATGCATAGCTCTTTTAGGGGTATTAAACTTACTTAATTATTAGACATTTCAGTTTCTAACATTGATGTTTTTTCTGCAGATCTGAAGAACTTAATCCCAGTTGGCCATGGCGAACAATGCAGAAGATGTTGAAAATAACACGGTCAGTACATAGTTATTTCAGTGTATTTTTTGTCTTCACTTAAGTCTGTCGTAACATTGGTTATTACCACATATCCCTCTTATGTCACACAGGACTTATGAAATATTTGTGTGTCCCTGGAGTTTAATGTAATTACCAGCTTCACTTATGACATTATAATATTTGTACATGTTATGACTCATATGCTCTTTAGACTCAGTTATTACCAGAATGATACTTGCTCTCGCTCACTGTGAGAAGGTGTGGTCTAAAAACTAGCGTAGATCTGTTTCCTGTATTGCAGAGCATTGTTCAGCATATTGCATACAATACGCTATTTATGTGTGTGGTCTAATATAATAGTTTGCTTTTTAAATTTTAGCCCGGCTTTTCACAACATAGCCCTTTTGTCAGGCAGTATCATGTCAACATTTCCGGTAGAGCAAGTGTGTGAGGTGCAAACTCTTCCTTAGTTGCCAAATGTTTTTCTATTCAGTCTTGTTTGTCATGTCTTTGTCATAAGTACAGTTAATATATTTTAATCCATAGGTATAATATTTCTTAAACTTTCACTGTGGGTCTGCCACCTGCTTATTTTTGTGGAGGTGTGATTGCTTTGCCTGGAATGTTTCACCGTGTGTCAGTGAACTTCATGTAGGCTATTACAGGTTTTTATTGCTATAATATTACCTGTGAGTGAGCTCGCCTCTCCACGATCTGACCTGTAACTTGGTTTGGTGGTGTCACTGATCTGTCTTCATGAAGATGGATACGTTTAATGCCATACTGTGAAAAATTAAAGACAAAGTCATGACATATTCATGGAGATGAGCAAGACTGATGACCCTCCTCCAGAAAAGTTACATAGTGTTTGTTTAAAATTTTTTTTAGTTTTACTCATTAGATTTAGTCAAATATATTTTCTTGACATTTGATAATAGTCCCTGTGCTATTAAAAAAAACTGAACACGTTTTTAGCAGTGTAGTGTCATCCAGCCCACACTACTCCAACTATTTAATGCTGCTATTATCCCACTTCCAAAGAAAAGAAACAATGGTGTGACAAAGTGGGCTCCTTCCTTCTACAATAAAGAGCTTTGCAGCCTTCACTGTGCAGGTCTCTGGAGGTATATTCTCATGCACTCATGTTTACCTGCTCAAATTGCTCTGTTGGAGCTGCTGTCTCCTGTCTGGACTTGCTGACAGCCTGACAGTTCTGGTTCAGTCTCTCTGGTTTGCCTCTTCATCTTGTTTCCTTAGGGCTGGGTATGGAGAGGGAGAGAGAAGAGAGGAGAGAGAAAGAGAACAGAAAGGCGAGGGGAGAGGAGAGAGGCAAGAGAAAGAGATGAGATAGGAGAGAGACAAAGAGGGGAGATCGAAAGAGGAGAAAAAGAGGAGAGAGAGGGGAGAGAGAAAAAGGAGAGGGAGAGAGGGAGTGGGGATCCTCTGGGAAATCTGCCTGTCTGTGAATGTGGAGCAGTGAAATGCAAACACAAGATGGCCTTGAAATGCTACTAAGTGTTCTGTAATTTTTAATGAGATAGAGCAGATGACAACTGGTGTGACAATGGAGACCGGTGTGGTCTTCTATTTTGTAATAATGATTGAATAAATGCAACAATATCGTAACTGTTGAAATCTTGTCCCTGGGAAGGTCTATATTGTGGGTTTTAAAAGGATGCCTAATATTGGGGCCCTGCATTTTTTATCAAGAGAATCAGTCATCTCTATAATTGTAAATGATATTGTTAATGTCTTTTGTAATTGAGAGCTCTACTGCCAGTTATCGTGCTTGTAAAAGCACGTAGTTTAATAGCAGTGCAGGGAGGTGATGTTGGAAGAGGATATTTTAAATTTTTTTGTTTTAAATTATGTTTAATGTTATTTGTTTATATGAGAAAATGAAATAAAATAAAAAATCCTCATAGATCTATATGACGAAAAATGGTGATATTGTCCATCCCAGTTTCATGCTGTTTCATGCTTCTTATAAACATGATTTTATAGAACAATTCGATTAAATTACCTTATTAATTATTATAATCATTTGCTGTATTGAACATTTTGTCAATTTAACAAGTACGGTATCTTATAGTGCATCTTATAGTATCTTATCTTATAGTGCAATGGGTTTGTAGTCTTCTTTGAGATACTATGTAGAATAACTATGTGTAATTTTTTTGTGTTATTCTTAAATCATTGTAACATGTTTAATGATTATGCCAAGTGACTGAAGAAACTAGCTAAAAAAATGTGGCTGGTATATTTTGTGTTAAAGAAACATTTGTTATGTGTCACAGGACCAACAGGAGACCAGTGCCTCTCCAGAACCAGCCCCCCCACAGCCTTCCGAGTCCGGGCTGAGGTCCAGAGGAGGGTCTGGGGCGGAGGACAGAGGCGGAGGAGGTGGTGATGGAGGGGGTGGAGGGGGAGGAGGGGGAGGAGGGGACGCTCCAGAGCAGAATGGACAGCCCCCAACGGTGACCAACCCCCCTCGAGTGGTGGAAGCCGAGGAGGAAGAGGACGAGGAGATGACCCTAAAATATGGAGCTAAACACGTCATCATGCTTTTTGTCCCTGTGACGCTGTGCATGGTGGTCGTCGTGGCAACCATCAAGTCTGTGAGCTTCTACACACAGAACGATGGGCAGAGGCTGTGAGTGTGGCATTTACTCAAAAATATTCATATATGACAAAACACTTATATGCAGGTGTGATAAAAATATTTTTACTATTTACTATTAAAATGGCTTAGACCTTGGACCTTTGGCAAGGTGATCCTGTGTCTCAATAATAAATATCTCGATTAGATCAACTGATCTATAACAGTGGGAAACTGTTAAATGTGTGCAAATAGTGCCAAAATCTCAGTTCTTGGTTCATGAATAAACCCTTCTCAAATTTCTATTTAAGATCAACCGACAAGTCAAGTCAAAACAAAAATTAAATCTTAATTTGCAGATGCAAGAGGACCTCTATGCAATGCTCCCTCATGACCACAAGGTGGACCCAATGTAATTTAATTTAAAGTTTGGTCTGATATTTCTCAGCTGTTTGAGTGTAATGTAAACAGTTCATAAAACAGATATTTTTTCTCTAAATTGCTTCACTGACCTTTGGAGTGTTATAATTTAGATTTAGAAAGCTGGACTTTTAAAGCTGATTTAACCCTCCCTATGGGCCACTTTTGAGTCTCAACACATAATTTGAGAACCTGTTTCTCATTAGAGCAGCAGTCAAAATAAAATGGCATATAATTGTCTTGTATAATAGTTTTGGACCACCTACTGTCATCTTTGTGGATCTCTATCCAAGGCAGCCTTGGTCTGGTCCACCCTCTGGGTTCTCCTAGGCCTTAATCTACTATGGTTTCGAACAAAACAGAAATATTTTAAACTATATAAAATGAGGAGAAGCAGGAGACTAGAGAGAAAAAGGTTAGAATAATCACCATAATTTAACTAGAGATTGTTTTTATGGGACCCATTTTTAGTTACGCTTTTGTTCCCATTTACTTTACCATAACTATTAGTGAATGCCTTCATCCGACAACTGCTGTTTATGTTATGCCTATGTTATGTTAAGTTGATGTATAGAATTGCCTGTGTAAATATGTGATTGTGAATGAGAACTGGCTAGTATCCAGGCTGCATAAAGCCCATCGTTACACTCGATGCAGAAAAAGAAAATTAAAATAAAAGTCCGAAGTATGACTGTGACAATCCAATCTGTAAAAGTCAATTGAGGATTAGCCCCATAATAATAAGATTCAATGATCCCATGTTATTGTTTCATTTGTTGTGGTTATTCTTAAGTGATTGAAACTTCATCAGTTGTAATAAACATATTTATCATTGTGTCTAATCTGTGCCTGTTTATATGTTAATTGTCAGGATCTACACTCCGTTTCCAGAAGACACAGAGACCGTGGGACAGAGAGCGGTGAACTCTATTTTGAATGCCACCATTATGATCACTGTCATCATCGTCATGACACTGGTGCTGGTGCTGCTCTACAAGTACCGCTGCTACAAGGTACAATTATGGGAATAAGACACGTTTATCTCTATAGTGGGTGTGTTTTTTTTATTTACCTGAGAGCCATATTTGAATTCAAGCATGTGGCATAATTGGTGTAACACATACTCATAAGTATATTTCTGTCAAATATAGTCTACTGTAAATCTAATACATAATAAATTAATCAGTTTCATGATGAAGATATTCTTGTTATGAAGCACCTTTTGTCATCCTAAACCTTTGACTCCTACAACCTCCACAATATCTATTTTTGTAGGGGAAAAAATCTGCCATAATGTTTGTACTTTTTGTTTTTTTTAATTCATACTTAGCAGCTGATGTCATCAACAGTCCCTGGCGGTGTAATGCTAACTGTGGGCACAGCTCTGTTAGAAACTCAAAGTTAGACTTAATCTGAGCATTATTTTAACACAGTGTGACCAGAAAGAGATGACTTTTTCACTGTTAAACAAATCTCTCAGGCATAAAATTACAGCCACAAGCCAGCTAACATTAACAGTTTTTCAGTTAGTCGCTCACATAAACACTTAAAACAAAACCATGAACACACCATCGTACTGATTGTAGGCTCCTGAAAATTTGTTGTTTCAAGGGCCATTAAACACCAAAATCACTTTTTTCTACTGATTAACTCTAAATGGGTCTAAAATAGAAATGTATACCTATCCCTGACCTTATTTTGCCATTTTAGTGCATATTTGTCAAAAATCTGACTTTAGGGTCTGTGTCTGTAAGGGCCTCTTTAGGATCAGCCAGTACATTTGAATTTTCAGGTTGGATTAATGGCTGCCAGTGAGTCAGATGCAGGGTTATAACGTAATGAATACTAAACAGAGATGGAGAAATTAAGAAACATGTATAAATTCAGGTTGAAAATATTATCACTCATTAAAATATACAAATTCTTCTTGCTGTAAGTTATGGTTTGAGGCTAGGAGGTTTAGCACAGAAGGTTAAAGCTGCAACAATATGAACATAAAGTTTTCCATGTCTACAAAAGTGCTTTTGTCATGCTAAGTCTAATTCTTGCAATGCTTATCTCTGCAGGTGATCCAAGGCTGGCTGTTCCTCTCCTCTCTCCTTTTACTGTTTTTCTTCTCCTACATCTACCTCAAGTAAGCCACTCCCCCAACACTTTTTTTTAAAATCTTTCAGTACACCATGTTGACTAAAATGTACCAATCTCTTTTGGCTAACAGGGAGGTTTTTAAGACCTACAACTTGGCGATGGACTTCTTGACGATTGCGCTGATAATTTGGAACTTTGGCGTGGTGGGCATGATATGTATCCACTGGAAGGGCCCCCTGAGGCTGCAGCAGGCCTACCTCATCATGATCAGTGCCCTCATGGCTCTGGTCTTCATCAAGTACCTGCCCGAGTGGACTGCCTGGCTCATTCTCGCTGTCATCTCTGTCTATGGTATGTTTTTATTGACCTCTGGATTACTAAAAGGTTCATTACGTAACTTTTCTATTGATATGTCCACTCCCTGCATGTTATCACTTTGCCAGTGTTACACACTATGGCATTGTACTTATATATTTTGCCTTCAATCAAATACCAGTGTTTTTATTTCCCAAAAATACCTTGAGAAACAGATCGGACTTGTAACTTAGCCTGGTGGTGTCCTCATGGAGATGGATAAGTCTAATGAAATTTCTATGAAAAGATCTAACGCCTCCATGTAGACAAGCAGACTTTAAAAGAATTCAGTATATGCTGTCTAACCTTTTTAAGATCTTATTTTGGTTGGTATTTATGTTTAATCTTGTGGTGGCTAAAATGACCGAAAAACAACCTTTGAAACTGTAGTAAAGAAAATCTGAACTATGAGCTACTGTCCAATATTACTGGTATAGGGAATAATGGAAGTATACATTTGCACCATTATTAGCTTTTTGTTTAATAGGAAAACAATGATCCTTTTCATTTTTAGAATAATTTTACTGTGTTTTTTCTTTATCATGGCTTGCCATAGATCTCTGTATACTCACAGTCGCTACAGTTCTCATTAATCCGTCTACTGTTTGTGTCTGTTACAGATCTGTTGGCAGTGCTCTGTCCCAAAGGTCCTCTGAGGATCCTTGTGGAGACGGCTCAAGAGAGGAACGAACCCATCTTCCCAGCGCTCATCTACTCTTGTAAGATATAAACAATATTAACATTTTACATCAACTACAAGACCCCATTTGTATTGGTTAGTTAGTAAATATTTTGTTTAATTATTCCTAGCGACAATGGTGTGGCTTGTGAACATGGCCGACACTGATGGACCTACAAGGAACTCAACAGGATCAGCACCTCAACAAGAAGCTCAACCAGGTGAGACAGAAATTAAAAAAAAGACGAGTAACTAAAAATAGTTAAAGATAAAACAATGAAAAGAAAAAAAATGTGCTAAAGGCTAAATCTAGTTGTTTAAATGTCCATTGTGTAACTTTTCTTGTGGATTGTCCACCACCTGCTTATCTTATCTCTCGTCGAAATGCTCAACAGTAAACTTGCATTTTCATGGAGACAAGGTTTTTTGTGCAATAAAAAGAGTTGTTGAATAGATGTAATAATGATGAGTTGGTTCCATACGGTAGAACATTCTCGGCAAATCAGTACCTTCTGCACCTTGTGGTTACTAAAATGCATTTCTTCTCAAAAGGTTTAGTTGTTATTTACAGTACTTTTTACTTGCGGTTCTTTTGTTGTTTATTTCCTCCATGATTTTATATCTGCTTTCAGACAATTCCCATTATTTACAAAATCACAGGGCAGCCAAATTACTGTTTTCACTCACCTCACCTTTTATAGGCTGTAGTGTGTTTTGGGGGTTAATTTTCCAATAGACTTGTGGTTATGGCGTCTTGTACAGTCTATCAGTCATGTTGCTGTTCACAGTGCTGAAAATGTGGCAGTGACATTTTGAATCCTTATTGTTCAAAGGCTTGATGTGAAGCAAAAAAAAAAGAACAAAAATAATGCAGTGATGTTACACCCAATTTATGATGGTTGGTCAAATGGTTGCAAAAATTAAAGGTGCACTATGTAACCTTTCAATAAAATGTTATTAGTTGGCCTTCTTTATTAATTTCATATGTTTTTACTAACAAGAGAATAGATTTTGTGCACAGCAGCATGCTAGCTAGCTAGTCACTTATATTAAAATCGTAAAACATAAAATAAACAACCTATTAAAACTCAGAATTCATTATTATTATTAGTTACATTTCTCTTTCCAAAAACTTGTGCTTTTTAACATGTCACTGACATCTGCCACCTCCCAGTCCACTGTCTTATTTTTAAAAAATGTATAAATTTTAGCATAACTCAGCAAAAACCACATGGGGATAAAACTGGACAAGAGGTAGTGACCATGAGGTTGGCCTCTCTACTCAAGCGGATTATTGATGATTTAAAAATGTCTGAATCTTGATCTCAATCCCAGTCAGTTGCACAGCCCTATTTTGACCTTTCTCATTTCTCTTGTAGCTGTGGCGTCTCCAGATCCCTCCAGCCCGTCCCAGGACGATGGGGGCTTTACGTCAAACTGGGTCAATCAGCAGGAGCACCAGCTCGGCCCTCTCCAGTCCACAGAGGAGACACGGAGAGAGATACAACAGATGCCCTCCGCACGCCCCCCTGCCGATGATGACGATGAAGAACGTGAGTGCTGACAGAATACTGATCATACTATACAAACGGCAGCTTTGTTCGGTAATTTGTAGATTGTAAGGTCAAAGTTACATTTTGTGTAACCTATAAAATCTTTGTGGAAATGTCTTTATTAAGGAGAAATATTCAGACTATGCTTAATTACTTTTTGGAAATAGTAATCACACTGTCATATTGACTATCTAACTAAACCTGACCAGAACAGAACCAAACCAAGTCTACATCAGACTAAACCAGGTCCAAATCATATTAACAGAAACACCCTAAAAGTATACATTGAAAATAGGGAGCATATGTCAGTGACATGATGGTAAGAGGAAAACTCCCACAAACTTTTCTAAATTTAATTCGACTGACTTAAGCATTTTAACTTTCAATAGGAGCCATATTGTGCCAGTAATGACTTTGTCCCCGTCTCTAAATTTCTACCACAAAACCCAGTACACACAGCCACTACACATTATGTACATTGCTCTAGTCTGTACATTGTTGTCTAAATATAAATAAACCAAACCTATGGAGCCACCCCTAAGTCTGATGTCTACACTTGTGTAACTAACATCAGCAGCACTCACTTAAAGGGGCAGGGCCAAGTGTATTTTTACTACAATTACTACATACTGTATAAAGTATCTATTGTACAGGATGTACAGTACAGAACGGCTTTAGGAGAGAAAATGGATCTAGAGAAAACATGGAAAAAATTAAAAGGAAAGAAACTACTAAATAAATCACTTCCTATTTGGACCAGAACGACTAGCGCTCTAGCCATGTTCATACAGGCTTGGATTGTACTATAACATGTTGAGGCCTTTGATTTAGCACAAATACACTTCAGATACATATCTTAATAATTAAATAAAGTTCAGAGGTGCATATTGAAGCATTTACAAAGCAGGGGGACAACACAGTGACATATTAAAACTTTGTAATAAACCACATCGCATTGTAATGTTTGTTACTGAGATTATGATGGCATAATTTAAAAAAGAAAATGCAATAAAAAGCTCATTTGTTGCTCATTCAGGCTAATTCATCATAAAGCCTGAGAGCCAACTAAAATGGGTCTGAGAGACTCATTTGGACCATAGTTTAGACACACCTGCATTAAAGGTATCCAAATATTACATATGCCAGCCCTATACTTGTCCAAAATAATTAGTATATCACATGTTTTCTATATCGTGCAGCCCTGGAGTTAAGCTCAGTGGTGAAAGCTGTAACATGCATAATAGTGAGGTGCATTGGTCCCTATTATAAAGTGTAATTTAAACTTGTGAATTCCCAGATTGTCTGAGTGCCTCCTTCAGCCTGTAATCATCATCTGTCAGATCCCATAAAACATTTTAGGAATGTTTTTACGTGTTGCTTTTTCTGTAGAAATTGGTGAGTACGTAAACGCTACCGCCACCATACCATATGTCCTTTTTTAGTCCGCATAGATTAGGAAGCGATTATTCATGGCAGTTGCTATGTCTGGACCTCAGTGTAAACCTATGGTACATACATGTGCATAGTAATTACATTGAGAAATCTTGGTTTTGACTTTGCTCCACCCTAAAATGTGGTGTTTTGTGTGTGCTCAGGGGGTGTCAAACTGGGACTTGGAGACTTCATCTTCTACAGTATGCTGGTGGGAAAGGCCTCAGCGAATGGAGACTGGAACACAACGCTGGCCTGTTTTGTCGCCATACTTATTGTGAGTGAACGTACCTGCTCATTATGGCATCTTGTTTTCCCTCACGCCTGATTGGTTTGGTACACGATCCGTCAATCTCCTCACACTGTGTTTATTTGCTCTCATCCCCCGCAGTGACTCTTGTGTGACTCTTGTGTCTTTTCTGGGGATAATATGTATCTAAAGTAGAGGTTTGCTTGGTCTGCATGACTGGAAATAATTACAATGCTTACAGTTTTCATAGAGTCAAAAGGCCAAACCAGTGGACATTCTGTTCTAGTTCTAAGAACAGAGAAATTGAAAGTTGTTTTCAATTGCATTTATTTGATAGGGACAGTGCATATAAATTAACATCTGTAATTACAGTGTAAATATGACAGATATATAGATAAAATGCTGATATCTGTTGTCCTTGGGCAAGCAATTACAAAACGGATACAAAGAGACATAACACAGAACGGTAAAAGGCCAGATTAAGTTTTCTTTAAGTGATAATGTTGTTTCCTCATCACAAACATACCTGGAATTGTTTTGTTTCATTCACACTTCAGCTTGAAAACTACCACAACATGACATCACCAGGACATTTTCAGCTTTGCAGATGTAGTAAGACTAATATTAAAGTGTGAAACAGTGTGAAACAAAACACAAGTCCAGGTATGTTCTTGATTAGGATGGCTTAATGCTCATAAGTGTCACTTTTCTATAATATGGGACCTTTAAAAACCTCTGTGCACGCTGTATAATTTAACTTTTCTCTCTTGTCCCCACAGGGCCTGTGTCTGACCCTCTTACTGTTGGCCATCTTTAAAAAAGCCCTCCCCGCTCTCCCCATCTCCATATTCTTTGGTTTGGTATTCTACTTCGCCACAGACAACTTGGTACGGCCTTTTATGGACAAACTGGCGCTACATCAGTTCTACATTTAGCAGGACGCAGGCTCTGAAACCCACCTCACCTCAAGTCCTCAATACTATGTACACTGCTCTCTCTCTCTCTCTCTTTTTTCTCTGCTCTCTCTCTCTCTCTCTCTCTCTTTATATTTCTTTTTCTCTCTCTCTCTCCCTGGCCCTAACTCAACAACATGAAAGCGCCCCCTGCAGCCTGGAGGGGAAAAGACATTGGGGCGGTATATGGCCCCATCCCGCTGCAACATCTGTCTGTGAGAACTGACTGGGACACAAGATTATGTTGATCTTTTTTCTTTGCCACCGTTGTTCTTAATTTTATATTTTAAATGACTTTTTTTTTCCAGTCATGAACTAGATCCGAGAGTTTGCCACCGGACTTGACTTTTGGTTGACAAGAGCTAGTTGAATCCAATGTGGAATATTGGGAGTGTTTTGCTTTTATTTAACAAGGGAGACTTTATAAAGGCTCCTCCCTACGCTTGACAACCACCAAGTCATCGCTGGGAATTGAACCATTTCTTTCTACTGTCAGCGAGTGAGCGGCTCTACTAACGCGGGTGGGGGTTTGCAGTAGGTGCCTTGCTCAGGGACACTCTGGCGGTTAAGCTGTTATAACAAAGGGAGACCATTCCATTGAGTCTTTCCTTAACAATGTAATAATTTTTCACTACTCAAATGTTTTCAGCCAATTTTTTTATACCTACAGTTTTATCACCTCACAGGCTTTTAATAACTACTCTGCTAGCGCAATTGCAATGACTTATGAGCTCAAAGTTCCTGAGAATTATTTTGTAGGTTTCTCTCTTTTGGTCATTGTGCGAAATGTTAAGACACAAACCACTGCTTTTTTTCTTGTTTTCAAATGCCTCTTGAACCGTTACCCACTCAAGCATTACCACTATAGGCACCTTGGACAAAAGTTTAAGATCAAATAGCGTATTATAGACACACATGTTGCTTTGACCTTCACGAGAAGACTGAAATATGAAAACTAATACAAGAATCACATGCATTTCAAAACGTGTTTATGAAGCTCTAAACTGTAGGGGTAACAGGTTTTAAAAAAAATATTAAGACCCCATGGATACAGGTACTTTTAGATGTTTGCAAAGGAAAGTATTTAATAAACAATTTTTGCGATTTGCTAATTGTTACCATTCAAATTGTAATTTCCATTTGATTGCAATAAATCTTGCATCAACTCTTGTGCAGTCAAACAAGCATTTATTTAACAAAACAAAAGTTTAACCATTAAAATAATACAATATAATAAGGTCATCTCAACATAATTTATTAACTTTTTGATGTACACAGCGCATTAAGCAATTTAATAATCTAATACAGTTTCATAATTTTTATTTTGTGTATTCATTGTTGTACTATGCAGTTTTCTGGTGGAGGATCTGCCACTTTTTTCTATCAGAGGCATTAATGTTCCACAGTCTGGCATTAAACTTGTCTATCTCCATGGAGACAAGAGTGAGATGTCACCAGGCCAAAGTATAGGATATTATTTATCTGTGGAGAGCTGAGCCTGCTCATAGTGATGCATTTGTGAGCAAGAAGAAAAACAACTGCATTGAATACATACATGCTTTACTGTGGAACATTCCAGGGAAAGCAGTAACACCTCCATGGGAACAAGCAAGTGATGGAAAAGTTTCATAGTGCACCATTAAAAGAAAGTTAAGCTAAGATTTTTTTTTCTCAAACTGCACTCATTATTTAGTCATAATGATCTAAGTGGCATGATGGAGGCGCCATTACTGTATTCACCACAATAGGGAGCAACATTACACACCTTCACATATGGCCCATGGCTTTGTGTACTGTCTGACAGAGCTTCAGTGCCTTGCTCAAGGGCAACTCTGTAGTGTTTTAAGTGGATCAGAAATGTACTTTTTATTAACATTTCCATATGAAGCAACATTTTGTTTTGTAACTGTCCGGGGGATTGTAAGCTGTGATCGCTGGAGTCACAAAGCTTGCCTGGTGCTGTCCTAACTATGCTACATTGAATTGTAAAATCGTTTTGACTACACACAGATTGTGTTGTTTTTGCGTTGCCGCGGGTTTCTGCATTGATCAACAAAGTCAGAAATTAGATTGGATGTGATTGGAAGTTTTAAAAATCTATAAGGACACAATAATACAATGGAGTAATGCAGAGATATAGCATAAGGCTGGGCAATGTAACATAATAACAAAATGTGTTGCTTTTTTTTTTATCAATAACGATTTTTATTCTTTATTTTATTTTGTGCTTTTAAAGACAAATATTAAGATTAATTCCAATATAACATAAACAATACTGATTTATACCATGAAAAGGCTAATTTCTTCCTCCAAAAGCTGAACTCTTCTGAAAACTGTTGATTAAAAGAACCAAAGCATGTTATGGACAATTGAAACTACTCAGTCTGGAAAATTTGATTAATTGCACAGCCCTAGGTATTACATCGGATGCCCTTCCAGACAAATTTAATATTTACGTTTAACTTAAATTGAACTACTGAAATTCTGACTTTTCTGCAACATATTGGCACATCTGTACGCATGTCTCATGTTTATTCAAGTGCAAAGAAATTTCTTTAATGTGAACCATTGCAAAGATGGCATCAAAACCAAATAGTACGATTTTGAAACAAGGAAAATATAAATTAATATTTGGTAACTGTGGTGATGAAAAAAGTGCACTGACTATCTTTAAACTCATCATCAGAGACAAACCCAGAATGTTTGTTCGGAGTTTTGTATTCAGTGATGTGTCGGGGGACTGTCTTTGCTCTGTCTTTCACATGCATTTGTGTGTTATGCAAAAGTTAAGAAGTTGATTTATTTTTTGTTCCTTTTTTAAATAAATGAGACAAAAATGAATTTGTGCTGTTTGGAATTTGATACTTGGACCAACCATAATTATAATGTTATGAAACATTACACAACAACACAACAAAGTGCTTTACAGTGCACCCTGTACAGCAAAAATCTCTCCAATTTTGCAAAGAAAATGTCCCCACCATAAATTCTGAGGCCCAAAATATATCACCCAGCTATCATATACTGAATGATAAGTTGATAAGGTAATTATCATAATACATCTAGCCACAGCTGCCATGGGGTAGAGTGACAAAAGCAAGGCTGCCAACACTCGCTCACACCTCATTCATACGAGACAATGTGGATGAAGTGTCTTGCCAAAGGACACGATGGCAGCTTCCACTAGAGCCAATGCTATCCCCCGTGTGGCACCTGGTATTCCCACCTGTCTCCCATCCAAGTACTAACCAGGCCCAATCTAGTTTAGCCTCCGAGAATGGGCAGCTACAAGCAGTAAACTAGTTTCTCGCCAAGTTGATCTGTGTCATCTGCAAGTTCATGCTCCAGACAAGACTGTGATGGCAACAAACTGAAATTAAAGGTCCTACATTAAACAAAATGAACTGTGTGAGCTTTAAGCCATGTTATAATACTGTTATCTCCTCAAAAACATACCTGGTGTTGTATTTTGTTTCTTTCATGCATGTTTGTATAACACTTTATTATTAGTCTGTGTTCATCTCCACTCAAAATGCTCTGTTCCTCCTTGTGATGTCACAAAGCAGTAGTTTTCAAATTAACAGCTGCCTTTTATCTTTAATTCAGTAGAGACTGGCGAAGGGCTGAAATGATCCAAATGATTGTAGTGAATGTGCATGAAGTTTAAAAATGAAGAGGAGTTCTCCATGTAACACCACATGACATCACAAGGTGGAACAGATTGTTTTCTATTTGAGAGAAGAACTAGCCTAGATATGCAGGATCTGTAAGTTAAACATGTGAATAAAACAAAACACAACTCCAGGTGTGTTTGTGATGTGGAAACATTATAACATAGACCAGAAAATAGTGTAATATGGGCCCTTTAATTACTCTAATTTTACAAAAGAAATGCTGTTTGCAGATTACCAGGTGACCAGTACTTGGTCTGAACTAAATAAACAAGACTGTGGAACAGTCTGACCAATTCACCTGGTATGCCTTGTCTAATCTTAATTCCTTGAAGCTTTTCTCGTATCTTAAATCTGATTAAGGATATTGTTTAAATTGACCTTAAAGAAAGAACAGTGCATGACAAGTTAACAAGTACACACTAAAGACCATTTTGAATACCTGAGCTTTAGTTTTACCAAAGATTCATGTCAAAAAAAGATGTTTCAAAAATAAATTATGTTTGCTCAATTTAGAACTATACAATCATCAAATTATACAGTAAACCATGAAAGCAACAGAGAAAAACAAGAAAATGTTAGCATGATTTTTGTCTAATTTACATAATCACTATAATGTGACAAATAAATACATGACAACATCTTTATTTGATTAAATATACCGTATGTTTAAACGATTGCAAAAAATGTGTTTGAATTGTGTGTAAATTGTCCCTGCATTTTGGGTAGCATTTTGTGTATTGATAGATTAATATTTACCACATATAGAAAGTAATAATAAGTACTTATATTGTACTTAAAATACATATAAGCTGTAATAAATGACTCTTGCCTTACAGACCCAGTCCAAGGGAGTCAACATGGGAGGACCCTCTTCCTATTACTTTGTATTACGGGGGGCCACATGAAGCTTCTTGCCCTGGGCCCCCAAATTACTGTCAGCGGGCCTGATACTGTCTAACGAAGCATGTTCAGTATGTATTTTCAGTTATTCCCTGGGTCTTGCATGAGTTAGTAACATATTTCATTCATTATTTCAATTAGAGTAAGAGGCAGGAGGTGATGTGGTAACCTGTCTGAATTTACATGTCAGACTTCCCAGGATAGCTCTGCAAATTGGATTACATGCAGCGGGATGTCATTCACCGCTACACGGCAATGTGGATTAGTCTCCAGTAATCTTCACAGACAGACATCGCGCGACACAGGGAAAAGACGGAGCAAAAGTTTGGATCTATTTCTCTAAAAAGTTGAAAGTGAAATGTCAGAGATGAACGCAGATAAGCTGGAACAACTGGTGAAGCGCATGGAGGAGACTCTAGCAGACATGGAGCAGCTCAAAGTGCACTGTGGGAGGCAGACTGAGGAGCTGAGCCAACTGGTGATGGAACTCCGCAGGGAAAACCAGGATCTTCTGGAGAAATACAACCAACTTTGTGCTGAAATGAAAGAAGCAAAGGAGATCATCGACCAACTGCAAGATACTAAGTATGCTTTCAACGCCAAAGAACGCCAAGCACAGAAGCTAAGCAGACAGCTCTGAAGGAATACATGGGAACAAGTGTGGAGGTGGATCTGACCAAAGACTGGCCCAAGAAGAGTTTGAAAGGACGGACTGGGTGGGCAGAGGGAGCTAAAAATGTACAATTGAGAGGCATGTTCTGTTAAGATATGCACAGGCCTACATTTAGGAAGTGAATATAAAGCACAGTAATTTAAACTTGTGGTTTAGGGCTACTTTTAACGCTACGACTAGACTTAACAACTAGGAAAACTTTTCAAGGAAAAGAGGATAATCTTAAGCTATACAGAAAGGTATTGTGTTAATTAAAAGTCTGTAATTAAAACAACACGCTTGGTGACTAAAGGCTTCTCTGACCAGTGAAGATTTTATGGGATGGAAGTATTTTTAGATGAGCTACATCAAGAGAAGTGGGTGGTCATCTATTCTAGGATTTGGAACAGGCAAAAATACATGATTATCTCCAAGGTGTCATAAGATGCCCCTGTGTGTGTCTATGTTTAGGCCTATGTATGTTTAAGTGAATCAAAGAAAAGTGCAAATATGATAAATACATGTTGTTTAATTGAGATGTGTTACCAAATATTGCAAAATTCGGCAGTACCTCACATGTACAAATTACTATATAACTGGGGCAAGTAATCCTAGCAATGCATTATCACGATATCACATTAAATCATAGGAAAGTTATATTCAATTCCCTTGTGCTGTTTATTTGCAACATTGAAAAAAGCAAATATAGCTCATTTAGATCCTCACACTTACTTGATGAAATGCACCATTCACTCTAAATCTTTCCCCTGGAAGGTCTCAGAGTATTTACTGTGGAAGGTCTTCTGCCACATTTGCTGCCACATATAGTGTGAATAGCCTGTAGCACCTCAAATGTCCATAGCTAACTCCTCAGCTAACCTTGTGCATGGGCTCCATGGATGTGGTAAAAGAAAAAAAAACAAAACACACATTTTCTTCACACAGTCCAAAAGTCCCTCACTTGTGTCTTTTTAAAAACTGAGCCAAAAAACTAAAATGTTCAAAAACTGCTCAATGTGTGAGCCAGGTAGTCACAAAAGCAACCAACCACCCTGACATCACTTATTAGCGTGCTGTGGTGAATTTGAAAGATTCAAGACTCAAGTTAATCAAGTTCATCAATGAATTTGCTCCTTTACATGTATATGAGTTTTACTAAAAAGATCCTATAGACATTGTCCAATTTCCAGTCGCACTCAAAATTTGAATCCACTTTAATAATATGCTGTCAGGTAGTAGCCATTTTACTTTCCAATAACACAGTGACATGTTTATTCCAAGAGCCATGCATTAGGGGTCTGTCTCTTTATAAATGTTTGATTCAGATCCAAACCACATGAAGTAACTGTGATGGTCCAATGAACATAAGTGGCACTTCAACTTAACACCTATGTTTAACTGTCAAATCTTCTGTAATTGTTATTGTGCTCTGAAGAACTGATGGAGTTCACTGGCTGGAATTATTAAGACAGTTATGGCCTAGTAGTTGTGACAACACTGAAAACAAAAACAGTGGCATGTGTTTTTTTAGTCTGGGGAAAGAAAAATGTGCTGTGTATTTTGTAAATGTAAATAGGTTACATTCATAAAAACGAATACAACGCATAATTAGGATAGCAATTTTACTGAAAATTGCTTAAATTGAGTATTCTGGTCCCTCAAACTTTATTGAATTTAGCTTAGACTTGCTATAATGTGGAACATTCCAGAAAACGAAAAGGTATCTCTATGGAGACAAACTGAAGACATTTCTCCATCAGAAAAATTATAAAGTGTACCTTTAACCTCATATTTGAGAACAAGGGAGTAGGTGATAATAATGATAACGAGATCAAACCTTTTGTAATAATCATGCAAAACTAGTCATGTTGAGCTCAGAGTAGAGCTACTGCTCCTCCATGTTGAGAGGAGCCAGCTGAGGCGGCTCGGGCCTCTGTTCCTGGAGGTGTTTCAGGCATACACCACCACACCAGCAGCCCCAGGGGAAGACCCAGAACAAGTATGAGGGACTATGTCCCTCGACTGGCCTGGGAACGGCTTGAGGAGCTGGGGAAAGTCTCTGGGTTGAGGGAAGTCTGAGAGTCCCTGCTGAGATGGCCACAATCAAATCTTTTTTGCTTTTTGCCATTATAGACTCATTACTATATTTACTATACTATAATATGTATACTTCATTTTGCACAACTATATTTCAAAACAACCATTTTGACATTACCATTAAACAATATCTCACACCTGCACCTGAGCTGTAACTACAAACAGAAACAGTTTGCCTTGGCCTAAACACTGTAATTGCTTTAATTGTAACCAGAAATACAAAATATGTGGCTAAATCGGGCTAAAGGTGCGAAAGCACAATGAAAACATCCTGTTTTAATGGTCCACAACATTTTAATTACTCCAAGGAAAGTTATGCAACATCTAAAAACGTACCATATTTTTATTTTTTCCACAACTACATAACTGCATAATGCATAATTTGCGTGCAGTTCTTTTTGCTTTGAACAAACCTCACCTCCCAAAGCGATCATGACACAGGAGGGGTGTGTGGCCATGAATGGTTAAACTTAGCTGTGGCTTTGAGGTTTTTCCTTTAAAACCACAAATATTCACGTTTCTGTGGCATTTCAAGTGATTCTAACATGTTCACAAAACACAGTGACCAGCTGTCATACATGTTTAAATGGAAGGCAATAATTCAGATCAGGCAGATTTATGCAATAATCACACAGGACGAGAAGCACCAGCCCTCACATTTTAAACACAAGAGACTGTAGATTAATGGCTTCAAAACAGTTATATCTAAGTAAGTGTGCAGTTTAACTTTATTGGAATAGTTTTATGGAGAGACAAACTAAATTTCATATTGTCAGCTTTATAGCTCTACACCATCTTGGAGAATATTTGGTCTTCTGAGTACCACCCAATCTTCACCAGGATTATAACAGGACTAGATCTAAACTAGGGCTGAATCACTATTAAAATAGGACTACACAAATACAGTATAGCCTACTGAGTCTAAACAAGGAGAAATCTGACACTAACTTAATTCAATAGTTGGTCTGAAGAGGAACCCAGCACCACCCAGTACCACAGTTTGGGAAACACAGCCCCAATAGACTAATTGAGAAAAAAAAATAATTAAAGCAAATCTAAAATGCGATATGAGTTATGTTTCTATTTATTTATTTATTTTTTTCAATTTTAAATCATGGCTGTGCTTACAACATATCTGTGGTTGCGGGAGCAAGTGTTAAATCATCTTTACTGGAGTCTTATGAAGAAGTCACAGTAAACTAATCACAGATGTTTCTCAATGAGTGCTCCTGCTTTGGGCCAGATCCTGTCATAATCCCCCGTTCATTCATAATCCTCTTTTAAGACTGAACATTTGGCACTGATTTGCAGTTTAAATTACAGCCTTTCCACCGGACCCCAGGCTTTGAAAGAGAGCTACCCTTTTTGGACAGTTATCATAGCAATACGCGCGCCGACAGGGAGTGCACAAAAATAACGACTTTGGTCAGAGCGAAGTGGGAATAAAGTTTCTCCAGTAAGACATCAAGGGTAAATATGGCGACCGTACAACAAACGAACACGCTCATTAACAGTTATTTTTACTGTGTTAAATGACAGACTACATGTAAACAGATCCCGAGGAGGGGTTGCCGTGATTGGACCGAGTGCGCGCGGGTTAAAAGCGCACTGATGACGCACAGAGGAGGCTGTATCCCTTGGGAGTCGGGACTTTTTCCCTCGTGCGCTGTTTTCCGTTTGGACGCGAGGCACAGATAAAACTATTGTCCATTCAGAAACCCGCGGCGTATAAATCCTGCACAACTTTGCCTGCGAGTTATTTCACCTGACAGATCAAACTCAGGACTCAACTCAACTGCGCGCACAGAGAGAGCGAGAAGTGCCACTCCAGCGGCTGCGAGACCGCATCCCAAACCACTGCAACTCGGTAAGGCACAAATTTCTACTGCAGCCAATTAAACTCATGTTTTAGGGCAATTTTTTAGTCAGACGTGTAGATTCTACGCAACATGCTGGCAGAGGTAGTGTAATGATAAGCATATCCTAAAGCTATTGGCATAATGAGAGTGAGGTTAGATCATACATACATTGGAAGTGTTTGATTTGTTTAGTGGGCAAATAGGATACATGATTAGCTGTATTTTGTATTGAGTTGTAAAGATTCAAAGATTTTCTGAATCTTCTGAAATCTCAAATATTTATATATATTCCCCCAGAAATGAAACTACCAACAGATCTGGAAATTGCACAGTTTTATTCTTAGATTTTATTGGAATAGCTTTTATAGTATTTGTATATTATTTTAGCATGTTCATTATGTAATAGTTATACAATAGTTTAGGTTCATTAGGTTCATTCACCAAAATAAAAGCCTGTTATCAATTACCAATAATAAAGTCTTATTATTATCTTAATCCGTTTGTCTCCCAGATCTGAGGATTATCTATTTCCTGTCATTACATTTTGACAAATTAATATCTTGAGGGAGTACATGGATTCATATTTTGACTGGGACCAGACAGTTCACACAAGACAGTGCATGTATTCTGCTGACTGACTTGCAATTGTTAATTGAATTAAATGACTGTAATTGCCCTGGGCTGTGCCATGATGAGCGTGTGAGGTGCAACTCAACGCAATGCAGGAATTTTACACTTTATGTTGTTTACTATGACTCAATGACCAACCAACCAAATTGTCTTCAAATTAGTAGAATTGTTTGTCAATACTTTTGGCTGAAAGGTAATAAGAGGTGGGTATGATTTTGCACTCTTTTGATGTGTATGTTAAACTTTAGTAATAGCAAACTATAAAAAATTAGTTTAGTTTCAGTTTTTGTTTCTTTTTTGTTTTAGTTATCGTAGTTTCTCTGGAATAGATCCTTTACTGATGCAACCTTATAGATTTTTTCAAATTGAGGACTATATTATAATCTGGACTTTATTGGTTTATTATAGCACAGTAATATCCAATTCATATTATGACAATATGTTCTCAGTAGTTTCCATGTAAGAAATCTAATCTGAACTCCACCAGCCGCCACTGCTCCAGAATAGTTTATGTATGTTGTATGTTAGTGTAGCCTCATTTTAGACTGAACTGACTAAAATGTTGATATGTCATCTGAATAAATAGCAATAAATAAAGTGTAATAGATACGTAATATGTTAAAACATCTTAAAATTAGATAAATGTAATTTTAAACTAGGCTACATTTGATTCTGCTAAAGCTATGCATGTAGGAATCCACAATACATTACAATACAATACAATACTAGTGCTGTACATGCAAAAGCTTGTACACAGAGTTGTGTTTGACAGGAAAAAAGCCACTTCCTGAGACGAAATCAAAAGGTGAACTTTAAAGCTGCTCTATCCGTGCTTCCAATTAGATATTATGTCTTTGCCTGTTCCACGGTATAGCATTAAATATATCTATCTCCATGGAGACTAGTACGTTATGGCGCAAGTTACAGGTTAGATCGGCGGAGAACTTGCCCAAGCAAAAATGTATGTTGCACAGAGCACCTAGTTTTAGTTTTGATTTTAAAATGAAAACAAAACAAAAAAAACATTAGTGCGTAAATGATTATAGGCATGTTTGATGATGTTACAAAAATGGTTGACGTCTCTCTTAAACACATAATTGCCATGTCCTTAGTTTCCATATTGTTAATGGTGCTCCACTCATTTGTTGATTATAATTACATCAACTTGAGTAATAGTATTTTGAAACATCTTACTCACTTTCCTGTTCCTGCATTGCTTTGGCACAGTAGCAGCTGGTTGTGGTGGCTCTGAACCAAACCACAGACCACTAGGGATGATGTTTTGTTTTACAATCCATACATATGTTTAAATCTACCCCTCAATCACTTTTACATCCTCGGATTCAACAGATTTATGAACTTGGCTTCACTAGAGGAAGCACTTAACCATAGTTCCAACTGTCTCCATGCCAGTTCTTAAAACATCTCCATTATTTGGTTGTGTAATATTATATTGTTTAGTGGGACCAGAAGTCAAGTAGTGAACTCTGGAGACCCTCCGGTGAATGGTCCATGTCAAACCTCCGTGATGCTTCCTGTCTGTGGCCGCCCTGACTTGTTTGCGTAAAAGTTGCCTCATGTCTTGCTGCTCATTAGTCACAGTGACTAACTCTGCGTGTCTGTGTTTTCTCTTCCAGGGAACAATGAAGATGCTCCTGCCTTTGGTCGCCCTACAGCTGCTCCTGGCTCCAGTGCACGCGGTGAAATATATATATATTATTTATTTATTTATATGGTTCCAAAAGTAGTCATTCAAAACCTCTAAATGCCACAGTACTAGAACATAATAAAAAGTAATAAAAATGCTAAAAAGGAAAATATAGAAAACAAACAATGAGCAGCACAGTCCAATTTTGTCAAACCAATAGAATCCAGGCTGTTTTTAGACTATGATGGAGAATTGAGAGCCCACCATAGCCTCCTGCTTTAATGGGAAGCCCTTGGTGAATTTACACACAACCACAAACTAGACCTGTCACAATAATTACTATATCAACTTATCATTATTATATAGTTGAAATATGGAATAATATTTTTGGGGGGTTCAATATTTATCATGTGTACACTTTCTTTTTTCTCTACTACTATTACTACTACAGTTTTGGTTATTTTTTGTCCATTTTTGTAGCTTCTGTGATTTTCTGGTATAAATCTGCTCTTGGGTTATTATTGTCTATTACTGGGATAAATTTGTTTCAGTATTATCGTTTATCTGCAATATTTTCTTCAATAAAATATCACACTTCTAAATTTGTTACTGTGCCAGCCCTACCACAGACATGCGAAACACTATCATACTGCCTCCAAGTAGGGTTGTCTAAACAAATTAAACCCAGATACTAGATACTGCTTTGATATCAAAACTGGATACTCTTGCACCCACAGGGCTGTACATTGCATTATTCACTCAGTCCATACTCACTGTTAGTCACAAACTGCCCAGGGGTAGACTGACGGAAACAAGGCTGCCTATTTGCAACAGTTACCCCAGAACTAGAAGATCTCTTTTTCAGTCCACTGTCTGGGTTCTATATATTTATGATTGTTAGATAGGATTATTGTTAATTGAATGAAACTATTACACTATAATTGTTGCCCAGTTTCTCCTTGGGTTTTTGCTCCATCTTACTCCGTCATACCATGTCCCTAAAAATTGTCCTAACTTTTGTATACATTTTGTAATAATTAACATAAAATCCTAATATTTTGTTCCTTCTTTTTCCATTCTTGTAAGTTAGTTGCCATCCTACCTACCTCACTACCCCTATTTTACCATTGGAAACCCACTGTGGACCCCTACTAAACCAAAACTTACCAACCGTGCCCTTTTCTTCTTTACAACACATACTGATTGAGATGCCTGTATTTTAAACCTGTTTTCGATGCATAGGCTCCTGGAGGAGACTCGTGGGATGCCTGGGGTCCTTACGGAGAGTGCAGTCGGAGCTGCGGCAGTGGAGTCACCATGAGGACCAGACGCTGCATCACACACAGGTCTGGACTTTTCTGTTTTATGAAGAACTACTAAAATAATTTCAACATAATTAACATTTTTGAGTTCTCATTGTAAGTTCCAAGAAGAAAGTGTTATTTAGAGAAAGGGGAACCGAAAACAGATGACTTTATGTGCAGATGAGGGGTTTGTTTTTCTAATTATAGATAGACAGACAGACAGACAGAAATGAGAGGTCTAGAGCTTGTTGTTGGTTTCCATAGCAAATGACCCCATCTAACTTTAGCAGCTGCACTATCTGCCCTCCCCACTCTTGACCTCCCTTTGGCAGCTCTAACCACAGCATCCTTTTTCTCCAAATATTTCCAACATTTAATCTCTGCTCAAACGCCCTTGTACCGTTCTCCTAAAGGTTCAACCTTAACTGCCCCCTGGAATTACATTTTTACCCAAAACAGGCGTTTCCTCGTGGAATAGTATTAATACAGTACAGCACAAATGTACAACTTCCACACTGTGCAAAAAGCAATATCTAGGAAAGTTCAAATAAATTAAGAACATTTTACTTTATTTGAGTAGATTCAACTTAACTTAACAAGAGGTTAGTTTTTGCAGTGCATTGAATAGAGAATTGGCCATACATTCTTTCTTCACTGGATAAAAGTAGATACATGTTACCCATTTCACAACCTTCATGCTTAAAAGTCCTGTTTTTAAGGTAGTGAGCATTTAAGTTGATTCTGGGTGTAACCTTTTGGCTGAGGCCCATTGAAGATTTCTTGTAGTTCAAAGAAATTGTCTATCAAAATAAAATCATTACCATAACCAAGAACCAGATGTATTTCCCTAGATACCCCATAATTATGACTTCATTACAACATCAAAAAATGTATCATTACACTCTTATGACACATTTCCTTGGAGATTTGAGATTTCTTCTACTTTTGATTGACATAAGATCCAGGGTTATGTGCGATCAATGTTCCATAGTAATATGTTCAAATATTTGATGAAAACAAATGAGATTTATGTCTGTAGCCACTGGGCAATGCATGTAATGAAATAGCTTTATCATGTCAGAACAACTGCCTTCTTTGATTTTTGCTTAAACTACAGACATATCTCAAACCATGTGGTCTGATCTTTTAGGCTGTTGTCTGTAATTCACTCTGGTTTTAAACAAGAAAACGTATAAGAAATAAAAATACGAGGGATGCACATTTTTTGACAATAATGTAATTTAATTTTTTCAAAGACAATGAGATTCAAATCAGGATCCAGTTCACAAATCATATTTTTAACATGCCTGAAAGCATTAACATTTGAAATCTGAACTGCTAAGCTAAAACAAGATTTCCAATGCATTTCACAGAATTCATAAAATCACAAGATATTTTGTTGTTTACAGAGGAAATGCTATTACCTAAATGAGTAGTTTTTGTGATTTGATCATTGGAACATTTCACATTTTGATTCAGTGTTGATATGCATTGTGCAGCCATATAAATACTATATTTTGGTACCAGCGTACACTTGTTTTGTCCCATTCTTCAGGTAGCCCTTTGTTGAGTCAGCAGTGCCCTGCCTTTTGCATCTTTCATTAAATAAACACTATTATATCGTGCCTGAATCACACCTCTAACTACTATAATTAGATTGATGTGGAATTGCAGTGTAATTGTATGGATTTTGGGGAATTTCCATTTTTACTTTAAAATTATTTAAGATCCAGACTATGACCTAAGATTTATTCTACATATTTAGCTGTATTGATTTGTTCTTGGAGCTATCCACATCTGTGCTGACATGTCTCAGAGCCTGTTATGTTTTTGGGGCTTAAGGGTAGGTACTTTGGGTGGTGACTTAACCATGAGTTTTCAGAATGACTGGAAGGAAAGGCGGTGAAACAGAAACTGTCTCACTTCAGAATGAGCTGTTGTTTGTGTAAGATTTAGGCCTTGAGGGCAGAGGCTCCACACCAGACATAAGGAGCACTCAGCGGTGGATAATCTTTACAATAATACATAATAATTTAGACCCGTGTCTGTCTATACTTTCAAGTGGGGAGATTAGTAGGCCAGTAGTGCATGGATTATTTCAATAAAATGTTATGGTGTTTTTATGGGGTTGTCAAAGCAATCTGTTGTGTATAGTGTGTGTTTAATACAAACCCAAACTGACTTTCGGTAATCTGAAAAATGCTAATAATACTTTCTAAAACAATATAAATTTCTGTCATCCATAACTGTTACAGATTCTGATTTGAGGCATATGTCACAGTTATAAACTGTATATAAATGGAAAATTCTAACCTGCTAGCTGCTGCTTTCCAAATAGGAAGTGCTCATGGTCACACTTCCGGATCCATCGACTCTGGCTCCAATTGCCTTTAGATTGAGAAATTGTCACCTCTGTCTCTATAACTGCTGCAGTGAGCCTTGTCAATGTGGCCTTAAAATGTTTGTATTAACCCGCTTTACATGATCCTGGTGCTTTAATTTAGCTATTTTATTCGTCAACAAATTTCTGTTCCTAATATGGAGCCTGGCTCCAACTTTGCCCCTATCGTCATGAGCTTCATTTGACTGGATCTAAATGCTATGGGTGACGTCACACTCCCTTAGTCCACTTCTTTATACAGGCTGTGATCACAGAGCAGCAGACTAGCAGCTTTAGTTTCCTGTTTTCAGGAAGAACTAAGTCGGGGCTTAACCACTTATCTTCTTTTTCACATCTAGAACTGATGGAGGTCACAACTGTGTAGGACCTGAGAAGTCGTATCGCTCTTGCAACATTCAGGTAAATTTAAGCTTTTTCCCATTATTCAACCATGCATACTGAGAAACAGCTTTAGTAAAAATTGTATAGGGTTTGTGTTTCGGGGCCTACTGTTCCTATGAAAATAATTGACATTTTACATTCTTTGATGGACTCAGGACTGTCCCGAGGGCTCCAAGGATTTCCGTGAAGAACAGTGCTCCCAGTTTGACGGCACAGACTTCCAGGGCAGACGTTACAAGTGGCTGCCTTACTATGGAGGTCTGGATCTGAATAATAATAACACATGAAGACAAGACAATGATATGGTACAATAAATACTCTTATCTGACTTTATAATTGAGACTTTTGTTTGTGACAGCTGGGAACCCATGTGAACTGAACTGTATGCCTCGAGGAGAGAACTTTTATTACCGCCATCGCAGTGCAGTGGTGGATGGGACGCCCTGCCACCCGGGACGCAATGACATCTGTGTGGGCGGCGTCTGCAAGGTACCAACATACTCAAACATACACTAAAGCAGTGGTTCCCAACCTTTTTCTTCCAGTGACCCTTATTGTACCTGTTGGTATGTTGACTACCCTAACATTCTTCTCCTACCCAATAAGCCACAATCTTATAAAAAAAACACATAAACAATACTTCACAGATGCCATCCCTTTATTAATATTCACACATGTTGAATATTTTTCTTTGTCTATTGCTTTTATGTTGTCCTCATCATCTAATTGCATGTGAGTATAGAGCAAAGATGAATTTCTAACTCAGTTGTAAATTCTGTAGCATATCATTCCTTTAAGACATGATGATAAGACCTCAAGCAATTACTGAACATAAAAATGAAATATGGAATTTGCGTTTATTGTCTCCTGTTTCCATCGCAATGCTCAAATATGCAAATAAACCATTTTAATAGGTACCCGTCTCCTATAGTATATGTTACAGCCTTAAATCTCGCTATGAATTGTCAGTCTGAACTTGCCCTTTGTACCTCCCTGCAGAAATACCCCCCTGTTTTTTACACACTTTTATTGTCTAATAACTCAGATGTCACGCTGTTTGTGAGCCTCCGGAGGGAAACAGGAGCGGTGTAAACTGCATAAGTGCATGTTGCAAAATGAGTGAATCCTTTGAGCAAGACACCGCCTTACAATCTGATAGGACACACACAGACTGTAGAGTAATGTCATGGAGTTTGTGCAATTTACAATAATATTTTCAATGATTTAGAAAAACTAAAATTTGAAGGTACAAAATGTAACTTTTGTGGTTGCAGACCCAAGACCTGCTAGCATTGCGATTTCTTTGCCTAGAATGTTCCACAATATGCCATTAAACGTATGTACCAAGTTACAGGTCAGATCTGTGGAGAGGCAGGCCTGGAAAGTTTTTCACCTGTGAAAGCATATTAATAAGCAATAACATCTCCATGGAGACAAGTGGGTGTCGTACCCTACCAGAAAACATACACAGTGCACCTTTAATGAATGTAGGAAATAGTTATCAAAGTTGCACTGTGTAACTTTTCTGATAGGACATCCATCACCCGGTGGTCTCCACGGTGATGTTATTGTTGTTGTACCTCAAACAGAGGTGTCCAAACTATGCAGCCCCCATCCCTTTCCTTTGCCCTCTGGCTTCCTGCTAAACTGCCCTACTTTTCTTGTATTTTTACAGCAAGTTTAACGTCCTCTGTCATTATAAACTTGATATCGGACATTTTGGTGTGAAATTACTGAATTCATATGAAGTGTCCCTTTAAACCGTCACATACTTGTTGTGTCTATATGTTTGGCCTTGGACTGGATGGAAACTGAGCTGTATAAAAATGTTCAGTGCACGTCTAACTTGAATAGCAAAGAAAGATCTCACAATAATTTGTTATTAACACCAACTCTTCTCGTCTCATTTTGGTCCCATGTGCTGATAATGTGAACTGTGTGGACTTTCTCCTGTTGTGCTCACAGCTTCTGCTCAGAGCTGATTTAAACACCTCTGTCTCTGATCCAATATTTACTTTCCTGGTTTTGTAGTTGGTGAAGTTCCCAGACACTTTTGGTTTTTGCGACATCAAATTCAGTCTCTTTTGGTTTGGCTCTCATTATATTATGAAATTGCATGACTGGACATTTTTATATTTCCTCATTTTATTTTGGCCTGTCTTTATTTTTGAATTCTGGGGAAAATAATGGTTCTTTTTGCTAAATTCTAAGCTACGAGATCATTAGCCTTTATTTTGTTATATTATTCAGTATAATTTATCATTTCTGACCACACTTTTGGACGGTTTTCATTTCAGCGTCTTGGTTGTGACAACATGCTGGACTCGTCTCAGCAGGAGGACCCCTGTCTGCAGTGTGGGGGCAACGGCCAAACCTGTCGTCAAGTCAAAAGCACCTTCTCCACACGGGACCTGCCCAATGGTACTACTGTTAATTTTAATTTTAATTTTAATTTTAATTTTAATTTTAATTTTAATTTTAATTTTAATTTTAATTTTAATTTTAATTTTAATTTTAATTTTAATTTTTACAGGCTACAACCAGATGTTCATTATTCCTGTTGGCGCGACCACCATCAGCATCAGAGAATCAGTGGCCACTCGTAACTACCTGGGTAAGTATTTCTTTCAATTTATTTGTGTATTTATTTATTTATTTATGCACTTGTACTAAATAATTAATTCATTCACATTCATATGTTAATAGATGAAAATAAAAATGGCATAATTGTACTGCATGTTTTAAGCCCAAATTTTGACTAATTACTGGAGAAGTATTGATTTTGTACCGACATTATTAAGTAATAGCAAATATCTGCCAATAATTCTCTCTTCAGCTATCAAGAACCTGCGCGGTGAATACTACCTCAATGGACACTGGGTAATTGAGTTTTCCAGAGCCACACCCATCGCTGGGACTGTCCTGTACTACCAGAGAGGCGCTGAGGGCGACAACGTTCCGGAAACTATTATTGGTCGCGGGCCCACCACAGAGCCCCTAGTGGTTGAGGTAAGTACTTTAACATTTATGCTACTTTTTGCTTGATATTTTTTGTGTTCATGTGTTTAAAATGTGTGTGTGTTTTTTATTTTTATTTTAGTTGATTAGTCAAGAGCCAAACCAAGGAGTCGACTATGAGTTTTACCTTCCCATTGGACGCTCCACTCAGGGATACTACTGGAGTTTTGGATCCTGGTCGACCTGCAGCAAAGACTGTGGATCAGGTCTGATCATTTAAAATTCTTAATATTACTCTATTTTCTGATTTATGTTGTTGTTTCCTCATCATAAAACATACCTGGAGTTGTGTTTTGTTGCATTCACTCATGTTTAACACACAAACCCTGCATATTTAGGTTCTCTCACGCAAAAAACAACTTCATTAGAATCTTTTAGATGACTTTAGCTCTATTTTATGTATGTTTACCAGGATACCAGACCCGTTCAGTCTTCTGCACCATTGACCAAGAGGTGTACCCCGACTACCTTTGTGCCTCTTTGTCTCGGCCACAGAGCAATAGAACCTGCAACCCCCAGGAGTGCCCACAAGTTCACAGGTAGGAAAAAAGTAATACAAGTTTTGGTTAAAAGATAGTAGTGAGACAATGTTTCTATAAAGATGCAGGTTTTGAATGAATTGTTGTGTACTGACTGTTTTAAAAAGGATGGCCTACCTCTATCCACCAAAGTTGTGGACAAAAAAGAGCAGCACACTTGTGTTCAGGTAACAGTGTAGCCAAATCTAGTTCTAGAGTAGCATCAGTCAGTGATTGTGTTTTGTTTTACCTAAGCAATGTCTTATTAGCAAAAATAATGTAACTTTTAATGAATGTGACATTAACTTCCTTACTAACTAGTTTTAGCAGCTTTAATACCCTTCCTTGTGAAATCATATAGTAAATTATGATACAAGCAGTTTTAGTTTTACGTAGGCATCTATTTTGTATTTATTCAACTATAAGCAAATACCGTAAAAACATGCATTCTTACTGTGAATGGGGTCACCTCTGCACAGATCTGACCTGTAACTTGACCTTTATCTCAATGGGGAAAGATATGTTCAATTCCACACTCTGGAACATTCCATGCAAAGCTATGACATTTCCATGAAGAAAACCAGAAAACTGACATATTGCACTTTTAATGTTATCAATAACTGTGAGAATCTTGCTTATTTTTCCTGAATCCTAAATTCCTAAATCTCTGATTTATCAGCTGGAAGACGGGTGAGTGGAACCCCTGCTCGGTCACTTGTGGAGGCGGGTCCCAGGTGCGGACAGTGCAGTGCATTACCCATGATGCATCTGGGCCCCGTGTGGTAGAGGATGCTGTGTGTGCTGCTTACTCAGAGGCGCCCCCTACATTACAAACTTGCAACATGCAGCAGTGTGCCACCTACCGCACGAGCAGGTGGAGTCCGGTGAGTGGAGAGAAAACTCTACTTGTGAAAAATGAATTTTCTTCTTTTTGCACCCACAGTTGTATATGTGCAAATCTTCATACAAACTACATTACACTGAAAATACAAAAATAAAAAAAATAGAATAATTCTTATTCACAGAAGGAAAAATAACTTTGTACTCAGATTGGATAAAAAAGTGGACTAAGGGAGTGTGGCGTCACCCGTAGCGTTTGGCTCCAGTCATATGAAGCTCACCGAGGCTAGCAGTTCTAGGTGTGAATTTGGAGCCAAGTTCCATATTAGGAACAGGAATCACCAGGATCATGTAGAGCAGGTTAATATGAACATTTTAAGACCAAAATGAGGAGCCACACAGCAGCAGTTACAGAGAGAGTGGTGACGTTTTTTTCAATCCAAAGTGAACTGGACCCGGAGTTGATGGAGCCGGAAGTGCTCCCATGTTCACTTCCTATTTAGAACACAGCAGAAAATGGGCTATGTCCATTTGTATATACAGTCTATGGTTGTACTTGTTAATCCAGCTTTATCTATTGCTCTTTTTAAATAACCATTTACATGAGTTTGAAGCCCTGCAGTGATTATTAGGCTGACTGGTATTTAGCCCATTAAACCAATAAACCAATAAACCAATAAACCTGCTCCCCTCCATTACAGCCCCTTTATATCACAATAGACTTGTTTCTAATCTTATTGTTTTTCCAGTGCTCTTCCACCTGTGGGTCCGGAGAGCAGACTCGTGAGGTGACGTGTGTTGGGTCTGGGGGCACGAGACTGGAGGAGACGGCCTGTGCCACGCTGCTGAGACCACCCTCCATCAGAGCGTGTACTGCTGCCCCCTGTGCCCGGGAGGTCAGCTGGCACGTCGGGGCATGGACACTGGTGAGATGATTCAAAACATTAGCAAATGTTTAGATGTGTAGAATGAGTAGATATATATGCCAAGGTTTATCACTGTATTTGGTATAGAAAGAGCAATACATTTTTATATACAGTAGAAATTAAGACTGGAGAAAAATGTTTTTGAATAGCATTTTCTTTAGAATTTAGAAAAATGTGTTTGTTTTCCATTTAAATGAATATCAAACATTTAGATAGTGAGATAGATACACTGATTTCTATGGGAAATTGCTGTCTTAAGCTGTACACAAACCTATTTTCAAACAAGAAATAAAAATAATGAACAGATGATTTTACTTATTTTTAACAGTTAGTATTATTTATGTTTCCTGTATTTATATCCAGTGCTCAAGGAGTTGTGGTTCAGGATCCCGGGAGCGACAGGTGATCTGCTCGGACCGGGAGAGGCACCTGTATCCTGTGGGACAGTGCAGTGCTCAGCCTAAACCCGCCACCGTGGAGCGCTGTAACACCCAGCCCTGCTACAACCCACAGAGTAAGAGCTGATAGTCCACTTGGGCCTCTTCTCATTACTTTTTCCCTCACTTCCTTGTCCTTGATTCCCCTCCTCGAGTCTGCAAGAATTGGGTGAGGAAGGAACGAGACACATTGAGGATATAAACTCCTCAATGAGACCACTAAAGTTTGATTATTTTATCGGACATCTCTCTCCTGAAGCCTCCCACATGTTTACTCGCTCATTCTGGTTTCTTTGGGACACCACTTAATATGACGCATTTGATTGACAGTTGACAAATGGAGGATAGAGGAGAGGAATCAAGGAGAAGGAAGCGAGGAAACAGAAATGAGAGGCGACCTAAATCTTCAGTTTTTTCAGAAATCTAATAATATCTGATAATGTTCTTGTAGGTGTTCCCAGTATTCAGGATCCACGTGGACATGACAGTACACAGACAAGCTTCCAGCCCTACGTCCCAGAATCAACAGGTGGGTCAACTTATGTGAATTTTTATGTATTATAGTAGGATATATTATGTATTGCTCATGTATTATGAGTTACTTGTCATTGTACAAACAAAGTTATACATATAAGTTACATGAATACAGTATAGAGATTTTTTCTATCACTAAAATTACAACTAAAATTACAAGTCCTCTCCTCAAAGCAAGGTCTAGAAGGAGACATAACCAAGATTATCTCACTGATTCCTCCATTGTTGCCTATAAAGTTGGAATAGTTTCTTTTAACCACTTACCTTCTTTTTCTATGCGATATTCTATATTCCTATTTTTCTGAATGCATTGTTAAAAGTGTCTTATATAACTTTTCTGGTTGAGGGTCTGTCTTTTCTTCTTTTCTTCTTTTCTTCATAAAGTTGATTTGTCTGGAATATTTCATAGTATGGTATTAAACCTTTTTATCGTCATGAAGACCAAAGCATATCTGTGGAGAGGCAGCCCTGCTTACAGTCGAATGTCTGTTTTTCTAGGTATTTTTGAGCCATAAAACCACCAGTAATTTAAGAAATGTAAGGTAGAGCTGTTTAATGTCATACTGTGGAACATTCCAGGCAGAGCAGTGACATATCCATAGAAAGCAGGTGATCAAGCCTCCACCAGAAATGTTATCTAGTGCACCTTTAATGTTGACTTGTAGACACTGTACATTAAAAATGTAAAAACAACCAACACTTTTTATGTCAACTAACTTTTGAAATGAGAGACAATATCTTATATAAGTCAGTGTAACTCAGTCACTTTGTCCCTCTGAGCGGCCCATCCCCCCTGTGTCCTTGTTCTCATTATCCAATCTGTTTTCTGGAGTCCACTGCTGCTGTCAGCCTGATTAAAATGTTTTAGAACCACTGAGGTGTGATACAGCACTGATAGATGTTTCTGGGAAGTTAGTTTAGTTTGCGTATAGTTTTCAAAGTGATACTGTCAGTGGCCATAGATACTACAGTAAGCAAGGTTTCAAAAATAAGTCATATCAGATCTAATTTGAATCAGAATTTGGGTCCTGGTTTGAGCCCAGTTTAATTCAAGTTTAGTTGTAGGTGAGACCCTAGTTTAGTTCCATTTTCGATGTGTCTGTAAGCCCACCCTTAAAAGATATTACAGATGACTTACCTTACTTTTCTTACTATGGAACAGTCTGCTGTCTGTCGAGACAATAGGGTTATATTGAATAAATTGGTCAGAATATTGCAGATAATCTCCAACATATACTATGTTTTTTGTAGGTCGGCATACAGACCTCACAAATACAACCAACACAGTGGATGACCCTCATAGCTCCACCCCCGCCATCCACTGCAGCCAGTCACGCTACGGCTGCTGTCCTGATGGTCGTACCTCTGCCGGCGGGCCACAGGGACTGGGCTGTCCACAGATCCAAACCTCTACTACACCCCGGGAGTCCTGTGTCCAGACCAGGTCGGAATCCCCAATTACACTGTGGTTTTGTTCTTGAGATTTTCTTTGGGCATTACATTTACAACCAAGTGACCACTAACCAGGCCTCTTATATATGAGACGATGAATCTATTTATAAAGAAAGGATCTTATCTTACATTTTCAAACAATGTCACACACCAAGAGTCAACAAGTCCAACACTGAATAAACAGCTGTGGTTTGAAATAAAAAAACAACAGGATATCACGCTGGAAAATGGGGTAGAGAGGGGAGAGATATTTGGAAAGCTGCTATTTCACAACAGTCTAATAGCAAATGAAAAATGACTTCTACATGTTTGTTAACAACAATATTAACAACAAATGAAGTGAACAACAAAAATCCACAAGTTTGTTTTTCATTTTTGTGGTCTATCCTTTAAAAACACCAGATTCTGTTTCATCCCTTCTGATTACATTAGCTTTAAATTATAAATCAAATGTTATCTCCTGACAGTTTTTCTTACATTTGCTCTTACTAGAGTAGAGCTGTAGTTTCCCCAAATAATTATCTTTTGGACCACTACTTACTTTTACTTGAATAATACTATTTTGAAATAACATTATGTTTATTTGAGTACTAAATTTATGTAAATTTATGCTACTCTACCCACATTTGATTTTAGGCCCATAAACTCAACATATTTGTACAAGTGAAAGACTCTAGAATAATTTGGATACTCAAAAGACTCCAGCATCTTTGGAAATAGTCCATGTATCACCATCAGTAACTCACAATCACCTTTAGATGAAGTCTTGGAAGCTCTCATAAAAATACACACAATTAAATTAAAAGTAAAAATAGTGTTTTTCAGCGTTTTCCTCTGTTTCTGTACAAACTGTTCTGTCTTTTACAGTTATGGATGCTGCCAGGATGGAGTGACGACAGCTTTGGGCCCCAACAGTGAAGGCTGCTCGGAGCATGTGGCCCCAGCGCCCACTGTAAGAAAAACACACAAAACTCAGCCATTACAAAGCCACAGGAAATGTCCAGAGCCAGACAGACCTGATACAAGAACATGTGTGGGAGTCGTCTGTACATTACAAACCAAAACATACGAGCGTACTATTTTAGCCTAAAACAGTGTTTGGTCTGCCTCAGAACATGCTGTCTCAGGATATTTTACCGTAGATCCAAATTTGGACGATAATTGGCAGTTTTTGCTGTTTACTATTTGACTGGCACATGTCACATCTGTACAGTGGTCAGCTCTACTCCTACTCTTCCTGTCTTCAGCGTACAAGTAGCTCATTATAGTTCCCACCTAAGACCTATAGAGGATGCAGTAGGATATAGTCAATGATAAGTATAACTTTATGAAAATGGGAATTTAATACTTTTAACTATACCTCCCTTATATGCACATGAGCATATCTAATATTTTTAAAGGTCCTACTGTATATTACATAAAAATGATTCTTTTAAGCTTTAAGCCATGTTAGAATGCCGTTATATTATCAAAAACATAGCTGGAGTTAGGTTTTGCTTCATTTGCACATGTTTTGAGTAACCCTTTTTTATTAGCCTGTCTATATCTCCAAAGCTCAAAATGCTCTTTTCCACCTTGTGATGTCATGAAGCGGTAGTTTTCAAATTAACTTTTATCTTTTATTTAGTAGAGATTACAAATTCCAGGGGTGAAATTATCTAAATGATTCTAGTGAAGGTGTATGGAGTGTAAAAACAGTGCAAATGGTATCACCACATGACATCTCAAGGTGGAACAAAGTTCTGTTTAAGAGAAGAACACAGCCTAAATATGCACAATTTATTTGCATATGTTTTATTCACATGTATTAAACATGTGATTAGAATGAAACAAAACACAACTTTCTGGGTATGTTTTTAATGAGGAAGCAACATTATAACATAGATCAGAAAATAATGTAATATGGGCCCTTTCAGTCACCACTATAGTAGTATTTGTCGCATGTTATTGAATGTGGTCTCATCTCACCAGGCTGCACCCACTCTCCCGACTGAAAATGCCAGACAGTGCCGACTGACCACCTATGGGTGCTGCTTTGACCGCACTTCAATTGCAGCTGGACCCAATGGAGAGGGATGCCCCGACCCACCCAACAACAGTATGTGCCCTTCTACAATAAACAATACAACATAGAGAAACAGCTTTGGTTTTCTGCAATGTGCTTTACCTTTAGACTTACAAAATTGTAGTATTTTTTTATTCTTTTGTAGATAAAATAAGTGCATATGTAGATTGAAGTTAACATCTTACATTTTCCAATAATATCACATGCCATCCACTATGTCCACTAGTGAAGCAGCTGCTCTTTGAGGTTTTATGTTATTTTTTAAAGACATTTTAGGCTTTAATGATCACACATCACAGCATTAAATTTAGTAGAGCTACTGTATTTTAGATATATATAGATGGATAAATACTTTATTGATCCAACAGCAACAATGAAACAAATATAATAATCATGATAGTAGAGCAGTCCATCCTCTTGCATTCATCATTTAAGCTTTAATTATAAAACATCACAGGAAAATAACTGGGATAGACTGAGGGGAGAGACATTTGGAAAGCTGTCAGAGTGAATGCCGGAGCCAAACTCATAACAATCTAACTAATGTAACTTTCCTGTTTCAGTTGAGCGCTCCATCTGCTCTCTGCCCCGTGCGGCCGGGTCCTGCTCGAGCTGGACGCCACGTTACCACTACGACGTCCTCACCTCCAAATGCCAACACTTCTGGTTCGGAAGTTGCCACGGAAACAACAACAACTTCATGACCCGGGCTGAATGCCAGAGAGCCTGCCCGCTTCCTGTCCCCAGCCGACAGGGTCCTCCCCCAGCTTCTACGCCCAGAGAAACGCCCTCTAGAGGCACCTCCACACCCACACGGCCCGCTTCAGGATCGGGCGCTGGCAGGGGCGGTTCTGGAGGGGCAGGTGCAGGGGCAGGTGCAAGGGATCGCAGCATGGGCAGAGTGTTCACAGTACAGAATGGGTCTTCCCCCGGGGGTAGGTACGGGACAAATGCTGCCACTCATGCCCACAGAGCCCGTCTCTCCATGACGGCACGCCACACACCTGAAGCCGCCGCACACACCGGCCCCGCTGCCAGGTAAGAGCAGAGGATCATGGGAAATAAATGCAAGGAGTCAAATCTGTTGTACATGAAGGGAAGCAGTGAATGTGACCAAATATTCACCAAAACACCTTAATATTTATATAGTAAGGTTTAGCAGTCAGGTGCTTTTTGCCACAAGAAATGGTTGACTATTGTGACGATATTTTCAAACTAAGATATCTGATTGTCACATTTGAACTGGCTTGAAACCAAAACCTCCTCACTCACTTGAAATGTTCTGAAAAACATTACTAAAATGGCAAATTTGAAAGTGAAACTAAAGGGGAAATATACAGTGTTTGTAAAAGTGAAGTCATTGCTACATGTTTTGTGTATTGCTGTTTTGTATATGATTTATGTGTTGTTGAT
This sequence comes from Odontamblyopus rebecca, assembly GCA_030686955.1. Taxonomy (NCBI): domain Eukaryota; kingdom Metazoa; phylum Chordata; class Actinopteri; order Gobiiformes; family Gobiidae; genus Odontamblyopus; species Odontamblyopus rebecca. The sequence goes on along the minus strand of CM060670.1, from coordinate 16,207,255 downwards.
AGGGCTGCACAATAACACTCAAACTATTGACTTGAAATACTGAATAAAAAGTAACACAAGGAAAGCATCACGATAACAACCTAATGGAAATACACACACTCAAATATTCATTGTGCAGAACTATTGCTTGTATAATCTTGCTTTGTCAAATCGCTGTTTTTGTTGGTTGCTTCACAAATCTCGCTTTCATACTTGGCTTGCACCCTTTTTAGTGTTGACTTTGGACTTTTCACCTCACAGCAGCCCCTCTCACAAATGGACTCTATAAGTATCACATATCTGGGAGTTTTCATTCACTGTCTGTTTGTCAATGTGCATTTGGTTGTCTGCTTTTGTCACCCACGTTTTACCTCACTGTTGTCTGTGAACTAATAAAGGTTGTGCTGTGATGCTTAATGTCTCTGTCCTTGTTTGTCTGTTACTGTTTTCACACTCAGCTTTTGTCTGCCATTTTGTAGACTGGGAATCTTTCAGTGTTGATTCTTTACTTGGGTGTGTGGGAGTCACCAATCAGACATAAAACCACAAAAAAATGTAATGTGTCTTTACACTGCCTTATTTGACCAAGAATTTGATTTGAAATAAGGAAAATGGGTAAGGATCCAAGTACTAACACATGTTAAACATCTCTTTTGTTCTCCAAAAAAACTGGTGATGCACATAAGGTTAATAAGTTTGAGGTGGAAAAACAATATGATTTAGATAGTGATAATTGTTGGCCTGATTGGTGTCATTTTGGTGATATTATATTTATTGTTCATGTTACAAAACCCTTTCCTTGTCTAAACCTGGTTGTGGGTCAACTTAATGCTTGGTGGAGGCATAACAGTACAGCATAAAGCGCATTTCATTTTGCCATCTTGTCTCAATCTGTCTTATCCTATTTCTTCGTTCCTAAAACTTCCCTGTTCCTCCATTTCTTTTATTTGGCCTCATTTCACAGTTTGATCCTTGGCGGAGTGAGCATTGACAAGTCTGACCCGGACACAGTGGAGGCTCTGGTGGGGCAGAGGGTGGTCCTGCCCTGTAGAGTCAGCCCTCTGCCCTCGTCCACTGTCTCTGTGGAGTGGAGGAGAGACGGCCTCCCACTCTCCACCAACAGGTTAGTCTGTGGTTTGCAATAAAGCACTTTCTGTCATGTACTGTACCAGATTTAGATTCAATATGTGTACAGCAATGTGGTAAGAGAAGTAAACACTACATTTTGAACTTTAATTATGACAATAACCAAAATATGAATACATCATAAAAGGTCTAAGGTAAATGTGCTCATTTGAGCGGTTAGTCCCTTTGTCCAGTTGACATAATTTAAGATTGGATCTGGCCTGGATGACTGGGGATTACAGAGACATGTAGCTCCTGTGCTCTGATGGATGCAAATCTTACATCACCAAACCTCTGACTTATGCCCAGTGATAGAAAAAGAACACATTTTTTAACTAAAAAAAAAAAAAAACTCAAGTAAAAGTAAAAGTATCACATGAAAAAATCTACATAAATAAAAGTGACTGTTTAAAAATATAATTGAAGAATAAGAAGTAAAAGTGTTTTATGCAGATTTTGAGGTCTAACAAGGCTTCAAATGTGTTTATTTTGATAAAGATTTGTGGTAAATTTTGTGAAACAACTGAATGTTTTTTTTCCCCAGCTGTTTTATTTGTATATTTTTGTTTACTCAAATTACAAACAGGCAATATAATATATTGTGATGTATGAGCTACTGTGTCCAAATAATTTATTTTGTGGGTCAATAAAATTTGTCTAAGTCTAAGCCAAATGTGTTAAAAATAAACCCCTCAGCCTTTTTAGCAGGTCTCGTCTAACAACAAATACTTATACTTTTCAGTCCAGTTAAAAATGTAGTGGAGGAGAAAGTATCTGCTCTCAAATGCAGCAAAGTAAAAGTAAAGAATATCCACTGTAAAATGTACTTAAAGACTCAAATATAATCAGTCTAATGACACTCATTTTGTGCTATGTTCCTCCCTGCCCACACTGATGACTAAACCTTTCTCTTTACAGACACCACCGGCAGCCCAATGGTTCACTGTTGGTTGGACCTCTAATGAAGTCAGACAAAGGGTGGTACCTGTGTGTCGCCACCAGGGAGCGCGAGAGAGACCACCGCTACATTTACCTGTCTGTCTCTGGTAACACGCATTCAGTCATTTCCTTATAATCAGAAAGCTGCTTAACATGTAGATATAAAAGTACACAATGAATCATATATGCTAGTTCAACCACGTAGTGACAGGCAAGGGTGTTCTACATGTATCTCTGTTGGCGAAATATTCATTAGTTACCATGGTGACACAATGCACACATTAGTAGGTTGATCAAATGCCCCTAATTTACTTGGGACAGTCCCAGTTTTGAGCTCTGTGTCCCCTGTCCCAGCAGATTTGTACAAAACCAGTGATTTGTCCCAGTTTTATACAAGAAATGTCCCCAGTGTCCATATTTTTGACCAATTTGACACCTGGAAACAGTAAAGAGAGGCATTAATTGTTATTTGTTTAGGTAAAATACAGAAAAGCATGCTTAAAATGGACCAAAACACAAAGAAAATGTGGCTATACTGACTCAAATGTTAGTCCTGAATAAGTCATTGAATGGGCAGAGTGCAGAATAATATTCCTTATTTACGCACTCATTTCACTATTTCATTATTACCAACCACCCCAAACCGGAAGAGTTACAGTTTTTGATTTTGAAAATCTGGTCACCCTACACATTAGCAGTGTCAAAAAGTTTTAAGATAGTCTGAAAACTCAAGAAAAATTGCAGACTGGATTGAAACCACACATTCTTAGGAGCCTGTGATCAATACGAGCGTTCATGGTCCTGTTTAGGCATTTGATTTTTAACAAAACTACCTGACAAACTGTTGTGACTGTAATTTTATGTGTGAGAGGCTTGTTTTCAGCTGTTGTAGGTTAAGTAAGTCAGCTATAATTCAATTAAAATAAAGCTCACGTTAAAGTCTATCTTGAGTAACAGAGCTTCAGACAGAGCAGTGCCATTAAAGAAGCCTTCCTCCTCATATCCAGATTTGGGACCCTTTTTGTACAAGTTCCAGTGTTTTATGACATACAACTTATGGTATAAATATTAATTGATCCTTTTTTTTTTTTAGAGGGAACCGCTCCTCTAGACCCCGGCTCACTGCCCAGCGACAGCCCCTCCCTAAAGTAAGACACATTTTTCCACACCACACAAATACAGATCTCTGTTTCTAGCACTTACAAATGCCTCTTCTTATAGATTCAGCATTGATCAGAGTGGTTCATCTCTGCTGGAGCTGAGAGAGGGACAAACTGCTCAACTGACCTGCACTGTGCTGCCTCCTTCTGCGCTTCAGTCGGTCAATATTCAGTGGACCAAGGATGGACACTCCCCCACGGACCCTAGGTCATTTTTGTAAAACTATATTAGATTAATATAGTTCACAGCTACATTCACAAAACTAAACTAAGAAAACTAAAAAAAAAGAAAAGAAAACTAAGATCCAGCACTATTTTGTACTTGCTGTATGTTTTTTCACATGAATGTTGCTTCATATTACTATTTTAGGGATTTTGCTAAGAAGGCAAACTTAAAGGTGCATTGTGTAACATTTTGGTAGTGGGTCCAGATCCTTCTTGTTTCTATGGAAATGTCATTGGTCTGCTTGGAATGTTCAGTGTGACATTAAACAGATCTAACTTATGCTTATTCAATTATAGGTGGTTTTATGGCTCACAAATACCTAGAAAAACAGACATTCTGACTGTGAGCAGGGTTTCCTCCACACAGATCTGACCTGTAACTTGATCTGGTTTGGTTAAAAGTTACACAATGCACCTTTAACGCTTGGATGTAGAAGTATGTATGTACGGGGCAACAGGAAGTAGGGTGTAGGGTCACTAGACTCATGTATTAATGGGAAACATTGACAAAGATGTAAAACAACAGTAATCTTACAGAGTTGTTTGATTTTCCAGGTTCACTCATGTGTCTGATGGGACTCTGATCGTGGGTCCCTTGAGGTCTGAGGACTCTGGTCTGTACACCTGCACCGTGTCCACTGCCCAGCAGCTGGAGCAGAGGCAGATACAGCTCAAAGTGCAAGGTGCCACTCATTTCATTACCTGGTTAAGTTAGGGGCCTTTACCCGAAGGAAGAAGGTGTTTCAGAATGAATGACTGAACTACTAGCTGCACCCACTTAGTCCCTTCTGGTATGGGTTAGTCACTGGCAGTTGTTTCCACTTGTTGCTTTCTCAGAGGGCCTATAGTTGTGTTTTGTTTCATTCACATGTTTAACACAAAAATCCTGCATATTTAGGCTGAATTATTCTCAAATGAAAAATACTCTGTTCCACTTTGTGATGTTATATGGTAAAACAGGAAGTGCTCCACTGTGTTTTTAAACTCCATACACCTTCACTAGAATCATTTGGATAATTTAAATTCTGTAATTGCCCATCTCTACTGAACTAAAGGTAAAAGGTAGACCTTAACTTGAAAACTACAGGTTCATGACAGCACAAGACAGAACAGAGCATTTTAAGATTTGGACAGGGTAATAATAAAGGGTTAATGTTAACAAAATGAATGAAACAAAACAGAGCTCCAGGTATGTTCTCCAGGTCAGTTTTATGTAATATAGGACCTTTTAAATTTTCATCCAACATGTTAAAAATTACATATATTTTACAAACACTTCTAATCTTGGCTGTGATATGGCTTGAATAGTGGACACACACATGACATTCAGTTCCACATATATTTACAAGGAATAGCTAGAGTTTCAGTCACAGGACACTTTCATACTGTATGTAGAAGTCCTTTCGTCCTGTGATGTTCTTACATGTCACCACCGGAGGTCATTAAAGCCACTCAAATTGTCTTCTTCTTCACAGCTGATTTGAGGATCACCACTGCTCCTAATAACATTGAAGTGTCTGAAGGCAGCACAGCTCTTCTGCCCTGTGTGGTGTCTGGAGACAACGTCAGTATACGCTGGTCCAGGTACAAACAGCTCATTTAATGTCTTTATACAAATAAGTTACTCACTCAGTTGTTTTTAAGTGTATTTTACACATCTAGTACAAAGCTGGATAGGTCTTTAGTGCATTATGAACAGTCCCAGGATAATTATTGTGCATTTAGTTAATATCTAAAAATATTTGTTTAACTTTTCATCATTCATTTGGAGGTAGTAAAAAACTTGCTTGTTTTGATCTCTTGTCTGTCTCCATCAAGACAAGTAGGTCCAGTGGAGAGACAAGCCCACTCACAATCAGCACATTTTACCCAGAAAATCATCTGCTGTAATTTAATAATCTTCCTAACATCTCTATGGATGAAGATAAAGCATATGTAGTTTTGGCTGCTTCTATTTATTATTATTATTTTTTGTAGAAATGGCATCCCAGTGAGACCGGATGGCTTTAGGCTTCTGGTCTCATCTGACGGGAGCCTGGTCATAAACAAAGTGAAGCCCTCAGACGAAGGCACCTACAGCTGTAACGCCTTCACCGGGATCTACTCTGTGAGTGCCACCGCTGAGGTCAGAGTCATCAAGGAGACAGCACAAGGTGAGGGACTGTATACTGAAATACATGCTACCATTTACCTTTAGGTCTGTTGAGATGAGTGATTCTAGGGCTGAAATGATCTAAATGATTTTAGTGACGTTTCTGGCATTTTGAACCAATATTTATGACTTTTCGACCCTCTATAGCTGTCACTGACTGTACCTCCTCTTTTTCAGATAATGATATTCCAGTGGACTGTGTGGACCAGCCGGAGCTCGCTAACTGTCAGCTGATCGTTTATGCCCGACTCTGCTCCAACCTCTACTTCTCCAGTTTCTGCTGTGCCAGCTGCACCAAACATCAGAGGAATGAGAGGTTTAAACGCTTTGGCTAGACACGAGGTCACATCAAAACTACAGCACAGAAAAGAGAAAAGAAAGTTCGAGCCACTTCAAGACACTTAAAAACCTTTATAAAGTGCATTAAAAGGACTCAAGACTTCTTCTTCAAACAATCTATGAATGTAACTTTAGTTGGTCATTCACTGCTGGGCTTAACACTGATACTGGAAATAAGGTACATTTCCACTTACTGACCTCATAGTGTTATTAAAGGCAGTTGAATGTGATGCAGAAAGGTTTATTTCACTGGATATTGTTTCATGTTCTCTGTTTTTAGAGAAAATTATTATGTTACTATTGTACTGTCATATGTTTAGTGTGTCTCTAGATAAAACTCATTGTTATCTTGTAATATACACGATATTAAATACTTTATTTTGATTTAATGGCGTATTGTGACTCTGAAAGTGGACTTTGGCATTTTTTTTACATATATATTTGTTCGGTTAAGGTTATTTCTACTTCTAGTTAACAAAAATAATAATTTTGTTATATTTTAAGTGTTTTTAAGAATTCTTGATGAACATTCTTTGTTACTGACACAAAGCAGCTTTAGAAAAGTACATTTAATGCCATACTGTGGAACATTCCAAGCAAAGCAGCAACGTCGCCATGGAGACAAGTACGTGGTGGACCAAACAGATGCATCTTTAAGCTTTGACTTGTAGGAAAAGTTGTAGAATTTGTATGTAGTGTTTTCTATGCACTCTGTTTGGCTCATTTGCAGTGAAGTATGTGCTACTCTGCAGTTTAAAGGATGTTTTATTGTTTTATTTTTGCTGTTCATTTTATCCATTCTCCTAAATCTTCCCCTAAATGTCCCTGTTTCTCTTTGTATAGGACATTATATTGCAGTGTCTGTGTTATATTGTTATATATGTAAGTCTTTTTATACTCTCTCCAGCTATGCATGGTCTTCCCTTTATACCAGATTTACCTCAAGTGTGAAAAATTGTCTGGTTTTCTGCATCAGCAGGAGAGACATTATAATGAGAGGTTTCCTGTGTATCTGACAAAGCACAAACATTTATTTTTGTCATGTGATTCTAGGCCTGACAGAAACCCATAATTGACAGTTGGAGCTGAAGTGTGTTTAGCAGTGGTTATGTCATACGATAACATGCAAAAATGTTTTAGTGTGCTGTTTTACTAAATTATTTGCTGAGTCAAATTATGGTTGCATAATTGTTATAAAAAATATGCTGCGTAAACAGTAACCTATATCGCAATTTAATACTGCCATTGTCCACAAGATGGCAGCAACCAACAGCAAAAAAATATGCTCATATTTTAACGAATTCAGCATACTTTTTGGTTAAATGATTAAGGCATTTTCTGATCTGTTTTAAACTAATCCAATGTGTTCAAATTGACATAATGATTTTATTGCTTCTTATCCATAATTACTTTAATGGGAAAGTGCAGTATAACAAAAAATAAATGAATACAGAGGATTGATTTCACAACTGACCCTGATCCTCAAAGCAAATAAGTAACAACACTTCTCTTGTATGAAGAGTAATTTAAAAATAAAATAACTTTATAGGCTTTTTGAACTGACCTATAATGACAAATTAGTATAACAAGCATTGTAGATGTTACAATTGTTATAACTTTGTAAGTAGATTTGAACATGTAAAATGAATCTTATTTAATATGAATATTAAGGAGACAAATACTTGCAAAATGTGCCATATTGGGTTTATACAAGGTCTGTCGTGATAATTACTAAATCGACTTATCTTTCAATATATGAGAGCTGGAACAATATATTTTGGGGCTCAGTATTGATCGTTTGTACAAATTCCTTGTGAAACTGGGGAAAATTGTTCATATTTTTGTTGTAATACCATAAAATTTGAGCTGTACAAGGTTAAATGAGAGACTTCTATGTCTAATTACTGCTTCAGATGTATCTATTGCCGGTCAGGCCTTTCAAAAGAAACTACCTATTTAGAAATGTTCTTACTGAGATTACTTCTTCATTGTCATGGTGTCAAAAAGTATACAGTAGTTTCATTGTTGTCATTTATCACAGTATGTAGCAATATATTGTGCTTCAAAATTTGTTATCATGACAGGCCTAGTTTGTACTAATTCTGTATGCAAACTTCATGAGTTGTCCTCTTGTACTATAACCTACATATTTGATTAATTTACTATGAATCACATGCTCTATATGGAAACCCTGTGAAAAACTTAAAGCACATTACCACTGATACTACATCTTATTAACTTTTAATCCTTGGTCTCATCTATGATTCATCTATCTGTTCTTCAGGGGCAGATGGATAGGCCAACTGCTGTCAACCGACTTCCATGTAATATTCAAGATGTACTGGAGTCACATGACCAGCCAGACAATGAGGGGCCTCCTTACCAACATGGCCGCCTTTTGTGTGAGTTCATTACCAAGATGGAAACATGAGTTACATCTACATAACAAAAGAAGTCATTACAAATATTAGACTTTTATCACATCACCTATTTATACACTGATGTGCACATTACACATATTTACACTCTGAAAATGTACTTGTCAAGATGCTGCTAACTTATAGTTGGATCAGTGTACTTTGTAATAACACAGTAACTGTAGTAGTAGTAAGAGGAAGAGGTGACAGCCTAAATAAAGTTGAAGTTATATGGATTACAGTAGCACTGTAAGTAGCTTAGTCCTACTTATTTGAGTCGTAGTAGCCTTGTAGTGAAGATAATAGTGTAGTAGTAGAAGCAGAAGCAGCAGTAGTATCAGTAGCAGTAGCAGCAGTAGAAGTAGTAGTAGTAGTAGTAGTAGTAATGGTAGTGGTAGTATAAAATAGTGACTAAAGGGAACAGCCCCTTTCATCCTTGACCTGTAGCCTATAGTTTTTTAGGGCTATCATTTTCCATTATAGGCTTATTATTGTGTTGTATTAGTTTACATTTATAAAACCTGCTTAAGTTTCATATTTTTTCAGACTTGAATAAACCCTTTTCACACGTCACTTCTTTTCCCAGCAGATCCAGTGACTGAAAGCCCCTTAGGCAGATTTCCTTTTATAGCACCAACACTACACACAGCGAATACAAACTGCCTTTATCTAAAGAAAGACACAGCTAATGTCAACAAACCATAAACTACCTGTCTCTGTGTGACCCCAGCATGAAGCACAGGATTAGGAAATCTGAACTATAGATTCCAAAATAAAAGAAGTACGCACCTTTACAAGGTAAAAGCTTTAAAATTTATAACGTGTATTAAAAGTGATTGGGAATAGCTAAAAGCATTTTTAAATAGTGAACTGCCATAAGATTAACAATACTTCTAAAACTATTAAACTTAAACTGTGAGCAACAGTAGTACTGTAAATATGTGTGCTACTATGGCTACTAAGGCAAATACTGTTACTATTACAGCTTCCTTCAACTTCTACCACTAATACACTTTTTTTACACATTTTTAATCTGTAGAATTTTTAAACACAAGCCAATCAGTCTAAATTAGGTTAATTGTGAATAGAAACAAGAAATAAATATTGTGTCTACTGTAATGTCAACCAATAATATTTTTGCTTGTGAAACTTTTACTCAATAAAGTATAAAAAGCAAGTAAGAAGTGATTGACGCAAAAAGGCTTCTTTTTGAAAGTATGTTTTGTACTATCAAACATCAAAATTACAAAGTGAATGCTGTAAACTGTCTACGTTAGGGAAAAGGTCTCAATTACCATATTCAAAGTTGTATTTGTACTTTGATTATCTGTTATGCTACTGTATAGTACAAGTGCTGTATTACTTTATTACAGTAACACTGTGCAATACAAGTTATAGGTCTATAATTTATTCAGGACCAATTAGCTGATGGGTGAATAGAAAAGGCAATGATGGTGACAGACTGCAGGACATACCGTAAATCTCACTCATTTTGGGAGTGGTGCCTCTCCGATCCACAATGCTGCTAAACAGAGGAATCACTCATCACAGGCTTTGATGAGATTAAAAATAACGACTAGCTCCTGTAGTCAACCGCTGTGCCTGCTACCTCCCACCTCTCACAAGGCCTCACCTGAAAAAATATATAAGAATTTGTTCCATTTTCTCAGTTTTCCAATAAAACACTTTCATTTTGACAGGATATTATAGACAGTGAAGACAGTGCTTGTAGCTTCAGTAGTTGGTAATAAACAAATCACATGTAAACTAAAACCAAGATGAAACTAGGACTAAACCAGAACTCGACCATTAAACCTAAAACTAGGCCTAAACAAGGACTAAACCAGATCTACACTACTTAAATGGACTCAATGTGGATCAAATTCAGCTAGACCAGATCAGTGCCAAACAGGTCTATGCCAAATCAAAACTCAACCAGGACTAAAACAGACCTAAACCATGACTGTACCAGTTTTCTTGGTAACATGGCAGGCCTCTCTGGTGTAACTGTAGCGGTGTCCCCTGGGTCTTTGCCTGGAGCACTGCGCTGCATAGATTAGGATCTGCTAATTAAAGCCTCAACTGCCAATCCTTTCATTCACAAATCTCCTTTCAGAGTATTTTAGGTTGGAGCAGGAATCCACACTCCGCACGGTTACCTCCTCAAGCGCCTGGTGAGGCCCGGGGACCAGTAAAGACATGTGCAGGGGTCGAGAGCACCGCCACACTTCTAACAAGACTCATTTACATAATCTAAAGGGGCGGGTGGTTACACTGGGCAAATATAAACTGCTGTGATTTTCAGAAAAAGAAAAACATTTGTATTTTATGGTATAACACACTGACATATTAAACCCAACTACAAAGAGAGTCAAAAACGCACAATTCTGTACAGAAATGGAAAAAATATCACCAGTTAATAGAAATGAATTCTTCCATTCATTTGAAATGGTGTTAATATTTAGTGGAGTGGAAGTACACAAACATTTACTGAAGTGAAAACTTTTGAATGTGAAACATGAAGAGTTAAAAAATTACTAATGATACTAATACTACAACTGCTTAATACTAAACTACTAAACTAACACTTGCATATGACCAGTGTAAACTAACAACAAAATATTTTCATCTGCAAACAGAAAATGTTCACACAAATGTTCACTAGATTCAAAACTTTTTTTTCTAGCAAAATGCAATATTATTATTTAGGCACTGTCCAGTCCCTGACATTCAAAAATATTGTTATTCATAATAAACTGGTCACAAAATATATATAATAATCTGAAACATATAATAATTCTCATACCATATAGACCCATCTTGTGTCTCCCCTAACTGCATTAAGTCTAATATTGATCTTTTGCTTTCCTTTGTGACATCTGCCCCATCTCCTGGTGTCTATAATAACTAACTGTTTTCTTGTCCGTTCACTCTATAACCCACCACCCCCCTGCCCCACTGCAGCCTCCTCCTCACTGATTGTCCATTGTCCCAGTTTCCCTCCAGAATTCCTGTTTGGGTCTCTGCCTCAGCTGTCCATCTGTCCACTGCACCTCCTCCATCTCCATACTTGCCCTTCTTGGAGATGGGAGGTAAAACCAACCTTAAAACACACAGACATTTACTGAAACTGATTGTATAAAATGCATTTAATTTTGAGGACCTTTTCTTTTAAATGTTAATGACTATGGCAATGGTCCTAATTTTTCATCTTTCTGAAACATATAGAGTTATGCTGATTACATTTTTTGAGGGAACCAGCAGAAACAAGAACATGTGAGTTTCAGATGGCAAATATAGCTTTCAATCTACTCAATTTTGAGTTTAAATAGCCACAGATCTTCCATCTTCCATCATCCAAAATTAAAAAATTAAAATGTTGAGTTGTGGATTACATAACGATAGACTATTTGCTCTTCATTGGGGTGTTTTTTTTATTATTATTATTATTTTTTTTTTACTTTTGATAATCATTTTCCCAGTTTCTTAGCGTTGCAAAATCCAGACCTGGACAGATGTTCTGGCGTGAGCTCCCGGATCTTCTGAAATGTCAGTCCTTGTGCTAATGACCTATTTGAACTCCCGTCAATGCTAATGTACCTCCTCCATTTGATTTACAGATGAGACACAGGCTAATGTTACCTGTTCACTCAGCAGCTGTCATGAACATACACATACATCACAAAATATATATGAATTTAAATGTATTTTACAAATTTTGATACATAAGCAATATTTAATAGAAGAACTTGTCACTGGATGCCAGTCCCTTGTGGAAAATACAGTATTATCTTATTATTAAAGGTAGAACCCTAAAAACACAGTTACTGAAATGAAATCTAGGGTGAATCAGGACTTTTGATGCAATTTTATACAAACTAAGGTAGAAGTTTGTATTAAAGAAAAAACGGTAGATGACTAAAATTACTCTAAGTATAACTAATCAGTCAAATAGAAACTTGGTTAAACACAAAAATGTAAAGTTAAAAGTTAAGGCAAACCCCCTAACAATAGTGCTCCTGCCATGTTATAATACTTAAAATTACAATCATGAATTGAAGGTTAGCCCCTTTCAAGACGGCCAGGGAGCTTAACATTGCATTATTCATTCATTCCATGTTCGGCAGTGGCCACATCTGTCCAGCACTTCTGTCAGAACAGCTGTTTACTCCTGTGTGGGTGCGTCCTATAGAGGGACAGTGAGGTCGGGATAGGGGCTTGTTGACCAGAGCTTTATAAACCCTCTGTCTTCGCGGCTCTGGGACAAAGAATGGAGACAAAAGCTGCTGGACAGAGGAGGAGGAGGAGGAGGGGACAGACTGTCTCCATACAGAAGTCTTTAGGCCCATTTAGTCTAGCACATATCAAATAGAACAGACATTAACATAGCATTAGTACAGAAGTGTATGTAGTTTTTGTCCAATTTATGTCAGAAAGAAAATTTTGTATTCTATAAAGCATTCAGTTTTTTAAAACTATCCCAATATGGACATCACTACACACTTAGAGCCTATTTCTATTCACTGCACATAAAGAAAAAAGAGAAGAAGAAAAAAAGAACTATAACTGTATAATTTAGCTTCTAACTCTCTCCCATTCAAGCATATTGTTTTTGGGTGCATATCTAAATGTCTTATCTAAAACCTCTTATCTGCGCTGGAAGGAAACCAGAAATTAAGACAAAGAGATATCATGACAACCCTGTTTTTAAAGAAAGACCAACTCACTTCACTAACTTATACTTAGTTTAAAGGTGCACTGTGTAACTTTTCTGGTAGAGGGTCTGCCATCTACTCGTTTCCATGCCGATGTTATTGCTTTGCCTTGAATGTGCCACAGTATAGCATTGGACTTATAAATCTTTCCTTTATACAATTGTGTGTGTTTATGCTCAAAAACACATAGAAAAACCTGCATTCTTGCAGTGTGTGAGGTTGCCTCTCCACAGATCTAACCTGTACCACGGCCAATCATCTCCTTGTCTCGCTATATATTAAGTTTCATGCCATACTGTGTAACTTTCAAGGCAAAGAAATAACATCTCCATGGAGACAGTCAGGTAGCAGAGCCTCCACCAGAAAAGTTACATAGAGCATCTTTAACCCTCTGATGTCCAACTCATCTGTATTGTTCCACATCTGCCCTCATGATGCAAACCTCTGCATTTACCCAATTCTGGGGATGGAAGTTCTCTTCAGCTTAACCCAAATGGGCTGAAAGGGATTCAAATTAAGCCTGTCATGATAAGACAATTTTGAAGCATGATATATCACCAGAAAGATCATATTTAAACTACTTAATGCCACTGACACAATAACAGTAAAACAGGATAATCATCATCACCATTATAATCATCAGTAAAAGGAATGAGCTGCAAAAAATAAAGGTAACTTAATTACTTAGTCAGTCCTCTACAGGTCGAATCATATTACAAAACAATTGGCAAAAATCTCCATTCTATAGAAAACACACCTCCAATATTTTTCCCCAAAATATTTTTTCGATTAACAACTCGATATAGTAATTATTGTAGCAGTCCTTATTCAAGTGTCTGTTGTTACTGTTGCATGTAAAATAAGCTCCTATTAGATCAACAAAGCCATAAACGTATTTTATGAGGCAAACTTTGATACATGTGATAAGGCTTTTATTTGTTCACTTACACTGTTGCGTCTCAACCCAGACTATGGGAAGGATACTGTGAAAATGTATTAATGAAATTGATTTATTTTATAAGGAAAGCCCCTTGAGATATAACGTCTCATTTTCGAGGGGGTCCTAAATACATTAACAAAAATAGTATTTACAGAAAAGAAAGAACAAATCAAAAGAAAAGAAAAGACACAAAAAACACAACACACTGTCAACATTCACATTATTCAGGATCCTAAGAAATACATACTTCATTCTCAATTTACCAACCCTATACATATAAATTATTGAAGGAAAGCAAATCTATATACATCAGAAAGTACATCAAACGTAATCTGATGCATGGTCCAATCAGAGTACTGCATTCTGAATACTTAAAATACCTTTACATCGTGTTGCAATTAGATTATAGTGTAAAAATGCAACATAGGATTAAAACAGCTTTACATTTGCTTCACTCTTTTTAAAACATTTCCAATCAGTAACTAGGGATGGAAAAATCCCACATGCATATACCACAAGAGTTGTTTTCTATTTTTCTTACTGATTATGCTGATTATGTGCAGTGTAGCCTAAATTACATGATCAAATACCATAATGTATCTTTGATTTTAGAAAAGTAACTGTATTCTTTTTGTGAATTGTGCTATAGTACAAATAAACTTGCCTATTCTAAATACCACAAAATGAGCAGATTAGATTTTAAAGTAACTATACTGGAATAAAGTTACTCAGTAATAGTATTCAGAATACATATTCTCGGTACATGTATTCAGTTACTTCCCACCACTGCTGTCGATGAATGCATTGTCAGATCTCAAGGCTGTTTGTGTGACTTTGAGGCTCTGTCATGGCAGTGGTTTTGAATATAAACAGTTCAACAGGGTAAAGTCGCCAGACATTTCGGTGCGATAAGAATCTTTTAGGGTGTCATCTCACGCCCGCAGTCTGGCTGCTGTGTGCACTGAGCTGTCAGTCAGTGCTGTGCTAATGGCCTATTTGAACTCCCATCAGTGTTAATGTAGCCTACTAATTCATTTACAGATGACTGGAATGCTAATGCTCACTTCTCCAATCAGCTCTTACTGCATTTTCACTGAGGATTTCAGAATAGGAGGGGCAGACTGCACAGATACGGAGAATGTAAATGTTTGGCCCACCTGAATACATGTCGTTTTTTCAGTATTATGCCCCAAAATGATCTGCACAGTAGAGTATATACTTTTTATGAGTAACATTTAGTTTTATGTCAATGCGCCTAATCTTTACGATTTCCTCATTGATAATTTAATTAGTATACTATTCTCCAATGTTTACTTTCCCCAGAGCTTTACCCATGTAGTAAACACATAAAAATAAATGTTTAACTAGGAGGGTGTAATTGCGAGAGATAAAAGGAAAGAAAATGTAATTCTGAAACTAATAATTAAATGTTTTATCAACCAACCAACCTGTATTGAAGTAAATTCAGTTTAAAAACTGTAAAAATCAGCTTTAAGAATAGTAATACTAGTGTTAAGTGCACCAGTCCTATTTACATTATTTTATTAGGTAAATGTTTCACTCGTACTTTTAATCAGAGGACTCATTTGCTGATTTGGTATATGCATAAGGTAACTTTGATGCTCTGAAACAGTGAATACCACCAATTATACACTTTAAACCATGGTTTAAACTGATAAAATAATAAACATCCCAAGCCTAAACAAAGGACAATAACATTTTAACCACATTTAAAGATCAGAACTCCAAATTTAAAATGACTACAAAATTACTAGTCATAAACATTAACATGTTTTAATGACACTATAGCCAAGATATGATGTGTGTTACAATATAATGGTATTAGGAGGTTAAGAATGTAAAGAAAGTCATTCAAAAATAAGAACCAAAGGCTGCACGTCACATTCTACACATTTTCTGAATTGGTAAACGACTGTGTTTTGTTATGTCCTCGAATGCTCTATTCTCAGGTCTTGATTATGTAAAGAGGTTGTGTCCAGTGCTTTGGTGGCTCTATGTGGGGGTTAGGTTCAGGTTTGGTGGGAACAGGAGGTGTGAGGAGCTTTAATTCATCTTTTGTCTGTTCTTTTTGCATGTGGGGTGTGGAGTCCTGGGACAGTGCTCGTTCCTCTGCAGGGAAGTTCATGCAAATCTTTTTGTCTTCGAGATGTTGAGCGATCACATGGTCCGGCCTGAATAAAGACACAAGAAGGCACACACCCCCTTCATAAATGATGGGACACTAGTTTACATACAGCTAGGTCATATATGCAAAAGGTAGGTTTTAAGGAAAAATGTGGATAAGGTATAAAGTATAAAGGCATGTATAGGTGTTAATGTTGAAAATGAATATTACAGTGAAAAGAGTTACTATTATGTCACATGACTAAAATCTCATTTCAATACTCTACTTGCTGCTAATTTTGATACTACAGTGAGAGGCAAGGCAAGTTTATTTGTATAGCACAATTCCTACACAAAGTAATTCAAAGCGCATTACAGAATAAGAAAGATATTAAAATCACAATATAAACAAATTAAAACATAATCATCGTAAAATTAACATTAAAAGAGAATAAAATTAGAGTAAAAAGACTATTTTTAGATAACGTAATGTAATTCTCAACACAACACATTAATACTTTCTCTAATATGTGGCACACTAGATATGGTCCAATGTATGTCAATTCATAGCCTAAAGATACCGCTCAAATACTTACATAGTTTCAATACTAGTTCAGTTGATTTGTATCTTGGATCATGGATTTTCTTGTCCAGCTGCCCCACAAAGCCACAAGAAAAAGACACTTCTTGTTCTTGTTTGGTTTATCAGCTGAGCGGCTCTGGTGGAACTAAACGTAAGTCTACATCTGATGGTCAATGCTGATGGCTCTAGTAACAGGTTTTGTCACTGTTTAACTGAAGATTCCAACATGGAGGTGGTCACAGGTCCTAAAATGGAGTCTTAAAAGGAGATTGACAAAGAAACTAGTTCATTAAACTGTAAATGGTCTAAATGTGACACACTTGCATTGGGGTGGTTCATAATAATACAACTGGCAAAAAAGAGCCTAATTAAGATATTATCTGGGCCACTCTTTTCTAACTTATGAAATATAACATGAGAGATTTTTGGCCTTCAAGAACTGATTTGTGAATTTGAACATATTTGGGAATATATTAGCCTTTTCACTAGAAGTGAGTATCAAAATGGCAATAAATAAATAAATAAATAAATAAATAAATAAATAAATAAATAAATAAATAAATAAATAAATAAATAAATAAATAAATAAAAATCACTGGTTTTGGACAAATCTGCTGGGACAGGGGACACAGGGCTCAAAACTGGGACTGTCCCAGGTAAATAGGGACACCTCGTCACCCTTCATATTACACAATTGAAGTTGATTTATAAAGATTATAAATGCACTTATAGGCTAGAGCAAAAGCAATCTATTCTGTAACAAAAGCAATCTATTCAATTCAATTCAGAATTGCTATGAAAATGTACATAGCCATGTTAGCCTCATAACTAGGCCTACATTTTAAACTTTTCATAAACTCAGGACTATAGACATAAAACTGCTTATGATATAAAATCAAAGACTTATGGTTTTGGTTGCATGGTTATTGTTGAATAAAGCCTGATATTCAGGCTGAGGCACTTCCAGTTCAAAGAACGCCTGTTAGATTATTGCAACAGTCATAACTTAGTCATTTTGTGTGGGTGATGTGGTGAACAGGCCACAGCACATGGCTGGAAAGAACTACAACATGCCTTTTGAAGACTACAGCACTGGTCAGAATGTAGCAAGATTTTAGATAAAGTCCCTATAGATCTATTGAAGTAAGAATACACCAACTTCAAATTTTGCAAAGCAAGCTGTATTTTAATTACGATTGGTCAATTGTATTTCATTATCAAACTGTAAAGTAATGCATTATGTTATCATACTTAACTTTTTTTTTTTTTTTTTTTACATTTTAGCTCTATTTGAGTGAGAATACACAATAATCCTTTTTACATTTTCCAAAGTAGGCTGTAGTTTAATCATGATTGGTCGATAGTATTTCATTATCAAGTTGTTTATAGCAATGCATTATGTTATCATACTTAACATTTATTCTCACGCGGGAATTTCAGTACAAAGAGACAAAAGATGGAAAGAAAAAGCAGAAATTTAAGCCTCCCTCCTTCCCCCTTGTGTCACATCCTCTTGGTCCAGCCTCATCCGGCCCGGGGGCAGCAGCCTCGCTCGGATTGGCCGTGTGCGGGGCCCGGGCCGTTGGTTGGTTGTCGGGTTGCCGCTCCTGAGCTTCTATTTTGAACATAAATACGTGCGTCTGGGCTCACGCTCTCTCAGACCACCAGGGGCTGTCACACAGGACTACGCCGTGCTGCAGCTCTCACGTTAAAACTACCATTATGTGGCATTAGTAAATCTGGCAAAAAACAAGTCGAGGCTTCTCTCTTTCCACCTGGAGTTTGGATTGCCTTTTCTGGACATGCATTCTTAGCTTTTTGGCTTGTTAGCTTCCGGGTTAGCTTCAGGTTCGGACGGTCCTGGTGGATGTAGGCAAAGAATTGGCTCTCTTTGGCCTAAGATCACACTAAAAGCGACCCCCAAAGCGTCTACTCCTGCAGGTTTAATTCTAATCGGAATCCAAAATGCAGTCGTTTAACCTTTACGACAGCCCTGTTTCTGTCAACAACGCTCCGAGGTGTAGGCCCGAAGGGATCCCCGGGCTTGCCTCGCTGTCGCTGCCCGACTTCAGCGCCAAAGACGCGCATTGCAGGACGCTCTTCTCCCCGGGACCTGCCACCGTCCTGTCCCCTGTCACCAATCTGGCCCTAGATATGAACAACCTTGCTGGACTCGGAAGGTAATTTCTCAATATGTTACCCTGTGCTATCCACAATGCATAATTATTCATATAGGCTTATTTGTTTGTTTGTTTTCTTTGCAGCCAATCTGATACCCCCAAAAGGAAAAAGCACCCACCACTTGAAAAGATCCCCTCTTTTGCATCTGATACCTCTTCTGACGCTGGTGAGTGTGGGTAGTTTATGCTTATTTGTCATTTAACGTGACTTTAAAACGTGCCAGTGCTCAATATGTAGAACGAATTAACCTAAACACCCTGTAAGGACATCAGAGCCATATTTTGTACTGTAGCCTTTAAGTTTGACAATGTATTTTTCTTCAGGTCTCGGCATGGATCCCCCTAGTCCAGTGGATGTAGCTGAAATTGAGGACTCGTAAGTTGCACTGTCCCTCTCTTGTCTGTTCTAATCAATCACCCTGTATCCCCCTAGTCTCCTATACACCCCCACTCTGTGCCAGTTGAACTAAGCCACATATCTGCTCATCTGACGGATTAATGTCTTTACCGTTGGCTTTTAAATACCAGACTGTTATTTTAAGCAGCTTAATAAACTTAAGCTTGACTTTCTTGAGTAAGTGTTTTTAAGTGAAATGCAGTGTTAGTAGTTGTAGTTTCATACACATTTTTGTGTAATTTCCTTGCGTCTCTTGCAGAAATTACATATTTTTGCGTTGTTCCACAAATCTAGTTGACACAAGTTAGAGACTTTGATTTTGAAGCTTTTAAGCTTGTGAAATTTGGGCTTGTCTTATCCAAAAATTGAATTGAAATAAGCATTGTAAATGAACAGAATTTTCCCTTAATTTCAAATTGTGCACTCATTTTGAAATTAGGATGTTGGAATCCTCTTTTGCAAACTTCATATTGCAAAATTGCCACCCCCATGCCAAATGTATGGTGATCAATCCTAAATTATACACCCCTCACTCACCTAGCATTGCCTGTCTCTAGTTTAACCCTATTTAACTTCCTCTCTTAGTCCCTGAGCTCCTCTTATCTTTATCTTTTTACCAACTTGTAGCCATATCTTGGGTGGCCCTGAGACTGTGTTGGGGCGAGTCCTTTCTTGACATTTGTCCCCCTCAGATGTGTGAGTTCCTTCACAGATGCCCTCACTAACCCCACTGGACACCCCTCCTCATTTTACAGCTGGTTGGTAGTTGCTAGGTCACTCTTAGTTTTCCACTGGCTGTTAAGGACGTGCTGTTTCATCAATGGGTTTAATGATAGCCCACCCCCTCCTGTCTCTGGCACACTCTTCCTATGCACTGTTATTTCTAAAGGAAGGGTGAAGCCTGGTTTGGTCTATTGAATTTGGGGCACCCCTTAGAGCACCCGCCCTCCCCTTGTCCTGGGCCGATGTGAATGAGACACGCTCCCCCTTTTTGGCAAACAAAGGACTCTTGTGGACCAGGGCTTGGCGGCGCTGGCTATAGCAGGCATATGGTAGCTGAACTGATCTCGCAACCTCCTCCCCCATGTACTGAGCACTCTAGCCGTTTAGCATACAGGTGGGCATCTCTCCAGCGCTAAACCCAGACCACCTCTAGCCTCTCTGCTTTTTAAACAAACTTCTCCAACTGTTCCTCTCACTTCCTCAATAGATCTTCAGCTTTTTGTGCTTGGAATAAAAATGTGTGGGTGTCTGCTCTTGGCACACAACTTGAATACATTAATATGCATATTCCCAGACAATGTATGGCCAGATCCATAGCAATAAACTGAGTAATTTAATGCAAGCTGCAAATTTCTCCCCCTTTTTTTTTTATATGAATCATTATGCACATGTACATTAAACATTCACCCACTCCCCAATATTGATTAGTTTATTTCTTATGTTTCAGCTTTGAATGGGCCATAAAGCAGTCACGGAAGATCGTTAATGAGTAAGTTGGTTTTCAGTCAATAAAATGTAGCTAGCTGTGTCTATCTAAATTGAACAGTGACTAGTCTCTTGGGGCTTTTTGAACGCATCTGTATTGATTTATTTTTCTCTTTTCTGTTTTGCAATTACAGCAAGATGCCCATCCGCAGAAATAACTCATTACCAGTAAGAAGGATGTTCAATTTAACCTTTATAGTACAGCCTCTGTTTTTAAATATTTCTAAAGCAACTTCTGATTTGTCTTTGTCCAGGTTCAGTTGCTTAGCTACAGCCCCTGTGCGAAGGGACAAGAACCAGATTCACACCGTTATGGAATATTTAGCAAACAACCCTCCCAGATCTCCCTTTCATCACAACACAGCAACAAGGAAAATGTGCCTGTGTGTAAAGCCTCCTTTTCTTAACTTCACAACTGATTGAATACTGTTTTCTTAGTGATTAGGGACAACTCATTAGGGACTAATTACGGACAACTACATTTTCTGGTTCTATTCTTTAGAAACAGAACATTTGGTCTGTTGCTATGGTGAAAGCATTGCATTGTGCATTATTTGGCTTATTTGTGTAATCTTGAGTACATTCATAAAAAGAAACTGCAAGCCTTCAATAACTTTGTTGGTGTTTTCAGGAGGGCTTTGAATTCAAAAAACCCACCCGACCTGTGTCACGGTGCCGTGTGCGCTCCTTCAACGACGGAAAAGGCAAGGACACACTTTCTCGGCGACCAAACTCCGCTCCAGCCCTCATGGTAAGTTTACACAATACTAGTATAGCTCAAGTACAGTACATAAAATCCAAATTAAACCGTATATTTGCTTCCAGTTTACCTCACCACCTCGCGCTGAACAGCCCGACTTTGACTCCAGCCCCATGTTCCTCCGTCGCTCGTCCCTCACCTGCTCCCTTGATGATGAGGACGATGGCTTCCTGGACATCATGGACGACAACATGGAGGTCAGAAGACATTTTAAGCTATTCACTTTGGAGTTTTGATTTTTATATGGGTTTTGAATTAGTTGCCCTAACAAACTATATATTCTTCCTCCAGAATGACTCCGGGATGCCTATGGGAATGGCTAGCCTTCTCACCGCACCACTGGTCGGGGAGAATACTGCAGAGGATTCAGTAAGTTGTTGTATTGTATTATAATGTCTAAAAGAGGATGGCTATGAAAAAACAAAAGTTCATAGAGATACATTAGCAAAAGCAATGTAAAAACGTAAATAAAGCAACCAGGAATTACCCCAAAAATCTATTGGGTCACTACTGGTAAATTCATTTATCATTCTATAGTCTGTATAGGCCTGCATAAAACATCACACTAAAGTGAGCAAAAACAAACAAAAAAAGGCTATTGAAATACAGTTACACTTTTTGGCACTGAATAATTGTATTTTTAATCTTCTGTTTAGCCCATAATCAGGTGTCGGCCCAGAAGCCTTTTCCGCTCACCCTCCATGCCCAGCCCAGTGTCCCGCCTCTCAATGAAGCGCCCCGATTGCTCCGGCGATGAAAACACACCTGTGCGGGTCAAAAGGAGACGAAGTCTGGCAGGAACACAGGTCACCACTATGGAGCAGGACCCTGAATCCCCACGGCAGGTGAGTTACCCTGGCAACAAATATTTTCTGCTATATTTACTCATCACAAACATAACTTCATTCACAATCTTTAACAAATCCTGAATATTTAGGCTTAGTTCATCTCTGTCAGACAGAAAACATTCTGTTTCACCCTGTGTTTCTAAACTCCTTACATCTTCATTAGAACCATTATGAGAATCATTATCAGAATTATTAATGGCTATTCCAGTGCTGAAATTATCCAGTCTATACTAAACAATTAAAAGGTAGTTATTAGTTGTCCTAATCCTTCATGACGTCACTAGGTGGAACAGAGCAATTTTGAGCTTTGGAGATGCAGACAAACTAATAACAAAGGATTACTCAAACATGTCTGAATGAAACAAAGCACAACTCCAGGCATGTTTTACTGCTAACAACATTATAACATGACTTATTGTTCAATGAGTCAATTTTGTGTAATCTAGGACCTTTTTAAAGGGTACAAGTTGTATCCAATCTAGACCAAGATATTTTACCCATTTGACTACACTCAGCATTTAACTGCAGTACTATTTAAATGTTATGTAATAGTTCAGTTCTCTCTAGGCTTGGCTGGCTATTGTTCTGACCAACTTAATAGATAACTTGTCATTTGTTTTTGGATTTAGTGCACTAGTAATTTATCTTAAGGCATTTGTTTAGTTGGACAAAAAACTAGTGTTTCTTTGCTTTCTTCCTCACTGCAACCATCCTAGCTTTCTTCGATTTGTCTTTTTAATCCTGTTTTAATTTTGTCTTTCAGAGCTGTCTGTTACAGCGATCCAAATCATTTTGTCAGACTGAGATTGAGAAGCTGTTGGACGGTGATGAAGGCTCGGGGGACCTCATTGGAGACTTCACCAAGGTAAATCCACAAGGAGAATTGAACTAAACTCGAACCGTTTGCTTATTATATACCAAGTTTTTTTGTTTTGTCTTCTTTAGCCATTCGTGCTTCCTACTGTGGGTGGAAAACATCAAGACCTCAAGTACATTACCCCAGACATGGTAAGTGTTTTCGTTTTAAATGATTTTCATTTTGGTGTAGGCTCTCAAAATGCAATGTGACAGCTTCTCATCAACATTTTCCTTCTTGTTCTGCAGATGGTGGCAGTGCTCAATGGCCAGTTCAATCATTTAGTGGAGCAGCTCATTGTAATCGACTGCCGTTATCCATACGAGTTTGAGGGAGGACACATCAAGGTGAGCCCGCTGTCAAACTATCTTTTCATTTTCGTTCAAATAATACTGAATTTGTCAAACAAGCAAAAGTCAATAGAAATGGTTTTGAGTAAGATAAAGACACTGTTTCAAGGCTCATAAAACTGATTGAGTACATTACGTCCCCTTAAAGGTGTACTGTGTAACTCATCGGGTGCAGTGTCTGTCACCTGCTTTTCTCTATGGAGATGTACCTAGAATGTTCCACAGTATGGCCATAAACATAAGAATCTCAATGGAGACTTCCAAACCACATTACAAGTTAGATTTGTGGAGAGGCGACCCCACTCACAGTAAGAATGCATTTTTAAAAGATATTTAAAGCAGGAAATGACATCAGTTATTTAATGCCATAATGTGGAAATTTCAACCAAAGCAACAATGGAGACAAACTGGTTGCGTAACCTCTCCAGAACACTTAAACAATGCACCTTCTAACATTTTTCATGGGGCATTGACATATCAAAGCTTTGCTAAGTAGGTCTGGTCTATAATCTACATTTAATGAGGACTGTAAGATTTTTGTGCCTAGTCTAAACCCCATTTTATTTCCCCAGGGCGCTCTGAACCTGCACCAGGAGGACCAGGTGGAGGACTTCCTGTTGAAGAGACCCATCGTCCCAAGCAGCGAGGAGAAGCGCGTGGTCATTGTGTTCCACTGCGAGTTCTCGTCGGAGCGCGGCCCCAGGATGTGCCGCTTCGTCCGCGAGCGTGACAGAGCCATGAACGAGTACCCCAACCTCCACTACCCAGAGCTCTACATCCTCAAGGGCGGCTACAAGGACTTCTTCCCCGTTTTCCAGGTTAGTTCTCTCGGCATTTTGTTTAACAAAGCTGGCTATTTCTAATCTAGTTGATATTTGCACTTATTGACGTCAGTATGATTTTTATTGTGTGGCAAAGTGCAATTCATAAATATGTTGTACTCTTACTACATGTACATGCCTTGATGTGAACTAGAAGTGTATTTTTTTAATTTTTGATTAGTAGACTAGGCCTGTCACGCCAACGATTGTTAGTGTGATATATTGCTACAGAGAATATGATGAAAGTACTAACTAAACTTTTTATACTACTGATATACTGAATACCCCTAAACCTGTTAAACTTCTTCTAAATGGCCCAATGAAGCACTACTTTATTAGTAATCATTTATAATAATCATATAAACATAGATATTATTCAGTTAGAGGGAGAGATACTTTATTGATCCCGAGGGAAATCAAAGTTTTGCTGCAGCAACATTTTCACTGCACTTTTCAGTGGCTTTTGTCTCAAAGTTCTCAATGCAGTTTAATAGGAGCAATGGTCAGGTAGGGTCAGCAGATTTGTCAGGACGATTTGAGAAGAAGAGGCAAAAGTTATTATTGAGCCCTCAACAGCTCAAATATTATGGTGCTGCAGAAAGGTATACACTAGCTACAGAATTTCTCTTGATTTGCCCTTTAATATGATACCTGTACCATGTTATTTACCTAACTCTTACTATTCCATTTCAGTCTCAGTGCGAGCCCCAATCGTACCGTCCGATGCACCACGAGGACTTCAAGGAGGACCTGCGGAAGTTCAGGATGAAGAGCCGCACATGGGCCGGTGAGCGCAGCAAACGGGACATGTACAGCCGCCTCAAGAAACTGTGAGCCCCCCCTGACCCCATCCCACGATACTGCCATCAGAAACTGCCCCAACCTCCAGAACCTCTTCAAATTCTGTAAAACTTGGACATAAATACCAGCAGGACCCACAATTTCCACGTCTGTAGCAAAAAGTTAGTTATTTATGCAAAATTTTAAAATTCAAGGCGTGTAAGTGTTGGGTAGATGGTGATCTTGTTTTATAACCACTTGGACCTGAACAGCCAGTTTAAATTTTAGTTCTTTCTTTTTTTTAGGGTGAGCAACACAAATCACTGTCCTTTTTGCATCAGGAAAAACCCACTGCCATGGCAACGTTGTCTCCTCACTGAAGTTTTGTTTTTGTTATTTCTCACCTTTTTATTTAAGCACTTAATTTAAAATTGCCTTCAAATGGTGAGGTGCTTTTTGATACTTTGATTCCTTTTTTTTTTTATAACATATTTTAAATGAGCTCCCTGGCTTTGTTTTAAAATGTCCCATAATGTAAATTTTAACGTTTTATTCCCTAATTGTGAAAAGCACAGGATGTGACGGCTGCAATATTGAAGAAACTGTAGCTTTTATGTTGAGAAAAGACCAAAGCAAAACAAACTACCTGTGAACTTTGCAGTGAGATTTTTTTCCAATGCTGCAGGTCAGCGCGTATGTGAAATGACTTTGTTCTGCTTTGCGAATGGATACAGATGTCTTCCTGTTGTTAAAGTCTGATGTCAATCTAAAATTTAGGCTGGTTTAAATTGATCTGTGGTACAGGCTCTGACAAGGGCTACAGAATAAAACCAATATGCATTTAAATAATTGTCTGTTTTTAATCTATAATAGTTATGCATTATACTTTAAGTACTGCAATTGGTATCACAAGCATTGGTTTAACCAAGACATTCCTGCTGGGGACAAGGCTGAGGTTCTAAAAGTAGCTCTCCAAAGGTTGCAGTATGATGAAAAATTACCATAGCCTTTGGCTAGAACTAAAACGATTAATCTATGAAAGATAAATGCAGCTGTAATTTAAGCATTGTAATCCTAATTTGGATTCTGCAGACTCGAACGTATATAAAAGTCCTTTGTGAAACAAAGATTGGCATTGTTTAATCAAATGTCAATAAATTTACAGATTTTCAACTATAATATACTTTATTCTATTTGAAAGCCGTGAGGCACAATATTTCAACCTTTTATTTGGTTAAAAATGCAAATCTATAAAATAACTGACTAGTTGACTACCAAAATAACGGTCAACATGTTAGGAAAAACAGGAAGCTGGGAAGCATGAATACACTTTGAACTTTCCCCATTGTATTGTATACTACAATACTATGTAGGTATCACTACTACCATTCATTCTTGTCTTATTTTTCTTGCTTTAAACACATTTTGTTTGCCAACAGTTTAAACTTTGCAGTGCTATCCTTAACAAACCAGCTCTGTACAGTGCTCCAAGCAAAATGAATCTTCCCCAGTGTGCTCTAAAAAGAGTTTAGTTTAGTCTTTGTGCTGGGGCCTCTCACGCTTTCCCACAGTTCCTGTTTTTTCAAATATCCCTCTACTGCGGTTCTGGGAGTGGCCTGTCTGCATAGAGCCTGCACATTCTTCTGTTTGGGGGAGTGTTCAGGGCAGGTCCTGACTGGAGGAGGGTAAAGGAAAGCCAGAGCAACAGAAAATCAGTTCACGTGCTGTAAAAGCGTGATCGTAGCAGTAGTAAACACTCCCTCCCTTCTGGCGCGAGACCAAAGTTTGAATCCGGCGCCTCGTCCAACTTATTTCCCAAGCGCCAAAAGCTGAAGGCTGTGTTTGCATTCCTACACACACGCACACACATATACACACATGCACACACATGTACACACATGCACACACCCTGAAAGTTGAATTTAGAATCAACATGAATAGAGTTTTTGGTTGTAAAGTTCATATGAGGACATGATGGTGTAACTGCCAGTTCAGGCACGTGTACAATTCAAATGTGTGAATTGCAGATAATTCCAGTTGAGCTATAATAACTCTATAAAACAATTACAACACAAGATTATGTTGTTAAAGGTTCTATATTATGCAAAATTGACTCTTGGAGCTTTCAGCCATAGTATAATCCTCAAAAACATACCTGGAGTTGTGTTTTGTGTCAAGTCTGAGTAACCCTGCATTATTATTCTGTCTACATCTCCAAAGCTCTGTTCCACTTTGCGGTTTCATGAATTGGTAGTTTTCAAATGAACAGCTACTTTTTACCTTCTGTTCAGAGCTGAAACCATCCAAGTGATTCTAGTGAAGGTGAATGGAGTTTGAAAACACAGTGGAGCACTTCCTGTTTTCCAACATGACATAAGATTGAACAGAGTGTTTTCTGTTTGAGAGAAGAACTCAGACTACACTGCAAAAAAACTTAAGATATAAACACTTAAATCTATCAGAAAATGACTTAAAAGTAGTGAAATTATCTTGCTGCATGGACAAATCATTTTACTTGACAAATTATCTTAAAATAAACTACCTCTAGACTAGAATTAACCTGATATAAGTTTTAAAATCTTGGCCAGATCAGAGAAATTTCCAGTATAAATATTCATGATTTGTGTGTGAATTGTGTGAATGAAACAAAACACAACTCCAGGTACGTTTTTGATAAGGAAATAACATTATAACATAGATCAGGAAACAGTGAAATATGGGGACTTTAAAGAAATATGCTACAGAAAAATAATATTCATGGTTCTCTAAATGATGCGAAATTAGAACAGTTACATAGCAATTAACAGTTTAAAACAAAATATAACTTGCATGGAGAAAAATGTTGCATATCCTCCTGGGACCCGAAGAAAAAATGTGTATTGCAATATATATTTTTGGTGATTTTCTGTCTGTTTGGAGATAAATTAACTCTTTTTTTTGTTTCGTTTTTTTGTTGTTGTTCATTTTATTGTTATTTATAATTTGTAACATGTCCTCTGTAATGGACACCAGGGACATTTTTGTGTTAAATCCATGTAAACCTAACAAAAACAACTTTTCTGATGCATTTCTGACAAGCTTCTACAGTTGCCTCAAACAGTTTTTAGACTCACTTTAACTCCATTAAAAGTCTATCTCAAAACACTTAAAAGATCGACTGGTTAACTCCATGTCCACTATAAAGGACACAAATGAATCGGCCGGGTCTCAGGACGATATAACAGAAAGATGAAACCCATGAATACTATACCACAAAATGTAGTAAAAAAACATTCCTCTCATATTTGCATTATTTAAACAAGAGATACAGAAAGTGCAAAGCTATTGCCTCTAAGTTAAATTAGGAGCACGACTATCAGCTATAGACAATATAGATGCTGAACAGACAGATCAGTGATAAGGTAGAGGACAGCTGTGGCTCCAAGAAGACTGTCCCCCACTGACTTATTCAAACATCACTGAAAAGCCTGGGAAAGTTTAAGACTCTGCTCTTAACTGTATAGCTCAAGAGTGTAGTAATGACTAATATTAAGGTCTTCTTTTGTCAAATGAATCAACTTTATGATAAAAATATGTCTGATTTAGTTGGGAACTATATTTTTACACCCTCTAAAATCTATAAGACTAGATGGAATTCAGTAGAACTTGATCTCTCAGTGGAGAAATTCACTGGTTTTATCCCATTGAGCCCTATTTTACCCAACATCTTTATCCTAGTTTCAGGACTCCCGGGGTCTCCTGAAAAGTTTTGTAATCCCAGTGTTCATTGTTATTAATGACCATATGAGATATTTTGTTTGTATTAGTGAGTGCACCTCATAAATCGTATTTATCACCTGTACTGTCCAGGGTGCTCACCTTCTATCGGCTAATGACTCTGAGCTGAGCTGACACTTTTAATGTGATTTACTGTAATGATGAAGAGGCCAGCGTCACACCTTGGGTCAGATCCATACATAATGCAACACATGCTAAAGCCCCGTCCTTCCTCTTCCTTTCTCCTCTGCAGTTTTAACATGTAGATCAGTCTCCTGCAAGAACAACCAAACAGATTCACTTGGAAGCTAAAGAGCTGACACGTCAGTGTTGCAAAGACGTAACAATGAAAAGTACTGAGGAAGAAAGGAAGGAAGAGCACCACAGTAACACAGAAAAAGAAGAAGAGAAGTATGATTCACTTGACCACATGACCACTTTTTGTTGGATATATGACTTTGTTAGATAGCAGTAGAGATAAATGTACTTTAAAACAGTTCAAAGACACAACAATAATATAAGCGCATATCCAACCAGTGGTTAATGTGTGACCTATTACCAAGTAGGTACATGGAGTATCGAACGCTTTCACTAACTGTCCAGTGGGGCAGTTGCACCAGGTGCAAAACCAGTCATTGTCATAGTCCCACTCTCACTCTGCAGCTCATCTCAGGCAGGTCTTGTTTTGGTGTTGCCTTCAGGGTCCCGTTAACACTGACCCGGTGACATTGACAACAAACTGACAGTGTCTGTAGAACAGAGCGCTGACAGCTCAAACTCTGCTCAAAACATTCACCAAACATTCACACAACAGAGGAACTGTGAGGTGTTTACGAGAACTGAAACTGTCAACCACTTTGAACCAACTTCCCACAAAAGAGTCTTCACATCACTACAACTGGGCCAGGATCCAAAGGTTTTCATTATATATGGAAAAAGTTCAGGGAGTTATTTTTAGATTGCAATTTCCTACTAATAATAATATAACAAATTTTATTCATATAGCACTTTTTAGGACACTCAAAGACACTTTAGAGAACACATTAAACAAGTCAAACAAAAAGCATTAAACAAATAATACAGGAAAGATAAAAAAAACAAAACCCTAAATTTAGTAATTAGATCAAAAGTGCAATAGCAGAAATAATAGAAGTCAACCCTGTAGGTCTTTATCACTATCTATTGGCAAACAGAGTATTATAGTGTTCGGTGTACTCTTACAAAAGTACTATCTGTCCTGGTTGACTGCAATTTACATCTGTATTTAGTCTGTACAACGCATCACTATGAATGATGAATTACTGCTGTATTATTATTATGTTTCAGTGTTGCTGCTGAAAAAATGAATTTCCTTCAGGATAAATAAACAATCTATCAATTTAATCACTATTTTTACAAACACGTAACTACACAATTTGTAAACTTCCCGATGAGTGAAAATGCCTTGCACAATTCCAGTAACATTAGACAAGAGCTGGATGTTTTAAAACTTAGTGCTTCTCTGTTATTGGCCGGTCTTCACTCATATCCTGTTTTTCTTCGTGCTCAATGTGACTCAGTTCAAAAACACTGCGCCTAATTTGTGGTTTTCACAGAACAAGCATTTGCACATCCTGCATACCTGCTCTTCTTACTTTTAACCTTGATTCAGTGAATAAGAGATTTTCTTTACCAAATGAGGTTTCACTTTGAAAATGATTTCCACTTTCACATTGAGTAACTCCAGCTTAATTATTACCTTATAATGAAATGCCTTCCTTGACACTGGACACACCTTGATAAGTTTAATGCTATTCTGTGGAACATTCAAGGCAATAATATCTCCATGGAGACAGGCAGGTAGCAGACCCAAAAGTTACATAGTGCATCTTTAGCAAACAAACAACATTTATTATGTTAAACAAAAACAGTAAAGAAAAGTAATACCTTTCTTCTAATGCATAACTTTATGAGAGATTTGATCTTTCTCTATTTTATAAATCACTCAGTTAATCAACAGGCTGCATGTTTACAGGTGGAAACAGCAGCAAATTAGCCTCACACAGTGGAACAAAACAAAGTAAAACTAGTAAAGTACTGTACTAAAGTATACATTTTAGGTATTTATACTTTACTTAAGTACATTTTAAAGTGAGCACTTTTTGCTTTTACTTCAGTACATTTGAGAGCAGGTATATTTCTACTCCAGTATGTTTTTGAACATGAACAAAAGGTAAAAGTAAGACCTGCTGAAAAGCCAAAGGGGTATTTTTAACACATTAACACAACACACAAACAGTGTAAACAAAAACAGCTGGAAAAAAACTTTCTGTTGATTAAAATTCAGCACAATTTTTTTTTATCAAAATAACCACATTTTAAGCTTTATTAGATCTCAAAATATGCGGGAAATACTTTAACTTTTTACTCTTTAAGTGCCGGTACATTTTTACTTGATACTTTTACTCTGGTATCTGTACTTTTAAGCAACAAAGTTGAAGACTTGAAGACTATTTACATTAACTATTAGTGTGAAGCATTGTAGACTGAGGAGACCAGAGGTGAAAAGGTCTTAACGGTGAAAGACTTTATGTAATCAGGTGTTATTTCCTCAAACGACAAACTGAACCTGCTGATACACTAACACACATTAACATACTCACTCAACATACCGTAAAAACATCAAAACAAAATGTGTGGATTTTAGCTGAAGCTGTAAAATGATTTCACCTGAATGTGACCAAAAGCTGACACTCCTCTGTATCCACAAAGAAAAGGTTTATTCTGCCCCAGCACTGAGGGGGTTAACAGAGCCGAGCACAGGGGCAGGGTGAGGGCCCCTCAGCAGCTGTGCACTTAACATCTGCCTGCCATGGACAGCTGCCTGGGCTAACTGGCTAACCAAGAGCACATGCAGAGCCATTCGACTGACTGTGAGTGAATGAGCTTTAATTAGAATGAGTTGACGCTCTTTAATTAGTCCTGGTTTAGTCTGTTTAGATTCGAGCCCATACTTTGTTTATACCTGTTTAAAATGTTGCTTCTTGTTGTTAAAAATTGCTAGTTTTTCTATTAAATTACTGGTGCTGTATTTAGGCATTTAATTTGTTCTTATTGCAGCTGATTTCATCAATATTCCCTGGAGATGTGACGCTAACTGTAGGCACTGCTCTGTCTGAGGCTTTATTAGACTTTAATCTGAACTTTAAGAACTGACAACAACCGGTGATCTTATTTGTGCTGTTAAACAATAAATAAAATAAAATAAAATTTCAGTTAGTCACTCACCATTATTGTTGAAACAGGACCATGCACATTCGTATTGGTGATAGGCTCCTGAAAATGTGTTGTTTAAATCCATTTTGTATTTTTTCTTGAGTTTTCCGACTGTTTTCCAACTTTTTTGGTATGTGTGCATTGTGTCACTTCGGTCACTTATGAACATTCTGCTATACACATACATCCAAAACACCCCCAGCATGATGTCACTGCAAAGTATCAATAAAGCTATACAAGCCTTTTAAGCAGTAGGCACCCACAAATAGAGGATGAATGGGAGGGCATCTGGAGTAATTTGAGCGTGACCAGGAGCAGCTGTTGATGAACATTTGCCTCAGCATTTGTCCTGCACAGATCATCACACAAACCTCCTTGTGTCCAAAATCAATCCCATGGCATTAAAACATCAGATATCAGAGCAGTATGTGGAGACACTGGTCTTTTAAAAATATAAATGTTTGTTTTGTATTGTCACTGTCCTTGATTGTTTTTACAAATGGACCATGAGTCCGGAATAAAGATGGACTGAACTGATTAAAAATAAATACAGTAAGTAAAAGTAGTAAAGTACTGTATTTTAGTATAAAGTTTATTATCTGTACTTCACTTAAGTACTTTAATGTGGATACTTTTAACTTTACTACATTTGAGAGCAGGAATCTAAATGTTCTACACCACCAATATATGAACTGGACTGTAAAGTAAAACTATTTTTTATTATTTGAGACCTGCTGAAAAGGCTGTTTTTTTAATGTTCATAATTTAAGCAAACAAAAATACACATATAAAAAGAGCAGTTCAAAATCATTTGCTCAAAATCACTACATTTGAAGTCTTATAAGACCTCAAAATCTGCATGAAATACTTTTACTTTTTACTCTCTAAGGACATTTGTAAATGGGTGCTTTAATACTTTTACTTTTTAGATTTTTTCATGTGATATTTTTACTTTTACTTGAGTATTCTTTCACTTTAGAAGCTGTACTTTTACTTAAGTAACAAAATTGAGTACTTCCTTCCCCCCGGCATTAATACATATATTTTGGGTTAAGATTTCATTCAGTGTAAATAAAGAAATACTTTTTTTTCTTCAGCATTTGTAAATCAAACGTCTCTCCATCTGTGTGTGTAAAGATCAGACAGCTGCAGACAAACCTCTGGCACACTCCTGCACTGTTGTGAGCCGGGACAATGGGCCCATTAATCTCCCTATCAGACTAAATACTATTGTTTCCTCAAATGTGTTGGATCATTCAGTCTAGTCCCATATGGAGAGCCTGTAATCCAGATGCTCACAGCAGAGGGGGTATCTCAAGAATGAATTAGCAGTTTAGTAAAGCGTGATAAATAAATGTTTGTTGTCATAGTAATGGGGTAAATGATATTGGTAATGGGAAGAGATATCATATAAGAAATAGCCTATACAGCTAATGTCACTACTGTCTAATCTTTGCTAACACATTTCATAATTAAAGGCGCACTGTGTAACTTGTGTGGGTTTTTGGAGGGTTTGCCACTTGCTTGTCTCTATGGAGATGATATCACTTTGTAAATATAACCTAAATCTTACATTTACTGTAAGCAGTATCTCCAACCGATCTGACCTGTAACTTGGCCTGGCGACTTTACTTGCCTGTTACCATGGAAATAGACAAGCTTAATGTCATACTGTGGAACATACCAGGCAAAGCAATAACATATGCATGGTGATTAGCTGTTGGTGGCTCCACACTGCACCTTTAAGTGGCTGACTGGTTGTTTGGGTGTATCTTTGAGTGGCCTATTAACTATTAAGCTGACAACACTATCACCCCGGGCCTGGTCTAATCTTGTCTGGGTCATTGATTCTTGATTGATTTTACTCTAAGTCTGTCGCCTTCTAAAAGCATGTGAAGGTGTGTGTCTGCCCGAGCTACTAGAGTTTAAATGGATAACATAAAAAGAACTGATCTATTCTACAGGTAATGTATGTTATTAGCCTATAGTAAACAGCAGTAGCTTACTAAAATCTACATGGGTTGAAGGTAGCAGAATTTATGGGAACACAAACAAAAAACATTGTCTTATATTTGCAATGTAGCTTGCATGTTGAATTACCAATACTGATAAATTCTGGGGATTGGACTTTTAACTAGGGTGACTAGACATCCCTATTTAGCCAGAACAGACCCAGTTTTGAGCCCTGTGTCCCCTGTCCCAGTGGATTTATCCAAAACCAGTGATGTGTCCCAGTTTTGTGCAAGAAATGTCACTATTTTTGACCAATTTGCCAACAGTAGGAGAGGCATAAATTGTCTAGCTTTTTTGTTTTAGGTTTTTGTTTAAGTTAAAATTATGGAAAACACAAAGAAAATATGACTATACTGACTCACATGTTATCGTGAATATGTCATGAATGAGCCAAGTGCATAGCAATTTTCTTTAATTGTGCACTCAATTCAGAATTGTATTATTACCAACTACAATCAACCCGAGGTTCTGATGTTGAAAATCAGGTCACCTTACTTTTAACCCAACATTTCTCATTATTACTTGCCTAAGGGTAATCTTATTCAACTTGATTTAGCAGTTTTGAAAACATTACATTTGTAATTGTAGGCTAATAAATAACTAATTAATGCAATGCTATTTTCTGTACCTGTTATACATATTTTCTGTACCCTTTAAAGCATCTGGACACGCAAAATAAATAAAAAAGGCAAGCGGAGAGCGCCATCTTGTGGATAAATGATGTTAATTCTTGTGTCACGTGAGCACGGTCATGTGACTAACGCGGAAGTCCCAGACCACTGTCTAATACAGTCTATGGTTTTAACCATAGGATCACAACAGGAGCTGTAATTTCGGTGTGTAGTTTTATTGAAGCATGGTTCGGTGTTTCCTGATCCACACGGTGTGCGGGCTGAGTGCGCTGGGCCCCGGGGACAGCAGGGTGCTCTACTCCCGGGTCTTTGGACCGGATCAGCCCGAGAACCAGAACCAGAACCAGGAGCAGGAGCATAGCCCGGAGGAGAGGAGGCTGCTGCTGAAGGAGAGGGTCACTGTGGTCGCCCGGTCAGTAATGTGCTTTAGCAGGCATATGTGTATTAAAGTGTTTATAGTGTAGTATAATTTATACGGTTTATATGTTATTGGTGCAAAATTAGCAATCCTTATAGTCAGTGCTGTTATTCTTGAGCTAAATTGATTTATTCAGCCCTAACTGTGTTACTTGTTAAGTTTTGTAAGGAGATTTAGATATATTAGTAACAAAGTAGGCATCCATGGGTTTCAACTTCCTCTTGTAACAGTTTAAAGACTTTTTTTATTCAAAAGATGTGATCATCATCAGTCATCACTCTGAAACCAATGGATGACATTTCTTTGGGAAGAAGGAAGTAAAATGTATTTTATGGGCATCACAACAGCAATAACTGAAATCATCATTGAAACGTGCATCTTACAGAAAAGTAGTATATGATGATGATAATAATATTGTATAACATTATTATTATTATTATTATTATTATTATTATTATTATTATTATTATTATTATTCATAAATAATTCTAAATCCGAGATGGTTACATGTTACATGCTGTTGTTTTTGTGTTGCAGACAGGTGCGCAGTGCAGTGTCCCTATCCCGTGATGCCTCTGGTCAGGTGTTGGTGGAGGTGGTCCCAGGAGAGGAGGCGCTGGCTCTGCAGGAGGCTGATGTTGGGGTGGTGCGTCTCCGAGCGGGGCAGCCCTTCTCTGGGGAGGCAAGCGCTCTGTGGCTGGCCATCCTGAACCTGGGCTTTACTCTGGTCTGTGATCCCCATGACAACCTGCTGCTGGCCGAGGGGACTCTCCGGACCCTGGCCCGCCTCTGTGTGGAGCACCTGCACCTGCTGGGGCAGGGTAGTGAGGTGGGTGAGATATGTCCAAAAACCAACAGATATTTCCATTGAACATTTAACCTTAAGGTTTAACAAGCATATGTATGTAATAGAGCTGTAAGCTGCAAGTCCATAGTGTCTTAGACAAACATACTTATTATTATAAGGTTATTAGGTAACCTATTATTTTATTGAGATTATGTCTTCATATGGACCACAGAGGAGAGGGCACGGTAATTCTCTGTGTACATAAAATGCAACAATCTTTGCACACACAATTAAACCTCTAGTGTGTAATGAATTATTACTATGCATTAATAATTATATCAAAAACATTTTACAAAACAACAATAGAAATACAAAGAACCAACAGCCAAGATAAACAATAATTATTAATACGAATTCACACAGTACAGAACACATGTTTATTTTGTATATATTTTTCATGATTTAGATTAATCAATCAATATATATTTATGTATCTCAGGAACAATTTAAGTACATTAGTATTTATTTTTCTATAGACAGATTTTTATACTATTTAAGAAACCAAATATAAAATGCAGTAGTTTGAAACTTCTTTTTTTAAAAAAAAGATTTTAAGACCCCATATGAAAAGAATTTTGCAGTTCTTTTAACAGACCAACTACACATAGTCAGTGTAATTTGGCCAAAACCCCCACGATTTGTATAGTAGGAGGCTCTGAAACACTGAAAGAAACAAATATTAGTAATTTGTTGATTTTGACGATTTATTTCTAATTTTTTGCTCAGGTCCTTCTCAAGAGTAACCGCATTGACTTCTTGCTCAGTCGCTTGCTTCCTCACGGACAGCTACTCTTCTTGAATCACAAATTTGCTCAGAGTCTGGAGAAGGAAGTGGCTCTCTACATGACCAAGTGAACCCTGAACCCTGACCTTCACCTGAACTTTAAAACCATGAACTACCTCAGTCAGCCTCAAGTCTCAGAAAACAGTTATATCACTTTGGTCTGGTCTAATTATTGGTACTGGTCATATTAAAGGGTCCAATATTGCAGATTACTGATATTTTTTCTACATTTCCACTTGTCATTCCCAGTTTGTCCCCACAGCATCCAGTTTGTTGACCAGACTAATGAGTAAAAATGGAAACAGAAGGGCAGTTTGTCTAAAAATATGACATTTATGCAACAAATAATTTTAGATCCCAGATATATTTTTTATAATGGATAAATATGCAAATATTGGCCATGACAGCTAAACAAATATTGAATATCTGTATCAGCTCAAAAAATACATCCCTACATTGCAAATTCTTGTTTCATTTACATGCACCTTCTGAGTGTCTAGGAAATGTATTGTTACTTTGCAGTGACTTTGCAGGTTTACATGTATCTCTATGGTGGAATGTTCAGCAGTTACCATGGCGATACAATGTACACTTTAGCAAACACTGCAATTTTTGTTTGATCTGAAAACTCAAGAAAAAATACAAAATGGATTTAAACAACACATTTTCAGGGGCAGTCATAGAGTTTAGGAGTTTCATTTTCAGCATTAAGATGAGAGTGGCTAACTGAAAAAACTGCTGGCTAATGTTAGCTAGCTTGTGATCTGTTGTAGTTCCAACTAAATCAGTTCTTTATGGTCAGATTGTTAAAATAAAGATCAGATTGTAATCTTATAGAGCTTCAGACAGAACAGTGCCTCCAGTTAACTTCACATCCCCAGGGAATGTACAGTTCCCTATATTATGGTGTGAATGGGCCTGTACATTATCAGCTTGTGAAGTGCTTGTCTATTTCTTGGCAGTAAATAGACGTTTCCGTATGGAGCAAGTGGCAAGCTAGTGGTAAATATGTTCCTTAGTCGACTGGGGTCTTGTTGACTGTGTAGGAGGCGTCAGTTGAAATCGTGTTTGTCAAATGGAGGAGTGGAAAGGAGAACGAGGCACATCAAAGTGAGCAGCTCGGAGAGGCCAGTTCAAACCTACTCGTCAACATTAAACGCTGCCATTTATCTGATTCAGAGCACTTCAAATGTCACAGCACGACCTTGGGGAAATCAGGCCCTCCGTGGTTATTTGAGTACAGTTGTTTGCGACGCTTTTAATGGCTACAAAAATGAATCACGGTGCCTTGATGGTGGACCTTTTGTTCCCTGTGGAGGAGGGCATCAAATGTTTCAAGTATTATGTGCAGCGGATGTGAACAGAGATGGAAGTAAATCAGGTTTAGTGTCATTTCCAGTTGGAAGTGTTGTAACTGAATTTTGGAAGAAAATGTTGTTTGAATGTGAATGCATATTTTCATATTAACTCAAAATAAACATTCAAGAGACAAAACCAAAACTAGCATATAGAAATTCCTAAAATCCACCTTTTCATTACAAAAACATGTACATTTTTGTCAGATCGGGAACCTTGGTGTCTGTGATTTATGTTGTTACTGTGAGTTTGTTACTATGGTATATTTAGTTTGTTGCACTATTGATTATTGTTTGCCAATATTGAAATATCAGTACTTTTGCACTAGATATATTGTGGAGCCTTACCGACAATGTTCCACAGGATGACATTAAAATTTGTAGCTCCATGGAGACATGCAGGTGATGCCACCAGACCAAGTTACAAGTCAGATCTGTGGATATGTGACCTTGCTCACAGGGGAGATTTATTTTCAAATAAATGTATAGTTTGTTAAAAGTTCTATCTGAACATCAGCTGTGCCTCTAAATGATGGCGTTTTTTCTGTCACCTGGAGTATTCCCACTCCCATTGACCTCATAAACCTTCTGTTTTATGCTGGCGTCCACATCTAGATTACTTTTGAAGATGAGAGTGTTTCTGAATGCAGGCATCAATCGCTTTGATCTTTTTTGTAAATTTAAAAAAATTAAATTTTTCTTTTTACCCAAGGTGTATTCTTTGAAACTCATGTACTTTGCAATCAAGGACACAGTGAGTTTGAAAAATGAGGTGCACAGGGGAAGTTAGAAACCTGCTTGAAAGAGATGAAGAGGCTGTTTGTTCCAATGGCACAAAACGCAAAATGAGACACATCCCAAAACACCTGAGCCTGTCCCACGAGTGTCCAGCCCTTCGAGACCAGCAGAGGGCAGTGTTGCGATGGCATAGGCGTACACAACCACTATGTATGTTTTATCTGCCTGAACTCAAGGCATGACTGGATGCTTTTAATGATTAATCGATTTTTGAAATGTAACAGGAATCTTTATCCACCTTTCAGAATGACCTGTTTACTTCTCACATCCCCGAGATCACTTTTAACAATTTTCAGATAATATTTGGCTTTCTGGCTTAATTAGGTCTAAATTAAGGCTAACATGGTCCAAAATTGGATTAAACAATGGCTAAGGTAGCCTAATAATTGAGTATTAACCCAAAGGTGAAAAAAAGGAGATACTCAAACTGCAGTAGAGTCTGTGTCGCCAGTATTACTGAAGCAAATGTGCTCATACAAGAGAACATAAAAGTCTTAAAGAAGGACTCCTCTGGGGGTAATTAATTAAATATTTCTTCATAGTATTGCTCCGTCATCTTATTATTTTTTTATCTGTTAATTGTGCATACTTTTTACAATAGACAGATACAGTACGTCAAAAAGAGACAGTTTTGCATAGAGAAATCTTTGTATTAGAAACATTACTTGACCGCATCATTGAAATCATATCTGTTTTCTAAATTATCATCTGTAGCCTACGAAACACCTTGTCCAATCCATATTTTGCTAATAAGGACTTTTCCTTTATTTTGACTTAATGCTACTGGTTCTCAAACTCCTCCTGGTGTTGTGGAAGTTCCTCTACAGTTCGAATATTTAAAGGTCCTATATTATGCAAAATAGCTTCTTGTGAGCTTTTAGCCCTGTTATAATAATGTTACCTCATCAAAAACATACATGGAGTTGTGTTTTGTTTCATTCACACGTGTTTGAGTAATCCTTTATTATTAATCTGTCTACATCTCCAAAGCTCAAAATGCTCTGTTTTTAGCTCTTGATTCTAAAGTTGTTTTAGTAAAAGTATATGGAGTTTAAAAACACAGTGGAGCACTTCCTGTATTAGCAGACGACATTACAAGGTGGAACAGAGTGTGTTAGTCTGAGAGAAGTTTGAGTTTGAATGAGACAAAACACAACTCTATGTTTTTGATGAGGAAACAACATTATAACATAGATCAGAATATAGCGTAATATGGGCCCTTTAATTTAGATTACATTTTAGTTTTAGAACTTGGCAAGTTTTCGAGTTTGTTAGCCTTGACTAAGACCTGGAAAAAATTGATCTTGATCTTGATTATTGATCTGATTTGGTTTTCTTAGGTGGTTCTTGGTGTGAGAAGTTTGCGCACCACAGAGCTATATCATGCCTCTCCACTTGGGGGCGGTGTGTAGCCAGTCTTTCAAACCTCCTCCTCAGACCATGTAGCCGATAACAAGACACAAATGTTGACTCCGGAGCAGAAATTCAAAATCAGGAATGCAGAGACGGCATCTAAACAATTTAAACAGAGGTGCCAGACTTCAAACGCACCACGCTCTGTTCATTTTCCACTGCGCCTGAGCCTCTTTGTAATTACATCTAATTAGACGCTCTGACACCAGTGCCTGATCTGGGCCTGAAAACAGCTGTTTGATGGGACGCATGGGCGAGAGTCAAGTGGAGACTACAATCACTCAATATGATGCTGTCTGTGTCTGTGCAAGGGGACAGGTTTAACGCGTGTCTATGTTTTAGCACTCTGCAGTAAAGTTTGACCGTGCATTTGACTAAACTAACATTATAAGGACAAAATGACCAGCTACTACAGTATAATTGTTTGGATTTGGTTTAAAGTATACGCCTATTGCTTCTCAAGAAACATTCCTAAAGAATACATAGGGTGCATTAGTCTATTCATTTATTCTGGTGATAAAATCTATCTATACAGACATTGATTTCCAGGGGCAGACTGGTAGAGATGTGGCAGACATTTTGCGGCAGCAGCCTCTCCGACCACCACAGAGCAAGTAAGCATAAGCATACAGGTAGTTATAAAGATGCAACTGACAAAGCAAAAGCAATGAAATACTAAATTATACCTGATTATTGGCACAGGTGGAGTGGTGTTGGAATAGGATAGAGATATTTAATGTTGTACTTTTTTTTATATAACCATGACTTGCTTTATGCTATTGCTGTATTCTGTGTTTTGTATGTCTCAGGGGCTGCAGATGGAAAATGAGTTTCGGTCTGATACAAATCATCTCTTCAATGTTTGTTTGTTTTTTGCATGGTCCCTGTAAAATAAACTAAATAAAGTAAACTACTAAAATGTAAGGTAAGTGTTTTGCTCAATGACACACTGAATGTCCAGTTACTGACGAATACTGACATGGTTTCCCTGTCAGCTGATGAAGCGTGGGTCAAATACAGAGGGCAAATGTATCTGAGGACAAAAGTACAAATACAAATGCAAACAGAAGTTGACAGGTTTGGCTGAAGTCAGATGAAACATTTATTTACTTATCTGAATGGGGATATACCATTTAAAGGTGCAGTATGTAACTATTCTGGTGCAGGATTCACTGCTACTTGTCTCCATGGGGATTATAATGTTCCTCATTGCCTCATCTGTGAGTTTCGGAAAAGTCCAGCCCCTCCCATTCCTCAATTTCCACCATGGGCCAACTTGTAAGGGAAAAGTCCAGGGCCGTTTTTTTGTGGTCCCAGTCCGCCCGTGCTCATTGGTATAAAATTTCTCTGTCTGTCTCTATCTTGCAAGTGACGCCACAAGGCCAATTTACAAGTCAGATCTGTGGAGTAAGAAAGAATGTATGTTTTCAACTGTATTTTGAAGACTTTTAAAGAGTAAGTGAACAAATAAAATACAAGGTGGGTATGTTCAATGCTACAAAACTACATTAGCAGGGTCCCCACTAGCGAGGTTAGACAGTGCAGCTTTAAGTAACAATCCTACTATAGCTTTATACCAATACAAAGAAACTATATGCTATATTAAGCATGTGACCAGTAAATTTTGTTCATTAGAAACAGTTTTGTTACAATATTAAATCATCTACACCTCATAATGAGTTCAATTGCCTTGTGACTTATAGCTTCTAACATTTGCTCTATAGTTAATACTTAGTACCACACCAACAAATGCTAAATGAATACTGAACTTGTCATAATGGCTAAACAAAGCAATATTTAATGACCACATTTACTTTAAAACAGAAAAAGTCTTGTGCACAGTTGAAATCCAAGGATGCAGTGATTAGGCCCGTTGTTATTATGAGAGACGC
Source organism: Odontamblyopus rebecca (assembly GCA_030686955.1). Classification (NCBI taxonomy): domain Eukaryota; kingdom Metazoa; phylum Chordata; class Actinopteri; order Gobiiformes; family Gobiidae; genus Odontamblyopus; species Odontamblyopus rebecca. Next base: position 16,164,914 of record CM060670.1, on the reverse strand, counting down.
TGGTTTGGAGAAATCTGGTTTAATAATGAAACTCTGAGCACTTATCTGAAAACACTAACATGAAGAGTGGACTGGAGGCCATTAACTGCAGTACATGAAAATCTGATGCAAAAACAATATTAAGTGTTGTGTTTTTGTTTGTTTTTCCTTCAGATGCAAAAACACTGAATTTAGAGAACAGTAAAGAGTAGTCTTAGAAATGCTTTAAGAGAAGTGGGCGATTAGGTCCTTTTACTCTTTATTCGGACCTGGTTTAGTCCTGGTGTAGTTCTGGCACAATCCTGCTTTAGTCCTGGTGTAGTCCTGGTGTAATCCTGTTTTAGTCCTGGTGTAGTTCTGGCACAATCCTGTTTTAGTCCTGGTGTAGTTCTGGCACAATCCTGTTTTAGTCCTGGTGTAGTCCTGGTGTAGTTCTGGTGTAATCCTGTTTTAGTCCTGGTGTAGTCCTGGTGTAATCCTGTTTTTGCCCTGGTGTAATCCCGTTTTAGTCCTGGTGTAGTCATTATGATTGTGTGTTGGTTTCATCCCGCTGTTCTTGATTTCTGGACATTTCAGTAGCTCTTCCTTAGACCTGATTAATCCGTCCATGCCGTCTTTTGGACATAAACCCTGACTACACTTTATATTTGAACACTCCGCTCTGTTGTGCCCATTTGCACTGCATTCATGTGGTCCTTGGGTGCTCGGGTTTCTAATCTGAGAAGTCGACTTATTGCATTCATGTACCTTTATCTTAGAAAGTCAGGATTTTATGTCATATCTGCTCCATAGACTGCGTAAAGACTAAAAGAGTGTGACGTCACCTATAGCGTTTGGCTCCAATCAAATGAAGCTCATGATTCCAGCAGGTTTAGGAGACAATTTGGAGTCAAGTTTCAAATTAGGAAAAGGAATTCATTAACAGACAAAATAGCGAAATAAAAACACCAGAATCATGTAGAGCGGGTTAATTTGAACATTTTAAAATCAAAATGACAAATCTCACTGCAGCGATTAGACAGAGGGGTGAAAATTTTCCAATGTAAAATCAGTGGAGCCAGAATTTCCCCCATGAACATTTCCCAAGCAAAGTCCATTTTTACAGTCTACAGTCTGCTCATTAACACTGTTTAATAGAGCTAACTAGTAAGATTTGTTGTGCTTATCCATCTCAAAAGCTAAATGTTATCAAGGAAAAATAGCTCAAGTGTAGAATAATGTTTAGTCAAAGAGCTCCAATGTTTGCAGATTTTTTGAAGTCTGTGGGAGTTGGGCAGCTGGCTTTCACTTCAGTTCCCAAGTTGTTTTTCTGACTTACGTTCATGTGCTTTTTTCAGCTCAGAGAAACATTTTCCGGGCAGCACATAAACACAGTATTAGTCTCTAAACTGGAGCATTTTACCATTTCTCCTTTTCCCATTTCCTCTTTAAGTGCCCTTAAACTCTCATCATTTTTAGCCCGGTCCAAAGTCGACATTGTCACATCTCATCTTTGTCAATCTCTTATTCCTCTGCCTCCCACTCTAACCCCCAGCTCCCGCCATAAAAAGATCTCCCATTGAATCTGGTGGCGGTCAGTTGAATACGCATTTACTTTAAGCATTTAGGTCTTCATATATTTCCTTCTCCTGCCTCATTAAATCCCAAACTATTGTGCTGTGTGTGGAGAGAGAGTCCTTATGAGCTCCATCAGATACAATGAGAATTTCAATACAAACTTGGCAGCTTCTTCTCTCCATCCTCTGTCAGGGCAGAGCACTGTGAAATAGCTCCTCCAATACACCTCACATTCGTATATATAGTAGTGTTATGATTCCTTTCTATTCAATTTCAAGTACTCTGGAGTAGACTGTTTGAGAAGAGAAGGATTGTGGGTAAGTTACATGTGACAATGATATTTAATTTTTTAGTGTCATAACAAATGTGTCTGTTTCATGAGTAAAAGGTGGATTATTCACAATCAGATTTACAAGGACCATAATGAGGAACAGGCAGATGAAACTGACAAGCTTGTTTTGAATTTCATTTTAATATATTGTTCTAAGACAATATTTTGTAGATGTAAATGTCAAGTAAATCCTCTAGTTAAAGGTGCACTGTGTAATATTTCTAGTGGAGGGTCCGCCACCTGCTTGTCTCCATGGAAATGTTATTGCTTTGTCTAGAATGTTCCACAGTATAGATTAAATAGTATGACATTAAACATTATAGTATGACATTAAACATACCCATCTAGCATTTCATTACAGGTGTTTCCATTGCTCAAAAATACCTTCTGTGAATAGGGGCGACTCTCCACAGATCCGAAATGTAACGTAGTGCAGTGCTGTAACTCACTATAATGTCTTTTGTCATACTATAGGATCTTCATGGAAAAGCTGCGCAGTGCACCTACGCAACTTTGTAGTGCTGTAACCTGCTTTTCTGTTTGATAGATAGGTTTAATCTATACTGTGGAACATTTTAGACAAAGCAATAACATTTCCATGAAGACATAATGCCGTGGAAATGTTTCGCAGTGTACCTTTAATACTATGCTTTGATATATTCTAAGAAAATCAGTTACCTCTCTTTAGGCAAGCACAGTGCAGAAAAGCTTTTCCAAGATTTCAGATATTAACACTTAAATCTATCAGAAAATGACTTAAAAGTAGTGAAATTATCTGTCCATGCAGCAAGATAATTTTACTTGACAAGTTATCTTAAAATAAACTACCTCTAGACTAGAATGTAGCCATCTCAGAACTAATAAGTAGATAATAAATCTAAAAACAATATATAAGTTTTTAAATCTTGGCCAGATCAGAGAAATTTGCAGAGCAGGGAACAACAAAAGCTACACAGTGCACCTAGAACTTTGTCAAACTGTTGAAGAGGAAGAGGTTGAAAACAACACATATTCAGTGTCAGTAAAGATATACCTGACGTTTTCATTCCAGCGTTGTTCTCAGCCTGTGTAGGAGGGAGATTATTTTGCATGTTAGCAGCACTTCGCGTGGGCACCAACATGGTAAGCCTGCATTAATGTCTTGGATTGAACTGTTATAAATTCTGAATGGCTATAAGCTCACACTGCAGCAGGTACAGCTCTTAAACATGCACTTCTTATGTTCAAGTACAGGAAAGTACAAGTAGTTCTTTTATTCATTAGAGAGGACCACTATTTTTCCCATAAGTGGTTGCATTATCCATTTGGAGCCAAGCTGAATAAATAACTTAGAAAGAAGAAAATGCTATGTGTGGACAGCATTACCTTTATATGAACTAACAGGCTTAAATAAAATGTATTTAAAGGGCCTATATTATGCATAATTGACTCTTGTGACCTTTAAACCATGTTAAAATATTGTTACCTTCTCAAAAGCGTAGCTGGAGTTGTGTTTTGTTTCATTCACACATGTTTGAATAATTCTGATGTGGAACAGAGCATTTTGAGCTTTGGAGACGTAGACAGACTCAAAACACATCTCCAGGTATGTTTTTGATGAGATAACAACATTATAACTATAACTATTATGACTTAAAGCTCACAAGAATCATTTTGGGGTAATACAGGAACTTTATAAAAATTACTAATACATTTGTTTAGGAAAATTATAGTCTAGTAATGTCTAAAAAATGAGTCTCATTTTTTATCATCATTGAGATAAGTGATGTGATGAAGGTGTCTAGACGGAGAAGCCTCCCTGTTCCTGATGCTGTGAAAATGTCTCAGAGGAAATCACAAACTCTGGACCATCTGCCCCTCCTCTCGAGACCTCCTGCTCTACTCTCCATTATTTAACCAAAGATGGACCGATTAGAGCCTCTTTCATACGTTCTCTTTGACTTCTGCCTCTGTGCCTTCTGTAACTGTGGTCCAATTAGCCCAACAAAGCTGTTTTTTGCCCCGCTGTGAACCTTATGCTGCTTTATGGACAGCAATATTGGTCATTAATTGAAGTTTTATTGTAATTAAAATGATAATACGGGGTTATGGGTTGAGGCGTCGTTTAGGAATCGTAATTTCAGCCACTATGGACATGGATGATGGACTGCGATAAAATCTAGCGCACAGTTGCAGCTATTAAATATTATTACAAGCTTAAAGAATCTGAAACTGGCTCCCATAGATGACTACTGCTGTTGTGTCCGTGACATGACACCTAAAGGGCCCATATTACGCTATTTTCTAATCGATGTTACAATGTTGTTTCCTTATCACAAATATATAATGGAAATATAATAGAAATATATACTTGGAGTTGTGTTTTGTTTCGTTTACTCATGTTTAACACACAAACCCTGCATATTTAGGCTGAGTTCTTCTCTCAAACAGAAAACACTCTTTCACCTTGTGATGTCATGAGGTAATACAGGAAGTGCTCCACTGTGTATTTAAACTCCATACACATTCACTACGTAGAATCATTTGAATAATTTCAGCACTAAAGGTAAAAGGTATAGGTAAAAGGTATAGCTGTTAACTACGACTATATGATAGATTAACAATAAAGGATTACGCCAACATGTGCAAATGAAACAAAACATAATCCAGGTATGTTTTTAATGAGGTAACAACATTATAACATGACTTAAAGCTCACAATTCTGAGTAATAGGACCTTCAACCTGCATTGCCTCCAGTGAGTGAGTGAGTAAGTGAGTGTTTCCTTAATGTAAAGTGCTTTGAATACATTGAAGGAAGTAAGTGTTATGACCATTTTACAATGAATTAGATACTTGGACACGCTATGGTCTTTTCAGATGCATAACAAGCTAGCCCATTGTTTTCATTATTACATTTGAGGCAGCTTTAACGTCCAATTAACAATACAATAATGATTTCCTCTGTTGTCCAGGAGTGCAATCATAGTATCCTACGCACGACTACACAATACTTTGCAACTGATGTCATCAACATTTCCTGGGGGATGAAGCTAGCTGAAAGCACTACTCTGTTAGAAGTGCTGTTACTCAAGTTAGACGTTAAGCTGATCTTATTTTAACACAATCTGATCAGAAAGAGCTGACGTGTGTGCTTAAACAAGTCTCTCATGCATAAAATTACACTCACAAGCTAGTTAGCATCACCCAACAGTTTTTCAGTTAGTCGTGATACTAACTCATCGTCTTCAGTACCATGTGAGTTAAGTGTGTCTTTAAAAATTCTTTGGATTAGTTAATAATTTAAGAGGTCTGCTTGTCTTCCTGGAGATTGTTTGCTAATATGTGCATAACTGCTGAACATTCCTCCAACAGTCATACATGTAGAACACCCCCAGTGTGACGTCAATGCAAAGTATGTACCTTTAACTTTAAAACCATGTAACTATAATATAATTTCTGAGAGTATCTATGGCATCACATTTATTTATATCTATGCACACCAGCAGGAGACTCCACCAGGGCAAGTGCATGTCACTGTGGAGCTTTTCAAGACAATCGCCATGGAAACATTGTGCACATCCTTCACTGTACACAAATAATACTAAGACATGTTTTGACTGGACTGTTCTTTTACATATATACAGTTTACTTTTCACCATCACCCAGAGCTCCTGCTGTCTTCACACTGACATTTTCTATTGGTTCGCGGTCCATAGACGACGCACTCCACATCAGCGCTGATAAAATCTTCTGATGAGATGTTGAACACTGTAATTCATTTCAAATGAATGCGATCTCCCCATCGCCGACACACAGAATGGCGGTATCTTAAAACCACGGTAATAAAAAGCGCAGTGATGCATGATGGGATTTCCACGGTGCAGCGCCTATTTTAATCACATCCCTCCAAGATCTCACAATCTCTCATCTCGATGCTAATGTCACTCAATTAATTTGCCTTACAAAATACGTTAATTTGCACCTCCTTAAAAATATTGCAATTATTTATAACTTTGACTTTTTGCCCTCCCCAGTTTAGTGGAGTCAATTAGTAGTTCCAGCTCAGTCTTTGCAGCACGTGATCGCAAATACACAGTGCGAAGTGGCTCATTATGAAGGCTTTCCAAATTAAACAGGGGAACGATGTTTTATTCATTTACGGAGAGTCCCCCATGAGCTAGACCCAGTGCGTGGAAAACCACATGTGTTTTTTTATGAAGCCACTTAGCAGCTGAACACATTGCATACATAAACGACAATATGTCCAGAAGGCCTTATTCAAACATGTGGCATACCTGAGTTCACCGTGTTCACAATGTTGTCTGACTCATCCACATTCGCAGGAGAGACAAACAGGATATGTGTATTGTAATGTGTAATTAACTGGGAAATAGAAAAATCCTTGAGTGTGCAACAAATGTATAATGCCATTTTCAGAATAACTATATGATCATTTTGTTAATGTTTGGGCAGGAAACTTCTCCACTCTGCAATCTGTCTATATATTTCCTGGTAACATTATGAAATTAGTCTACTCATCAAGCTATAGAAAAGGGCTCTTTATTTAAATATAATTGCTGAATGTTATATAAAACTTGCCTTTACCTATAGACTGTATAAAGAAGTTTAAGGGAGTTCGACTCCATTCAAATGAGGCTTTTTGACAAAAACTTTGTAATAATAATTGCTAACAATGCAGCGAGGGTAAAAAAGGTAGCCTATAGACCCTTTTAGGGCAGAAGTGATTAAAAAAAAGCTTTCCCCATTCATTCTGATTCATTCAGACTGAACACGGACAAAAGAAGATGGAGATAAAAACATTTCCAGCACCAAAACATCTGGTTGTTGTGTGTGGCTGCCAAAATATTCTACCAGCGGACTAAAGTTTTAAAGTTTTACTCACTGATCGCACAAGGATCTGGCAGTCGGACACCATTTGTCAGTCGGCTTGTTGAGGAAATATTATATATAAAGATCTTTTGACAATAATCCTTTCGCAGAGCTTGAGCTGCTGAGTTCTGATGTACTTCTGTTGCCAAAATGCGCAACTGAGCCTACGTCATCACTGTTTACTAACACTAAAAGGGTCTATATGACGCTATACATTAATTTAGTCAAAGATGATATTGTTTTGCTTTTGCAGCATGTTGACTGGCTGCTATGTCTGACTCAGGCCACTTTGTCCCTTCTCTCACATGTTGGACCATGACAAAAAAACAGCTGTCTGGAGGAGATCACAGGTAGTTTGCTCCACACACTCATTCAACAACAGATTTAAACGTGCATTGCGCAACTTTTCTGGTGGAGTCTCCGTCACTTACTTGTCTACACGGAGATGTTTTTGCCTGGCCTGGAATGTTCTATGTATGATATTAAACATTTCCATCAAGCATTTATTCATTACAGGTGTTTCTGTTGCTCAAAAATACAATAATTCTTTCTGTAAATAGGGGCAACTCTCCACAAATTTGAATTGTAATGTAGTGTAGTGCTGTAACCTGCTGTCGTAGATAGGTTTAATTATACTGTGGATAATTCTACCTCACCTTTAAACATAAATGGATCTTAAAACCGTTGTATTCACATTAGTGTCAACACAGTGAAGCATACACTTTTAAATCAATTACACGCTCAGATTACACCCATAATACAACAATCTTCTTATCACTCATCTGCAGTCACTGGGAGGTGTGAAGTTTCAGTGTGGTTCAGTCTTCTGTTGTAAATGTGAGCGTAACAGCCACAGCTCGATGTATCCCATAATGCACTGCTCCCCGATAAGTCGTTTAACGGAGCGCTCAGATCTTAATCAACTTGTAAAGAAAAGATAAATGGCGGCAGGACCACACAGGATTAACAGGGTGGCGGTGGAACAATCACATTTCTTCACAGAGAGCTTCCTTAGTTCATTTTTACAGATTTTGAAGTAGCAATAACGTTTCTGTCTGTCAGGAAAAGGTTGTTGGTTTAATTCCTTGGCCAACTTGAACTGTCTAAATGTGCATAATAAACATAAAGGACCCATATTACACTATTTTCTGATCTGTTATAATGTTGTTCCCTCATCACAAACATACCTGGAGTTGTGTTTTGTTTCATTCACACGTGTTTAACACAGAAACCCTGCATATTTAGGCTGAGTTCTTCTCTCAAACTGAAAACACTGTTCCACCTTCTGATGTCATGTGGTAATACAGGAAGTGCTCCATTGTGTTTTTAAACTTCATACACCTTCACTAGAATCATTTAGACCATTTCGACCTTGGAATTTCCCATCTTCAAACAAAACAAAGCCAAAATTAAAAAGTTGAAAACATTTAAAACATTTTGAGCTTCGGAGACACAGACAAATAATAAAGACTTACTCAGACATGTGTGAATGAAACAAAACACAACTCTTGGTATGTTTTTCAATGACATAACTACATTCTAATATGGCTTAAAGCTCAAAAGAGTCTGCATTCTGCATAAGAGGACCTTTTAATTAAAGGTGCTCTATGTAACCTTTCTGTCATAGGGTGTGCCACCTGTTTGCCTTCATGGAGATGTTATTGCTTTGCCTGGAATGTTCCACAGTGTGACATTTAACGCATCTTAGATGATCAAAAATACCTTAGACCCCTGGCAGCGAGTTGACCTTTCCACAGATCTGACCTGTGACTTAGCCTGGTGGCGGCACCGTCTTTTCCCCACAGAGATAGTAAATTCCAGGTAAAGCAATAATATCTCCATGGAAACAAGCTACTGGCGGACCTACCACCCAATGAAAAACTATATATATTTTTGCATGTAAAGACAAAAGCAATGTGGGATTAAAAAGCAGAGCATACACACTGCGCTTTCTATTAATCTAAATATAACTCGATGGGATCTGCTTATGCCCAGACATGGATTGTAAATAATGCATTTGGCCCCTTCTATACATAATAAACACTTGACAACAAAGACAAATCCTCGTTGTGGTGTTTACGGCGTCCCTCTCTCAGATCTCCTCAGTGAATTCTTTATGCACTTTTAAAGAGGCAAAGTGCAATTAGAAGGAGGAAGTGGGTCACGTATAACGCTGGGGACCACAGTAGAAAGTGCTGTGTTCTTGTTGTTATGCCATTTCTCTGTAATCCTGGGACAGGCCTTTAGTCTAAGTGTTAAAAGCAGAGGAGAATTTATAAGAAAAGAGTCATTTCCTCACTTGTGAGTCGTGTGAGGGGAATGATCTTCAAGACTTTCTACAACTGACTGTATTAAAATATAATTTAAAAGGGCAAGACAAGCTTTAGAGATATATAAAATCTATAGTGCACAACTTGAAGGTGCACAGTGTAACTTGGTGGATGTTATTGCATGAATGTTCCACAGGATGGCATTAAACATACAGTATATACTTTGTATTTGGTGAATGCATAGATCGTATACATATATGAATGGACATAGCTAATGGGACTTACATTGGGATCTCTCCCTCTCTGTAGATGCTGTAGTGAGCCTCGTCATTTTGGTCTTAAAATGTTTGTATTAACCCGCACTACATAATTCTGAATTTTTCATTTTGCTATTTTGTTTCTAAATTAAGGTATGATTAACATGCCTTAATTCCCCAAGGTCATTCCTGCTAGCATTAGCAACAGGTTTGATTGACAAGTAGTGCATTTCATTGCTAAGTAAGCCCCTTCCCGCTTTCCGTGAGAAGGGCAGGCATAGTTAGCAACCTCAATCATGATTGGCTCTTGTGGTTGCTATGATACTCATGGTTGGATTTCCAAATATGGAATCTGACTCAAGATTCGCTCCTGTAACCGTTAGCATCGGGAGGTTCATCTGAAGGTGAATGCCAGCTATTTTTAATGAAATAAAAAAAAAATCTTATACAGCATTTTTATGAATGTTCAATCCAAAAAACATGCACTGTAGGTGTGAAAGTGGTGTGTGCGGGTGTGATGGTGGTGGTCGGAGGGACCGATGGCACCGATTGGCTTGGCAACCGCGCTTCTGTCAGTCTGTCCCAGGGCAGCTGTGGCTACAACAGTAGCTCACCACCCCGTGTATGGAGTGAATGAAGAATGCTCTGTTAATAATGCTCTGTAGAGCATCTTTGGGGACATGTGTCTGTGAAAAGTGCTATGTAAATAAAGTTACCTTACCTACCTTACCTTATCTTTTACCGTAGAGACTTGTTTAACAGCCTGAATCAGCTCACGTGTCGTAGTTCCAGCTAAATCAGTTCTTTAAGATCAGATTGTGTTCAAATAAAGCTCAAAGTCTAACAAGAATCTGATAGAGCAGTGCCTACAGTTAGCATCACACGCCCAGGGAAAGGTACTGACATCAGCCGCAAATATCAATGACATAACATGGAGCATTCCAGGCACAGCAACATTATCTTGAAGAAGACAAGCAGGTGGCGGACCCTGCAACAGAAAGTTGCATGAAGCATCTTTAAACACTGAAAACGAAACCTATGCAGTCACTATGCAGTCACTCAGTGTAGCAGTGAGCCTAGATGCCCCTAATCCCCTCACTGACTATGTGCAACTTAAATGGTGCATGTTGGTCTTTAGGAAGTCTTTAGGAGGTCTCCATCCTGGTGATTTGAACTGTGATATTCTGATCAGTGTCCAGTGCACTGGTACATTTAGACATTTAGTTGAGTTAGAGCTGAGGCTGGAGGTCCCTCTCATTTTCATGGACAGTTTAATCACCACCTGTGTTTGGAAGTGGGCTGCTCCTTCAGTCATTGATGTGAATGTAATAGCTCCACATTCCTGTTCTAAAGACCACCAGCCTTATTTGAAGTCATCATCACACAGACAGAGTTTTTTTTCCACAGACAGCAAAGTTTTAATGATTTATCAGAAAGTGTGGGGCTCCAATCAAACGAAGACAAAGTCAGATTAGGACTCAGATAATAATTATTGTATATTGATACTTTGGGGTGCTCTATAATGCATTTCCAGTGGCAGAATTTTCAGCAGTTTCCATAGTGACACCATGCACACATTAGCAAACAGCCCGGATAGCAACTTTAGCAGTTATTACAGGAACAGAGTAGAGCTGAGCGGATTTTCAATGGAGACCCAAAGTGCTTTTATTCCACCATCACATGAAAAATTTAAAAATATTTACAAAAGGTACAAAAGCAGACAGTAACAGCACACATGGCACCTTCACCTGAGAAAGGCGAGGATGGCTCCTTTTGTAGGCCGCCTCCCTTGACTGGGTGAAAATATTTAAGTACAGGTCATTTCATTTCAATGTTTAAAAGTTTAAAATATCAAAAACAGTGCTGATAAATATTCAATCAAATCTAAGTACAAAAATATAGGTCATTATTAATTTAGCTGTGTTTTAATAAGGTACAATAATAAATAGAAAAGGGTTAAAATATTTGTGCCAAGGTGGTTACCAGAAGGCGCTCTGACTCCCTGAGGCAGACAACACAAGGGTAAGAGGGTAAGTACAATTAATTTAACTCACAATTATCTAAATAAATGCACTTATTTAATTTACTCATTTAATTTTCTGCTACAGGTCACTCACTGAAACACTATTTTTAATAAATTAATCAATAGACATTAAAAACTTTGTATCGGTTTGTCATTATTCTCACATGTTAGCACCATGTTAGCACCAAGCCTGTGTAATGGACTAGCTGCGTTACAAGTGAAAAAAGTTTTAAGATCTGAAAGCTCAAGAAAAAACACAAAATGGATCTAAACAACACATCTTCAGGCTGCTGTGATAAGTACGAGCGATCATAGTCCTGTTGGGTAATGCTTACTCCTTTGTAACTGTAATTTTATGTATGAGAGCCTTGTTTGACAGCACAAATCATCTCAGCTCTAGTAGTTCCAACCAAATCAGCTCTTTCTGGTGAGATTGTGTTAAAATAAAGCTGGTCTTGTTTGTGAAAAGTTGAGCTGAAGATAGACTTACTGACTATTTGATTTATTTCTCTTTTGTGCAGATGAAACTATTTTCTCTCATCAGATCAGATTTGGTTTTGGGATCTTATTTTACTTATATACATTGTGTGTTCATTGTGTGAGTTAGTATTGTGTGGCAATTGAAATGGCCTTATGTCATTTTATAGTTACACACATGCTAGATGGATTGCTTCTGGGTTAAAATAATATTGCTGCAAAGAAGAGAGTTTTTTTTTTTTACGTGCCTTGATGATCCAAATTCTGTGTAAAATAGATGGCCTAGTTCTTGCCTTGGCCATAACCTTGTGCTGTATTCATGTAACAAAAATGCCACCTTCTCAAACCTAAATTTGCTATTGACCAAAAGAAAGAAAAGTAGCACTGCCTTTTCAAGTGATTGTGCTTTTCTTAAGGGTGCACTGTGTCGCTTTTCTGTCGGAAGGTCTGCCACCTGCCACCTCTATAAATTTTCCACAGTATTGAAATGAACTCGGTAATCACAATGAAAATAGGTTCATGATCAGATCCACGGAGAAGCAAACCTGCACATGGTGAGAATTCATGTTTTAAGGTATTTTTGAGCTATAAAACATCTGTAATTGAACAAACACAAGGGAAATATGTTAAATGGCTTATTGTGGAAATAACATCGCCATGGAGACAAGCAGGTAGCCGACCCATTCCCTTAGAAGTTACATAGTGCACCTTTTAAACATAATTGTAGTTCTATGTAAGCTTCACTTGGTTGATGATATTTTTTCAGTAAATGGAGGACGGCAGCGCTGGGTTACTTAAAGTTACACTGCTCAGCTTTTCTGGTGTAGGCGCCGCTACCTACTTGTCGCCATGGAGATGTTATTGCTTTGCCTGGGATGTTCCATGGTATGACTTTAGACATATCCATCAAATATTTATTCATTACAGGTGTTCCTTTGCTCAAAAATACAATAATTCTTTCTATGAATAGGGGCAACTCTCCACAGATCTGAATTGTAATGTAGCGTAGTGCTGTTACCTGCTTGTCTCCCTTGTGATAAATCCGTTTAATCTATAATGTGAAGCATTCAAAGCAGTAACATGGCCCAGATTTTTTAAAAATTTTTATTCAATGTGAAGTAGAGTGGTGGTTGACATAGAAACATACCCACTGACATAAAGAAAATAACTAAAAATGTATAGCATAGACTGAGAAGGTTATCAAATGTTGCTGAACTCATACAATATTGCTGGTCTGCATCATATCTAACCTGAAATAACTCCACCATCAAATGCGTATATAACTTTGACCGCATTGCTAATGAGATACATTTCCCTCCGCTGCTGAGACACTCATGGCTCATTATCGCAGGTTTCAAAGTGGTACCTGTCTGCATTTGATGTCTTTGCATGCTTAATATCCAAGTTTGACACAAAGAAGAGAAAAATCCACAGGTGATTTCCAAACCAAACACAGTCTTCTTACGCTTTCTTTTGTTTCGCTTTTAATGAGTAGTTTAAAAATCTCCAATTACAGACTGTCACAGCTCCAGGATAATTGTTACTGTTTACTCTGAGGCATTAGAGAAGTTTTTGCTCTTCCTTTGCAGCTGAGTTCCTTTGTGCACTTAATAAAAACTACAGAACAACTCACCCAAACCTACACCTTTAGCATTCAAATATATTTAAAAGGCCCAATTATCTTGTAACGCTCAGGTGGAGGCAACAGTGTAATGAATTTGAGAGTAAAAATGAAGTTTGAGTAATTCCAGTCATCAAAGTCATTATTTGTGTGTTATGACGGTGGAGCAAAGATGAGACAAAGAGGCTGAGGGGCTGAAACAAGGGAATTGAAGGCAGCGAAAGTGCATTTATTCAAAGCTGATTGGTTGAGACACAAAGTAAATGACAGATGATTGGCTAGGCTCTTGTACACATTTTTTTCTAATCTAATGATGGAGTCAAAATGATATACCCTATAAAAAACTCATTTATATCAAAATGTTTTATGCAATTTTTCAAGTGAACGGAAAAGTTACAAAGTGCACCATTAAATGTATATGGTTATTTTGTCATTCCTGTAATTTAAAGGTGCACTTTGTGACTTTTCTCAGGTTCCGGGTCTCCATGGAGATGTTAATGCTTTGGTTTAAACTGTCCACACTATTGTATTAAACTGTTTTGCATTTATTCAACTACAGGAGTTATTTATTGCTGAAAAATATACAAAAAAACAAATCTATCCTGTTATTTGGCTTGCAAGTCTCCATGGAAATTCATAAGTTTATGGCCATACTGTGGAACATTCTAGTTACATCTCTATGGAGACAAGCAGGTGACAGACCCTCCAACAGACAAGTTACACAGTGCACCTTTAAAGAATGGACATTTTTCCATTTTAGTTTTTAGTATAGATAATCAAATATTTGACTTTTTTTTGGGCAGAAGATATTTTCACATTCTTATATATTTGTCTTAAGTGATATGTTACCCAGTGCTGTCTCGCTCCACTCCCCTTGTAGCTCAGTGCTGTTTAAGTGCAGCAGTGAATGAGGCGCATATACTCTTTGGTACTCACGATAAAAGGTTTACATAATTACAGTCTTTGACAGTCAGGGGATCACATGTTTATCTCTTCACAATTGTCATATTTCCCATAATTCCCTGTTTCTTGCATAACTTTTACATAAAGAGCTGCAAGGGCGTTTCACCACACTGCTGTCTGAATACCTCTGCCGTGGCGTTTATGAATCAAGGCTAATAATCACACTGTGTCTCACTTAAGTTCAATCTGAATATGGTGTTGCTATAGAAACTATCTTCAGCCCAAACATCGACAATGTTGCTGTGAAGGTAGTTTGAAGCAGGAGACAGTGTGTGTATGGGTGACTAAAGAGGTGATTGGTTAAGTAGCAAAAGCAGCAGGCTGTGAATCAAAGATACTAGATACTGATTTGAACAAGTATCAATACTACACAAATACAACACTGCTGGACCTTTCCTGACAAGTTTTAGAATGGTCTTGATCGTATGAAGCAGTTTTCTGACCAGCCAGTCCCTTCCAGACTGGGACTGGAATTGGATCAAAAACATTTATGCCAGATGCCTTTCCAATAGCCCTGCCATCGAGCTGTTCTTGGCAAATTCCAACCTCACAAATTAGGAAACTATAATTTTGGTCAACTGTTGTTTACATTGACCAATACAGCAACCGTATTCATTGTAATAGCAGTTAAAGGCCCAATATTACACTGTTTCTGATCCATGTTATAATACTTTTTCCTCATCACAAACATACCTGGAGTTTGTGTTATTAGGCTGACGTGTCTGGTCAGCTGACTTAGGGAGGTTTCGGGTGCTGTCTTCCTACCAGTGGAGGTGGGATGACAGCATCATCTGCAGTCTGACTTCTGCAGGACAATGTCCCAGGTGTGTGAAAGTAAAAAAAAAAAAAAAACTCATCCTGGTTGATAGTCCTGTGGGCAATGGACATGTTTCAACATTTCACATATCAACTGGTTTCTACTCCACCAGTAGGAAGACAGTGACAAAACCTGATAAATCAGCTGACTGGACATGTCACAGCAACATCATCATGTGACCACTCTGAGGAAGGCTGCTAGTGAGCAGTCCAAACTGCCCGGTAACCTAATAACATCAATTATCAGAAGGCTAAATTAACCTCATTTTGTGTTTTGTTTCGCACACAAACCTTACATAGTTAGGCTGTGTTCTTCACTTAAACTGAAAACACTCTGCTCCACCTTGTGATGTCCTGTGGTAACACAGCTAGTGCTCCACCGTGTTTTTAAACATACACCTTTATCCTAAAGTGCACTGCCTTAGGAAAATTTCAGAGTTGCTGATCTCTATTGATCAAAAGGTAACTTGTAGTCATTAACATGAAAACTAACACTACATGACATCACAAGGTGGAACAGAGCATTTTGAACTTTGAATTTGTAGGCAGGTTAATAAAGGATTACTCAAACATGTGTGAATGAAATAAAACACAACTCCAGGTATGTGTTCGAGGAGGTAAGCACATTCTGACATGGCTTAAAGCTCACAAAGGCCAGTATTGTGTAACAGGACATTTAAATTCTGTGATACCTTTTCCAAGTTCAGATCAATCTTAGTGACTCCTGGTAATCACACACCCGCCTCACGCACGTCCTCCTTCCCTGGACTGAGGAGCCACAGTTATCCAACACAACGTCAGTCAATTTCAATTCCCTCCTCTCTGGGTCTGACAGACCACACAGGGTTAAAGATACCAGCTCTCAGTATTGACCACAGTTTGGCAATGGCCTGTTAATTAAACTGACTGATTCGGCACAAAGGTCCAAGTCCCTGTTAAATGTTAAAGACCAATTTCTCACTATATGAGCTTGCTTTGTAGGTTTTAAATGTTGCTTTTATGTGTTTGCTGAGGAATTATAATAACATGATTTATAAAATGTTGTATTAGGCCAACATTTAACTCATTCAATGCTTATTTTTTGATTTACATATGCAGTTCTGGTTTAAATCTATTTTAGCCCAGGTTTAGAGCCTCTTTTAGTCCTAATTTAGGCCTTGTTTAGTTGTTTGATCTGATCTAGTCTAGGCCTGTCACTATAACAAATTTTGAAGCACAATATATCGCTCCAGAGAGATACTGCAGTAAATGGCAATACAGAAACTACTTTATGCCACTGATACAATAACAATACTGCAAGATAATCTCAGTACACCATTTTTAAATAGAAAGTATCATTATAAAACCTAAACTGCAACACATAAATAACAAAATGAAGTAAACATTATCTGTAGTCATTTATTCAACCTGCTACAGCCCAAATCCTTTCGTATTACAACAAAAATACCCCAAATCTCCACACGTTTGCAAAGAAATTGTACACATGATACTGAGCTCCGAAATATATTGATCCAGCTTTTACATATTGAACGATAAATCGATATAATAATTATTGTGACAAGCCTAGTCTTGTCCTGTTTTATGCTTCTATTGGATATCTCCCTAAATCAGTGTTGATAATAAGGAAAATGCTTGTTCTCAGTACAGATTTTGAAACCACAATAAAATATGATTTAATGTTATTTTGAATTGAATGTAATGTCAGTACAAAAAAATAGTTTCTTTAAAATTACAGTGTGGTTTTACTAGTTGTGATAATTCTAAAATCATTCAGAAAACATCCAACTCTGTCCTGTTTGGGACTTTTTCCCTGTTGATACTTAAAATAAATAATAATAATAAGAAATAAATGCAGAAGACTTTATTAAAAAATGGTCTCTATTTAAGAATATCTAACACAATGGTCTATTTTATATTTTGGTTATATTATTCACACACAGTCCAATGCTTTTACCTGCCTGTGTGGTCTTCTGATTCAATCTCCTTTCTCCTATAGTTACGCTTGGCGGGGCCGACTTAATAGCAGCATTTTCTGTCACTCAAACTGGGCCCATTTCCACGTCATATGCATTTTACCTGAGACTGGAAGATATACTTTGTTACTTATGTATTTTTCATGATGTGCTGCCCAGAAAATGACATAAAAGGTGATTTTATTCTTCAGGCTTTTTGAGGCTGTCTGCTTGCCGTGTCCCATTGATGTGTTCGTGATTTGAAATGAATAAAAAGAGAGGGGCTGCCTGCTTCCTCGGACATGCTTGGATTCACAGGTGAGATGCTGGGAGAGTGGGTTTTGCACCTGGAGTAGTCCCGGCTAGATCAAGTTACATCCCGGTGAGATACAGACTTAGCTGTGTAGACCAGCTCTGTCCTGTTTAGTCCTGATTTTGTCCATAGTTAAAGGTTCTAATATATACAAAATGTACTCTTGTGAGCTTAAAGCCATGGTATAATGTTGTTACCTCATCAAATGGAGTTATTTTAGTCATTCTACACCTCCAAGGATCAAAATGCTCTGTTACACCTTCTGATGTCATGAAGCGGTAGTTAACAGCTACCTTTTATCGTTCAGTAGAGCTAGGCAATTCCAGGTCAAGAGAAGGTGGATCGAGTTTAAAAACACAGTGGAGCTCTTCATGTATTACAACATAACATCTCAAGGGGGAACCGAGTGTTTCCTGGTTCTGTTTGATTCTTGTTTAGACCTGGTTTAGTCCTGTTTTAGCCTTAGTTCAGTCTTGTTGTATAATTCCTTGTATTTGTGTATTTTCTCTGCACGTACGCCGCCCTGGTGCTGTGTTCGCCCTCGGCTTCGCTTGGCTGCACAGGTGAGCCAGAGCGAGCAGCAGGAGCGGAGCCGAGCGGGGAGACGCCTAATTGAAATCTCGTTCCTGGTGAGACAAAGGAGATGGAGCTGTAAGAGGGGCTTGTAATTACTGAGGCCACTAATGATAGATAATTAGGTCATATGGCCATGTCTCAGGACTATGCAGAGGGAGAGAGATGGGGTGAGGAAGACAGAAGCAGAGAAAGCTAGTCACGCCATGTTGTTGCTTCGTCTAACTTCATTACTGCAGTGCTATCAAGTCACAAGTACTATGGAAACAATTGAAGTTTGAAGTTGAAGTAAATGCTGCTTTCATGAGTAGAATTCAGTACCATTACTTACTACTACTTCCACTACTACAGGTTAGGTTCTGTTAGTTTATTTGCTATTTGTAGTGAAAAACACATTGAAAAAGCATGTACAAAAGAGCTCAAAGTGCACTATGAGATATTTAAAACCATTATAAGGACTATGCGTTTTTTGATGCCATTAGAAATTAGACAGGAGGAGTCTGTACCTGTTTTAAATGACTCGTAAAGTTGTTTTCTAATGTTTATTTGATCTTTTGTTTAAATATTTAGCTGAGTTGTAGAATTTTATATTTGCTATTAAACTATAGCAGCTCTTTCGCATTTTAAACGTGAAGAAAATGTCATTTCTCTCCAGTGACCCTCATACGTTCACTGCCACTCACTGAAGATTGTGATATCATCTGCATGACCTTCTCTGTTTGTGTACAGCATGTAGAGCATTTGGGCCAGCTGTAAAGTTTTTAAAGTGCTTTCATAAATAATGTTGGTATAGTATAGTTATTGGTACGCTACTACCACTGTTTGGAAGTAACAAAAAAGATGTGCTGAGTATATAGTTCCAGTGTGGTTCTCTTTAATGTGGGGGTATTGATAAAACTGTTACTTTCCTATAATCAAAGGAATACACACTTGATCAGGCATTTTAGGCTTCAAACTACATGGTATTAGTGGTATTGTGGTGTGTGCACATCCGATTGTTTAAAGTTCTGTATTATATAAAATTGACTCCTGGGAGGGTACAGAAGGAGATGGAGAGGCTGAGAAGAATGATGCTTCTGCTGCTTCGAGGGTCATGGGAACGTAGGGCAGTCATTTCTATTGGTCAGTGACAGCTTAGGTTTTGTTCCTTGTTCCTATTACACAAAATTGACTGTGAGCTTGTGCCCATGTTTTAATCTTGTTACCTCATCAAAAATGTACCTGGAGTTGTGTTTTGTTTACACATGTTTAAGCAAATGCAATTATTAGTCTGGCTACATCGCCCAAACTCAAAATGCTCAGTTCTACCTTGTGATGTCATGAAGTGGTAACTTTCAAGCTAACAGCTACCTTTAACCTTTAGTTCAGTAGAGATCGGTCATTCCAGGGCTGAAATGATCCAAATAATTCTAGTGAAGGTGTGTGGAGGTAAAAACAAAACAAAACAAAAAAACAGTGGAGATCTTCCTGCATTACCACATGACATCACAAGGTGGAACAGGGTGTTTTCAGTTTGAGGGAATATGCAGTATGTTAAATATGTGTAAATGAAACAAAACACAACTCCAGGTATGTTTGTGATGAGGAAACAACACTATAACATAGACAAAAAAAAATAGGTAAAAACTATTTAATCATTAGTTCATAAATGCAAAAAAGTTTGTTCTAATTCAGTGTCATTTTATACACTAACTAAACCAGGACTAGAACATGAACCAAGTCTATAATCAGGACTTAACTGGACTCAAACTAGGACCATACCAGGACTGTTGTGTGTGTTCCCTTTAGTATTATGAATGATTGAAAATGGCCTTCTTCCTGTATAGAATAAACTATGACATATTGGGGCAGATGTCAGGCTGGTGTTTCAGTCAAACCACGTCATGTCATCAGATCTCCACTGGCTCTTGCTGCTCCGGTGATGTTACCTTTGACTTCATTTGATCAGAATTCTGCTTGAGTGCGTTTCTGTCAAATGGGACCCCCCAAACGTACACTGGCCCTCACGCCTCCTCCTCCTCTTGTTGCTCTTGTTGTTCGCACATGTCAACAACCAAACAGTGTAGTTTAGACACTGTTTTAAAGGGTCCATATTACACTATTTTTCTTTAAAAGCAGCAAGACACTGAACAGGTTTACATAAAAAAAAAAGATTATCTGATTTCTGGAGTTATCAGATTATTGAAGTCATGTTAGCCATTATATCTGATGTGAGTACTTCTTTCTGTGCAGGTTTGACATAGAAAATACTGCACAAACGGGCAAACTAATGTGGCCAGTGTGTCTTCTTCATTATCTGACACATGTCACCAGATGTTTTTATGGTGAGATTTTGCTTTTGTGCATGGAAACACACCCCAAAATTAGATCTAAATATCGGCTTATATGATAGCTAGGCAGACATATACTTTATTTATCCAGAAGAAAACTCATTTTTAATTATTCTATGTTTTTAATATTCTAATTCATGGTTATTGTAGTTATCTGATTATTACTGGTCATGTACATGTACCTACTGGTCCTATGACATTTCTATCTGAACTAATTCAAGATTTTGCCTGATTAATTAAAGCAACATCTCTTGTGAAAGGTCCACCATCGGCTTGTCTCCAAGGAGATCTTATTGCTCTGCCTAGAATGTTCCACAGTGCGACATTAAATATATAAAAACAAGCAGGTGGCACTCTTTACAGATTTGGCTTGTAACTTGACCTGGTGCTCACAAGAATGCATATTTATTATGGTATGTTTCAGCAATGAAAATACATGGAATCGAATAAACGCAAGATAGACACCTTTAATGGTACACTGTGGAACATTCCAAGTGAAGCAATAACATCTCCATGGCGAACTCCCACCAGTAACATTACACAGTGAGATGATTTGTGCTGTTAAACTCTCACACATTAAAGAAGAGTCTCAGGCTAGCTAGAGGCTAGCTAGCATAGGCCGTTCACTCCTCCTGATCTTAAAGCCTAAACAGAACCATGAACACTCGTATTGATCACAGGCTCCTGAAAATGTGTTTTTATTTAATATTACAACTGAAAAAATTCTAAATGGATTTAAAACCAGTGTTTGCTAATGTGTTCTTTGTGTCACTTTGGTAACTGCTAAACATTCTGCCAATACAGATACATGTAGAACACCCCCAGCATGGTGTCACTGCAAAGTATTGATAGCTTATTGTGGATAGATTTATTGTGGAGAAAAAGGTTTCCAAGAATGACTAAATCATTAACATTAACTGAAGAATTTCAATATATGTAACACAAAGTGCTTTACAGTGATTAAAAACAATCCCACATGTCCTCCTTGAGCCTACTCTTAAAAACATGAGTGTTCTCTGCAGCCCTGAGGTCGTCCAGCAGGCTGTTTGATAGACGAGGGTCATAGTAATGAAAAGACGCAGTAGCATAACTGTATTGAGTATTGTTGTTTACACAGTTTAAGGTCTCTCTGGAGGTCTTGGTAAAGCTATATTTGTTTATTTCACAGACTGAGGAAACAGAATACAACTCCACATGTCCTGCTGAAAGCTGCTACTGTCACTATAAAACCATTAATATTTAAACAGCAGGTGTTCTGGAAAATCACTTTTTTTATACTTATGTGAACCATTTTTCTTAATTAGAATCACTAAAAGAAATACAAAGCACACACTCTAGATGCAAAAAGCAATATAATTCTTTACAATTAATTACAGCCGAGAAGCATAAATAGGTCAGTAGAAAGTTATTCCAAAACTCTGTTGTTCTGTTTATCCCTGTTTAGGTTTACAGGGGATAGTACTTTGTTGCATTTATTTACTTGAATTGTGTACATAGTAGTAGTTTTTAGACTTCATACTACAAATGATTTGGGGATTATGTTTTCTTCACATGTGATTTAGTTTGTACTTATTGTACTTACGTATTTATTTATTTTCTTAAATTTAACCTTTATTTACCCAGGAAAGTCCCATTGAGATTACTTTTTCAAGGGACTCCTGGCATGCACACACCACTTTCATACTTGGCAATGTGGGTGATGTGCCTTGCCTAAGGACACAATGACAGTTTTTGCCACTGGCGCCCCACTGTGGCACCTGGAATTCCCAGCGGCCTCACATCCAAGTACTAACCAGGCCTGGCCTTGCTGAGCTTCTGAGGGATCAGGCTTTGACAAGCCGGGATGGCTTGTGACTTTGTGGTTTATCCTCTGAAAATGCCAGATTTTGTGCATTATTTAATTTAAACATTTACTCTTAAGGCTGCCACACACTACAGGATTTTTCGGTCTTAAACGATTTCTAAACGTGCAACTAAAAGCGCACACCACAGACATAAGGAGAATCTCATGAGATTTTAAATCTCCGATCGCAAAGACTGCAGTGGGATAAGACTGCATACAGCATTCCTAAAAGCTGTGAACACACCTCGCGTCAGCGGTTTCCTGTTTCCTGTTTAACGTAACACCACTCACTTTGAAGCTCTTAAATATTCAAAATATCAGAGCATTGGACTTCTAGTTTAGATGCAAGACAAAAGTATGATATTATTATTTGTTAAATGTGGTGCAGCAGATACATGATTTTAATGCACAGAAAGCCAGCAGTAAATTATACAGGAAGAAAAGTCACTATCACTAATCTGCAGTTTTACTCTAATTCATGAGCTGCGTGGATGTAAACAGACACATGTGAGGAACTACTCTGGCCTTTCTATATTTAAAGAATGATTCAAACTGGATGCGCTGTTTTGTGGACTGGGAGTCATTGTTTGCAGAGGACAAATTCTGTGGATAATATGCATGAGAGGCTGGAGTTTAAATTTACAACTTTACAAGAGATGAGAAATAATTATTTTCGCTATATCCCAAGTTTGTATCTCACGCCTCTGTGTTCGTCACTCCTCTACCCTGATGCTGATGCTCTTTTTTATTGGCTTTTACTGTAGCGTTGCTGATGTTTGGTGTTTTCAGTCTGACAGAGCAGCTCAGAGTCAGAACGACACAAATCAGACAAATCGTCCTGTAGTGTGTGGCAGCCTTTACTTGATTACTAGATACTTTTTACTCTTACTTGAGTAATTTGGACTTCTACTTTGTACATTTACTTAAGTTATATTATTAATTTAGCTCTTATCTGTGTATATGATGGCATATTCCTATTTTTGAAACTGTTTTTCTCCAGACCTGGCTTAGTCCTGATTTTTAACTTTGGTTTAGTCCTGTTGTAGTCCTGGTTTAGGCTTTGTTCTTCTCATTGAGTCCTGAATCAATTCTCATATACATTATACTTTTCATACTATTTCTTTCCCATATAAGTATTTTCATATTCATTTTCACACAAAAAGATCGTCTCTGGCCTTCTCAGAGCAGTGTCACACTTGTCCCAGCGGTACACGTCAGGCCACAGTAATGGCATCCCCCTCAGCTCTCGGGATAATGACCTCTCCGCTCCACAAACGCTTTAAGTGATCTCGTCTTAATTGGGCACAAACCTCAATCATGTCACACTCCCCCAGAGCTGACCCCTCGCTCATTTATCTATTGACTCTGACTCTACTTCACTCACTGTAACAGCAGGGGCTTCAAGCAGCGTGGTGGGACCACAAGGGGAGGGGGAGTATTAGACCATGGTTTTCAGTGCTGGTTGATGTATTAATAATGGATCAGTTTTATATAGTGCTTTTCTTTACATTACATTATTCATTTACTCCACACTCAGTGGTTAAGCTTCTACTGTAGCCACCGTCCTGGGGCAGACTGACAGAAGTAAGACTGCCAGTCTGCGCCATCAGCCCCTCCAACCACAACCAACCATGCATGCTCACACCACTTTCATACAAGGCAATGTGGGTGAAGTGTCTTGCCTAAAGACAACGATTTTTGCCACTGGTGCCCCACTGTGGCACCCAGTCTAGCTTAACTTCTGAGATCTGATGGGGTCAGGTTTTAACAAGCCGGTATAGTCACCTAATGGTAGTTATAAATTAGTGTAGTCAATCTATGGATTTTAAAGGTCCTATATTATGCAAAATTTACTCTTGTGAGCTTTTGGCTATGCTAGAATGTTGTTACCGCATCAGAAACATACCTGGAGTTGTGTTTTGCTTCATTCACACAGGTTTGAGTAATCCTGCTTTTTTATGCTCTGTTCCACCTTGTCATGTAATGAACTGACAGTTTTCAAGGTAACAGCTCCTTTTACCTTTTGTTCAGTAGAGATCGGCAATCCCAGGGCTGAAATGGTCTAAATGGTTCTAGTGAAGGTGTATGGAGTTAAAAACACAGTGGAGCACTTCCTGTATTACCACATGACATCACAAGGTGGAGTGTTTTCTGTGTGAGAAAAGAAGAACTCAGAACTCAGTTTGTGTGTTAAACATGTGTGGTAGAAACAAAACACAACTCTGGATATGTTTTTGATGAGGAAACAAGATTATAACAGGTCAGACAATAGTGTAATATGGACTCTTGAACTTGACGCAGTCTTGATATTGGGTTACTCTTGCTGATTCTTGACATAAACACCATTGGTAGAGCTGTCAGATCCACTGACCCACAGGTTGGAAATACGATTCCAGCTCCCACAGATTAATGCTGTTGTTGTGTCCTTGGGCAAGACAGTTAACGGTGTACACTGGTATATGAATGTGTGAATAGGTGAGTGGTTCCTTGATGTAAAGTGCTTTGAGACCATTTACCATTTGAGTTTCTTTTTGGATTTGCCACAGTTGAAGTTCATTTAAAATACACTTAAAAAGCAAAGTGTCTTTTGTGCTGCTCCAGTGTGAAAAGTTGAAGAACCAGCGCTTAAGAGAAAACCATTTATGGGATTTAAGACGTAGTTTTGTGTCAAAGTGTTTTTCCTGCTGTGAACAAATGCTTTTTTGTTTTAACTCTTACCGTTTGAGAGCAGAAAAAAGGCTGTTTGGTGCTTCATGAAAACCAACACAAACATCAGTCCCAAAAGTGGAGCCAAAAACGTGTTTTTGGTTCTTCATGTTTCCCACTGATCTCATTAAACTGGAACAAGCTTTAGTGCCACCGTATTCAGGCGGTGCTGCAGAATTTTATAATGCTGCAAATTGAAAAAATAAATCTATTTTACAGGGCACCAAATGCATTTTTGAGTTTTTCAGTCAACACAGTGTAAAGGACAAAAGATGTGCTTCGTAGAAATGTTTGCTACAGATTCTGACATTTTTCTGGTTGTTTGGCCCTGGTACTGTATTCAGCATTTCTTTTGTGCAACATCAGATTTTTTTTGCATTGTGCAGAGTATGTATTGTTTTGCAGCACTTGCTTCTCATAGAACACCTGGATTCAATATTGTTGTTTTAAAGGCACACTGTGTAACATTTCTAGTGGAGGTGCAGTATCTATCACAAGGGAGACAAGCAGGTTACAACACTACGCTACATTACAGTTCAGATCTGTGGAGAGTCGCCCCTATTTATAGAAAAAATTATTGGATTTTTGAGCAATAAAAATATCTGTAATGAATAAATGCTAGATGGATATGCCATGGAACATTCCAGGGAAACCAATAGAATCTCCATGGAGACAAATAGGTAGCAGACTCTCAGCCAAAAAAAATTACACAGTGCACCTTTAACTCTTTATTGACTCCCTCCTGATAAGTCTCTGTTTTAGTGTGGCCATGTGAGGCAGGGGTTATAACCCACTTTTCTCATTAGATGAGAAATATTGTATTATCCCAAAGGAAATTAGAGACAATTATTAGCTAATCTATGTTTTCATGCCATCAGACCGATTATGAAATTATCTTGTAGATCACAAACCAATGTGCCAATGCGGAAGAATAAAATAAGACATTTTCCCCTTTTTCTTATAACCTGACTAAAGTGACCCCAATTCAAACTGAATCTGTTTCTGAACATTTTGAGCACAAACTAATGAAGGAACTTTTTGTGAAGCTGAGTCTGTAGTTTTGACCTCTGCTGCCTGATCTCCTCTCAGAGTTTGAAATCTGATTTTACTCTTTGCATAGAACAGAATCTAAGAATAGGTTTAGCTGATGTCTGTAGAGATTGTCTGACAGACAGTAGATTGATTATTTGTCAAAGCTGAAACATATGTCACTAGATTTTTGATTTAGGAGCATATAATACTACTTTAATAGGATCTTTTAAAAACCTAATTACATGTTTTATTTTTGTTCTGGGTTTGGAGTACAATGGCCCAGCCCGTGGACTCTTATGAGGTTAAGTGCAACACAGGGTTGTATCATAGACTGTAATGGACATAGATAACCCACTAGCCGCCACGTTCCAAATAGGAAGTGAGCCTGGTGGCGCTTCCGAATCCATCAACTCTGGAATTTACATTGAAAAATGTTCGCCCCTCTCTTTGTAACTGCTGCTGTGTGAGGTATTTTGGTCTTAAAATGTTTGCATTAATCCTCTCTACAGCATCCTGGTGTTTTTATTTTGCTATTTTTTCCATAAATAAATTCTTATTCCTAATATAGAAGTGGGATTCTAATTCCCTCCTATAGCTGCTAGGCTCAAGGAGCTACGGGAACACTAGAGGTGACGTCACACACCCGTAATCCACGTCTATATACAGTCTATGCGTTAAAAGCTAAAATATCACATAATGTATAGTTGAATCTTAAGTATCAGCATTTTACCACCAGATGGAAGCTTAACCAACACTGTTTCAATTTTGAAATTCTGTCAATATGTTCCCTCAGTACAGTTTTGGCCCAGAGCATTTTCTTGTGACTAACAGACTCCTGGCATCTGTGCTCTGTGTCCTCTGAGCCACTCGGTTCCTCTGAGGGACCAGACAGACTGAATATTCATCACATGGTTTTATATCACCCCCAAACTCCAAACAGGCTCTACTCCTGTCCCATGATGGGCACAGAAGGAAACAGGCCAAAGTCGAGAGCAGATTGAAGGCGAAGAAATCCTGCTCTGAGAGATGCCCAGTCCAAATAAGAGCCACTACTGCTGAGGAGGGTTAGGACAATAAACAATAATGTTTATCGTGAGAATCGCCAAAAAAGAAAAAAGCTACGATGTTTTCTTTTAGATCACTGTTGTTCTCACTCATAACAAAGTACAATTCTAAACTGCCAGCAACTTTAATGTTTTTAAATACTTTATTAAACTTTATTATTACCTTAATCACAATTATTTTGGCCATGATCATTGTGACACCAAATTTCAATATCGTCCCCATTATTCCCCAAAAATTCTACACATACATTCTATACATGGTAAATATGGAGTCCCAAAATGGATTGTTCCAGCTTTCATATATTTAATAATAAGATGATATAGGTATTGCGGCAGGCCTAGTAGTTTTCTCTCTGCTTGGCCATACTGGCTTGTCAAAGTTTGATCTCGTCAGGTCTCAGAGGCTAAGCAGGGCTGGGCCTGCTGGGAAAATCTGGTGCCACAGTGAGGCGCCAGTGGTACTGTCATTGTGTCCTTTGGCAAGACACTTCACCCACATTGCCTAATAAGAAAGTGGAGTGTGTGTGAGTGATGGCGCAGATTGGCAGCCTCGCTTCCATCAGTCTGTCCCAGGGCAGCTGTGGCTACAATAGTAGCTTAGCACCACTGAGTGTGCAGTGAATGAATAATGCTCTGTAAGTCACTTTGGCTGTCATGAAAGGTGTTATATAAAGGCAATGATTAATTCATTAAATAATATGTCTGTATTGTTTTGGACCTACTGTATCCTGTATCCAGTTAAAGGCAACACAGAATTAGTTTTATATCGCTGTCTTTTTCTTGTTTCCCTGGCAATTAATTACCTTACCTCAAATAACTCCACAATCTGAATTGGGAGCATTTTCAAATTCACATCACAACAAAAACACCTACGTTCATCTGTCTTATCGGACAAACTCAGTCGGTGGCGGTGTCTCCTGGGGATATTCTGTTCTCCCGAAGATGAGAAGACATTTTCAATATTCATGCATTTTTCAGGGTGACTGTGAGACAGGGGCTGAACTGCTGGCAACCTTGTGAATCATTGCTTGTGATTGACTGTCAGTATATTTGTGCGAAAAGGGAACAAATTAGATGGTAACGGGGTGACATTTTGAAGTGAGCACTCAAGGCTTGCTCTTATGTTTAGCGTTAGCCATTACCTCCATGTTTTGCTTTTCACATGTCTGTCTGGCTGCCTGCTTTGTTCCATTGTCAATGCAAGGATGGCTAACCTGTAATCTTCTTTGAAAATGTCAGAATCGGTAAATAATGAGTAGTGACTGCCTCCGAGATCACAGCAGAAAAGAAAGCGAGACAGAACATGTAAAAAAAAAAAAAAAGAAAAAGAATTCTTCAGCCTTGTACATTTTATTTGTCGAAAGTGTGAAAAGCAGCATTCTCTACATGAAAAGAGGCAAAACATCAAGTCTTGCCACTCCAGAGTCCTCACAGCAGGGGGCCATGCCTCAGCTGTAATGTTTTCAGATGGAGACCGTGACACAACCAATAACACAGGAAGACTCTGACACTGGTTATACGTTCCCGACTTTTTTAGTCCTCTGCTGCAATGTAAGTTACAACTGTGGTCTTAAAATGGGGTTACTGGAGGGCTGTTGCTAGGGGCATATTTCATCACAACCTGGATTTTTTTTCATTGTAAAGCTGGTTATGTTAGACTTAGGCTATTCCCAGAAAATTATGTTTAATGGGCCTATGTTACGCAGAACTCCTGTAAACTTTAAGCCATGTTAGAATGTTTTTACCTCTTGAAAAACATACTCAGAGTTGTATTTTGTTTCATTCGCACATTTGAGTAATCCTGCATTATTAAGCTGTCTACACCTCACAAAGTCAAAATGCTTTGTTCCACTTTGTGATGTACTGGTAGTTTTCAAGTTAGCAGCTGCCTTTTACATTTTGTTCAGTAGAGATTGACAATTCCAGGGCTGAAATTATCCAGATGATTGTAGTGAAGATGTGTGGAGTTTAAATCACACTGGAGCACTTTCTGTATTACTACACATCACAAGGTGGAACAGTGCATTTTCAGTGCAGTTGAGAGAAGAACTGAATATGCAGTGTAATACCATACTGTGGAACATCTCAGGCAAAGCAATACCACCTCCATGGAGACAAGCAGTTGGTCCTATACCAAACATTTTACCTAAAGCTCTTGTCATGATTGAAGTAGATGACTGCATACTGTTGTGACCAGTTTGGAGTTTAGACATGGTTTAGTCGTGCCATAAGTTGTAACAAATTTCTTGGCAAGTTATGACCTGGTTTACTCCATGTGTTGCCCTTTTCTGACATATATTCAAAGATGTTTTTTACACTAACGCTTGTGCGACTGAAATCCTCCACATATATTATACATGCAGTCTCGCTCTGTGTGATCCCGCTGTTTGCATGACACTGCTCTGATGAATGCGGCTGCCATTTTTTAGCTGTGGCTGGCTCACGGTGTAAGTCACTCTAAGTACGACTTCAGTGCTCCAATAACTCAAAATAAAAAGACCACGCTTGAGCTGCAGTGCACTATGGGTAAAAAATGACTATAGCTAAAAAGATTGTGAAACTGTGGCAGGTGGAGAGTTATCAGTCGACTAATGACATAAAGGGGAACTGTGAAGAAAACATGGGCATTAGAGGTTTATTTATGGCTTAGGCGTTTTGAATGATTTTACAGCAGAAACGTGGTGTTTTTTTATGATGAATATTCACCAAGCTCATACCTGAATGACAAAAGATGTGTCTGTTCCGAAAATATTCTCTAACAACCCAACAGTCTATAGATAGATAGATAGAGATAGATAGATACTTTATTAATCTCCCATAGGAGAAATTCGGGTGTCCGGCAGCACACACAATCATTCAAATAATCACATACATAAATAGATAATGCTAAAAAATAGATAAAAAGTAGTTATAGTTAGTAAGTAGTTAAGTAGATATAGTTGTGTAGGAATTATAGAATTATTCAAATAACAATGTTGTTACTTTTGAAACATTTATACTATTTTGATGTTTAATTCAACCATGTATATATGAAGGTGCACCACCTGGCAATGAGTCTATTGTTTTCTTATCCAAGTTGCGTTTATTCAATTCCACTTGTTTTTATTGGAAAGCTTTAAATCCTTATGCCTGTTTTAATTTCGTCCACTTGAGGGCACTAATTATTGGTTTGTTTCTATGTTGTTGTGGATCTTGTGTTGTGGCCCCTTTAAGAAGGTGAGTGGTTTTGTTAATAGGTCATTTGACTCTAAAATCAGGAAGTTCTGTCAAAGCATGCCTCTGAGAAGTGTTTTCATCCAAGTTAATCCAGACACATCTGCATACATCTTTGGTAACATCGTGGGTATGTAACTGCTTGTTATAATATCTCCGATAGAACATAATTATTTTATGCAAAACTGTCAAATGTTAAGTGATTTAAAGAGACATTTATATGTTTGATTTCATGGTTACATTTCAGTGCATTTCATTTCAAGTTGAACATGACAAAAAGCTCAAACTTGTGTAATACAATATACAGTCAACTTGTAATTTAACTCACTATATTTATTTTATTGTGTATTGTGTACATGTTAAGGGGGCACATTGTGATTATTTTTCATGTCTATGTTTCAGTTTCACCTTTTTTTGTTAATAAGCTTGTGAACTCTAAGATACCTGTCTTTAGGGTCAAAGAAGGAGTTCAGCCGTCTGTCTAGTTGTATTTAGAACATCCGTACTGTGGAACATTCCAGGCAAAACACTGAATCACCATGGAAACAAGCAGGTGACGTCAGTAAGCTTACATTGTGCACCTTAAAAAATAAGATTTAAACGTGGGTCATGTTTTTGCAAGCAAGGCCATAAACAACATGCAACAGTTCTCATCATTTTGGACATATAAAAATCACCATCTCTCACAGAACCGCAGGGAAGAAGAAAGTGCCCAAAAACCTTCAGTAAACACCGAAAATCATAAAGTTTTGTCTCTTTTCAATGTCGCTCCATCCTTCTCCTTCAAACATAAACTCAGACAGAGGCTCATTTGGTTTGGTGTGGTCCTGCTGTTAGTCCCGCTGCTAAAAGATGAGCTGCTAACATCAGGCATACGCCACTCACTCTCCAGCCAAAACAAATGACCCTATGTGCTCATAATACCAATGGGTGCTTTTCAGTTGTGGATAATGTCCACTAGGAAAACATGCTAATATCGAAATGTGTATGCAAACTCTATTATAGACTTGTTTTTGTATTTCAAATGATGTCTTCTGGGAAAATCAGAGAAAGTGAAACAACAGAAGAAGAGAAAAAAGATGCAGTTAGACATTTAGTGCATTTGTTTAAAGGGCCCATAGTATTCCATTCCATCTGGTCTATGTTATACTAATGTATCATCATCAAAAACATACCTGAAGTTGTGATTTGTTTTATTCACATGTTTAACACACAAACCCTGCACATTTAGGCTGAGAGAGTGTTTACACTGAAATGAATCACCGTATCAACATACGTTGTGTCTGGATCACTAAAAACGCTAGTCACATGACTAGGCTGGCGTCACGTTGTCATGACATCACTACACCACGTGGGCGGTAAAAACAAGGAGCGTATCTGAAGTTGTTGTAGTTCTATGGAAATTGCAGCAGTTGATTCCGAGGCGAGGAAGATGGCAAGTGTGTCTTTTCATGAACCAACGCTGTTTCGTGTTTGTCTAGGGTTTGTTTAAACTTTTCTGCAATAGCGTTGCACACCCGATGTCACAAACTAAGCGAATCAGGAAGGTGCAAGTCACAGTGGCGCGGTCCAAAAAGAACGGCAACTAGAGCCCTCACGTCAGTGTATCAGCGTATTTAGCATTTTCATGTTTTTGATGAGGTAGCAACATTATAACATGGCTTTAAACTCAGATGAGTCAATTTTGCGTAATTTAGTCCCCATAGGTAGAATAGAATATAGAATCTTTATTTGTCATTGTAACAAATACAGCAAAATTAAGTGCATTCCTCGTTCAGTGCAAAGGAAATAAAATGATAAAATAGTAAAAAGATACAAATATACAGACACTATGTACAGTACATAAAAAGTGCCTAACAACCTCAGATACCCACACATGTCCCAGCCGCACACTTCCACATTTATAAATGTAAAAACTATGCTTTAGTAAACTAATGGCTGTTGGGTAAATACTGTTTTGTAGTCTGTTTGTCCTGGTGTTTATGGACCTGTATCTCCTGCCTGATGATAGCAGTTCAAATAGTTTGTGACCGGGGTGTGATGGGTCTTTCAGGATGGATTTAGCCTTACAGAGGCAGTGGGAACTGTGCAGCTCATCCAAAGAGGGAAGAGGGCAGCCGACAATGTTCTGTGCTGCCTTTATGACCCCCTGGAGCATTTTCCTCAGTGCCCCAGAGCAGCCAGGGAACCACACACAGAGACAGTATGTTAGTATGCTCTCAATTGATTGACAGAATGTCACCAGCAGCCTTTGAGAGATGTCTCTGCTGGGCCTTCTTCACTAGCCCAGTGGTGTTGATGCCCCAGGACAGGTCATCCCTGATATTAACTCCCAGGAAGCAAAAGTCAGATACCCTCTCCACACAGACCCCCTCTATCATCAGTGGCTGGAGAGCTGTCTTTTTTCCTCCTAAAATCCACAACAAGACCTTTGGTCTTGGCTGTGTTTAGAAGCAAGTTGTTGGCTCTGCACCACCCCACCAGACGCTCCACCTCGTCCCTGTAGGCAGACTCATTCCCCTTGGAGATAAGGCTGACTACTGTGGTGTCATCTGCAAATTTGATAGTGGTGTTACTGACATGGGCAGGGGTGCAGTCATATGTATAAATGGTGTAGAGCAGAGGACTTAGCACACAGCCCTGCGGTGAACCAGGGCTGAGGCTGAGGGTCATGGAGGTATGATGGCCTACTCGTACTCATACTAGGTAAATTTGTCCTTTACAGTTGACCCAGTTCAGATACAGCGGTTGCATGTTATAACCTTAATTTTTGTGAGCGATTTCAACTCTGACCGCCTCAAACATTGTGGTGTTTGAATGGTGATTGGTGGTCGGATGTTGTTGGCCAATGAAAAGTAGATTTTTCTCCACAGTTCGTATCTGTCTTTTATCTTTATCTGTGATTGGCATGTCATGTTTCTGTAAGCCAATATCTGTTAGCCCCAGAGTAACTGTAGCACTGCTGTAGCTCAACACCCAGTATGGAGCATCACTAAATGATCAGTTAGACAGTCTGAGTGTCCTAAAAACGCTGCATTTATCATATAACATATTATTTATTGGTTGAAATCTGTTGTAAACTCTGTGTCTTGTCTGTTATTCTCCAAACTTTAGCCACAATTATAGACAGGTATTTTGTAGAGATAAGTCGATATGTATTGGTTGATATAACGGGCCAGTATTAGCACTTTTTAATGAGTCGGCTATTGGCCTTAAAATCTGCTTCCTGTAGAATCCACATGATGCTTCAGAGATAACTGCACAAACCATGACTACTTTGCCCTCTTATAGGTTTATGATTTAAAAAGGATGAGTTTGTTCATTTATATTACATTTGGGTAAAATAATAAAAATCAATCCTACTTACTGGCCCAAAAATATCGGCAGAGCTTATCGGCCATCGGTTTCTCTGGAGTCTAAATACTCATCAGTATCGGTTTCAGCCATGAAAAAAACTCATATCGATCAGTCTCTAGTATTTTGACATCTTAATCCTGAAATCAAACCTGGGACTATCTTGCAGGTATTTGATCATTTGTTCTACTTTGCCACATTGCCACTATCCAATTACAGTTCACTATTCATGAATGGGATATTTCCATTGGGACTTTGATACAATAACACCATATTGTGTAAGATTTCAGCTTATATGATTTATTACACCATCTTGCCTTATTGTAAATTCAAACTGGTTGCATACTGGAAGACTCTGCCCTGCTCCCAGAAGTTCCCTGCAGCTAGCATGGCGTTGACAAGGCTCTCTCCCCCTCAGCACCTTTCATCGTCATCTTTCGTCGAGATATTTGTGTGATTTATGCAGAGACAGTGCGCCATGACAGAAAATGCCTTCCGTGAATCCGCCTCATGTCCATTTAGCTACAAACTGGCGCCGTTTTATCACCATCTACGCGCCGTGAGAAGGCTCTGCTCCCGGTGCGATAAAGCATGTGGAAGGGGATCCCATGGTAGTCTCCTCAGCTCTGTCCCTATAGACCTAACGCACTCAAGGCTGTAATGAATTCTGATACACTGTATGATTACACTGTAAAGAAAAAAATAACGTTCTTATGATGGCATATATCAAAGAGAGCATGTTTACATTGCACAAATCACTGATCGCTGCAGATTCACAACTCGGTTTTCTCCTTATCAAAGGGAATAAAATACATACAGATTTTTATATATTAAAGGAATATTAAAATAACAATAGCACACTGTAAATGCTTTGATATGAGTTATTGGAGATTACAAATCGTTCGCTATAGGCTGTTTGAAGGGAGCCAAAGACGGGAAATGAAACGCAGTCTACCACTTTAATGTGCTTCTGAAATCCAAGAACAATGTATTTCACTGTCACAATGCAAGCATAAAGCTGAAGTAGAGCTGTAATGGCTGTATTTGTAATTTGAATTTCAAGTAGAAATATACATAACATACTATGTTAGCGCTCTTGGGTGAGTTGGGGGTTTTGAAGTGATTGGATGAAGTTCTAACATCTTTTTTATATAGTCCTGTGTTTGTCAAACTGTGGTGTAGGGACTGTTTGTGGTTCTTCAGTGTGTCTGGCTTCATTAGACCACTTGTTTTACTTTAAAGATCACTGTGCAACTTTTCTAGTGGAGGTTCTGCTACCTACTTGTCTCCATGGAGATGTTATTGCGTCGCCTGGAATGTTCCAATGTTTGACGTAAAACATGTACATCTAGCATTTACTCATTACAGTTTTTTGTTGCTCAAAAATACATTAATTCCTAATAACCTTTCCATGGAGACAAGCAGGTGGCGGACCCTAGAAATGTTACGCATTGCACCTTTAAGTTGGTTTATGGTCTGTTTTAGTTCTAGTTCAGTCCCAGAACTTGGTAAGTCTTTGTTTTACACTAGTTCAGTGATGGTTTAGCCCAGTGGTTCTCAAACTTTTAAAACTAAGTACCACCAATAAAAATGTAAGTAGTATATAAGTACCACCAATAAAAATTTAAGTAGTATATAAGTACCACCAATAAAAATTTAAGTAATTTATAAGTACCACCAAACTAGAGCTAAACCAGATCTCAAATAGGACTACAGTAGGTCTAAATGTGGAATATATTTTAAGTTAACTAACTCCTGAACTGAAAACGAATCTGTGAAACACCAGAAGAAACTTGTGCTCATTTTAGAATTTACTTAATCCCAAATTAATCCTGTGTAGTCCGGAATTTGATCCTTTTCATCAATTTTCTCAGGTACTTGATAAAACAATTCTGCTCATGATGGTTTAAAGAGCCCATATTATGCTTTTTTCAAATACTGTTGTTTCTTTATCACAAACATACCTGGAGTTGTGTTTTGTTTCAGACACAAATGTTTAACACACAAACCCTTTTTTTCTCTCAAACATCGGTGATATCGTGTGGTAATATAGGAAGTGCTCCACTGTGTTTTTAAACTCCATACACCTTCAGCAGAATCATTTGGATAATTTCATCCGTGGAATTGCCAATCTTTACTAAACAAAAGATAAAAGTTAGCTGTTAACTGAAAATCTCTTCATTACACCACAAGGCAGAACAGAGGATTTTGAGCTTTGGAGATGAAGAACAACTAATAAAGTTAAAAATGTGTGGATGAAACAAAACACAACTCCAGGTATGTTTTTGAGGAGGTAAGTGTATTGTAACATGGCTTAAGCCTCACAGGAATACCTTTTGTGTACTATAGGACCATTAAGTGTTGGTTGTGGATAGAATATACAATGTTTCGTCTGCTAAAAATAAAAGTTTACTTTCAGTATCAACAACACATCCCTCTTGGACTGTGTGTGATTGTTTATGAGCAGTTTTGACAGAGTGTGAACAATGGGCCAATGCTTCATCTTTTTTGTGTAAATCATTCTTCATCTTTAACTTCAGTCAAACTGCTGAGTTTCCTGTAATTTAGATTGATTTGTTTACAATGAATCAACAATAACAAAATGTTCGGTCAACACTGCAGACTTCTAAATAAATTACTTCCTGCTAATTTAACTTAAAGGTGCATTGAGTAACTTTTCTGGTGGAGGGTCCGTCAAATGCTTTTCTCCATGGAGATGTTATTGCTTTGTCTGGAATGTTTCACAGTATGGCATTAAACCTTTCTATCATCCTGGTGACAAACCAAACGGAGTTACAGGTCAGATCTGTGGAGAGGGAACCCCGCTCAGACTCAGAATACCTGTTGGTATTTCTGAGCTAAAACAACCTGTAACTGAAAAGTTTAAGGTAGTTGTTGAATGTCATACTGTGGAATATTCTAGGCAGAGCAATGACGTATCCATAGAAACAAGCAGGTGACAGCCTCCACCAGAAAAGTTACATAATGCAGCATTGAGTAGCTTTTTGCACAATGCATTTCTGTCATGTTATTGCCCTGAATCAGCTTCAAAATCTCCTTTGCTAACAGTAAAATGCATCTAAGCCTGTTACAATAACACATTTTGAAGCTCAATATATTTCTACAGAGATATGATAAACAATAATGATGAAATTATTTTAAGTCACTGATACAAAAAAATAATGCATGGTGATGCTAGTAAACCATTTTTAAATATACAGTATCATTAGGAGGCCTGAGCTACAACAAATTAGTAGCAGAAACCAATAATTAACCAAGACTTTTACATCTGAAATCTTATTGTATTATAACAAAAATAACACAAATCTCCTCACTTTTACAAAGAAATTGTGCACATGATAAATATAGAGCCTCAAAATATTCCAATCCAGCTTTAATATATGGAGCCGCAAGTCGATATGAAGAGTTTAATAGCAAAAACAGATATGACAGTTTTGAAAAACTGCCAAAAAGATGTTTTCTTTTTGTTACCATGTAGAGGGATAATCAGTTACAATAATGTACGGTGGATTTTATCTAAAAAGGATGGAATAGTATTTTAAAGGTACAATAACTTATTGATTTGTGGGGGCATCACATTCTTGTTTCTGTGATTATGTAACTGGTCCGTCTTACATTTATTCAATTACAGGTGGTTTTATTGCTCAAAAATACCCAGGGAAACAGGCATTCTGACTGTGAGCGGAGTCGCCTCTCCACAGATCTGACCTGCAACTTGACCTGGTTTGGTGTCCATGGTTATACAGAAAGGTTTAAAGCCATAGTGTGAAACATTTCACACAAAGCAATAACATCTCCATGGAGAAAAGTATTTGGCAGACCCAGCAGTAGAAAAGTTACACAAATGCACCTTTTGACAGCAGTAAAATACATTTGACTTTTGAAAATATTATTATACTAAGAGTAAAACCTCTTTTTCAAATGGCACATCTGTTTTTTGCGAATTAACTCATCTGGCACTTATTGTGACAGGTCTAATTTCTAATTCAGAGGAGCTCCTTGGAGTTTTAGCTGTAATGTTATGTCCTTGTCCAGACTCTTTGTTTTTCACACCTGTCTAATTCCATCTCTCCAAATAAAACCACTATCGCACCTTCAGCCAAAAATAGACTGGGACACGCTGCCTACACATTTTAATTAATTTGTTACAGTTGGTTTTACTGCCAGGATTTAAGCTCTTGATGTTACTACATGTTACTATTTTTGCTCATTTTTGCGCATCAACATAATTGGTCTCAAAATTCCAATTTGTGCCAATAGGGTTTTGGCAAATCACAAATGTGTGTGGGAATTACACCAGATGTTTCCCTGCTAAGAGTCCTATTAATTCTATATAATTATTTAGAACAGGGAAGGTTGGATGCAAAAGACTGTGCCAGGTTTGTAGGTTCAAGCTAGTAACTTTTTTCAGTTCAAAATAACTAAACTAGGTCTAATCCAGCTCAAATTGAAGACTCTAAACTAGTGTCGATATTAGCTTTAAATATCTGTCGATACCCGATATCAACCAATACCCATGCAGAGATAATTTTAAATAAAATAAAATAAGAAAAAAAAAGATGTGATGTAAAAGATGTTATGTAGCTGTTATTTCTCTCTCAAGTAACAAAACAAATTAGTATAAATAAAAATTCAATCATTATGACACTTTCTGTGCCAATTATGACCAGTACATAGTCTTATTACATAGATTTACAGTGTATGCCAAACCAGAATATATCGACTGAATCGATATTTGGCAACCGATATCCAATCCAACAAATTTTTCAGTATCAGTGCAGTTATTTGATTCTAGTATCGGATCAGGATATTTGTAGAATACATTTTTCTTTTGCGTCTAAACCAGTGCAAACCTGGTTCTAAACCAGAATTAAACCTAGTCTAGCTCTGTCAAATTGAGGACTTTAACAAAATACTTTCACCTACACTTATTGGACCCATACCACAGTTTGCTCAACTTATTTCTTCTCGTTGATTTCAGAGACATTTTAACATAATAGTAATTTGTAGTAGTACCAAAATCCAATCAGTCATTCCCCAGAGCAGTGACTTAACACTAAACATCCTGTTGTTGTTTTCAATTTCCTAAAACACAGTAAACTCGGTGGGAGCTGTGAAGTGACAGGCTTTTAATGTGTTCACAGTGAGACAGAGGGACAAGGTGCTGTGTGAGAGTCATTACTCTGACGGATGCAACACTGAGAATGCCAATCAAACTGGGCTACCTTTGTGAAAACTGATAGAGCGAAATTAATATGCATTCGTTTAGTGTATTTATGTGGTACAATATTGGATTTTTAAAACTTTTTCTGTAATAACTACTGTAATAAGCTCTATACTTTATGCAGATTTTGATCTCATGGTGACGCACTTGTTTAGTTTGTTTATTTGGTTCCATCATGTGGCCTTATACCATTACGTATTACAATCCAAGACTGTTCTTTGTAGGGATACGAGCTCAAATGAGTGTCTGGTTTTACAAATGATTAATATCTGGGTGCTGGTATTTTTGACAACCCGTTATTTAATGGCTTCTTAAAATATTTTGGTCTCCTCTGTCAAGTTATTATCATTAAAAGGCTGTTATTTGTAATATACAAAATGGGGTGGAACAAAAATCTCGAATTTAGTGGATAAATAAAACAGGACAAATCCTCAGTTCCCAGTATTTTCTCATTAATACAAAATGAAGTGTGCTCATGAGGACTCGCTGTTGATCTGCTGCTTCACTGTTTGTGTTCAGGGGATTTAACTCCAGGGAAATAGAAATAAAAATGATGAATTCTTCTAAATTGAAACATTCAGAAAAAACACAATTTCAGGATTTTTTCCCCTTCCGTTTTAATGAAAAAGTTGAAATTGTTTCATTCTCTGCAGGCACAAGACTGACTGATTTTTCATTTGGAGATGTTTTATTGTGCTTTGAGTGAATACTAAACAGAAACATGCACGTCTGATCTGATTCTGAAGCTTCATATTTAGATTTCCCCAAAATAGCACACTTTTATGGAGAAGTGTTGCTGGCACAATTCTGAGAGACCATTAACTATGTCCAAATGTACTGTGTGGGACGAGTGAGCATTTAGGACTGAAAGAGCTCAAAAACATTGTTTGTATAATGTTACATAATGCAGGAGCTATAGTCTCTTTGTGTAAGTAGTATGCACTGCTTTGAATACATTAGGTCTGGTACTGATAATGTTTAAAGGTTTTATATGACACAGAAATGACTTTTGTGAGCTTTAAGCCATGTTAGAATGTTGTTACCTCCTCAAAAACATACCTGGAGTTGTGTTTTCAGAATCAGAATCAAAATCAGAATTTATTTTATTCATCCGCAATGGGAAATTTTCTTTGTTACAGATGCAACCGACCAAGAACATGTAATTAGAATCAAGTTTTCAAAAATAAGATAAGATAAATACAATAAGATAAAAGATAAAAATAGTTCTCTCTCAAAAATTATTTACATCAGTGACATATTTACATCTATACACATGTTTGAGCAGGGAAATTGGATTTTACAGTAACATCCAATACAGTACAGTTTTGGTTTATTCACACATTTGGGTAACCCTTTATTATGAATCTGTCTGCATTTACAAAGCTCAAAATGCTCTGTTCCACCTTGTGATGCCATGAAGTGATAGTTTTCAAGTTAACTGCTATCGTCAACCTTTAGTTCAGAGATGGGCAATTCCAGGGATGAAATTACCCCAAATTCTAAAGGCAAACTACAGGAGAATTTGGCCAAATTTAGCTACAATTTGCTTCACCCTGATTTTGGGGAGGCATGACCCGACTTTGTGCCTTCATGTGCAATTTTAAACCCACTGCGCTCCTCATATGTGTGATGTCAGTGTGACTCTGAGCTACAGCAACGGCAACAGTGACGGTACCGACAGGCAGGCGCAAGATACAAACTCAGCAGTATTTTCATTCATATAATCCAGAGAATTTGTCCTCCGCAAATAATCGGGGTGAAGCTGCAGATTAGCGATAGTGACTGTACTTCCTGTGTATATTATCGTCAACCTTCTGTGCATTAAAAATCACGTATATGAAGTATTGCACCACATTTAACGAATAATAATGACTTGCATGTAAACTAGAAGTGCAATGCTCTGACCTTTTGGATACTTAAGAGTCTCAAAGCGAGTGGTTTACTCTAGACAAGAAATAACTGAGGTGAGGTGTGCCCAAAACTTTTAAGCCATATCCCGCTGCAGTATTCGCAATTGGAGATTTTAAAGCTCATAAGATTCTCCTTGTGTCTGTGGCGAGTGCTTTTTGTCACACGTTTAAAAATAGTTTAAGACCAAAAAAATCCTGTAATAAAACTCAACTCCAGGTTTTTGACGAGGAAACATTATGACATTAGATTTAAAAAAAACAAAAAAACAACAGCCACTGTGTATTATGGACCCTAATGAAACTAATGCGTTCATTCATTCATTAGTAGTTGCCCCATTTGTAGCTTAGACACTACTATGGCGATGATGATCAAATGTCCAATGTTAATTTGATTTCTTTCTATTTTTGGTCTGTGGAAAAAAGAAAATTCTTACCTCTCAGTCAGTTTTATGTTTCACACTTGTCTTGACACCAAATTAATACTCATGTACAGGAACGCTTTATGATAAATTTCCTGTCTGTGGACTAGATCTGATCAATACCTATTTGCCAGAACACCCTCGGGAATTAATTGAAATGGACCAAACCAAGTGCAGTAAAACCAGCAGAAGACTATTATGGAGGGGCCATTTCTGTGAACTATGTCTCACAGTGGGAATGGAAAACATGAAGCGCGGACACATTTTGATGGTGACTTTAGGCAGTGGATTTTCTGTGCTGTTACTGGGTGTGTGTGTGTGTTTTCAGATTTGTGCTAGCATTTTGTCTGTTCTCTGTTGCGAGGCTGGACATTTTTCCTCTGATGAAATGTTTTGGTGCACAATAATGTCCAACAAGCTTAGTTCAGCTTGTTATTTCTGTGGCCCATGACTCTAGTTCAGTCCTTTAGTTTTTTTTTTTACCAGTGTCTGCCTTTGCTGTAGTGGCCGCACTGAGGTTAACCATGGTGAAAAGTTTCATTAAATTAGCATACCATAAGCCTTGCTCATTTGTTAAAGGAGACATATTATGCAAAATCCATTTTTAACTTTTAACCATGTTGCAGTTATTTTTCCTTTTCATTTACCCACTCAGAGTTGTATTCAGAGTGATTCATGCATGTTGGAGTAATCTTTGTTCTCATAACTCCAAGATGCCATTGCTCCAGAATTCACATTTTCTCCTGCTCCATATACTTGGATCTCCAATGGCCAATGTCCAGCAGCGTTGTGGAACCATTGTGAGACACAGTAAAATAATTCTCTGCTTGCTGCTGTGAACTGTAGATATCCATAAGGTTCCATTTTCAACCAGAATTCAGCCGACCCACAAAATGTGAAGGTAAACTTATGTCTAATGTTTGATTTTATTTTCAGGACATAGACTTTTATAGGCTTAGATGAATGATTTGAATGAATAAATTGGTCAGTCAACAAATAGTTTTCCCACTTTTTCTACTAGTTTTCTACTTTTCCCACTGCATCTGAAGGATGTCAAATCTTGTTTAAAACTATTGTGTACAATTTTCCCATGACATATGGGATTTGCGGAATTTATTGTGCAACCCCCAATCTGAAAATCTCTGTCATAGATTATAAATATATGGCAGACACATCCATATAAGCATGATAGGTTTTCTTTAATATATTGTTTAGTTTTCTTATATTTCATTTGACAGTGATAATAAGTAGGAAAAGTTATGTTAAACATGATAAAGTAAAGATGATTCATCTGTAATATGACACACCCCAATCTGTATGAAAACAGTAAAATACATTTCTTAAATGTTTTCACTGTTCCTGTGGTGAATGGTGGTGAAAATGGTCAGATCTGTCTGTCATAGGCCATTGGTGCAATGTTTAAAATATTTTAATATTTTTGTATATCGCTTTTCCATCTTCAAGGGACTCAAAGCGCTTTACATCAAAGAACCACTCCACCCATTCACATTTGATTTTTTTAACATTTGCTAGATTAAATAGTTTATAACAAGATGTTAATTTGCTGTGCATCGTCCACTTTTGAGTCAGCTTCCTGCAAAGTTAATTCGTCAATGTCATGCAGTGTTTTATAATATGTTTACCATCATTTGTGTCTGTATGACTCCACTAAATCTCAAACAGCAGTGTGGGTATTATAGATCTGTGAAGGACATAACTGCCATATTATAAGATCAAGGGATTGTCTTAATTAAACATCATTAATCCACAGACAGCGATGGACCAGCAGCTCTCCTCTTCCCGATTCACTGTCAGCTCACAGTTCATTCAGCCAATAACAACAAGCGTCTGAGCTCTGGTATATGGTTTATTAGCAAACGCAAGTAAAATTTAAGAGTTCACAAATTAGTGTGAGGTCACTTTTGAAAGGACAAGTAAATAGCTATCATTGTGGTTAAGCACAATGGTCAAACATTTTTTGATTCCTGAGTAAAAAATAAACCCAGGTCAAGTAAAGGGCTTAATTGGAAGAAAGAATCAGATTTTATCAGCAGAACATGTATTAGTCATCAGCACACCAGTGGGATATGTGGCAGAAGACCTTCATGATGAAGGCCTTGTCCACACGTAGCCGGGTATCTGATAAACCGAAGATGTTTTGCTGCGTTTTGACCTGTCATCCACACGAACACGCATCAAAAACGAGTATTCAGGGAAAACTCCGGCCAAAGTGAGGATTTTTGAAAACTCCGTTTATGCCTGTTTGTGTGGACAGAGATAACTGAGGTTTTGTGTTTTAAAACGTCACTGTCTGCGCCAAAAAATATGAATCTGCCCTGACGTCAAACGTGCGACCTTTGTGTAGGCGACTGCAAAAGTCAAAGCAGACTATGGATCGGAGTCGTTTCTTGAGAGCTGTGGTAGCATTAATTATTGTGCAGGTGCTATGTACAGGTTTAATTGCAGAAGTCCAACTACTGCTCCAAGAGCAATAAGATAAGTTTAGGCGGAAGTGACGGCGAAGTGAGGGCTCAATGGAAATAACGCCATCTACAGGTTTGGAATGCGTATGAATGTGGTTGAAAA
This sequence comes from Odontamblyopus rebecca, assembly GCA_030686955.1. Classification (NCBI taxonomy): domain Eukaryota; kingdom Metazoa; phylum Chordata; class Actinopteri; order Gobiiformes; family Gobiidae; genus Odontamblyopus; species Odontamblyopus rebecca. Next base: position 16,121,210 of record CM060670.1, on the reverse strand, counting down.
CGCAGATGTTCGGTTATGTGTAGAAGGTATTTTTTTCGAAGACGAGGTGGTGTGGATAAAACTATTTTTATAAACGGAGGGGGGGAAATGTTCGGTTTTAAAAATACCCGGCTACATGTGTACATGGCCGAAATGAACTGTTTTTTTGCATATTCATGTGGACTGCAAGAGGCTCACTAAGGAACTAGCTGTGGACATTTGAGATGCTACAGGCTTTTTACACCGTATGTGACAGCAAACGTGGCAGAAGGCCATTCAGAGGAAATACTTGAAGATTTTCCAGAGGAAACACTTTGCGGGCATGAACCATTTCATCACCAACTCAAACAGCAGCGCAGAATAAGAATGAGGTCTTTCCTGTTGTGTTCACCTGGACACTGCAGTGATACTTTTGGCTCTTCCTCTCCTTAAACTGCCTGAGACACAAAGGCGACTGAGAAGTACAGTGTAAATGCTGCAGCAGCAAAACTTGAATTTTCCTCAGGATCAGTCAAGTACATTTTTCAATTTGATCTTCAGTTTAAAGTTGAAGGGGTCTGGGCAGTGTGAGATCATGGATACACTGTCTGTGGTCCCCATTTTGAGGCCAAGCAGAGGCGGAGCTGTCAGAGGCTGCTGACAGAAAGCTGCACTAGCTCAGTGACTCTGTTACCACATCTACTCTGACTCCCTGACTCGCTCAGGAGGGCGGGGCTATGGTGCTTCATTTGCTGCTTGTACTGAAGACTCTGGCAAGCACGGCCAAGGATCTGAACTATTGGGGACGAGCCTCAGACTTACCCGTGGTCTGACATGATCAAATACATGTGTATTCAGAAACAGTCACAGTGGAATGTGGAACCTTTGTCTTCACTCAAACTAGGGGTGGGCGATATCTCGATATTTAAAATATATCGAGATATTTTTGAAACTCGATATGAATTCTGACATATCGATATATCGCTATAATGCTTATGTTTACTTCTGGTTTTGCCGCTTTGCTTGTTTTGCCTTGTTTGTGCCGCGCTCGCCTCCGCCTCCTGCTTTTGTCCCCCGAGCTCCTCCGCGGAGCCCGGAGCTGGCCGCGGACTAAACCAGGACTAGGACTAAACCAGGACTAAACACGGCCGCAAAGCCCGGGGCTCGGCCACGGACTAAACCAAGACTAGGACCAGGGCTCTGCAGTGCGCCCATTTCACTTGCATTTGCAAGCAAATATTTCGTTGTGCGAACGTGGAAAACGAAAGAGGCGCATCTGTGCGAGTGCTTCTGCAGCCACAATAAGGAGCTGCGCACAGACGTAACGTGACGAGTTAAACTTTCTAAATGCACCTTTCCCAGTGTGAGTGCAACCACATGACACCTCCGACCGCGCACGACCCCAGTATACGAGCTCCGCGTGTGGCCGATATCACTCATACGAACAAACTCCGCTTCAAAACACACCCACGCCCCCTTAAACGAGCAGCGCACCGCAGCAGGACCCACACCTGTCCCACCACACAGACACCCCTGTGCCGCTGGACAAAGCGAGAGCTTTAGCTTTGGCTTGTATTTTTTCCTGTAAAGATATCGAGATATATATCGTATATATAGCAAAATATATATTTTTGGGTCCATATCGCCCAGCCCTAACTCAAACTAATGAAACAATAATCATGAATCACCAAACATGCTGATTTTGTATATTTTACAAGGCCAATCCTTACAGTGGGAGTATGTTTTATTTTATTTTAGAGCACACAGTTTAAACTCCTCATCTAATTAGATCCTATAGGCAGTTTTCTTTTCTTAATACAACCTTGATTCAATGTTGTAGCCTTCCTCTTGTGAAATATGTAACATTGCTCACTACCGCTCAAGGCCTACTTAATTATTTCTTCATGAAGAATAAAAAAAAACATTAAAGAAAGTTTGATAGTGGACATTTGTGATGAAGCCTGCGGATGTACAGTAGCTTTCTCCCATTCGGGTCACTGACTATAAGAGCTGCTAACAGTGCTGAAATGAACTTGCTGATGAAGCTATAGTTAAGCCCTGATAAGCTGAGGGCCCTGGACACTTCTCTGTTCACTGCTACTCTATGTGTCCTCAGGGGCTCCTCTGAGAGCCTGATGCACTGTAGACCCTAAGATGCCATCTGGTTCAGCCAAGGCTTTGTATTCTGAAAGCTTTAAGGCATATAGGCTACATGTGTGTTACTAATCTATACGCATCATCATGGGAGATTGACATGAGCTTTTGAACAAACTGTTAAATTATATTTGCCATCAGCACACATTCAGTTCTTATATTTCCTTTAGAAAGTATCATTTAAGTTTCAAATAATATCTAAACAATGTCTCTTGAGCTGCATATCTTAAGTTTTTGTCAGTACTTGGAAGGCATATTATACTAAACTAAAATAACCATGATACAACATTGACTACCAGGAATAAACAAGGGCCAATGAATGAATGTGTTTATATGTTTGTGTGTGTTTAATCAACCTGCTGAGGATCATTTTAATTATTGTCCAAACTTTATTCTGCTTATATAATCTGTTTTTCCACATCCTGCTTTTTGCCTTTTAGGTTTCATTTGATTATCACAGAAGTTGGAGCACTGGAAGAAAGGAAGGAGACGTGATGTGACAGATCATCGACTCCATGTCATTCACAAATCCAGGTAAGGTGTTGTTCTTTCTCGTATACGTATGTGACATGCTCTAACTGGGGAATACTGCAGCTATATATAGTATTAAGATCTGATAAAAGTGACACATTACGGCAGTTGTAGAAGGTGACGCCTGTCTTTAAACTGTCTTATAACCATATAAAAATATGACATCTTGAGCTTCGCAAATGCTGTTATTTACGTCTTATTGCCTTGGATACATCCTTACAATTTCACATATGAAGTCATCAAGTCATATATAATCTTTTGGCATATATCTAATGGCATGTTGTGGTTGAAAGGCTCTACATCTCATGTAAAGCTGCATGGCTTTTAGACAAAATCTGATTGCTATTTTTCATGAACCGTGATTGTGATGTATGTTTAAATGTCCTATATTATGCAAAAAAAGACTTGTGAGATTTATGCCATGTTATAATGTTGTTATCTCATCAAGAACATGGAGTTGTTTTGTTTCATGTTTGAGTAATCTTGGTTTATCACTGTCTACATCTCCAAAGCTCAAAATGCTCTGTTCCACCTTGTGATGTCATGAAGCAGTAGTTCTCAAGTTAACAGCTACATTTCACCTTCACTTCAGTAGAAATGGACAATTCCAGGGATATAAACATCCAAATGATTCTAGTGAAGGCGTATGGAGTTTAAAAACACAGTGGAGTAATTCCTGTATTGCCACATGACATCACAAGGAGGAACAGTGTTTTCTTTTCTTTTAAGAGAAGAGCTCACCCTAAATCTACAGGGTTTGTATGTAAAACATGTGTGAATGAAACAAAACATAACTTTGAGTATGTTTGTGATGAGGAAACAACATTATAACATAGATCAGAACATAGTGTACCACGCTCCCTTTACAGAGTACATTTTTCTGATCTGATGATCACGTGTGTGCTAATCTTGTGCATGTCTTAGTACAGAGCATTCATTTAAATGTGGCTCAGTTTCTCTTCTTCAAGGACTTCCTGACAAGTTCAGTGTTCAGAATATAGGCCAGACTCAAAACTGGGCCACCTACTTCCTTTGTTTTATAAATGTGTGGCATTATCTCAAACCCTAGTGTGTCATTAGGGCTTTAAGTTAAAAGCCTGTACAATATCGTCCCTTTGTGCAGTTTAATGTGTAGTACCTCAAAAACAAACAAACCCATAAATCAGAGTTGGCCATTACCACTCAATATACACACACAGGTAAATTGCCTGTTATAAGTACTATAAGTACATCAGTGAAATAGAAGGTGAAAAGGTGAGGAGCTTTGTGGGTGTATTAGCAAAACAGTGTCCACTAATCAGCATTAGTGGACAATGTTTTGCTGAATGGTCCAGTCATAGGTTTACATACAGTGGCCCAGTCTGATAATGATTTAAAATAAAAACATATATACACATAAATAGAATAGCTTCCAAAATGAAAATCTTAAAGGGTCTGAATTACCCTGTTTTCTGATCTATGTTATAATGTTGTCATCACAAACATACCTGGATTCATTCACATGTTTATACACAAATCCTGCACATTTAGGCAGAATTCTTCTCTCACACAGAAAACCTTGTGATGTGGTAATACAGGAAGTGCTCCACTGTGTTTTTAAACTCCATACCCCTTCACTAGAATGATATGATATGTTTTTGATTAGATAACAACATTCTAACATGGTGTAAAGCTCATAAGTCAGTTTTGTCTAATATAGGACCTTTAATTACTACAAAGAAGTTTATAGTCTACGATCAAGAATTGAACCCACAACCTTGAATGCCAACAGGAGGCAACTAAACTAATCATGATGTGTATGATTCTTCATATATATCCAAGTACATCCACAGCACTAATATCGGCAACTTCGAATAAGGTTGGACAATGGCAAACACTTTTTGATGACTAATTATTTGAGTTCTACACATCTTTTGTTAAATCCATTTGCGAGAAGAGCACAGATATCTGTAACATGCACAGAGCGCTTCCCTCTGCACATTTTTCAAAAACAAGATGCTCTATATTTCTGCTGAAATAGGCCTACTTACATCTGCTGGCGTCTCCGTGGGTGTTTTGGTTCATTAAGTCACTTCAGCTTGTCTTCCACTCAGACCATAATGCTGCCCTGTGATTGGTCAGTCGCTCTGGTGGTTTGAGGCCAAGAGCAACAGTGAGAGCCATACAAGATGGATTATTGTGAGTTTGTGAACACCGGTCACACACAGGTTAGGCTTCAGAAATATCACTTCACAATAGCGCTGTAGGCCTTTGGATCAGTTGATGCTGTTTTACTTGACATCAAATATGTATTTGTTAACTAATCCTTTTTATTTAGATTATAAGGGTTTATATGGGACAACAGCAAAAAGGAAAAATGAGTGAGTGGGTGAGAAGCTGAAGTTTTTTTTTTCTTAACTAGAAAGGCATATTAAACCTTTCTGCAATCGCTGTAGTTATGTTAGTGCAGTCTGGGTCAGATTTATAGAAAATATCAATTGTTCATTCAATCATTTCTTTTTCATTCTTCATTCAAGGCCTAGCAACAAGATTCTTCTATACGAATGGAAAGGTTAGATAACAGTGCAACTGTCCTACTTTGTACTATACTAGGACTTTCTATAACCAATATATAGAAATATGTAAAAGTTTTGAGAGTTTTAATCGATTAACCAATCAGCAACATGTCTTTAGTCGACCAACCTACTTCACAAACACCCGTTGATATATATAGACTCCTTTGCATTCCCACCACTGTACGATAAACATAATTTCTATAGGACTGGCATTATGGAGGTACGTGGGTTTGAGCTGACAGTTCACTGTTTATCTCAATTATTTGAATGAGATGTGCTCCTTTTGCTGGAGATTTGCTGTCCAATCCTGCCTGGTTTTTGTATCATTCTCTATAGGACTTACTGTACAGGTGCTATAAATACCACAGCTTTAAATGAACCACATTGGTGATCAGATAAGAGATTTCTACAGTGGTGGTATATAGAGAAACTTCTTTGGTGGATGACTGGGATGGTTTCTTACTGCACTCTGTTTTGGGAGATTAGCTTTAAATCCTCTCTCTTCACTAAAATCCTCCAACAGTGAACCTGCTGTAACAGAGCTTTCTGCCATTTTTACCGCTCCTTGTGTTTAGTCAGCCAGAAGAGGAGAAGAAACATCAAAGCACTGTCATGTAGTTTAGCATCAGTGAGAAATACTTTCACTTATAACTGCTTCAGGTTACTACGTAGTGGGACAATCTGAGCAACAAGTAGACCTGTCACAGTAGAAAATTTTTATGCGTGAGGTGCTGAAGAAGCCTGTGTTTTAAGAAATTGCATTGTCCCCTATAAAAAAAACCCCTCAATTATATGTAATGTATGTAATCTGTGTGTGTTATCATGTAATGTAATCTAATCTGGTGCTGTCTCCTTAGTTGGATTTCTTTGTGCCAACAGGTTAACAAATCAGCACACTATCCAACACTAAAAAACAACATCATAGGCATATTTATTAGCAACTTATCTGTGCCCACTTTTCATCATAGAATTAATATGCTAATGTCTACACCTTTGTTTGGGATCTCAGCCTTGTCGGGAAAATATTCAAATTCATTATTCATTCACACTGCCCATTCACCAACCTTAACAACGAAAAGCTAAAAACAAATACAACATAGTGCTTTTCCCAAATTGTAGGACAGATAATGAGGGTCATGGCTTCTTATTTTTCAAAATTACCCCAAAGTAGAATACAGATGTTTATGCTGTGTGAGGGGAGATAGTCGAATTATAGGAGCCAGACTCAGATAAGGCTACACTGCAGAGGAGAGAATTCAGGCCTCCTGTGTGTCCGTAATAGGATTTGTGCCAAGACAAACAACTTAATGCATAATGGTAATCAAGAAGTGTAGATATGCAAAGTACATTTAAATGAAACTCAGCTAAGTGCTACAGATGGGGCTAATGGAAAGTCAATCAGGGATAATAGGCTGGACTAAAGACAGCTCTATGGGCTGCTGTATGCTCCTATCCTCAGCGTTTAGAGGTGAAACATTATTAGTTTATTATCGTTATTTTCTCTTTTTGGGAGGGAACAATGTGAAGATCTGTGGTATTCATTGGGTAATATTGAGCCCAATTACATGGAAAGGGAGGGTCACAATTCAGGATTTACACTGGTGACCGCTGACAGGAAATGCCAGTAGCAAAATAGAAACACGGATAATGTAATTTGCCATTTACCCAGGCATGCTAGTTCTTACTGGCTAACAGAATTGAGTCGTTACAGCCTCTCGTATGACAAAACCCCCAAAACAAACAAAAAAAGCCTTAACTTTCCTGGTGGGAGGCTACTGCATTTGCTTGTTTCCATGGAGATGTTATGCTTTGCCACAATGTGTATAAAGAAGTGGACTAAAGGACTGTGACGTCAACAACTGTGATCGGCACCAGTCAAATAAAGCTCATGATTATAGTTACAGGGGTGAATTTGGAACTGAGGTCCATATTAGAAATAGGAATTTATTTACGGACAAAACGGCAAAATAAATACACTGGAGCGAGAGCAGGTTAATACGAACATTTTAAGACCAAAATGACGAGGCTGTAGCAGTTATGGAGAGGGGGGGGACAATATCCCAATGTAAAGTCAACTGGAAACAGAGTTGATGAAACCTTAAGCTCCCCCATGAACACTTCCTATTTGGTACAGTGAATAGTATGCTATGCTAATTTATACAGTCTTTGTGCTTTGCGTTTGAATGTTCCACAGTATGGCATTAAGCCTATTCTTACTGTCCATAAATACCCTGTGAAACATACATTCTAACCTAGGGGTCTCCAACCTTTTTCTTCCAGTGAGCTGCTTTTACAAAAAGAAAAGGTAAGGTCGAGGTGGCACCATCTACTTGTCTCCATGGAGATATATACATTTATGCCATACTGTGGAACATTCCAGTCACAAGCATGAACATCTCCAATAGAAAAAAAAAACTTGGCCTCTAACCTATGGATGATGTGAAACTTATATTTAGATCCACAAGGAAAATTACTTGTACACACTATCTTACTCATTATAATAAATATAACAATAAAGAGCAAAAACATAAATGGTAATAAGTAGAAAAATAGGTTACACTTCAACCTATGTTAGCATCATAGTTTATTTCATACAATCAATCAGTCAAAGAGTGCTTTTCATACAAAAAATGCAACACAAAGCACATGTTATTATTTACTTTATATAGTGTCCACACTTTATATTATATAAGTTCTCCCTGCCTTATGTACCATTACATTTGTGCTGTCATTGACAAAGGACTAAAATGATCTCCGTAATTTCTTGTGGGTTTCTATGGTATAGACCTGCTGTATCGTTGTGCTTATGTAACCGTCTTCACCTACTCAAGATATTCTGTTCTTGATTTTCTGCCAATTTTCCCTTCAACACAACAATCGTTATTTCAGCCCTCGCTAAATGAATGGAAATGCTGCTTCAAGTCAAACAGTCACGCCAGTCTCCGGCAAAATAAAGGAACATGGCAAGAAACTATAAATAATTCAATTCCGTACACAGGTCTACAGCCAGGAGTTTTATGATAGATATTTGAACCTAAACCACAGGTGACCAATTTAACCAACAGACAGCCCAGTGTGAGTGCGCTCATTGTTTATACTGTACATGTGAACAGAGCAGCCTGAGGGAGTATGTGATGTTGGACCTCAGAGTAGCACTCCCTGCTGTCACTGCTCTGTCAGGTTTGATGGTTCATGGATGCATGATGAGCAGACAGGTCACAGGTCAATGCAACTGACACAACCAGAAAAACTGCCACACATAATACAAGTAATAACAAGATTTTGCTACCATTTCCAAAAACGTCTTATCGCCAAACATGTCCATTAATTCTGTTTTTTTTATTTTTTTTTATTATTTAATATTTTTGGCATATTTTTCAAGGATTTGTTTACACTGGATATATTTACATTAGATCAGGGGTCCTCAACCACTGCCATCTGTTACTGGGCTAAACAGGAATTATAAATATAATATAAATATTTTAAATATATATATCTTTAATATATATCTTTAAAAGGAGTTTTACTTATTTTTCATAGTCTACCACCATGTCTGTGTGTTTAGCTCTGAAAATATACCGCAATATTTAACCACGTAAACAGTAAATATAGTATTCAGACAGTAGTGTACATTTTGCACTATTATTTCTTGCCTCGCCCTCCTCTACTGTGCGTTTATTACTGGTTAGGGACTGCTACATTACAGTTATTATATTCTTATATACTTGTTATGTTATATTTTTTATATTTATGGCAGCTTACAGCTAAATGTAAGGACGGTTCAAAGCCTGGAAGAGATCACTAAATTACTGAAACATGCATGGATGACATATAAAACCTCTTCCTTTTTAAACCAAATTTTCACAAACTCTGCGCATATTTACGACAGGAAAACAAACCTTATAAAAGATTTTTCAAAATTCGTTTGGCATTTAGCTGTCCCTGTTAGCATCTCCTCCTCATTCTTTGTAACTCCTGAGTTTTAATAATGCCTCTTATACGTGATCACACTGACAAACTATCTCACCTCTGTCTTTACTTGTCTCATTCAAGGTCATAAAACTACAGCAACACAATGACAGACTATAAAACTGGCTTTTTACATTCCAACGTGTTGACTTATTTCCTTGTTAACGTATTTTACACAGCACCTTACCACTTTAATCAAACACAAGTTGCTGAAGTAAACCAAGGTTGTTTTATTTCTCTACTTTCTTGCAAAAACACAAATAGGAGAATCGACTGGACTGGGAACACACGCTCCTTTGTAAAGTGTAATTACTCACAAAGCAAGAATAAATCATTGCAGAGAGCTGAAGTTTCGCAGTGGGGGTCCCTTGTATTTGATGGTGTGTTTTGTCCGAGGCTTTTGTTGAGGCCGGGCTTGTGGCTATTAGCCTGGTCTGACTCACCAGCTCACAAAGGGTATGAAAGTCACCTGGACGAGGGCTGCCACTGTTGACAGCCCAAATTAAAACATGATTATTGCTATTGTGGCCCACTAATGACACAGAAATCAAAGTCACGTGCTGAAGGAACGCAGCTCTTGGTGAATACATGCTGGTGAAACGGGACTGGAATTTTTCTGCAAAGAGTGAGAAAAGGAGAGGCTTTCACCTGGTACAATCTGAACCTAAAGTTTTTGATATAGCCTACTATCTAGCTGGGTAAGCGGGTTTGAGTCAGAGATGTAAATTTTTCTAATGTTTAAGTGCAGAATTTAAAACAACAAACTTCACCGTTAGATTAAGATTAAGCAAATATGAGATGCAAAGAGGTATTTTATGATTTGACCAAAAGAAAAAAAAAATTCAGCACATTTATTTGAGAAACTTTGTGTTATCATCTAACAAGTCAAATAGCTTAATATTTTATTTCCCTGACATATTTGGGTGGTAGTGTCAGTGACTGCTGTCAGGAGGCTCTTATCAGCTGTTGTTCCCGGGTGTGGTCAGTTTGACGGATCACACTGAACAAACCTATCGTCGTGTGGTTGTCTCTAGAGAAGTGAGTCAAGGTAAATGCCCCCGTCTCTGTTGATGGTCGGTGTTCAGATAAGATAAGATAAGATAAGATAGGACTTTATTGATCTCACAGTGGAGAAATTCAACAGTCACAGTAGCTAAAGGACAGTTTAGTGCAAAAAAGAGGGAAAAAGTGTGATGCAATCAAGATAAACAATAATAAAAATAGAAATAATAATAAAAATAATAATATCTTCTCTAATTCTTTAATTTGTTTTTTGTGAATATTTTTGCATATATCCTTTTAGCCTATATAATTCCAGTTAAATTGTAAGTTTTCATCTTTATCTTTTGCATCATTTTAGTAGATTCATTTTCCAGTCGCAAATAACCAGTGGCAGACCATAGTTTTTGCAGCGTTTAACCTGGAGATCAAACCCACAACCTTTATCATGTGAAACACTCTTCTTCTTGCATGAATTCTAATGCATTATGATGTATTCTTAGCAGATTTGTCCATCTCCTCTGTGTGTGTGACTTTATACAGTAGAACAATACAATGTGCAGTGTTCAATATTTCAGTGTACACATTTTCACATATGTATTTCTCCACTGCAATCCACCGTCACATCCCTGATGCCTAACGCTCATCTCTCTCCCTTGCACTCTCTAATGCTCTCTTTCCTTGTCTCTACTGCTCCTCATTCACCCTCCCTTCTTCTCTTTTCATCCCTTTATTTTTCTTTCTTACTCTGCTATCCCTTCTCTCCGCTGTCTCTGCTGCTCCATTCTCCTCTCCCTCCTTCCCTCTTTTTTCCTTTCCTCTCTTTCCATCACATTATCTGTTTTGTCTTCCTTCACCCCCTTCCTCCTTTCTCCTTTGACTCCCTGACTCTTTCTGTTCTACATTTTCTCTCTTCCTTCCTCTAGTCCCGTCTCTCTGCCTCCTTCTCTCTCTCCCTCTACCCTTTTACAACCTCTCCTCCTCCCCCTATCTATTCCTTTTTTCTCTCTCTCTTCCATCCCCTTCAGTCCCTCTATATGTTTTTTCTTTCTTGCTTTCACCCGCTCTCCCTCCCTCTTTCACTTCCTTGCTCTATTCCCATCCCTCACCCTCATTCCCTCCATACCAGTTTTGCTCCTATATTGTTCAATCTTGCTCTATCCCCCTCATTTTCTCTCTCACTCTTTCGTCCCTTATCTCCATCTCCTCTTCTCTCTCTTCCTTTCACCCTCTCCCTCCGTCTGTCTGTCCCCCCCTCCCTCTGTCCTCCTCTCCGTGTGCTGGCAGCTGTTAGTGATATAATTCCAGTATTTGACACCGTGAGGCTGTGAGTGCGCGGGTGGAGTGTATCCATTTGTGTCGGCTGCAGCTTGTCTGTCTCACTCGCTTCTCTCTTTGATCAACATCGGCCTGTTCGGGTGAATCACACAAGAGCCACAAGCCCACACTACACACACTCACACACACATACATATACATATACATAAACATACTAGTACATGCACACATACACAATCCACAGGTACGTGCATGAAGCCATTTCCTTCTATAACGTTTGTTCACACCTGTCCGCATATAGAGTCCAGCTGCAGGGGGATTTAAGGTTTTGTCCATAGACTGTATAAAGTGAACGAAGCGAGTGTGACGCCACCCATAGCGTTGAGCTCCAGTCAGATGAGCGAGTTAATATGAACATTTTAAGACCAAAATGACAATCTCATAACAGCAGTTGCAGAGGGAGGAGTGACAATATTCCAGTGTAAGGCAGTGGGAGCTGGAAGCGCCACATCTGAGCTTCCTTTATAGCTAGAGCGTAATTATGTCCATTTATATCTACAGTCAACTGTTTTGTCACGTGCATGGGATCTTAGAATATGAAAATCTATAATACAGTTAGAAAGTGACTGACATCATATATCGAAAACCAAAGTATATGTGTTTTACATTTAAAAGCATAAACAATGGAATTTATTCGGTCGTCATATGGGTGACGGTAGGTCAGTTGGTAGGATGTTTGTCCAATGAAAGTAAAACCATGGTGGCACCAGTGTGGCACCGTGGTTTTGCTAACCTTGGCTCTTCTTGCAAATATGTATCATTGCTTTTTCTGTGTACACATCCTGAACTAGTTTGTACAAAATAGGACAGTGCTTTTACCCTTTGAGATGGTCCTGTTCTGGTCCTGGTTTGATCCTGGTTTAGTCCTGATGTAGACTTGGTGGAGGTTCGAGTTCCGCTCTCGACGCAGTCAGATTGACTCACCTACAAGTTGGTGGTGCAATTTGCGCTCCCTGATGAATTCTGTCATTGTATCCTTGGGCAAGGCACTTAACCCACCTCGCCCCCAGTGTCTTTGTACATTGATGTATGAAGTATGTGCGAATGGGCGAGTGTTTCCCCAATGTAAAGTGCTTTGAGTGTTTTATGTAAAAATGCAACCGTTTACCAATCGTTGATATTTTTTGTCAAGGAAATAATAGATTACACATGTGTTCACACTAACTGGATGAAGGAAGATCTCTGTTGTAAGAAATAAGTTTACCTACAAAATATACTAGTTTCTACCTCAAGGCCTCAAGGAGATCAGGCACAACATGAAACAAATACATCGCCACATTTTAATTGTCAAAAATATAGTGGAGAACATTTTTTCTGGTCTAGGATTTCTCCTTCATGATGTAAGCTATGAAAAATGCAGTTTCACCTAGTTTTAATTTTGGTTCAAGGCTACAACAAGAGATTGAATTTGAGACCCGCTTTTGACCAAATCTCTCGATCCAGACTGGTCAGGAGCACTGCCTAATAGGCTTTAAATGACAGTCTGTTAACCTAATACTTGTATCACATTCCACACTTTAGAAATCATGAACTGTATTTAAGTTTTCAGTTATTTGCCTGTGCACAGACACATTATGGGGATCTATTTGAGTGTATGATTGTAAAGTCTATTCAACTCCATTAGATGTTGGTTTGTCATGTAAAAGATGGAATACAAGAGAAGCTTTTAGTGTAATGATAAAACAGCACAATTTTGGGTGTAATGTTAATAGCTGCTTGTGTCTTTAAAGAGAGCATACTATGTAAGTATGAAAACTAGATCATGAAATTCTGTAATGTGCTGCAACTGAGGGTTGAGTGCTGAGAAAATTTCAGTTTTTACCTATGAATTGTCTCCGCCCACTGCGCTGAACTCTTGTGTTTATTTAAAAAAAGAACAGAATCTGGAGCACATGTTGGGTTAAAAATATCATTTAATAGTCATTTTTCAACAATAAAAATAAGTTTAAAAAAAAACTAAACATATTTTTTAATTGCAACATAGAAGCTTTCCATCACATTCTAACCTGTGTAAGTGATAGAAGCCTCTCCCTCAGATGGCCCTTATGTAAGCAGGCTGTCCTCTATCTCTGCACCAGGGCTTTACCGCCTGCTCCAATGAAACGTCCAAACCCAGAGGGACGAGACTTCCTGCTTCACTGGAGCAGGCAAAATCCTCCTTAAAGACTGGTGATGGCAGAGATGGTCCACTCCATAAGAATGAGGAGCTAATGCTAATGTGGTTTGAGAAGAAAAGAGGAAATGGTAGTATTTTAGAAGCCAGCTATATATTGCTGAAGTTGTGTAAGTGAGATGCCATGTTCTTTTCAGGATAAAATTGAAGCTTGGGCCATGATTCCTGGAGAAAAGGAGTTGGAGAGACTCAGGTGGCTAGTGGTTCAGCAGCTTCAGTGTAGAGAATGGTTACACTGTATTCATTTAGGGTTTAGCGTACACTTATATGAAACATTTTAAGGACGTTTTCCCCCATTTGACAGAAGCAGATGGGTGACCAGAGGGAATGAGGTGTACGATCACTTTTAATAGAGCATTTGGACTAGAAAGACACTTGCTGAAGCTGCCGGTTTGTTTCCATTTTGCTTTTCAAATTGATGTATTTCAAAATTGGATAATAGAAGCTGTCGAGACCAATGGCTGTCTCTGAACACGGAGCGAGGAGTACTGGCTGTCATAAAAAAATCACAAATATTTTACACTTTAATTTAATTGAGAAGTGTGTCTATTTTGATCAATCATCTGAGAGATTTTAATGTTATGACTTTAATGAGTTGGCATTGGCAGATCACCCCAGATGCCCCAGTTGACTTTATACTGCCTAAATATTGTACCAGACGTGTTACAAAGATATAAAACAAAAGGTCTATGTGAAGTTTTATGATACTAAAATTAGTGTCATAACTAGATACTCATTTGAGCAGGTACTGATACTAAAAAATGTCCAAATGTTATTAAAAAAACCTGTATATAAGACCACATAGACTAGTATATGTGTATTTGACCACTATGGAATCTACCTGGATGACTGAGGGATTACACAGGTATGAAGCCATGTGGTAATATAAAAGAAAGTACTACGATTTAATGTTGAAACTCACATTTTATTGTCTCTAGACAGTGTTATTATCATTGTGGTGTCGGACTCTTACTGGGTTTTGAGTCCATTTCTTAGTATTGAAACTGAGTTTGAAATTTTACTATCACATATTTACAGAGTAGGGATGTCAAAAGGTAATATTATCGTGACATTTTAGAAGCTAAATATAGTTCATTTCAATTCAATCTCTACTCCGAAAATGTCAACTTATTGTGCTTTTTTATTTGGCTATTTTGATATGTAATGCTGGTTGAATAGAAGGGGAGTGATAATTTATTAGAATGAAAGAAATTTAAAGATCTCACTTTTGTTTTGTTTTCAGTAGCCGTGAATAATCGCTAAATCGTAATGTTTCTTCTCACAATATTCATAACAGTAAAATCTGATACCATGGCACTCCTATTACAAAGGGAAGGCAAGTTTATTTGTATAGCACAATACGTACACCAAGTAATTCAAAGTGCTTTACAGAATAAGAAAATCATTAAACATAATCATCATACAATTACGGTAAACATTAAGCAAAACACTTTCAGTTATACACACGGCTAAACAGAACCGTTTTGAGCCTGGATTTAAAAGGTCCATATTACTCTATTTTCTGATCTATGATATAATGTTTCCACATTACAAACACACCCGGAGTTGTGTTTTGTTTCATTCACACAAGTTTAACACACAAACCCTGCATATTTTGGCTCTGTTTCATCTTGTGATGTCATGAGTAATACAGGACGTGCTCCATTGGGTTTTTAAATTCCATACACCTTCAGTAGTACCATTTGGATAATTTCAGACCTGGGATTGAAAATCTCTATTGAACTAAAGGTAAAAAAAAGGCTGTTAACTTGGAAACTACCACTACATGACTTCACGAAGTGGAACAGAGCATTTTGAGCTTTGGAGATGTAGACTCAAACATGAATGAAACAAAACACAACGCCAGGTTTGTTTTTGATGAGGTAACTGCATTATAACATGATTTAAAGCTCAAATGATGTAGTAATGCAATTTGGCCTTCAGTGAATACATACTTATACATACTTTTTATAGGCTACCAACCCACACCATTCACTGCACTGTTTAAGCTTTACTGTTCAAATGAGATGCAGTCCTGTCCTTGAATAGTAGATCATTAATCATTTGTAATTTCATATGTGATAATAAGCTGCATACAGTACATCGAATGCTGTTGGTCATTTGAATGTGTTTGACAAATCCCTTACCTCCCAGGTGCCGAGCTAAAGTCCATTCTTCAAAAGTGGTTGAAATTATTTTCCATAATTCAGAATGCAATTATGATTTTGTACAGGCTTTTGTTTTCCCCACAGGCTATAAATTCTGTTGACAAGTGCACAAGTATTAAAACCACAGTCCAGTAATTTGTCACCTTGTGTTGTTGGGAGGCAAACTGCAACTGCTACTGGAAAATAACAAACTGAAGAGAAGAATGTATGTAAAATATGGTATTGCCCCCATTGCTCCTTAGGAATTAAGAATAGAATAGAATCAGCTTTTATTGTCAATTTCTTCACATGTACTAGACATACAAAGAAATCAAAATGGGACCTGTCACAAACACATAATACATGACATGTGGGTGCTAGACGTTTATTTATTTTTATTTATTTAACCTTTATTTTACCAGGTAGAAATGGACCGGACAGGAAGACAGGTAGCAGAGGAAGAAGCCGTGCAGCATAACATGACTAGAGGGGAGGAGAAAAAAAGCACTAAAAAAGCACCTCCACTACATCAGCACATAGTCAAAACACAGTACAACTAGACTAGACTTGCAACCGGGGAGGATAGGGGGGTAGAGTTGACCCACCATAGGCAAGCAGCCATCAGGATCCTGCAGCCACGTGGGCGCTGGATACAACAGAACTGCCCATCATGCTGGGGGTACAAAGCTGCAAAGGTGTGGAATGGAAGAGTGGTGAAGATGGCCCCTTGCTGTAATCTCTGGAGGGTGGTGATACCACCAATGAGATGAGATTCAGGTTGTTTCCACAACTACTCCCTTTTACTGGTCCATTTACTGGTCTCAAGGTCTACCCATTTCTCTATGCAAAGCTTCCAGTTTCTCCAATATGGTATCAATATTGTGATTTGGAGCCACAGTTGGTTAGTTTAGTCTTTATTTCAAGGGAAAATGCACAGAGACGTTAAGTACAGAGATGTTCTGCACCAGATTATAGCTAAACAGCTATAAACTGTTCCAGTTCAATCCAAACTGCCATCATTGACCGTCAGCCTCTCTGTGATGTTTTCCAAAATGTGGTACAAGGCCACAGATCCTTCCATAACACGACGCATAGTCACAGTCTCAGGACTCGCAGCTTTGCCCTCCATTTCAATCAATCCGGGCAGCCAAGTGAGGCGTTCAACAGCTGCCTCAGTAATCCGAATTTTCTGAAAAATCAGAGCCATGCCTAATCAAATCAGCAAAAGTCCTGTAATCGTGGTTCCGAATAGATAAATATCGTCTATGTCCTCCATGGAAAGACCCACCAGACACACGACACGCCACTTATCTCAACCGTCCACTGTGTATCCCACAGCGAAAATTCTGGTAGGGGACGCTAGTTCCCCCAAGCTCGCATTTCTCGATGAGATTGAGAGACCAAGTTTTAAAATCCATAGTTAATTTAGGGTTTGGAGAGTAGAGCGAGGAGAGTCTCTCAAAACTATAAGACACTATTAGATTAGACGAGACAAAGAGGCAAACCAGGGAAGATAAGAAGAGGGAGAGGAGAGAGGAATGTGTCCACTCTCGCTAAGAGCCAAAGAAAGAAAAGTTAGATTAAGAAAATTTATTTTCTCTATGTAACTTTTCTGTTGGAGGGTCTGACACTTTTTTGTCTCCGTGGTGATGTTATTGCTTTACCTGGAATGTTTCACAGTATTAAATGTAACTATCTAAGATGGCGACTGCATAGACACCACAGACTGTATAAAGAAGTGGACTAAGGCAGTGTGACGTCACCCATACCGTTCGGCTCCAGTCAAATGAAGCTCACGGTGCTAGCATTTATAGGGGTGAATTTGGAGCTGAGCTGAAGAAAAACGCCAAGATCATGTAGAGCGGGCTAATACAAATATTTTAAGACCAAAAATGATGAGGCTCACTACAGCAGTTGGAGAGAGAGGTGACAATATTTCAATGTCAAATCAATTGGAGTCAAAGTCGTTCGAGCCAGAAGTGCCCCCATGAACACTCATTTGAAACGCGGTTGATAGCAGGTTAGATACGTCCATTTATTTATACAGTTTATGGACGCCACGAGGTAAATTTACAGGTCAGATCTTAAGACGCAGTAAGACGGCATGTTTTTGAGCATTTAAAACACTCATAATTTACTAAATGAATAAGAGATAACTTTAATACCATACTGGAACATTTTAATCAAGTAATAGCATCTCCATAGAGACAAGTAAGCTGCAGATCCACCACCAGAAAAGGAACATTTTAATTGCAGTTTTGTTTACCTTTTATATTGGCAAAACATATTTAGTTATTGATTAGGTTGTCTCATCACTGGTTGTCAATTGTCTCGGAGATTGGCTCCTTGGTATAGTCTCCTCTAAATGAATCACACTGTTCCCACCTCCTGTTCTAGTAATGAGGGCTGGCCTGCTGCTGATTACTGTCTGTCAGTATTAGTCGAAGAGACACCGACGCTCTCTGCAAACTTCTCCAAACTCTGGTGCAATAAAAATGAAACGGATCTCGTTTGTCATAGGAGAGTGTGGATTTGTGTGATGGACTTGAACCTGTCCACTGGTAAACAAAGTCACATCATTAAACACTGCGCATATTCACTCACTGCTTCTGTTGGGCTCATTGAGAAAGCTGTTGGACTCATGTCAGACTTCAAAACACTGGTAAATTTCATTTTTTCTCTATAAGTAGTACCTGATTGACCGCACCACCTTACACAGTTGTCTGTATCTATGAATGTGGTCAGAAAGGCTGGGGGTTGTTTGTCTGACCAAGCAGTCTCTTCTATATTGTTTGAATCCAGAAGGGACTGGAACCAAACAGAGGGTGCAAAGCCTCTGTCCAAACTTGAGATGGTCCAACCACAGCCGCTAATTTGTATCGCATGTCTCTCAAATGCCTCTCCAAAATTCTTGTATCATTAAGAAACAAAATATATCTCTTCTTTTACCTGAAATAAATAATAGTTTGGTGGTTTTATTGTTGATTCTGTAAAATTCTGTGCAGTTTACCTTACAGTAAAGAAGTGGAAGAATGCTCCCTTTGACACGCATGAAGCATGTTTCTCTCTGATTGGTTAATCTGCCTGTCAATCACACCCTCCACAACCAGGGAGAAAGGATACAGCTCCAGATCCACTCATCTTTGGAGTTTTGTCAAAGCGTGTGGTTCTGGCTGGCCTGGTAAGGAGGTTGAGGAGGCAGATGGTCATTGAACAGATGAGGGTTGTGCTAGTGGAGAAACACAGTATTTTTATGAATGGCTTTGGAGGTGTTGATGTGCTGTTAAGATGTTACAGGTCCTACATTACACAAAATTTACTTTTGTGAGCTTTAACCCATGTTAGAACGTTATTATCTCTTCAAAAACATACCTGAAGCTGTGTCTGTCTACAACTCCAAAGCTCACAATGATCTGTTCCACCTTGTGATGTCATGTAGTGGTAGTTTTCAACTTAACAGCTCTACCTTTTACCTTTTGATCAGTAGAGATGGGCAATTCTAGGCCTGAAATAACCAAAACTATTATTCTAGTGAAAGTATATGCGGTTAAAAAAACATAGTAGAGCACTTCCTGTATTACCACATGACATCACAAGGTGGAACAGAGTGTTTTTAGAGAATAAATCTACATATAAATGGTTTGTGTGTTAAACATGTGTGAATGAAACAAAACACAACTCCAGGTAAGTTTTTGATGAGGATATTATTAGATGTATCACAAAATGGCATAATATAGACCCTTTAAATTTAGAAGTATCCAATGCATACGTATACATTTATTCCTATGTTTCTGTCCACTTTCCCCTGGACACCACTTTTGAGGAGCTTAATTAAAATATATCCTCTTTTGAATGATTAATTGTTACTTCATCAGTGACTCACTCAATTTAACAACCACTTTCTGTCCGAACAGTTTTCTAATTTTAGTTGTATATTTCTGGTTGTGTTGTCGTCATAAAAACTGCTTCGTGTCAGAATGGAGACAGACTGTGGACTAGCGCCTCTCAATGATCAGTCCCACAGGCAGGTTATTTGTCTATTTTTATCAAGCGCTGATAAAACAGGACATTAGTCGACTAGTGAGCCTGAATACAGCTGAGATTAGGCCCTGTCTGTAAACACACACTCACCATAGGCGCTTTGTTCCTCTGATCACGACTGCACTGTGTGTCTATGGGATTCTGCTAAATGATCTAAATTAAATTATATCTTTAAATGAGACCTGGCACGAGACAAAACAATATCGTTTATGCAGAAGATCAAAAACACAAAAGGCATTTAACGAAAAAATGTCCAGAGGAAGGAAATGTTTAAAGGATAATTACATGATTTGAAGAAGATATCTTAAACAAACGCACCTGTTGTTGTACTGTTTGAGAAAGGATTTGGAAAGGCCTGTCATCATAACACAATCTGAAGCACAATACACTGCTCCAGAGAGTTTTCATAAACAATAATATTGAGACTACTACATCCAACTGAGTCAATAACAATAAAGCAAGAAAATAAAGAATGTTAAATAGACTTTATCATTAAAAGGCAGTAAAGTAGGATTAAAAGTATGGAGTACAATTTCTTTAAAAAAGGCGGCTCAAGTACGTAGTAAATGTAATTGAATGCTACTCACCCTTTTCCTAGATAAATATTACCAGTGGTGGAAGGTAACGAAGTACAAAAGTAAAAGTACAATACATAAGTCCAAAATTTCACGTATCTGTTCTTTGCTTAAGTCAGTTTTACAGTGGAAACTTTTTACTTTTATTTCATGACATTTGAGAACGTGTATCTGTACTTCCTACTCCACTACATTTTAGATCTGGCCTGACAGTAAAAAGTACTATTTATTATGGTGTGAAACTTGAAATGGCGCAAACTTTTTTTTTTTTAGCACATTTAACTTGAGTTAACATCCTGGCTTTGAGGAAACCAAAACACACAAAAACAGCTAGAAAAATCACTTGAAATTAGCTAAATTCTTTATCAAAATCACTAAATTTGATCCTTTAATTGTTCTAAAAATCTCTTCAAAATACTTTTACTTTTTACTCTTTTTACTCTAAAATGTACATTTTTAAACAGGTACTTTAATACTTAACCTATAATCACAAAAACAGCAGAAATGATGTTTACTAAGTTAGTTTCAGCTTCAGTTTCAGTTTTTAGCAGGCAGATAAGGCAGTGTCCACCCGAACTCCAACCACAGGCCACTTGGGTGAGCTGCGAAACGTCTTCACTATATCCTAAGAACTGTGCAATAGTAAAAGAAAAATTCAATTCTGATCACCTGGACAATTTTTTTTTTTTTGAGTGAAGACGTTTCGCAGCTCATGATAGAATTGCATGATAAATCTACACATACCCCAGCCCAAATCTTCATAATGAAAACAGGCCTGTAGCAACCTCTGTATGTGTCAGAAGACTCCATATCTGACAACATTCTCACAGAGGCCGGTCCCTTGTCCCTCTGCCACACTGTTGTAAGTTGAGGACTCAGCTCCACAAACAGAAGGAGTTGTAATCCAATAACCTGGACTGAACCCTCTTGTCTGGAGGTGGCTCTGTGCCTCTCTTCTGCTCCTATCTCCTCCACAGCAGCAGCACTTTTGGCCATGCACAACTGGGCCTGAGAAATGACTGTGTAACAAAGGACTGATAAAGTTTGCATTGTGTGTGTGTGTGTGCGTGTGTGTGTGTGACAGGACCTGGGGCTGCCGTCATGTTTGACCGTGACTCTGTGTGGGGGAGTCAAGAGGTCACAGCCCCATGAGGAAAATAGCTGTTCCTGTTCTGTGCAGGTTAAAGGAAAAATATTGATGATTGATGATGTGGATAGACCCAAGATTTTAACTTGATTTTGAACTAATGATTTTAGTAATTAGTTTCAGGTACAAAGAGCCGACTCAAAATAATGCTAGTGTCTTTATTGGCATTACTGTATGTGATAATAATTCTGATACAAGAATATTAAAGAATGAGATAAAAGATTTGACTTAAAGGCTAAAGGACCCATATTACACTATTTTCTGTTCTGTGTTATAATGTTGTTTCCTCATCACAGCATAAACTGTGTTTTGTTTTATTCACACAGGATTACCACATAAGTCAGTGCATGTTTAGGCAGAGTTCCCTCAGATGGAAAACACCTTGTGATGTCATGTGGCAGTACAGGACGGCACGGCAAGTTTATTTGTATAGCACAGTTCTTACACAAAGTAATTCAAAGTGCTTCACAGAATAAGAAATACATTAAAATCACAATGCAAACAAATCAAAACATAAATAATCATCGTAACATTTTAAAAGAGAGATGGGACATTAAATTAGAGAGAATTAGAGAGAAGGACGTGCTCTACTCTGATTTTAAACTCCGTACACGTTCGCTAGAATCATTTGGATAATTTCCCATCTCTACTAACTAAAAGTAAAGACAGCAACTTTAAAACTACCGCTTCATGACATCACAAGGTGGAACAGAGCATTTTGAGCTTTGGAAATGTAAACAGACTATAATAATCCAGTGTTACTCAAACATGTATGAATGAAACAAAACACAACTCCAGGTATGTTTTTGATTAGATAATATTATAACATGGCTTAAAACATTCAAGAATCTATTTTGTGTGATATAGGGCCTTTAACTTTACCGTTTAACCACTAATGAAATTAAATAACAGAAGATTTAAACTGACCCAACACAAAATTTTGTTCTGCCATCAACAAAGTTTATCTAAACATTTAAATATTCTAAAAACTCTTCTACTATCCAATCCCATCTCCCTTCCCGCTTCTCAAACCTAAACTCCAGCCTCTCCTGCAGCTGTCCAGGGATTACAGTACTTAACATGACACTGACCTTGCAGGTGCTCAGTCCTTCAGTCCCGTAAGCTCCATGCAGTGGCTCATGTGTGTGTCCACCTGCATCGATCGCACTCCTCAGCCTCTTCTCTTGATTTGTGTGAGTCTGCTGATCCTCTCCCGATAACAGACTCTCCTCTCCGCACGCCCTGCAGATGCCCAGTGCTCCATCTTCCTGCCTCCCCAGCCTCTCTTCTCCCCTCACGCTCACTTTTATGGGGCTAATAAATAACCCGGGGCTGCCTCAGTGTTTAACTTGGTTTTAAAGGCCAATGGAGATGGTGGCGTCGGATACATCATGTTTTACAAAGCACAAAGTTCGTCAAAGGGCTGGAAATGAGCTACAAGGAACAAGGTGATAAAGGGCTTGATAGCATTGGGAGAAGAGGACATGTTCAATGGATTATATGGGTGTGTATTGATCGGGTGAGCCTAAAAAATGCATTCAATCCAGTGGAAATGTGTATAAAGCAGACAGTATTATCAGTTTTCCACAGCCGTTGTGTTTGTTTGAATTAATGAAGCTTAAAAGCGCTGCACCTCTTTTTAAAAGGTGAAAAACAGAGCTAGTTCATTAAAATGGTTTGCAGTGGTCGAGAGTTATTTCTCACTTTTGCTTTCCTAACATCCTAATTATTCACCGCAGTGTATTCATAGGGACATTTTACTTTCAGAGACCAAAGCAGAGTTTTGTTGTCACAATAAAACTATCAGCAACTAGCACTAGCATCCGAACAGAGCACTTCCAGATTCTCAATAAAACACAAAGATCTCATTTTGACTATGATGTAATCGATAGCTTTTTGGTCCAGTCAAATGAAGCTCACCGAGGCAGTTATGGGGCAAATTTGGCTTAATACAAACATTCTAAGACCAAAATGACGAGTCTGACATCAGTAGTTATGGGGAGAGGGGTGTTTTTTCAGTACAAAGTGGAGCCGATGGAGCCTGAAGTGTGCTCATGCTCACTTCCTATTTACAACACAGTGGCTAGCAGTTAGCCATGTCCATTTACAGTCTGATTTTGAGCCCAAAAAAACTATTTGACTTCATTAGACTTAGACTTAGACAGGCTTTATTGATCCACGAGGGAAATTATTTGGACACAGTAACTCACTACATGAATAATTGGGTATAATCCCTATAGGTTGGGTTTACCTAATCTTTCTTGCTATTGCATATAAGATATATGCAAATAGCGAAATGAATACAGCATTTATTTATTCCTGAAATATACAATTAGCTCTGTGCATAAGGGCGCCTGACTATATATACTATATTCAATGTTACAGTCACCACTTCTACTCCTCTCACATCTCTATGGGATTGTCACAAACTTGTGCTAAAATGAATAAATACTCAAGATCATGCAGCGACTCTTAAGTTGAGAGTTTCCTTATTTAAATTCAGCTCTTGTTATTGCAAAATAAAAAGTAATTTCTTACAATACATTAGTTGTATTGGCTTTAAAAATCCAAAAAGGGAAAACTGCTTCTCATTTATGCTTTAATATTTGTTTGATCTAACTTGTATCTTTTTTATATTTATTGTAGATTAAAGATTTGGATAGTAATAAATCAATTTTTCATTTTTTTTCTTAAGTTAGAAACCACTTGTGGAAACTAGAGTTGTATTTGTTGTTGTGGAGCCCATATTTGATTAAAGCTCTTCCCTCAGCTTCAGTCCTTTCTTCTACAAAGTTCTATAAACGTTGCTTTGTTCAATATTAATTCACATTAAATATTTCATCAAACAGATAAATCGCTCACATAACATGCATGAGTATTATATAACTAACAGTGCACAGTGGCCAACATCTAACTCACTGTATTTAAATGAATCTATAAAAAATAAATTGGAGGTCAGGCTTGCCTTGATTTCTGGGTTTCTTTTGACATTGTGCTTAGATCAAACATATCTTGACTCTCTCTCAGTCACAGTCAGACTCAGATCCCTTTGAAGCAGCTCAGGCCTATTGTTTTTGTAGATCTTTGAAGAGTTGGGCTCACTTGGGACCACACTGAGTCAGGCTTAAACAAACCAGGATCCTGCAGTGCTCCTGTCCTCAGGAAATAGCTGACGAGGGAGGAAATAGTGTTTGCTGTGATTCCAGGGATGCACCACCTAATTAAAAGGCCCGAATTAGACAATTTTATGATCTATTTCCACATCACAAACATACCTGGAGTTACCACATACCACACACACACACACACACACACACATGCACACACACACACACATTTCCTCTCTCAAACAGTCAGAGTAGCAGTGATACAGGAAGTGCACTGTGTTTTTAAACTCCATACACCTTCACTAAAATCATTTGGATGATTTTAGCCCTGGAATTGCCCATCTCTGTTGAACTAAAGGTAAAGGGTAGACGTTAAGTCAGAAACTACAGCCTCATGACATCACAAAGTGGAGTATTTTGAACTTTAGAGATGTAGACAGACTAAAATGAAAGGATTACTCAAACATGTGTGAATGAAACAAAACACAACTGCTATGTTTTTGATGATGTAACAACATTATAACATAGGTTAAAGACTTTAGCATAATAAAGGTGGGGGGTGTTCCGCAGTATAGCAACAAAAATATCAGCATTTATTTTACAATTACAGATTACGTACAGATTATTGTGTGGCCATACCGGCTCGTCAAAGCCTGATCCCGTCAGACCTCAGAAGCTCAGCAGGGCCAGGCCTGGTTAGTACTTGGATGGGAGACACTGGGAATTCCAGGTGCCACAGTGGGGCGCCAGACACGTTGTGTCCTTAGGCAAGACACTTCACCCACATTGCAAAGTGGTGTGTGCATGAGTGTTGGTGGTGGTCAGAGGGGCCGATGGCGCAGATTGGCAGCTTCGCTTCCATCAGTCTGCCCCAGGGCAGCTGTGGCTACAATAGTATCTTACCACCACCAGGTATGGAGTGAATGAATAATGAACTGTAAAGCGCCTTGGGTGTCATGAAAAAGGCGCTATATAAATACAATGATTAATTAATTAATTAATTACAGGTGAATTAATGTTGAGAAATACGTAGTAAAAAATTCCTTTCAACATAAAAAGTTAGATAATAGACCAAGTAACATTATGCATTGCACAGTGTCCACTGATCTGAAGGTTGGTGTTTGAATCCCGCTCTTGACATAAAGCATCATTGAGTGGTCAAATCTACTGACCCACAGTTGTTGTGTCCTTGGGCAGGACCCTTAACCACACATTGCCCCAGTGTGTGTGTGTACGCTGGTGTGTGAATGTGTGTGAGTGGGTGAGTGGCTCTTTGATGTAGAGAGCTTTTGAGCGCCTGATGACAAGGTCAGATGTCTGATATTCACCTACAGTATATGTTTTACTTTTAAAAAAAATGCAAATAGTGCCACTTCTTTTACATCCTACAGCAAAAATACAGTTATATCTACAACATTTGAATTTGATATTAATATTAATATATATTTGATATAAATATTAATTTAGCGATATCTTAAAAATGTCTGCATGCCAACTTCTGCCTCTGTAACCACACTGCACATTTAAAAGTTTGCCCCTGCTCTCGTATCTCACCCTCGACTTCTACACAGATGTTCTTATGTAAAGGATAGACTTGTTTGGGAGCAGTCGGCACAATTCGCCATATTCCCCAAGATCAAACCTCTATGTGAGGGCAGAGTAAACATAAGCGTGTAAAAGAGGAGGGGCTATAAGGGTCATGGCTGCAGGCTGTTGTTTCAATGAATATTACAGCGATGGAGCACTACTACAACCACAGCTTACCTCTACTACGACTACTACTACTACTGCTACTGCCACTGCTACTAATACTAATATTAATATTAATACTAATACTAATACTTCCTACTCTGACCCACTTAGCCTTAGCTTAGCATTCACGGGCAGAATATGGGTGGTAATGGGTTTGATCTAAACCTTTTGATCTAAATCTTTTACCGAAGCAAAAAATACTCAAGTAAAGGTATCATATAGAAATTACCTGTTTAAAGTGTATTTAAAGAGTAAAAAGGAAAAGTATTTTAAACATTTTAAAGTTTTCTAAGGCTCCAAATGTAATGTTTTTGATAAAGATTTGTGCTAAATTTTGTTCAACAGATTTTTTTTTCCCCTAGCGGTTTTTATTTGTATATTTTTATTTGGCGGCACAGTGGCTGAGTGGCAACACTCAGGCCTCACAGCAAGAAGGTTGCGGGTTCGATCCCCGGGTCGCCCGGGCCTTTCTGTGTGGAGTTTGCATGTTCCTCCCCGTGTCTGGATGGGTTTCCTCCGGGTACTCCAGTTTCCCCCATCAACCCAAAACATGCCCGCACCCCTATGAACTAACATCAAGGACCATGTTGTCCACCCTCCTGTGGGCTCACCACCTGCAGAGGGGTTCATAGGGGGGGTCAGGTGCTATGAGTATTGGGCAGCAAGCTGCCCCCGCGACCCAGCCGGATTAAGCGGGAGAAGATGGATGGATGGATGGATATTTTTATTTGCTCAAACCGAACATGCTAAAAGTAAAACCCTTAGTGTTTCCAGCAGGTCTCAAACAATAATGAAAAATACTTTTTTACTGTTCAAAGATGTAGTAGAAAATGAGTAGAAAGTACAGATATCCTCTCTTAAATGTAGTGAAGTAAAATGAAAAAATAATCACTTAAAATGTTTACTTAAGTACAGTACTTTACTTCTTTTACTACATTATGTTCCACTGCTACTACAGCTACTACTATATCTACTACTACTACTACTTCTTACTGCTGTCACTATTACTACTTTGTCTTATCTTCTAAATAATATTTTAAGTCTTAATATGGACTGAACAGAGGAAATTCTGTCTTTGGTTACTTTTGATTAAAAAAAAACAACTTGTAATTCTCTGAAAAAATCCATCCTTTTGGGCAAATGGCCTATTTTACAATTATAATATTCAGGAGATGTTTTTTAAAACAGAACTCCAAATTTCAGTAATTTCGATATTCCAGTTATTTTCTCTCAATTAACTTCACCGCATTTCAGATTTTTTTTAAATTTGATTCACAATTTCAATTAAAAGAGCCACCTGTGTTTGTGCCCCTCATGTTTGTCATGTCTGAAGTGAGGCCTATTTAAAACCTGACCGTGATCCAAAATGACTCACAACTTTAGTCTAACTTTTCCCATCATGCACCTGTCTCACCCACTTGCATATGTCCAGTTTAGGTTGAGCAGCCTGTCAGTGTCTCTACTTCCAACATGGAGAATACAAAAGCCCCGTTCCCACAGAATCATTAACAACCCCTGATCTTGACAGGAGCTGTGGCAGTTTTGTAGGAGGGCAATTATTTTCTCTTCCTTTTCAAGAATCAATGAATCTTTTGAAAGCAGGCGAAATAAAATGCGCCGTCATATCCTGTTCAAAACACCAGACATTTTATTATTAAAGCTCCAATATTACGCAAAATTGACTTGTGAATTTTTCACCATGTTACAATGGTGTTACCTCCTCCAAACATACCTGGAGTTGTGTTTTGTTTCATTCATACATGTTTGAGTAATCAAACTCAGCTAAAACCTGCAGGGTTTGTGTGTTAAACGTTTGTATGAAACAAAACAAAACAATTTTATGTAGGTATTTTTGATGAGGAAACATTATAACAGATCAGAAAATAAAGTAAGCTCTAGTAAAGAAAAAAAAAATGCTGTTTTGTGTTGTCTATTTGGTCAGAATAATAACTTCTATTTCCACCTAAAATACTTGAAAATCTAGATTACATTCGCAGAATTTGAGTTCACTGGCCTGAGCATTGAACTACATGTTATGAAAACAAAGAAATTTAGCTATGAAATTGTGTGGTTGGTTGCAGTGAGTATATGTATTTCCATAATAATATTTTATAACATGTTTGTGCCACTTTTGTCCCCATTAAAACATATAATAGGTGGACATTCTCCAAGCATGACTGCCCCGAGTTCAATTCCCAGAGTGGTTTCCCTGTCGATGAACATGAACATACACATTGGGCTAATCCTTCAGATATGTAACCAAACCTCACAGCTCCCCTAAGTGCTGAACAACAGTCTCCCACCTCCAGACAAGGCATTTTCCTGCAAACACATAAAACTCTACATGCTTCTTAGTTGTTGTTTGTTGCCAGTTATTCAGTTAATTCAGTTAATTCAGTCTACTCCAAAAACGCTTAACTTAAATGAAGCATGAAGTGTTTGACTATTTATGTCATATTAACCTTCATTAATCATTCAGAAAGGTTGATTTGATAAAGCTAGACACTCTATAAGGATTTCACAGTTGTTTGATATCAATAATCATGAATAAAATTGCTAGGGGTGTGCCAAAATATTGAAATTGTCATATCGATATATCGATATGACGATATGATATATGTAGTGATATAGTAGCGTTATTGTGGGCTGCTATGTCAGTATATCACCAAGAGTATTTCTTAGTATCTTTTCACAATTTTTGTGCATCCACATGACAGTTTTATTGCTTGTTTAGTGGAAGGAAAGATGTTTATGCAATACACTTGACATATTCACTGTTTTGATGATTGAAATAGATACAATTCATATTAACTTTGCACAAGTGGTGGTTTAATTCAATTCAATTCAATTTTATTCATATAGCCCAGAATCACAAGATTTGCCCCACAGGCTTCACAGTGAAAAACATGGAAACATAATCGAACATAGACATCAGCAAACACATTGTCCCATCCTCAGTCTCTCGAAAAACACACGATCCTTGGTGCCAGAGAGCAAAAAACCCACCGGCAGGTGCAGTATGGGAAAATTTTCTCCAGACACTGTTGCCAATCAGCTTAACCAGTTTAACAAAGGAATATTGTTGCTAAAATCTATTTGGCTCTTAAAGGTGGTTTGTGCACCTTTTCGGGTAGAGGGTCCACCACATGCTTGTGTCCATGGAGATGGTATTACAGTGAAATGTTTCACAGTGTGGCATTAAACTTATACATTTTGTTGTTATTGCTGAAAGAACATGCAGGCCTACAGTCAGCGGACTATACTCACACACTTCTGATATCTGATAGTCTCTTGTTCTGGTGGCAGCGTTTAATACCACACTGTGAAACATTCCAAGCAAAGCAATTACTTCGACATGGAGACAAAAATGTAGGCAGACCCTCCATTAGAAAACTTACATAGAACAACAACAAAAAACAGCAATACATCACAGACTATCATGTACAATATATCAATTATCATATGTATAGCCAAATCCTGATAACGAGGTATCGTGAGCCAAGTATCGAGTATCTTATCAAATATCGTATCAAATCATGAGCAACCCTGTGATTCCCAACCCTATTTACTGCATGATAAAACATTTTGTTCCAGCCCAACCTATGTCACAGATGTTACTATTCCACATGCGTCGCACCCAGACACACGGTTGACATTTTCTAATTAATAGCTTCCCTTAAGCTGTGTGCGTCTCCCTGAAGTCTGACTGCTCCTGATGCCCTCCCTGCCAAAGATGAAAGAACTCATTATTCTCTATTGCACAATATCATACTCCATATATATTTCCTTTCCTTTTAATCCAGATAACACAACTATTCAATTTAATCAGCACTATAGACCCAGAGCAGGCACCGTCAGCAGTACAAGTATACGCATAAAATTCAATTGTGACCCCCTCCCACGCTGAACCAAAAACAAACAACCCAGAATGCAATGGGGCATTCATCATCGCCGGGGCTGCTTTGACAACTCGCACTGTTTTAGTATTACAATCATAAGCCCTGAATTGGATAAGGGCAGTGGGAGAAGTTGAAAAATGGAAACGCTATAGATTTGGCCTGCCACCAAGTACTTTCTGGGAAAAAAGGAAAAATAAGAATCCTTTCCTGAGATGATAGCGAGCCATAGAAGTCGCAAGGAGTGGGGAGATTATATTCTAATCCTGTGCTCACACTCTAGTGGCTTCTGTGCGGATGAAGCAGGCGGCATTGTGAAAAAGAGGAGCTAATATGGAAGAAGTGATTGAAGTGAGCAAAAAGGAAAAAGTATGTAAAAGTTTGGTGACTTTTAAGGTTAGACAGATGGTCATAGTGTGTTACCCAAGAGCTACAGGAGGTGTTTTGATGTAAAGATGTAAAGTGGGTTACTACGGACATTGTATAAGGGGTGACGATTTTTCAATGTAAACTGAACTGGAAAGAGAGCCGGCGGCTAGCGGGTTAGCTATGCTCATTTATATCTACAGTCGATGAGTGTAACCTGGTAACTTAAGCCTAAAATGGGGATGTACCTGGGCAGTGCATAGGCGCTTGCATGGCTGACGCAGAAACATTCACATATACTAGTAGTATATAACTATATGCATTTACATTGTTATTCTCATTTTGCAATTTACGCAGCTTTGTTTTAAATATTGTTTATTTTACTTTGTAGATGTGAAATCGACCATAGGAAGACTGACTGCAGAGTCCTGCATGGGTCTGATTTTGACAAACCGCACCTGCCCGCACCCGTCATACCTCAATCCTCACCCGACCCATAATTGAAATAAAATTCTGCACCTGATTTGACCCACTATAAATACATACCAACACCCGAACCGCACCCGAATGAAATCAGTCCGAGAGCCAAAAAAGAGCCACAACTTTGTACTCTCTACTTGCTATTTTTTTCCTTTTCAGCTCTTCGGGAGACATTTTGAACCACAGGACATTGCACGCGTGGTTTGAAAAGGAAAGTGGCAGAGATTTCTGGGAATGGGCACGTGCAGCTAAAACGTATGGATTTTAATCATCTTGTAAAAACAATGGCATTTTTGCATTTAACTAAAATACAGCCCTGTTTTTTGTTCGCACAAAATGTTTTTTTGTAAACCACAGATTAGACCCGCGCTCTCTTGCGTCCGACCCGAACCTGCATCCATCACAGCACAACATTTTTCACCCATTTCATTAAAATTAGCGGTTCACCCGTCGGGTATCTGTGGGTAACCGAACCCGTGCAAGACTCTGACTGACAGTATTTGTAAGAAATGAGATTGTGTATAAAAATATTAATATTAAAGGTCTTATAAAAGACCAAATTGACTCTTGTGAGCTGTGTTAAGCCATGTCCGAATGATGTTACTTCCTCAACAATATACCCAGAGTTGTGTTTTATTTCACTCACATATGTTAAGTAGTAGTAGAGTAATCCTTTATTATTAATCTGTCTACATCTCCAAAGTTCAAAATTCACTGTTCCAACTTGTGATGTCATGAAGTGGTAGTTTTCAAATTAACAGCTACCTTATGTTGAGTAGAGATTAGCAATTCCAGGTCTGAAATTGTCCAAATGATTCTTGTGAAGGTGTGTGGAGTTTGAAAACACAGTGGAGCACATTTATTACCCCATGGCATCACAAGGTGGAACAAAGTGTTTTCAGTTTGAGAGAAGAACTTATCTTAAATATGCAGGATTTGTGTGTTAAAACCTGTAAATGAATCAAAAACACAATTCCACGGGTTTTGCCAGATGTTTTGATGAGGAAATATGTAAAATCTCTATGTGGGACCACAGGTGAGTGAGAGGTGCAGGTCAGGTTGGGAGACAGAAAAAAGCGTAAAATTCTAATCCATATTTTTAGATCACTCAATGACATAAAATGAGTTTCAAATATGAAAAAGTACTTATCCTCCACTTTTGCTCTGTGATAAATTGCCTGTAATGTAACCTTGCAGTCCTATATACCTTTCTTCAGGTTTTGAGCAAATATCTGGCGTATCTGTGGAGCTTTATCTTTTTGTGCATGATTTAGTATGGGTCCTATCACTTTTTAACTCTCCCCTATAGTCAAAGAAGTAAAACGTTAAACTTACCCCAGAATTATTAAAACCTCCTATTTCATCATCTATCCTTACTCGGGGTCATGGGAGATTGCTATCCCTTTTGGTTGGCTTCAGCATAGGAGCGTTACTGCGTGAAGATTTCAAGCCAGATGCCCTACCTGTTGGGGAATTGGGTTGAACTGTGATATGCAATGTGCTTGGGTTAGGAGTCAAAGTGTCTACCCTCTGGTCCCATGGTGAATGCTTAACCCAATGCACCACTGCACAATCACGATCCCTTTTATTAACCTTTTATCTGTTTGTGCATGATTTCGTACGCATCCAACCACTTTTGAACTCCGCACCCTAGAGCCAAAGAAGTAAAAATGCTACCCCCAAATTACTAAAAATTCCTGTTTCATCATCTATCCTTACTCGGGGTCATGGGAGACCGCAATGCCTGTTGCGTTGGCTTCCACATAGGAGCGTAATTGCATGATAATTTCCCTGTTATTTGCAGAGTTTAACAGTAATTCCCTGTAAACACAACACAGGAAGTGCCACAGATGCGGGGAGAGCTTCAGCACATGGCCCACGTCTCTGATCGGCGTCTGTGTTTGAGCAGCCTGCCGGGCAAACAGCACCCAAATGGCTTACAGAGATGGCACAATTCATTTCAGACTGAATGAATTAAAACCCAGGGCTGAATCTAAAATGAAAATATAAATTAACCCGGAGTCACCAATCAGATCTGAGCACATTTTTACAAGCGCAGAGTTAGAGGTTCATGCTTTGCTCAAGGGCACTTTGGCGGAGATAAATACTCAGCTTAATAAGTGCTTCCCATCTGTAAAGGTTCATTAGGCAACGGTTTTGGTTTTACGGCTCACTCGAAGCGATGGAGATACTGAGTGATAGTACAGACCGTGACTCGGGGACAGAGCAAGTTGTTTATCAGTGGTTTATTTTACACCAAAAAAGAAAAAGAAGAAAATACTTTGCATTCAAAGTATTGTTGTACTAAAATGAACCCACATAGAGACGGAGCTAAACAAATATGTCTTGAGGATCATGAAAGAAAGATGCATTTGTTTTATGATATGACTTTTTGGGACACTCGTATACAACTTCTCTACTCTTCTGGCATTTGGATAGACCCAGTGACTGTAGGATTGGTGAGCGTTCTACAGACAATTTCTCCCCTGATAATCAAACCTTAGATCTAACTCAAACCAGGATCATGCACGGCTCAAATTTAGACTGATTTACAGTTCTTAACCTTATATTTTCTTAACCTGAACCTAAAAAGGACTTGTGGCTGCTTGTTTCTATGAAGATGTTGTTTCTTTGTCTAGAATGTTTCACAGTGTAGCATGAAATGTAAGAATCTCAAAAAAGCCGAGCAGATAAAGCCTCCAGGAACAAGCCATGGGTCAGATATGTGGAAAGGCAACCCTGCTCACAGTAAGAATGGATGGTTTAAGGGTTGAATACACATACTAAGTTTAGCACCATACTGTGAAAGATTCAAGGCAAAGCAATAACTTCTCCATGAAGACATACTCCTAGATCACCAATGTTACATAATTGTCTAAAAAAGAACCAGCAAAACCTGTAGTGTGATGATGGATGACAGTGGCTGTTTATTATCACACCAAAATCTGATCTTGTGTTTTCTGGACCGATTATTTAAATGCAAATAACAATATCTGACGTGAGGGACCATGAGCCTTAAGAAATACGATTTTGCTTTTTACATGTCTTTTCTATAGTCTTATACCTCCAAAAATACTGATCAGATTTTGAGTACATGTAACCCCAGCCTCTGATGAAGGCAGTGAATGAGACTGAGAAAATGGAGGAGACTGAGTTTGTCTTTGTTCATGATTAAGTAGAGGAGCAGAGAAACAGCTGCACTTTAGTTGTTACTGTTAGAAAGGCCAGATGGTTCGGACATGATGCAGAAGAAGGATTGTGAGTACATTAGAAGAAGAAAGCTGTGATCGGGCAGAAGACCAATAATAAGATCTGGCGAAATATAGACATGGGTTAGTTGAAATTAGCAGCGCATAATACTCTAGAAAAGTTGAATATCTGTAGGCCTATGTATGGTGCGGAGAAGGGACTGTGAATACATTAGTAGAAGAAAGCTAAGATCAGACAAACAAAAATAAGATCTGGTGAAATATGGACACAGTTAGTTGGAGTTAGAAGCACATAATACTCTACATTCTAACAGGTCTCTCAAATGTATGTAGTTTTAATAGTGCTTTATTGTACCATCACAAAACTCACTGCAGCCATTAAATGTCTATTGGTGGAAGCTAACCCCCCTTATTCCTTTCTTTCATGGGCCCAGAGGGGACAGTTAGAGCCAGGGGCAGACCCTCTATGATCCTGTATTACTCCTCTCCTCCAAGCAGTCTACAGGACATCATGAATTCAACTGACTTTGACATATTTCCCAAGAGTTTATTCATAGTTTGTCCCTGCGGGCCTGCCATATGCTCAAAGGTAATGCTAATCTGGTTTTGTATGTATGCAGTTCAAAATATTGTTTCAGACACAACTTGGAGAGTAGGGAATTCAGCTCAAATACTGGGAGAATATAGTGAAGAATATAAGTTTTCACTTTTTGAATTTTTGCTTTTGATTTTTGCCGATTTTAACTCAGATGCCCTAAATGCTGCAACCAGCCACATACTAGGATTGGACAGTAGTGGGGGATTGGGTTGAACTGTAATATCGTAAAACGCAATTTGTTTGGGTTGGGCTTAACCCACTACAGCACTGCACCACCACTATACCACTTATTAACCTTTTTATATTAGCACTGAAGAAGGAAGATATTTTATCTGTGGAAATCAAAGTAATTTAAGGATTGATTTTATGCTTAAGCTGTCGTGATGAACTACCCCAACTAAAAAAACACACAATGGTTCAAGAAATATGGATTTAGTATAGATTTACTTTTGTGTAATTATTTTATTACACTCACATTAGCAGTTAATATTATTCAAACACTGCTTATGGTAATGGTTAAAAGACTACTACATGTACTATATGTTTATATACAGTAGTAGTAATGCACTGATACAATAATGGTATCAAATCTATCTGCGTACTGAAAAGATTTGGATCGGGTTTCTGTTCCAAGACATTGATTCAACCATTTTTGTCTATAAATTTTGTAATAAGATCATTTTGTGGTTAATATTAGCTTTGTTAGTTCATAAGAATTACATTTATTTACTTTTACAGAGCTGTTTTGTTGTTAGGAAATGATAAATAACAATAATAATAAACATATTTCGATCTGTATTGCCATACATTATATATAAATACATTATATTTTCAGTCTCTCCCCAAGTATCAGTGATATTGGATATCGGCAGACAAAAATGACAAAGTATCGGCATCAGTATCAGACCAGAAAAAGCTGAGTTGATGCATCTCTATCTATAGCACTGTAATGTGCAACAGTCAAACCTTTCAGTGTCTTTATTTTCTCTGAACCTTTTAAATATGTAAAACTTCAAGAAATGTTCAATATAATTTCCAGCCCTCACTGGAACAGCGGAGAGTGAAGGCGTAAAATAGCTGCTGGAGCACAGAGAGTGTTATGTAAAGTGAAAAAGACCCAGTTTGAATCTGTCTGTCCCTGGCACGAGACCCCACAGTAAAATAACATGCATTACATGTATGTCTATCCTGTGGTTAACAGGCAGTGAGAGGCCTGCAGTGGTCTATAGGGGATGGTACAGTGATGGTGCTGCTCTTTACAGGGCTTTTAACCCCTGTGTGTTTCCTCTATGCATGAGCAGGTCATTTTGTTTTGTGTGAATCTTCAGAGCCACATACATACATTTAAACCCGTACTTCTCCGAACATTCCTTGGAGATAGGGGAGGTTTATGCCATAATGTGGAAAATTACAACATTTCCAAGGAAACAAGCAGAAGGAGGCCTTCCTGCAGATCAAATAAGAGTCAGGTTTGTGGAGATGCAACTCAGCTCACATTAAGAATGCATGTTGTTCTTTGCATTTCATTGCAATACATGTAACTAAAATGAAAAACAAACAAAAAAACAAAAGCTTTTTTAGCATGTTTTAGCCTTCATGTTTTGAACTTTTCCAACTGCTGGATTTGACCATTCCCAAATGTAAACTATTCCAGAAGTTAGACCAAAGAGTGCACTAGTTTTGGTTTTAAGCCAAAGGACTTTGAAGTTCAGAAAACACTCCAGCAATCCCCAGTATATCTGTAACAATGAGGTGTGTGTTACATGTTTTCTGAAAATACAGTGAGATTGTACCAGTATTTTAGTCTGTGTATGTCTGACCTGTCTTCAGCTTTGTCTTTGTTTCTAATAAATAACTGGAGTTACATTCATATACTTTATCATTTACCTGAGGTCTGAGCTAACCTGATCTAAAATGGTTATTGCCACTAACCCCCTGAGGAGCTGTTTCCTTAAGAACAGACAAATACTGCACTAACAAGCCTTTAAAAGAACATTATAAATTATCATTCCATTGCATTATGTGATAATTTCTCCAGGGAGGCTCATCTTACTCGGACTGAGGGCTTCTTTTTTCTGTTGCTTCTCCATCCTCAAGCAAAGACAGGAAACGTTAGATTTCCCATAGTACTTTGCTGCCTACATTTTCACGTGGAGATGCTTCGAGGGGTTTGCCCAGTGGACCATGTTGGAAACTCCATCTGGTCTATTTTAGCTGTTTTCAAACCAGGAAGACACTTATTATTAGAGAGGCAATCCCCCGATACACCGGTACAATAGGATTTAGAATTTATGAATGTGACTTCAGTGGCTCATATGCACATAGGAGGGTTTCGACAGGCTGAAAACTATAGGAGTAAATATAGTCAAATATGTCCTATTGTTACTGAGGAAACAAACTGACAGTGGCATAAAGTAGTTTAATGGTGCTCTGTCTAAGTTTTCGATTGGGGGTCTGTCAAATTCTTGTTTCTACGGATATATAATTGCTCTGCTCAGAATGTTTCACCATATGATATTAAACAGCTTCCTTACATGTATTCAATTACATGTGGTTTTATAGCTCAAGCATTTGGCGGACTTTCCACAAGAAAAGTTACACAATGCATAATGCATATTGTTGTGTATCATCTCTATTTTCTACAGCAATATATCAAACTTCAAAATTTGTTGTTGTGGCTTACCAACATCCCCAAACCACTGAACTTCAACAACTGCTGCATCAGTAGAGTTTTGATGTATGGATTTTTAGTGTGCTTCTCCGGCTGTATGAAGGCCAGTCAGCTCGCACTATAACAAATGGCAAAACAAAGAAGAAAACCATTGCGACTATACTTAGTGCCTTACATGACCCATGGAGATTTTTTCTCTTTACTTGACCTAATTTGTCTGTGCAGCACTTTGGAAACATCAGATTTATAAAAAGTGCTATATTTACAGCGGATTGGATTGAGACATGACCAACAGCCTGTATCCTCTTGTTCACAATAACCTCATCCACCAGTACAATAACTATGCACTGAAAGTTGCTGTGTTTCATAATGACATATAACTCCACATATATGATGCCTGCTCCATCTACAAAACAAGCCATGGTACAAAAACAAAAATAAATAGATAAAAATCAATAATGCTGCTTCAAAAAGGACCCACTGCCTCTACGTCTGCAGTTTCTGCTGCTATTACCATGAGAATAACTTTAATAGCCTACTACTACTAATATGACGACAACGACTGCTACTACTACTAATACTATTACTACAACTGCTACTACCGTTGTCACCATACCGGCTTGTCAAAGCCTGATCTTGTCAGATCTCAGAAGCTCAGCAGGGCCGGGCCTGGTTAGTATTTGGATGTGAGACCACTGGGAAAATCAGGTGCCACAGGGGGGCGCCAGTCACAAAAACGGTCATTGTTGTGTCTTTAGGCAAGGAACTTCACCCACATTGCCTAGTATGAAAGTGGTCGGAGGAACCGATGGCACAGATTGGATTGGCAGCTGTGCTTCTGTCAGTCTGTCCCAGGGCAGCTGTGGCTACAACAGTAGCTTACCACCACCGGCTATGGAGTGAATGAAGAATGCTCTGTATATAATGCTCTGTGACGCATGTCTGTGAAAAGCGCTATAGAAATAAACACTTACTTACTACTACGACTGCGACTGCTACTACCATTACGATGACTACGACTGGTACTACTACGACGACGACTACTACGGTGACTACTAGTTAAAGTTCACAAGAGTCCATTGTGTGTTATATAGGACCATTTCTAGACCTGTATTACATCCTTGACCTTTGAAAACTGTCTATTAAAATAATTGCTGAAAATGAATTGAAAAAAGTGTCACAGCATAAGTGAAAGATGTAGCTAAAGTCAGTCAGAAAAAAACAGGAGTTTGTTAAAGAGCAGCACTTGTGAAGTCTGGTTGTGACAGGCCTTTCTGACACAAGTCTCAGAGCTCCTCCACTCTAACCTATTTTCACCTCGGCTTCACAAAAGACAGAAACTGATGGAAAGTAGAAAGTATGATCTGATGGCAGGTTTTACTTTTGGTCTTCCAGAACAAATCTATATGTATAATAAAACCTGTCTAATAGCTAATACATCAATTAGACATAACTTTCAATGACTGATACCACATGGTATATTTTTTTTAAAATATTCTATCATCAATATTCCCTGGGGCGTGACGCTAACAGAAAGCACTACTCTGTTAGAATCTCTGTTGAGAAAGTCTGGTGAGATGATTTTGAGAGATTTCCAAAATAAAAAACTGGGCCATCTCTGGTTTGGGTTGGTTGGTAATCATAAAATTGTGACATGATTGTGTAATTAAGGAAAACTGTTCTGCACTAATGCGAGTCAGTATAGTCTCATTTTGTGTTTTTGTCATTTTGAAGCAGCTTTTCTGTATTTTACCTCAACAAATAACAATTTATGCCTCTCTTTACTGTTGGCTAAAAATGTCTTTTGTAAATCCAGTTTGTGTTTTTTGTTAAGTTTTCAGACTATAATCAAACATTTTTGATTTCAGTGTTTGCTAACGTGTGCATTGTGTCACCATGGTAACTGATGAACATTCCCCTAATAGAGATACAGGTAGAACACCCCGAGAGATATGTCACTGCAAAGTATCAGTTTTAAATAGCAGCATATAGTTGAACTGAGTTTGACCCTCACAGACACCTATATTTTGATTTGTCCCTTGAGGCTACCGTAGATTAAGACCTAATATGACAGTGATTTTGACACATTATCTTGAAAGTTTTCTGAAAAATACTTGGAATGAAAGTCTCCACTTAAGACCTAATTACCCAGACTATTTTTAATGTAATTCATAATTGGATCTGTAATTGTTATAATAGCTGGGCGCATATTAATGTTGAGTAGCAGTTAATCCAATTGACCTAATTCATACTAATAAGCTGTTCCGCTCCTGTTCAATCGCTCAATGTTTATAAACACTGAAAAACATTTTACATGAAGCATTTGTTGTCTGGAAAAAATATCCCATAATTAACATCAGGTCATGATAGGCACAGCTGGTGCAAAGCCGAGAATCATCTGTGAGTCATGGAGATGTTAATGGACAAAATAATCATAAAAAAACATCTGCACGCATCGTCCTACTGGCTCATTTCATTTTGCAACTGTATAATTTAAGTCTCATGGTGGCTCAGTGGATAGCTTTTCATCCAAAAGGTCTTGGGTGTGATTTCTGGACTAGGTGAGGCTTGCGTGTTTTTAGCTATGTTCATGTTTGTCCTGGTTCAGTTCTGGTTTGGCCCTGGTTAGCCCTGG
Source organism: Odontamblyopus rebecca (assembly GCA_030686955.1). Classification (NCBI taxonomy): domain Eukaryota; kingdom Metazoa; phylum Chordata; class Actinopteri; order Gobiiformes; family Gobiidae; genus Odontamblyopus; species Odontamblyopus rebecca. Next base: position 16,080,909 of record CM060670.1, on the reverse strand, counting down.
TTTAGACCTGGTTTAGCCATGGTTTAGCCCTGGTTTATTTCTAGTTTAGTCTTGGTTTAGCCCTGGTTTGGTCCTGGTTTAGTTCTGGTTTTGTCCTGGTTTAGTCCTGGTTTAGACCTGGTTCAGTCCTGGTTTAGTTCTGGTTTAGCCCTGGTTTAACCCTGGTTTAGTCCTGGTTTAGCCATGGTTTATCCCTGGTTTATTCCTGGTTTAGCCCTGGTTTAGCCATGGTTTATCCCTGGTTTAGTCCTGGTTTAGTCCTGGTTTAGCCCTGGTTTATCCCTGGTTAGCCCTGGTTTAGACCTGGATTATCCCTGGTTTAGACCTGGATTAGGCCTGGTTTAGCCCTGGTTTATTTCTAGTTTAGTCCTGGTTTAGCCCTGGTTTGGTCCTGGTTTACTTCTGATTTTGTCCTGTTTTGTCCTGTTTTATTCCTGGTTTAGTCCTGGTTCAGTCCTGGTTTATTCCTGGTTTAGCCCTGGTTTAACCCAGGTTTAGTCCTGGTTTAGCCCTGGTTTAGTCCTGGTTTAGCCCTGGTGTAGCTCTGGTTTAATCTGGTTTAGCCCTGGTATAGCCCTGGTTTAGCTCCAGTTTAGCCCTTTTCCAGATTTAGGTTTCAGAGTGATGAATAATTAGGACTGGTTTACTTCTGATTTTGTCCTGTTTTGTCCTGTTTTATTCCAGGTTTAGTCCTGGTTTAGCCCTGGTTTAGTCCTGGTTTAGCCCTGGTGTAGCTCTGGTTTAGCCCTGGGTTACCTCAAGTTTAGTCCTGGTTTAGCCCTGGTTTACATCTGATTTAGCCCTGGTTTAGTCCTGGTTTAACCCTGGTTTAGCCTTGATGTAGCTCTGGTTTAGTCTGGTTTAGCTCCAGTTTAGGCCTGGTTTACCCCTGGTTTAGGTCTGATTTAGCCCTGGTTTAGTCCTGGTTTAACCCTGGTTTAGCCCTGGTGTAGCTCTGGTTTAGTCTGGTTTAGCCTGGTTTAGCCCTGGTTTAGTCCTGGTTTAGCCTGGTTTAGCCCTGGTTTAGCCTGGTTTAGCCCTGGTGTAGCTCTGGTTTAATCTGGTTTAGCCCTGGTATAGCCCTGGTTTAGCTCCAGTTTAGCCCTTTTCCAGATTTAGGTTTCAGAGTGATGAATAATTAGGACTGTTGCCATAGCGATTCAAAACACTGAAATCTTTTGAATGGTGAAAAGTCCTCTGTCTACAGGAAGCTGAAATCATGAATAGATCAGCTTAGATGTTGTGTTGTTGTGTGCCAGTGTAACACAGCCTCTTTTACCTTTGGATACCTCCTCATATAGATCATGCGAGAAGCTCAGACTAGACCCGCTGCTCCACCACATCAAGACAAGCCAGTTCAAGCATCTGTTTTGAGAGCTTCCCTATAGACACAGAGTACAGGGATGTCTTTTGGCTGACCTGGGAAAGTCATTACTTGAGAAGAGTCAGAGGAAGTGTCTGGGGAGGGGGAAGTCTGGTTCCTGATGGCATAATAGCAGATGAAGATAGATGCATTTCTGTTTCTTTCTGGTTCCCATCAAAACGCTAAATCTGATTTTAACAGTGCAACTAAATCATACTTAGGCTTTGGAATTGATATTATTCCATTATGTGGCTCTCATTAACAGTCATAATACACATGCCTATATAACGCATGAAAAATATACAAAGTTTGCTCATTTAAAATATTCAAACGCTAATCTGACTTAAACAAATTCTGGTTTCAATCTTAAAATGTGGACATTTGAGCTTCTTTCCTCTTCCCCTTGAGTCATTCATCACTGTAGCGCCTCCATTTTTCAATTATAATATATAATGTGTTTTCATTTAAAGCACAAATCAGGTTCTGAATAATTAATATTGATCAAAACTAAACCTTGGAGATTTCATTCACCTCTGGAAAACCTTATAGAAAGCTAGCCAAGTGGAAGCAATGGGAATAAGGCTACTTTGAATGCATAAACATCAAATTTACATCATAATTTTGAACATATATTCACTGGTCCAGTTAAATTGATGTTTGGCTCATTTCACGTATTAAAGTACTCATGAATAATAATGTACAAGGTGTTGGAAAAGAGGTCCCTGGACACACAAGGTTATTTCACTGTAAAAAAAAAGATCTTCAGTAATATAACTAGCCCTCTTCTATATTTTAACCATGCGTTTTCATTAACATTTAATCTTACTGAATGCCTACTCATTTTTTGAATAGGAAACAGTATATTTAATTCTATACCAACTATAATTCTTCGTATGGGCCATTGGTAAATTTCCAGGCAATAGTAAAAATGGCCATGAATATTTGAAGGATTTTGGATAGCTGGCATTATTGGGCTGTAAAGAATCAAATTAATATTCCAAACCATGAAACCTCAGAGTTGCATATATCATAGTTTGAATTTATGGCTGCATTTTGTGATTTTATATTTTCTGAGTGAATTTTGATGATAATTTACCTAATATCCAATTCCCAACCCCATTATTTGTGTATCTAAAAGCTGGCTGGAGGACAAAGTTTGTATCTATTGTTCTTAACTTTCACAAACATGCACCGTTTTCCCTATTTCTTTTTCTTTTAGGCAGATAATTTCGTAGGTTTAAGCTGGTAACACTGAAAAAGTAATGTCTGGGGATAGTAAAATATATTAAATCAACTGTGGCATTTTTTACACTGAAATCATTTTGTGAGAGCTACAACTTATTTAATAGTAATGGACAAAATGTGCTTATTTTACTCATGTAGTTTGAGTTTAATGAGTATGTTCTACTGTATAAGCACAAGTTTGTTTTCAAGATTTTACAGTCGCTGCTTACAAACCCAGCAAAATACTAAGTAATACCACAGTCCTACTTAAATCCCTGCACTCGGCGGCTACATACTTATTTTATTTATTTGTTTACTTTTTATTGCTCATGCATCAACTCAAAGAAAACAACAACAACAGCAAAAAAACAAAAACCAGTAAATATTCCAGCCATTACTTGCCTTGTCTTTGCTACATGAACAAAAGGAACAGGAAGAAGATAAATGTTATAAACCTGCTCCTTTCACAGATCAAAATCTTAAACATTTCTTTAATAATTAACCCCCACCCCAAAAACCAGTGAGCCATCTGAAAATATATTACATCATCTTTCTTGTGGTTTACATTTCATTAACTTTAAACACTTTCTTCAGTTACGTAGTCCATCATTATTTTATTTTTTATATTTGGGGCTCAGTTGATAAGAGTGTTTGTCCACTCATCAAGGTTGGTGGTTCCAATCCCACTCTCGACATAAAAAACATCATTGGGAGAGTGGTTGGTGTTGTGATTCTATCTCCCACTGATGAATGCTGTCGCTGTGTCCTTGGGCAAGACACTTAACCCACTTTGCTCCCAGTGTCTGCGTACACTGGTGTATGAATGTGTGTGTAAATGGGTGAGTGGTTCCTTGGTGTAAAGCGCTTTGCCTTGAAAGTGGAAAAGTGCTATATTAAAACGTACCATTTATTATACATCAGTAAACACTAGACAATAGATATTTACTTAATTGTGTCATCACAGCAATGCAGTTAATTATGACAATATTTCACACATTTGACTTAATTTATTTACCTACCAGTAAATATAACGGCTAACTTAAAAAAAAAATTGAGTAACAATTACTCAGTAAATTCATGACTGTTAATCGTGGTGGAAAGTACATTTTACTTAATACTGACAAGTAAATTGGACCTGTTATTGCAGCAGTAAAATTGACTTAAAAAGTGCTAGTGCAAATTGTTAGGAGGATTTTTTTCTAGTAAATCTTACAAGTTATTTTTTTCAGTGAGCTGTGAGCCATCTTCAGAAATGTCACTGCTCTTAAACTCTCTACCAAAATCTGTAAAAGGAAATCAAGTTATTAACTGTACTTACTGAAGAGAAGATGAATATTATGTAAGGTGAATATAATTATATCATGGTCCCACCAGCTTCAAATGGGGAGGGCCAGAAGGTTATAGTTCCTTTATTTACGTTTTCATTTCTAAGACCTATTGTTAGCGTGTTACTGTATTATCATTAGCGTGGTGCTTTTCCTATACAATCTATTGGAGGAAAACAAGCTAAATTCATTCATTTACAATAATGAAACCAGGTACCGGCTTTACCACAGAAGCCCTTTCATAACCGGCACACTCTTGCCTGTATTCATGTCAGTCGAGTGCTCTATATTCTTGATCTTTCACTTCACTCTTTATTGCTGTGATTATTATTCTTTGAGCATATGCTTTCAAATACACTTTTTTTAAACAATGTGTGCGTATTTGCTACTATCACAGCTGTGCATGCCCTGTATATGAATGACAATTTTCATTATCTTTCCCATTCCCCTGTCTATACCCTGTCTCTGCGCCTGTATTGCCTGTCAGTCCCTGGTGGCATGTGACTTTGGCCATGATCATAGACAATATGTTTGTATAAAAAAAACCAAATATATGTATGTTGTTGCTGTTGTCTTTCCAATACTGAAATATAACTTTTCTGATGGGGAATCCATCAACTGCTTGTCTCAGTGTTATTGCTTTGTCTGGAATGTTCAGCAGTGTGGCATTACACAGATCAATCTTGCATTTATTCAATCCCATGGGTTTCATTGCTCAAAAATACATGGAAAATGAGTGTGAATGGGCTCGACTCTCAACAGGTCTTGGTCTAATGGTGCACAGATCTGCTTGTCTTTATGGAGATTGGTAAAGGTTACTGTGGAACATTCTCACAGTCAGAATCTAGGTATTTCTGAGCAATAAAACCTACTGTAGATCTGTTTAATGTCATATTGTGGAACATTCAGACCCACAACCAAAAAGTGCATCTTTAAATTATAACACATTTCTCCAAATACACGAGTAAGGTATAAGTCACCTTCAGCAGTCCCATGTTAAAAGGTAAAATGAGTCTGAAAGCCCAGTGCACATCCCCAAACAAAATATAAGTAATTAAAAGTGTGTGAGCCAGATGGTCCTGCATTTTTAACTCTTCTCTTGGCAAGTCTTACCTTGATTTATTAATATCAGCAGAACAACAAAGGTTTGAGTGTAAAAAGCAAAGGTGGGTGGAGAAATAAAACTCACCGATCTGATCCTGGCATATTTTTTAAATGTATTTTATGCCTTAAAATGAATCTCAAAGTCAAACAGTATCCACAGTTCATACACAAGACTCACAAGTTATTTTCAAGATTATAACAATTCTTATTCTTATTCTTAGTTTTTATAGCTGCAATCTGTTCCAAATGAATTGCTATGATAAATAAATATATATATAACTTTATTTAACCAGGGAAATCCCATTGAGATTAAAAACCTCTTTTTCAAGGGAGCCCTGGCCAAGAGGCAGCAAAAGACAATTACAACACAATTAAAATTACATACAAATGAGTTAAAAACAGGTAGTAAAAGACAATTACAACACAATTAAAATGGCATACAGATTACTTAAAACAGGTACAGTTTATGTAGATAAATAAATATAAACAGTATATATAATAGTAAGTGTTACCTAAATGTGGATAAATAAAAGTGAATTGCTTATTTGTACCAAGATTAGAATTTAAATGAGAATAGAAGAAGAGAAAAACATATTTTGAAGACCTTGAGACTATTTTCCACATTCATATATTCGTAGCTTAAACTTCTTATCTTGTTTTTCATAATGTTTTTATATATGCTGAAGGGAAGCTCTGACTGACAGTCCAGAGTCTTGTCTAAGATCAAAACACTGAACTTTAACATTTGCCCCATTTGGCAGGACCTTTAGATGCCCCGGTCCTTGATACAATATTCAGATAACATCAGTTCAGAACATATTTAAAATATTGATACCAGGGCCATACAGCCAGTGCTGTAGAGATGAGAGGAAAGGTTGTCAGCAACATACCGAAGTGTCTTGACCAAGGACTGAAAAATCTGCAATAGGACAAAGTAGGGACTGAAGCACAAGTGAAATATAAGTCATGTTGAGTTATATGTTTAAAATGCACTGTGTAACTTCTCTAGTGGAGGGTTTGCCATCTGCATGTCTCCATGGAGATGTTGTTGTTCAAATGTATTCGTCCTGCACTTACTCAATTATCTGTTTTTTGTTTGTTTTTTTACTTAAAAACTTCCATTCCTATGATAAGTGGGCTCACCTCTCCACAAATCTGACATGTAACCTGGCTATATGGCATCACCTGCTAGAGATAAATAAGAGTAATGCCACACTGCGGAGCATTTCAAGCAACATGTCCATAGAGTGAAGCTGGTGACTAACCTTCCATCAGAAAAGTTACACAGTGCACCTTTAAGAAGAAAAGCGATATTATCATAATCGGTTGATCCTGACCGTACAATACCCAGAGACAAGAAATTAAAATGGAAAAATAAAACATTTTGGACCCAAAAAACACAAATAGCCCTTGAAAGCAACTTATAAATGTGTCTTATCTTGTTTTGGTCCTTTACAAGAACAGATGTACATCACGCATATCTATCTCGCGTTCATTCAATTACAGTTTTAATAGCCAAAAAATAAACTTGGGATCTTGTGAGTCCCAGTCAGATATCCATAGAAACAAGCAGGCGGGAGACCTTTTACCAGAAAGGGTAAATAGTGCAGCTTTTGTAGGAAGTTGTGTATTTTCGTTCTTTCCTCTTTGAGACTAAACCTTTGCTGTAGTCGGGTTGTTCCCCCTCACCGATTTGATACTCATGTTGGAATGGTGGTTTACAGTGAAGGATGTAAATCAGACTTAGTTTTCAGCACAAAGGAGACAGGAGAGGACAGCGCGCTCCAGTACACAGCCCTTTAAATCTCTGGGTCACATTTGTTCAGTCATGCCTCGGCCGCCCAAACCTTATTTCATCCCTCCAGCTCTGAGATGTTTTTCTATCTCTTTCTCTCTGTGCGCAAATACGTTTTCATATTCAATTATTCAGCAGCTCAAACTGGTCTGGAGGGAGGGAGAAGGCACGATGGATAGGAGGGAGAATAGGACTCACATGGATTAATGACGCATTTTACACGAGGGAATTACACATAAACACACACAGACAAGAAACTAATTAAAGATCCTACAAGACTGACTGTTGTACCATGTTAGAATGTTGTTATCTCCTCAAAAACATACCAGGAGTTGTGTTTTGTTTCATGCACACATGTTTGAGTAACCCTTTATTATTAGTCAGTCTACATCTCCAAAGCTCAAATGCTGTGTTCTACCTTGTTAGTTAACATATAATTATTATATAACATGACTTAAAGCGCACAGGAGTGAATGTTGCGTAATTTTAGGACCTTTAAGTCATATAAGAACACATTTAGTTAGTACAAATTCTGCAGCCAAGTATAGCAAATAAGATAACAGAGACAAATGAAGACGGTCCCTTGCTTCATTGTGTTTTTGGTTCAGAAAAAAATATGATCCCATCTCTCCCTTCAGCTTTGTGGTGTTTTTGTCTCCTCTTTCACAAATACGACTGTTTTCACATTCAATTATGCAGCAGCTGAAGCGTGTCTGCAGAAAGGGACTCACTACAATGACATATTAGCCCTTTTACATCGGAGAGATGCACACTTCACTGGTAATGATGGCTGCACGCTGCCTCTCCTGCATGTTTTATCTCCTTCTGTGGACAAGGATTTTTACTCTTGTCAAAAGGAATATTCATAAAGGCCTTGATTAGAGAGCTCTGCCACACGTTCCTGCCATAGTACAATGAGTTATCGATGCGCAAGTCTGATCTGCCGAAGTCTGATTTCAAAGGGATTTTCAAACTCAGCATATAGGAAGTGTGGAAGACATTTACAATGTTTAATGGTGTATTGATACAAGTGTAAAGGTAAAAAGTTGTGTTTAAACTAACTTACTTGACATCTCTTTCTAGTTTGTGGTATTTGAAGGTGCCGTCTTTTTTACTGTCTGGAAAATGTGAAAAACACAACAATATTAAATTGTATTTTGCATGGTGTTGCCATGGTCATGTCCCAAATTGCCTATGTTTGTCAATGTTAGCACATCAGCATCTCCAGTGTGTGTGGACTTTATGTGTTTAGTGACAAGTTCAGCCCAAAGCCACAAACACACAGAGACAAGAGGCTCATCAGTGCAACCCGGAGGAGTATCAGCGCCACCCGGGGGAGCGTCGGGTCGGCCGAGTGCGAAGCGCGGCCCACGAGGGCCGTTTGATGCCGCTTGCGGCTTTAAATCATTTTTCTTCTGCTCTTTGATCTCTAATTTGATCCCCTGAGCATGCTCAAAAACTCACCAAATTTTGCCCAAAATTCAGAAGTGGCGAAAAATGTTCTAAAATATATGTTGCATGTATGGGTATAAAAAACTGGCACGACAGCGCCACCTGCAAAAGCCAAAATACATTGCGCCTATGGGAAACGTCCCGACGTAAAGTTTGTCGTACAGTCACGAAATTCGGTACAGGCATTCCTCATGTCAAGACAGAAAAGCAATATTATTATGGCCACGCCCCCTGACAAACCAGAAGGCGGCCATCTTGGATTGAAATACAAAACATGCTGAGTCAGCATTTTCGCTCACATCACATTTGATCGTACTCCTCTGAAGGCGCTTCACCCACAGGGGTGAAAATTGCTGTACATCAACTAGAGAAGTGGGGCTTAAAAAGTTAGCTGAATATTTTTGATAACTGTCACGGTTTACTGCAAAATTTGTTGTGATTTGTTGCTATTTTCCAATTTCTAAATTTGTTCCCGTTCAGCCATACAAAGTGCGATTGTCCTAAAATTTGAATCACTTGTAAAACTTTCGTGCCAAAACCGACTAATAGCGCCCCCTGCAGGACACAACAAAATTTTGCATGGAGCGCCAAATTTTTGTTTTTCTAAAATGTACCAAATTTGGCCCAAAATGACTTTGGGCCATCTCAATCAAAAAAGTCAATGTAACCCATATTGTATTTTTTACCGTGTTGCCATGGTGATGCACGAAATCTCCAATGTTATCCTAATGGGAGAGATCTGATAAATTCCCATTCATGAAAAATATTTTACTTATACAGAATATTCTCAAATTTGGCAAAATTGCTCTTCATGTCATCCCGATCAAAAAAGTCAAAGACAACCATATGGTATAGTTCACTGGGTTGCCATGGCGATGCGCCAAAGCCTCCATGTTATTCTAATTGGAAAATTTCTACAATTTCTTACATTTCAAAGTGATATAACGGCTTAATAGTTTAATTGAAGAATGTGAAATTTGGCACAGTGATTCTTCAGGCCAGCCCAAACAAAAAAGTCTTGGGTCCAAAGTTGTATTTTGCACGGTGTTGCCGTGGCGATATCCCAAATTTCCCATGTTTGTCAATGTTAACACATCAGCATCTCCAGTGTGTGTGGACTTTATGTGTTTAGTGACAGGTTCAGCCCAACGCTGCCTCTATATTGTTTCTGTACTGGAGCAAAACAGATTTTACTTAGTTACATGAGAAAAAAGTGTACAGGCCCTTTAACCTGCAGTAGGGAAACTGTCCATAGTATTTTTATGCATAATGGTGCTCCTCAGGAGGTTTAGATTCCGCTTCATGTGTTACAAGTGTGGTTTCTGAACTAATAGTTATTCATCAATTTACTTTTTAAATATTTTTTGCAATTTGTCCAGTATTTATAATTTATTATCTACAGATTTGACTCACTGGAAGTAGTTACTTAAAAAGTGACCATTACAAAAATAGGGCATAACATACATTAAGAACACAAACAATCTTGGCATTAAACTTTTCTATCTCCAACAACACAGGCAGGTTACACAAACAGGTCAATTTACAAGTTGGAGCTGTGGAGAGGCCTCACTCAGCCAAATAATTGATGTTTCTTTGGCAATAAAACAACTACAATTTAATGAATGCACCATAGATGAGTTGAATATTGTGGAATATTTTTAGTAAAGCAATAACATCTTCACGGAGACAAGCTGGTGATGGATCCTCCACCACCACATCTAAAATAAATATGAAAATAAATATGAATAAACAAGTGTGAAAAGCAAGACAAGTGTGAAAAACAAGACTAAAAAATAGTAATAACTTTTTTTAAATTATGATTTCATTTTTAAATGTGTTGTTGGATATTCCCTTTCTCATCATCAATTTGCAAAACCATGAGTGCTAAAATGGAAAACAAACTCACTTAAATTCCACATAATCTAAATCCATGAAACATTCAGTTCTCTTCAGCCTATTTCCTCCCAATAAGTCACTTTTAATGTGCTCTGCCACTGGCCTAATATGTGTTTGTAATTTTACATATATTAAAGGAACTGCTAGCTTGTGAAATCACACAATTCATCTGAATGGAGCCAGTGCTAATAGCTACTGTCACATTTCTCCCTTTTCTCTTGGATGACTCTCTGATACGTTTATTTATTTACTACGTGCTGCTGTCAGAGATTAAGGGATATTTAAATAAATGAAAGAGAGGCTTATGGGAGTTTCTACTGGGCTCCTCAAAACAAAGAACATTATTAACTTGTCAAAATGTAGACACAGGCACAGAAAAACAATAAAATACTTTGTGCTCGTCAGTGTGGAGTTGGGCTGTGTTCTGTGATGGTAGCAGGTTTTCTTCATGGTGATATGGATATTATATAATGCACTGAGGAGCATAATTAAACACTACTTATTTTTACTTAAGCTCTACTTTAAAAGTGCATTATGTAACTTTTCTGGTGCTGGGTGTGCCATAAAGATGTTATTGAATGTTCCACAGTATGGCATTAAGCCAAGCAGGTGGAGCTGCCAGGCCAAGTTGTTTATCAGATCTGATCAGACCTGCAGAAAGTAAAGGCCACCCACAGGAAGAATGTGGGTATTTTTGAGCAATAAAACCATCTGTAATTAATGAAATAATGCTAGATAGACCTTTAATGCCATACTGTGGAACATTCTAGGCAAAGCAAAATCATCTCCATGGAGGTGAAAATGTAACTTCCCACCACAAAAAAATGACACAGTGCTTCTTTAATCTAAATGATCACATTTGAAAAGGTATGTTTTATGTTGATTCTCTATAGACAATTTATTTTATTAAGTTTTAACATTTTAGAAAGACTGAACCTAAAACCTCATCAGTGAGATGCGTGTCACTGTGCAAGGAATCCTACTACACTGACAGGGCGCTCAGAAACTGTAACAGAAATATCAACATATATATATAAACTCAGGCCAAACTGACTGTCAGAGCCTGATCTTGTCAGAATTCAATGGCAAAACTGTTATGTCCTTAAGCAACACACTTCACCCACATGTCTAGTATGAATGTGGAGTTTGCCTGAGTGATCGGTGGAGGTCGAAGGGGCTGATGGTGTAGACTGGCAACTTTGCTTCCATCTTCCATCTGTCTGCACCAGGGCAGCTGTGGCTTCTGTAGAATCTCACCACCACAGAGTGTGGAGTGAATGAATAATGCCCAGTAAAGCTCTTTGGGTGTTTTGAAAGGCACTATATATATGTCCAGTGCATTATTACATTGGGGAAAAAGATAAAAAATAGAAGATTAGGTACGGTGTTACAATGACAACAAACTGGAACCATATCACAGTGACACACAAAAACCAAACAAAACAGTTATTTCAGTTGAGCAATGTGCACCTTCATAATCCTATTCCACATTTTGACACAGTTTGCCTTTAATCCAGTTTGGCCCCAGTCTGAACCCTCCTCGTCACCTCCTCACTCAGAGCCAGACTCCTGAGCACCTCTTAGTCACTGGAGCGCGGATACAAGCAGCACATTTCTCATTAGTAAATAGATTAATTGTTCCAGCGGGTCTGCACAGTCACAGAAATCTGCTCTGCTCTCCACGCAATAGGAGAATGTAATTAGTTAACACCAAATAAGATTGATTAACAGGCTCAAACTGAGAGACTGCTTGGGTAGATTAAAAGAGCCTGGTACGATGTGCAGTTGCTTCTTTGTAATTAAGCGTACCTGCTGGAAAGTTTCAGGTGTCTGGCGTAGAATAATTGGGTTTTAGTTGATACTGTTCTGCTCATCTTCTCCAAGGAGCCAGCTGCTGCTCAGATAATCCTGCGTTCTTTCTGTGCCATTGAAATTAATATCCCTGTGTACAAGTCCCATTATGAAAACTCTAGGAATGATTGTAGACAGAGAGCAGGTAATGTGCTGATAACAATATCAGGCAATGTACTTATCTGGAGGTCTGGGGTCCAATTCCCGCAGCCAGCAAGACATTAGAGATTAGACGAACTTTATTGATCCACAAGGGAAATTATGTGGACATAGTAGATATACATAGACATAGATCACAATATATTATAATAACAAAGACCAGCTATATAAATGTTAATAATACATATGTACTAGTAGAAATAAAAAAATATAGTAATACAAATATATCTCAGCTGTATACAAGAGGTCGTATAAGGAGAAACAGTGCAAAGATGAAATGATTGACAGGACATGGGGTTATCTGTTACATAAGGCTGAAATGTTATACAGTCGTGTGGAGTAGAGTATGTTTTGACTGTATATCTGTATCTCTCACAGTTGGAGAATGAGCTCCTCTGACGGAGTGTGTTAATGCTGTTGTGTCCTTGTGCAAAACACTTCACATGCTCTTAGCTTAAGTATCTGTTTGCGCTGATAAGTATGTGTGGGTGTTATTGCATGTGTTCTGGGAAGACACCGAGCTGAGATATCTCATCATTTCTTTTTTACAGGTTTCTACAAAGAATATAAAATCAATTGTTCCTGATTCGGTCATTTCTTACAAAGAGGGGATTCGTACAGGCCTCAGGTGATCCACTAAACTGCTCAGTTAAACTAAACAACTACTAATAAATACGAAAATGAACTCTCTGAGGCTAAAATAGATGCAGGTTAGATTAGGTCATCTTAAAAGGCTCATATTACACTATTTTTTGATCTATGTTATAATGCTGTTTCTTCATCACAAACATACCTAGAGTTGTGTTTTGTTTCATTCGGACATCTTTAGCACACAAACCCTGTATATTTTAGGCATATTAATACAGGAAGAGCCTTTTAAATACCATACACCTTCACTAAAATCGGGATAATTGGGATAATTTTTATCACAGTTACAATATATGGGCTATTAGTGATTAAAAATAAATAAGAATTAAATAGTATTTTTTTTTTAAATTACCAACATTCACAATCCACTGAACAGTGCACATAGGACACACAGCACCACCCATTCTCCCTGGTAGAGGACTCTGGATTTTCCCTGCTTATAAAGCACCTGGAACCTGGGTACGACATGCCTTCACATCACTACTTCGTTGAAAAAGCGCTGGCAGCACTCCAGAAAATGATGCCTGATAAGCTACTTGTGCAATTATCAGAGGCGTCTGACGTCACGTTTACCGCAAACATCTGCAGTTCCTCTGTGTGTCCGATGTCATTACTAAGTTTGTTTTACATTGTGCGACCAGGGGTGCAGTGGCTGTGGCATGCAGGGGTACACTGTCCACCCACTTCCCGACTTGAGATATAAAAAATAACAAATATAATATAGCCTACAACTTAAATGGCAAAGCTATTGGTAATGGTGAAAACAACCTGCATTGGTCATATAAACCAGGACTAAACCAGGAGGTGCGCCCGTGTAGGCCGCAGGTTGGGTGACTGCAGGCGAAAGGACGGGGCTAAGCTCAGCCGTTGTCCGAAAGCACTTTGCAAACATCCTGCTCCACGGAGTTGGGTTCTCTCTCTCTCGCTGTCAAGACCTGGTTCAGTTCTGCTTCAGTTCTGGTTTAGTCCTAGTTCAGTCCTGGTTCAGTTCTGGTCTAGTCCTGTTTTAGTCCTGGTTTCGTTTTGGTTTAGTCCTGGTTTAGTCCTGGTTCAGTTCTGGTTTAGTCCTGGTACAGTCCTGGTTCAGTCCGTATGTGGTGTTACATGTTAATAAAATCAGAGACATTGGTGAAAAAATAAAAATAAGAGACATCCTGGGTCTTATTTTTGCTCTTAGTTCATTTCCTAATGTTTTATAGAAGTATCAGATCGGGACTCAAAATCAGATTACTCGGACTCGGGGGCATAAAAACCCGATTGGGACATCCCTAGAATTGCCCATCTCTACTGAACTAAAGGTAAAAAATAGATGCTAACTTGAAAACTACCACTTCATGACATCACAAGGTGGAATAACTCAATAATACAACTCAACTCAGTAACTTGATTACTCAAACATGTGTGAATGAAACAAAACACAACTTCAGGTATGTTTTCAATGAGGTAACAACATTATAACAGGACTTCAAGCTCAAAATAGTCAGTTTTACGTAATATGGGCCTTTTTATTCATACGCATATCGTCCCACAGGCCTTTAGCCTTAACCTCCCTGACCACACACTGACGGTATTAAGTTACCCACTGTGACTCTTCAGGTGAGTTAGTGCACTGTCCACTGTTTCCAACACTTCCTCTGGGACGTGAAGAATCAGAGTCAATATTTATGAGTATAATACAGCTCCTGGCTCTGGCCTAATAGCTGCCAGTGCTGTGTCCACTGGATGAGGCCAGGCTACAGGACTTCAGAAGCTGCTGGAGGAATAAAAGGCTCCGAAGCAGAACACATTGACATGAGCTTTTTAACTGTGATGGTGCAATCTCCTGACCTGGCCTCAGGGAGAGAGACCTGTGCACTTAACAGAGGATAGATAAATCTCTGGAGATGTTTATTTGAGTAAGAGAAACTCTCTCCTTCAGGGGAGCGTGCAAAACTTTGAGTATTTCAGCAGTGCAGGGTTGAACTATTTCGAGATTTGTGGAGTGATTGTGGTTAAATTTGCGTTAGGGTTAAAATCAATATTTAGTTCACAATTAGGTTTTAAAGACGAAGTAAATAATTTATGTTTTCATTCTTAAAGGTGCACTGATGTCTCCCTGGAAATGTTATTACGTTGTCTAGAATGAACCACAGTATACTGTCAATTAAACCTATTTAATCTACACTGTCTATCTATACTATTAATATAACAGTTTGCATAATGTGTTTTTTAACTGCTTAAATAAGAATCTTATATCAAAACATTGTTTTTAGAGGTCTACCCTACTAGTTTGGCTGATACAAATGCTTGAAAACACAAAAATGCAAATACAGAAAAAACTTTTAACTTCCCCATGATGTTTTAGTAATATTTAGATTTTATTTTGACATTGATCCATTGTCCTTAGTTTCTGTTGTCTGTACACTATCAGCATACATCTAGTTCACACCAGGAAAACAAACAAATGCATTTAAATAATTCAGCTACATGAATTTTTGATTTACAATGAGTTCATTTTTACGATCACACAGTACTGTTTGTGACCTTAAATGCAGCTCTACTTTGCATAAGTCGTCCTTAGCGAGGAGCAGAACACACGGAAAATACATGAATATTACAAATGAAATATGACCCACAACTTTCTTTTCTCTCCCCTGTCCTCAAACAACTCACGACTATCCTATGGCACCAAGATGATTAAAACAGATTGTGATTTGCGATCTTAGTTTGCATAAAATGGCAAATAAATGTATGTCTGTTATGTGAGTTGATCCAGAGTTGAAAACTGGGAGCTTGTTTTGTCCCAAATGCAATGATTTGGATATGCATTAGCCTCTAAAAGTTGATTTTCAGGGGTTTCCATGGAGATGCTATTGCTTTGCCTGAAATGTGTTTTAGATCTATATAAAACAGTTGAATTATCACAGTTCCCATCATTATAACCAATGATATTCTATACTGCCCTTGACCTATTTGAAGAGTCTAATTGCAGTCATAAATTCATAATGTTGACTTGGAGCTTTTCTTCATTCACCATTTTAGTGCATTGCAAAACTCTCCACAATCTCTGACCTCTTTCGGCAGATAAAAGCACTGCCAGCTTAGACTGTATAAAGGAATGGACTAAGCGAGTGTGTTGTCACCCATCACGCTCGTCTCCAGTAAAATTAATCTCATAAAGTTAGCAGTTATAGGAGCGAATTTGGAGCAAAGTTCCACATTAGGAATAGGTATTTATTTACAGGCAAAATAGCAAATAAAACCAACAGGATAATGTAGAGTGGGTTAATACGAACATTTTAAAACCAGGCTCACTGCAGCAGAGAGAGGGGTGAGAATTTTGCAATATAAAGGCAATTGGAGCCAGAGCCGATGGAGCTGGAAGAGCCCACCATGCCCACTTCCTATTCTGAACGCGATGGCTAGCGGGTTAGCTATGTTCATTTATATATACAGTCTATGCCTTCATGTGTTATCAAGCACTGGTAAGTTAAGTCCATGTTCCTGTAAATGAATGAATCAGGATGTTTCTCACTTCGATCATTAACTGGTCTCCGATGGCCCTGTTCTCAGCTTGAGTTGGTCTCCCTTGGATTTTATGGCCATTATTTCTATTATTTTGTTGTTTATCTTATTAACGTGTTTTTGAAAGTAGGAGCTAAATGCAAAAACAGCCTCACCACAAGAGCACCCAGGCATCATTATCTGGACCCACAGGAGAAGTGCACACAGGTTTTTAAAGCAGCAAAATAAATAGCATTTAATGTGTTGAACTTTTGAACCTGAACTGCAATAATTAATGCCTCACAAAACTAAACGCCAGAAAACTTTAGTAGTGAGTGGGTTTATTAAAGTAGCACCATGCAACTTTTGCTCTTATCTCGCACTTTCTCTAAAGTGTTTAAACGTCCTATATTACGTAAACTTGACTCTTATGAGCTTTAAGTCATGTTTTAATGCTGTTCAGATGACATTACAAGGTGGAAAAGATCATTTTTGGATTTGGAGGCGTAGACAGAGTAATAATAAAGGATTACTCAAACAAAGCACAACTCCAGGCATGTTTTGGAGGAGGTAACATGATAACATGGATTAAAGCTCAAACAAGAGTTAATTTTGTGCAATATAGGACCTTTAAAAACATACATTTCAAAAAGTGGGAACATCTGTCATCACATGTACACAATTACAAGAGTGACAGCTACAAACATGTCCAATCTGCATGCTTCCTTCACTGGAATATTTCACTTATCAAAGTCAATGTGGAGGGCTGTGTCTTTTATGTCCCTGATAACAGCCTCTTCTCCCTCTCTCAGTGGCAGTGGCCTTAGCGTAGAATGTAATCTTCAAAGGGATGCACCGAGGCATTTTCTGGGGCTGGCTCACGTCCATGGAGCAGTCTGGCATCTGCGTTTTGTGTGAGCAGGACTTTTAGACATGTCCCCAGACCTTATGTTAAGATCTGTAGTCCAGATATTCATGTGAGAGTCTGGCTCAGGACTCTAAAGGTCCTGTATTACACAAAATTGATTCTTGTGAGGTTTAAGTTATGTTGTAATGCTGTTGCCTCCTCAAAAACATACCTGGAGTTGTGTTTTGTTGCGTTCACACATGTTTAAGTAATCCTTTATTATTAGTCTTTGTATGAAGTTTAAAAACACAGTGACAAAGTGTTTTTCGTTCGAGAAAAGAAACTGCAGGATGTTAAACATGTGTGAATGTGCTAAACATGTGTGAATGAAACAAAAACCAGCTCCAGATATGTTTGCGATGAGGAAACACCATTATAATATCAGAAAATAGCTTAAAATGGGTCTTTTAAGTAAATCCGTTAGAATTTAGTTGCTTCCTCAAACAAATACCTGGAGTTGTGTTTTGTTTCACTCACGTACTGTTTGAGTAATCCGTTATAATTAGTCTGTCTACATCTCCAAGCTCAAAATACTCTATTCCACCTTGTCTTTGTCTTTGGTGAAAACACTTTGCGGTCTGACCCTTTCCTTGGTGGCTGGAGGCTTAACCCACTGCACCACATTTACCCACTAGTCCAAATACATTATAGCTGATCATATATAATTACTCCCAAAATCACTGCTTTTTACCCCAGTAGTTTCATGATTCCTAGTGTATTTCCCTCTGTAAATTAGCTTGTGTTTGCAGTAGAGTTCTTCAAGCTATTTGGCTTCAGTTTGTGTGTTTTATATAAGAACCCAGTTGTTTAATCTTTTAATATCTTCCCCTAAGAATCTAATACATGTTTGAGTTTACAGTAATGATCTCCGGAGGGAAGCTGGCCTATATGCGCCGCTTGTCGGTTTAAAGTCTAATTAGTATGAAAAGTCCTTCACAGCAGGGGTTATGGGCAGGTTAAAGGGACAGTGTAACCTATAAAACACTTCATATGTGCGATTGTGTTTGTCCTGATCTAACTCTGCTCTGTCTGTGATGTTCTGTGATGTTCTGTGATGTCCTGTGATGTCCTGTGGTTGTATGGTTTAATGGGAAAGTCATGCTTCAGTGTAAGAACATGTGAACTCCACTGGGTCAGGCGGCCATGTTCAGCCACTACAGAGCTGAGTTTATTGCCACTGACAACAAGCTCAGGTATGTGTTTTAGTGTTGGTCTCTGAATAAGTTCATAGGCTGCATAAAGAAGTGAACTAAGTGCGTATGAGGTCACCCATAGTGTTCAGCTTCAGCCAAATGAAGCTCATGAGGCTAGCAGTTATAGGGGTGAATTTGGAGCCAGTTCCACATAAGGAATAGGAATTTATTTATGGACAAACCCTTTTAGTGAGGGTCTATGAAGTTTAAAAACACAGTGAAGCACTTCTTGTATTATCACAAGGTTGAACAGAGTGTTTCATCTTAAGGGAACTCGTCCTAAATATGCAGAACTTGTGTGAATGAAACAAAATATAACTCCAGGTTTATCTGTGATGAGGAAACAACATTATAACATCAGAAAATAGTGTAATATGGGTCATTTAAGAAGTTAGGGTATTAATTAAGTAGTTACTAAATAAACTCATCATGAATTAAGTCCTTGTGCATGTTTTATTAATACTAATTAAAATACTAAATTAAAATGATTAAAACATTATTATTTATATTATAGTTTAAGTGTTACCTGAAATGTACACTTTTAACATTTCTTTAGGTCTTTGATATGCACATACAATTTGCTATTTGCTGTCTGTTCCAAATCGCTATGAAACATTCCTAATTTGTGAATTTTGTTCGCTGACAGTGACAAAAATTTATTGCCCATGTTTTTGCTAATACAATAACATAATTGAATGAAATGCTGGCAAACCTTTAATCAAGACTGAACATTAGTGCATGATGTGTTTTTAAGATCCTGCAGGGGATGAAAAAAGCAGAAAATAAGTTTCAAAGTGCCCAGAGTTACATGATAAACTACCGGGCTTGTGCAGCTTGGTTTTCCTTACAGAAGCAATATGTGGACTGAATCCCTCCTTCAGCGGCGCAATGATGGAGAGCCAAGGCACTTTGAGTGTTTTCCATTAGTCTGAGAAATACTCCGGAGACGCTATGTAGCAGTCAACACCTCCCAGTGCTGTGTGAATGTGTGTGTGAGAGAGAGGGGAACGGGCAAAAACATGTAGGGCTGAGGGAGAGTGCGCCACAGGGGGGGACAGACTGTGTTCAAATATCATGCGTCTTTAACTAAAAAACTGAACATTGGTTTGGACTGATTCTGATATTTGAGTAAGGGACAAGAATAGAAAGAAACTACGGCTTTCATAAATTCAAACTTTTGACACATTTTGTTATTATTTTAGGCATTTTTATTATTATTTTAGGCATTGTGTATTTCAGAGTCCTCCCAGACTTCTCTCACCCCAGACACTTCCTCCAGCTCCTCTGGTGGGACTGCAAAACGTTCCCAGGCGAGCCAAGAAGCATAGTCCCTCCAGTGTGTCCTGTGCCTTCCCTGGGGCTTTTTGCAATGTGTTCCACAATATGTTTTCAATAGGCAAACTGACAACCAGCTGACATGTATTTCCGTGAGGCATTAGTCAAAGAAAGCTCTTGTAGAAACTCTATGAAAACAGATGATGCTTAAGCAGAGACGCCACCAGACCAAGTTACAGGTGAGATCGATGTAATTAAATAAATGTGAGAAAATGTTAATGCTATACCCTGGAACAGTCAAGGCAATGTCATAACACCTCAACGGAGACAAGCAGGTGATAGATCCCCACCAGAAAAGTTAGTATTTCTAATAATAATGGATCAGTTTTATATAGCACTTATTTGGACACTTAAAGATACTTTACAGAGCATTATTCATTCACTCCACACTTGGTGGTGGTGCTACTATTTTAGCCACAGCTGCCCTGCCGGTGTGGCCAATAAGATTTATAGCTAGCTAATGACTTGCTGTTTTCCTTAGACAAGAAAAGACAGAGCTGACATTGAGTTTACGTTGTCTATCAAGTGCTCAGTCGGTAGAGCGCTCACCCATGAACCCAAGATCAATGGTTTGGTCTGGGTTCCTTGATGTTAAACTATGTCGAAAAGCACTATAGAAATGAAGAGACAAAATAAAGAGAGAAAAACAAGCTCATTCCAGCCAGTCTATCAGATGTGTTTACGGTAATTATGTAAAAATAAGTTCCATATACAAAAGTTGCAATTAGTACAACATTACATAACAACGTATTGATCTTAATCTAATTGATCTCCAAAGCCAGTACTGTATTTTTCCAGCCTGTTGTTCCTAATTGCTTGTTTTGTTTCACTATTAACCTGCTTTCTGAATAATGAGTACAGAATACATTTACATACGATCAGTCAGAACCATCCAGTCTCCGCTCTCCCACAGGACCTCACTATATTTGTGCCTGAAGCTAATTTACTCCTCTTCGGTTGTGGATTGTATTTTATATCTATTGATGTGTTTTTATTGTCTGCAAGGCTTTTCATAACCAAAATGAATTCTATTATGGACGGGCAGCAGAAGAGACTCACCACCGGGATGTACCGATAGCACATATTACTCAAATAATAAGGTTTAGCTATTCATTATGAACTTAAACATTTCTGTACTTCTGGCCAGACAAAAGTTTAGAGTCCCCATTAAAGATAGTTGAATATTAATATATCATTTTTGTACAAAGTTTGAAAAACGAGGCTTTCAAATGTGATTCAATATGGATGTAATTAGGTTCTGTTTTATAAATGAGGACAGCCAAGGCCATTAAAAAAAAAAAAAGTTATGTTCATTTAGCACTCAAATCTGTAAGAATTTGAATAAGGTGGGTGGTTTATTGATTGGCTTGTTTGCTAACTCAAACACAAAATTACCTTTTACTCATGTTATAATGTTGCTGCTTCATCAGAAATACCTGGAGTTGTTTTGTTTCGCTCAGCCACTTTGTAAATTTGTGAACAGACTGGAGAACTCCAGAGCAACAAGGGCGGCTACATGTGGAGACTGTAAAGTTCCATTTTGTAAAACATCTTTTGCCCAGAATGTTTTTTCTGTGAGAGGGGCCAATCTGTGGAACTCTCTCTGCTAACATAAAGACAATAACTAAACTGTCCACCTTCCAAAAACAAACAAAATCCTGGCTCACAGAGCAACAGCAGTGCGACCATGTCATTTGAGATGTGTATGTGTGTGTGTGTGTGTATGTGTGTGTATGTGAGGTGTGCACAGGTGAGTATGTGTGTGAATGTATCTCATGAACTTTTATTAGTGCTAACTGGCCCTGGACCTTTTATTATATTTACTGTTAATTTTCAACTTTCCATTGAATTTCACTGTTAAAAGCCCTTCTAGGGACTGGTGCGAATTAGCCATGGCTACAAACACTGTGATACAAGCATCAGATTATTTTGACACTATGACCTATGGTTATTGTATCTGTCCCTATCAAATAAACAATAAATAAATAAATGAATTCACACATTTGAGTAATCCTGCATTATTAATCTGTTTACATCTCCAAAGCTCAAACTGCTCTGTCCCACCTTGTGATGTCATGGTTTTCAAGTTAACAGCTCCTTTTATCTTTTGTTGAGTAGAGACTGTCAATGCCAGGTCTGAAATGATCCAAATGATTCTAGTGAAGGTGTTTGGAGTTTAAAAACAAAGTGGAGCCCTTCCTGTATTACCATAAGACATCACAAGGTGGAACAGTGTTTTCTGTTTTAGGAAAGAACTCAGCCTGCCTATGCAGGGTTTGTGTTATAACATTATAACATAGAACAGAGAATAGCGTAATATTGGCCCTGTAAAAGTGAAGTTACTGAGAATACGTAAGGTGCTTCGGTGCACAATTTCAATGCCATTTTTTCTTTTGAAAATAAGATGTAGAAACGCAACAATTTAAATTCAAATTGACTACCGTTTGCAGCAATCACAGGAATTATAATAATACTAATTTGAATAACTCAGAATTTTAAAATTACAATCAGTTATTGTACTCCAGCCTGTTTTGAGTGAATGTTTGTTAATTAGACTCACTTGAAATGTGTTAGTGATTGTAAAAGCTAAAAACTATTCTCACAACTTAAAGGTTCTCTGTGTAACTCTCTGGAAGCGAGTATGCTACCTGCTTGTTACCAAGACGATGTAACTGCCTTGCCTGAAATGTTCCACAGTCTGGCATTTAACCCAATTGTTCAAAATCACCTAAAAAATGCAGGGATGCCTCTCCACAGATCATAACTGTAACTTGCCCTGCTGTATTCATGCAGAATGCTGAGTTTAATCGGCCTGAGCAGCCAGTATGGAGCGAGTTAGATGTCAGAAGGATTTGTCTATGTAGGAAGGAAATCTGTGTTTGTATCATTCAGAACAAAATATATAACTAGTTTTACCTGAGATAAATTATAGTTTTGTGCATCAAATGTTGATTCTGGAAAAATCTGTACTTTTCTCAGTGCTTTATGTTGTCCCCCTGCCCCCGACAGATGCCTTGTAAAATCGGCGAGACAGGATACAGCTCCAGATCCACTCGTAATATGTTTAATACCACCCTGTACATTCTAGCTAAAGAAAATAACATATCCATGGAGATAAGCTGGTGCCAGATTCACCGCCTGAAAAGTTACACTCTGTACTTTTAAATGTAATCTAAAATCAATTACCCAAAATGCCTTGTATACTTAACTAAACTTTCAATAGTTCTTTCCACTTAGAAGTGTTTCGTCCGCCCAAACTGAAATGTAATGTTTTTTTTTTTAAATCACCTTATTTGCAGTTAAAACTTAAATCAACACACAAATCCAGTTTTTAATTTCACAAAACACAGAACCACATTGACAGATTGTCCAGCTGTTACCTCAGCAGTGGTCTCCTCATTCATCATGTTTTTAGTTTCATTAAATTTCCCCTGATAAATTGTGTAAAAGATGCGATCAGCTGCTTCCTCAATTCAAGAAGTCCAGACAGACCACCTGCTGTTCTTAGCGGGCGATAAAGCAAGAACTGTTTTTTGTTTTAGTTTTAAGTGTGTCACTGTTTTTCAGGCTTTTTTCATCCCCAGAGAAGCATTCAGTTGTCCTGGATACCATTTTCTCATACACATGTCTACTTTTATTCGCGCTCGTCTACAGCAGGGAAAACATTATACTTGGAAGTTTTGGTCGGCATGCGTTATCATCTGTTGTGGGTTTGGTTTTGTCATTTGTGATCTTTGCCAGAGGAGAAGTCCGAGGCGCACAATGTCAGGTATTGGAGATATTGGGGCCAGTGAACCCGGGGAGGTAGCTCACGCGTACACACACACACACACACACACACACAGCAGTTCTATATGAGGCTTCTTCTCTGCTCCCTGAAAATCCCTTGATGTTCTCTCCCTGACAGAGCAGCCTGTCTCTGCTTAAACGCCACACTGAGCTTTCTGTTACAGTAGATCCGATAAGCAGATAGAGAGAAATATGAGAGGAGACTTTTTAAAGCCAAAAACTATCATTCGATTGAAGAGGTTCATGAAACTTTTAGGCCATGCGAAAAGTTTTACAAGTTAAAATTGTTCCTCCAGTGACCCATCAAGGATTCTTGAAGAACGCTGCAATTGAATGAATCGTATTTTCTCATATGTCCCAAAACGTACAACTTGTTACTTTCAAGTTCGTTATTGCAGCAGTTTAAACACTGTACATTTGATCTATTGCTGTTATATTGTGAATACTTCAATACACTTCTACCATACTGCATTTTATATAGTATGGTATGTATGTTTATTCTAATCTTTTGCATATTATGGCAAGTCAAAAAATCAAAAAATATATTATAATAGTGATATTGCCAGACTTTTAAAAGAGGGGACTACATTTGCAAATCTTGGTCCTGTCTTCTTTTAAAGGTCCTATTATGCCAAATTAACTCTTGTGAGCTTGAAACCATTTTAGAATGCTGTTACTTTCTCAAAAACATACCTGGAGTTGTGTTTCATTATATTCACACGTTTGCATAATGCTTTATTATTAGTCTGTCTGTATCTCCAAAGCCCAAAATGCTCTGTACCATCTTGAGATGTTTTCTAATTAACAATTTCTTTTTCCATGAGTTCAGTAGAGATTAGAAAATCCAGAGCTGATCCTCTATTCAGTGTAGTGAAGACTGTTTTGACTCATTTTAAATCCTTAAACAGAAGTACCAAATAACAGATTATTAACATCACTGTCATTTCAATAAAAATGTCATACATTTTAATGGTCTTAAATATTGTGTGTTCTTAGTAATATTGTGCTTTATTTGCATCATTTTATTAGTTTGTTTATGCATATAAAAGGAGAGAAATGACTTGAAATGTTTTTAGTGAGTGCTTGTTTTGCTGAAAGGAACTAATTATGGACTAATTATAAGCCCTATACCACAGTATAAAACCCCACATGTCACTAATCCATACTTTTAGTTATTTAGACTAAAAGTCTGATCCCTCTGAATCCCTCCCCTCTCGCTCTAAGCCTCCTTTCCATTTATTATCAATTTAGTCAAACTTAGACACTGATTGTCAGATTATCGATACATCCATAGTCATAATTATCATCAATAATAAGATGATGGTCCTGATAATATGCTGATAATATCCCTGTTTTAGCTGTTGCTGCATCAAAAAGCAATGCATTTAAGCAAAGAAGCTTATAATCCCTCCAATATTATTTTAAGACATTTGGCGATACAATATCACAGTATTTCAGTTATTGTTACATCCTTAGTAATAAACAGATTTATGGGGAGGGACATGTTCTATTTTGTTCTGGTATAATTAACCACAGATTGTAGTAACTGTAAAGAGAAAAGTGTTCTCGAAAAACTTGTTTAGAGCATCAAGTCATCTCAAGTCAAAGGGCTCAAGTCCGAGTCGAGTCCCAAGTGTTAGTTCATTTTATCAAGTCAAGTCTCAAGTCATCAAACCACATCTGAGAAATACAAATGTGGAAATAACTTAATATTGTCAACATAACACATTTGTCACTTAATCACAGTTAAGTTAACCCATATGTTTGCTAATAACTGTAAAAGATATTACACTGTAAAAGATATTACTCAAACAGGACTAGAAGTATTGCATTTGGAGTACTACCCACCTCAATACTACACCCTTGATTTCTTTTACTCATGGAAGACTCTCTCCCCAACCATTAAACCGCTGATTACAGACACTGATAGGATAATAAGGAATATTCATGTGCCTCTCGATCATGGGAGCAAACCAGAGCTGAGCACAAGTACAAGTAAAAATTGCGTGGACCTTTGTTTCTACGGTTACTGCTCTAAAACATGCTCATTACTAGGCATGAGAGCGGTGCGTACAGCTGCTGAGGAGACGGAAGACTCCTGACTGTCAAATTAACTCCTATAAATACTGTTTGGGTCATTACTTCTCGGCGTACAAGTATTTTTAAACAAACAACATGCTCTATAGGTTTGAATAGGTTTGAATGGGGAGCTGAGCAATGCAAACACGTCTAGTATGAGGCAAGGAGACATTTAAATGCATAAAGGCGGAGGAGATGAATATTCACATTTTAAACAAAACAGTGATTTGCATTTAAGGAATAAGTGCAGTTTTAAATGTAAAATGTAAACACGCAATCTGTACTAATTGGTTTATTTTCACATTTTCCTTAAAGGTCCCATATTATGCAAAATTTACTCATGTTAGAATGTTGTCACCCCCATCAAAAACATACCTGGAGTTGTGTCATTCACGCATGTTTGAGTAGCCATTTATCATTAGTCTGTCTACATCTCCAATGCTCAAAATGCTCTGTTCCACCTTGTGATGTCATGTAGTGGTAATTTGCGTTAACAGCTACCGTTTTTAGCTTTAGTTCAGTAAAGACGGGCAATTCTAGGCCTGAAATGATCCAAGTTATTCTAGTGAAGGTGTATGGAGTTTAAAAACAGTGGAGCACTTCCTGTGACATGACATCACAAGGTGGAACATCGTATTTTCAGCCTAGGGTTTGTGTGTTAAACGTGTGTGAATGAAACAGAGCAAAACTGCATGTCTGTTTTTAATGAGGAAACATTATAAAAGATTCTGTATTCCACTGTGTAACTTTTCTCATGAGAGGTCTGCCACTCTCTTGTCTCCATGGAGATGTTATTTACATGCCTAACCCTGGAACAATGACCCACAGCATGGCATTTAACTCATCTATCATTTATCATTTATCATTTATTCAATTACAGTTTTTATTCCTTTAATAAAATACACTCTTACTGAGAGCTGGCATGCATCACATCACCATTAATGCTGTACTTTGGGACATTCCAAGCAAGTATATAGTGCATGACTATATATCACTTACCTTGAGCTAAGAAGACTGAACATTATATAGAAGGGAAAACTGATGAAATGATGAAATTGGTTTCCATATTTCCTCTGTACAAACTAAATTTCTTGATGTTACATAAGAGAAACCAAAACACAAATTGCTCCTCTGCACACAGTCCTTATTTGATCAGTTATCTAACCAACGGTGTCCCACTTTACAAATGAGACCGGAGCTTCAGTGTTGACCTGACGCATCCAGCCTCTTTGTGATCATCAGTCTGAGGATGCGGCCGTGATAGATCCTGTGGTGAAGGACGCTGTTTACAAGGTTGTGATCTAATAGTTATGAAACATGCTGCTATAGCTAATGAAGATGGAGCTACTGTGGAAAAGTGGCATTAGACATAAAAATGCAATTGCTTCTTAAATTCCAGCACACATTGTCTGTGTTTAAAGGTGCACTATGTAACATTTGGTTGGGGGTCCATCACCTTCTTGTTTCTTCATTGCTCTTTACATTAAACAGATTTCCTCACATTTATTCAATTATAGGAGACTTCATTGCTCAAAAATAGATGGAAAAACAGGCTTTAATTATAACTAACTAGGTACTCCTGACATATGGATCTAAAGGAGACATAATAATCAAATATTTATCCATAAATAGTACACAATAAGATCAATATAGCTCAGTTGTACCTCATCATACCATGTTTGATACCAAAAACTGCTTATTGGGACTATAAGAATCCAAACAACTCCAAATGATTTCTGTTTCAATGAGCACAAATTGCAGATTATTATTAACATAATTTCTTTTGCAAACAACCAAATATCCTGTTCTATCACAAACCCTATTAACACTGTAATCTACAAACTTGTGAAATGTTTTTGATTGCTGTAAAAGATTAGCCGTTCATATTTGGTTGAAAATAAAACACATAAACACATAAACAGAACCATGATCATAAGCTCCTGAAAAGTAGTTGTTGTATTTTTAGACACTGTTTGTTAATGTGTGCGTTGTGTCTCCACAGTAACTGCTGAACATTCTGCCAATGCAAATTCATTTACAACACCCCCAGAGTGGTGTCACTGCAAAGTATCAATTAATATTCCAGGGAGAGGGATGTTTTTATTTCGCTAACGGCCTGTAGCCTTGTCCCGTGCTGAAGGTGAGAGGACCCTCTGGAGGCCTGGGTCACATTAGATTATGTGTATGTGTGTGCGGGGGGTTTCTATGGTCCCCCAGGTCACCGTGATTGAGCTCTGAAGACAGATTGTGTGCAATTACTGTGCATTTGTTCCACTGGCTCTCCTCCTCGTAGACAGGGCCCGTAATAGGAGCAGCTCTCTGTCTGCCTCCGGACCGTCTAAGACTTTTTATTTCTACTCTATCTCCATCTCGCGCCTCGTTCGTCTCACTTTGCCCAAATCCCTTTATCCTGTAAGCCCAATAACTACCAGATCTGTTATTCTGCTGCCTTTTCACTGGGCCAATTATAAGCTTCCCAGTCTCCGAGCAGAAGACCTTTACGAACAGGCTATCCCTTCACCACCATTGCATTAGTGTCTCTGGATTCTACACCAAAGGGACATATGGTTTTGTGCCTGAATAAATTTATGCTGAGCTTCTCAAATTGTGGTAAAGGTGCTATGGGTTAAATCATGATCAGTCCTTTCTGTTACAAAAGCATCCACACTTTAATAATAATAATACTACATTTTATTTATTAGGCGCCTTTCTGGACACCCAAGGTCTTACAACAACATAAACAAATTAAGATATGTCATTTAAAACATACAGTTAAAAGGCTACAACTACAACGTAACTAACTTTGCATTGCCTTTAAAGTGGCTGTTTTGTCCTAGCACAGATATATTCAAATCTAAAATCAATTCTTAGGAAAGGAGGCTATTTAAGTTTGAGTAAATTCAAAGAAAAATGCAAAACAGATTTAAACAGCACATTTTCAGGAGCCTGTGATCAATACGAGCAATACGAGGTTGTGTTTAGGTGTTTTATTTTAACAAAATGGTGAGAGTGACTAACTGAAAAACTGTGACTGTAATGGTATTGGAGAGGGATATGTAAACAGTAAAGTCAATCAATCTTTCTGATCAGATTGGGTTAAATTAAAACTCAGATTAAAGTTGAGCAAAGCCTCAGACAGAGCAATGCCTATAGTTAGCATCGCACCTTCCTCTGTTTTTAAAGCAATTATAAGCTTTCCGTACAACACTCCTCTTTAACTTTACTCTCTCTCCTTCTCCTCTGCTGTTCTCCCTGATGCCCTGCCCCCCAAAACCCACTGGGCTCTTGTGGCACTTGTGGATATTGAGCGGCACTTCATTATCCCAAGAAGGTGACCCAGCTCTGTAGCCTAAGGGACACCGCAAACATACAAACCACATATCGCCGTGGTGACAAATCCAACGCACGTTCAGAAAAGTCCAAAGATCGTGGGATTCTTCACCTTTTTCCTTAACCTTCCTGCTACTGTGTTTTCTCTGGCAATTATAAACTCCCAGCTATGCTCCAGCTATTGTACGATCTTGCACTATTTCCTTGCACTGTTGTATACACAGCAAACTCGGCTCCCCAGTGGTACAAGGGTCAAAGATGACACTTGTAAACAGTTATACAGTGACCTCACGTATAGAGCAAAGGGATAATTCAATAAAATGTGAAATATCAATATTATGTCATGGTTTATAAAGTGTTAACGGTAAAGGAAAGTGTCTCCAGAAGCTTAAAGGACTCATATTATGCTATTTTCTAGCATTGCTAGCAGTGTTGTTTCCTCATCACAAACAGACTTGGAGTTGTGTTTTGTTTCATTCACACATGTTTAACACACAGACCCTGCATATTTAGGCTGAATTTTTCTCTCAAACCAAATGCCCCGGTAATAGTATGCTGCAATATAGGATCTTTTAGCGTTTTATCCATATATATTTACTTACGCTCAATTATATTAATTGAGGTGAGAGATATCCATTTAAACCATATCTTTATGGACGTCACAGCCAGCCATTGTATATGTGATTTGCATATTAGTTTAACCTGGAATTACTTCTACACCAGATTCTCTTTGTGGTACATCTCAGTCCACTAAACCTGTGGACTGTGAATTTTGACCCGATTTTAACATGAATTTTAACTACACAACTTTTTTTTTTTAATGGGACTGGACTTTAGCTCATGGTGCATCAATATGTTCACAATGAATGCAGATCAACAACAGATCATACGTAGGCCTGTCATGATAATTACTATATTGACTTTTTGTTCAATATATGAAAGCTGAAACTGAATATCTTGGGGCTCTTTATTTGTTATGTGTACAGCTTTTTTGCAGTAATGGGGAGATTTTTGTCATTTTAATGTAATAAAAAAAAATTGAACTGTAGAGGGTAGAATAAATAACTTTTGTGGCTAATTATTTGTTCATTGTTTCAGCTCTGGTCTTTTATTGATACTGTCTATTTAAAAAAAAAAAAAAGTTTGACTGGGATTATTTTTGTGGCCATACCGGCTCATCAAAGCCTGATCCCGTCAGATCTCAGAAGCTCAGCAGGGCCGGGCCTGGTTAGTGCTTGGATGGGAGACCACTGGGAATTCCAGGTGCCACAGGGGGGCGCCAGTGGCAAAAACTGTCATTGTGTCCTTAGGCAAGGCACATTACCCACATTGCCTAGCATGAAAGTGGAGTGTGCGTGAGTGTTGGTGGTGGTCGGAGGGGCCGATGGTGCAGATTGGCAGCCTCGCTTTCGTCAGTCTGCCCCAGGGCAGCTGTGGCTACAATAGCAGCACCGCCACCGGGTCTGGAGTGAATGAATAATGTTCTGTAAAGCGTCTTTGAGTGTCCAGAAAAGCGCTATATAAAACTTATGCATTATTATTATTATTATTATCTTCCTTTGTGTAAGTGGTATAACATAGTTTGAAGATGATGGCTATATTTTTCTAAAGCGATATATTGTGCTTCAGAATGTGTTATCCTCACAGGCCTAATCGTGGGCACAGGCAGATCACACGTTTGATATTTGTGGTGAGTGGTGGAGTGTGAGCGCTGCTGAAGCCAGATGAGAATAGAGTGTGCAGGGAAAATACAGCTGCAGGTGACGCAAACACAGCTCCGGTGTCTGGAGTGAGGTGCGGAGGTGAACTGGGGCAATAAGGCACCTCTGACACGTATGAACAAATCACCACAAACACGAGAGAGAGACAAATTTGGTGAGGAAAGCCTTGGATTTTAAACAAAACAGTAAGTGTACGATGCCATTAATTTGCTAACATGCTTCTATGATGTTTTCTGAGTTTAAATGTGTGTGTTTAAACTAATTTTTCTGGCCATTACTATCTTTTGACAAGGTTATTCGTACATTTTTCACTAGGCCTATGTCTGCGCACCTATTCATTGCTGACCCCTGGCCCGTATCATCAGATAATACTCATAGATTGCATTCCAAAGAAGCACAAAAATTACATTTCTAGGGCTGTACAATTTATTTTCAAGTTCAAAATTCAGTCATTTCTAATTATCAATGACAATTCAGACATTCAGACGTTGGATGAAGCGATTTTTGTGGTAAAAGAGATGATTAAACGTTTGTGAAGTTTACACGACCAGTCAAAATGTCACACACCTTATTTTTCAGTGTTTTTCATAATGTTGTAAAGTTTATCACTATCTACATCTTATATATATACAGAATGCATCATATATGAAATGTTGAATCATGTAGCAAAGAAAAATGTTACATTGCTGTTTTTTCAAATATATTTTTAATTCAGTCCTCTAAGTATCCACCCTTTGCTTTGTTGACGCCGCTGCAAACTCTTGGCCTTCTCTCAGCGAGCTTCAGGATGAATTCACATGAAATGGTTTTCACTTCAGAGGTGTGCCACGCCAGGGTCAAGAAATGCCAGAAGTGCAAAGCAGTGACCAAAGCAACAAAAACATCTAAGTTTTGAGTTTATCTTTTGTTCACAACATTTCATATATGTTCATAGTTTTGATGCCTTCAGTGACAATCTACAATACAAATAATCATGAAAATAAAGAAGAAACATAAATGAAAAAGCGTTTTTTTAATCTGAGAAGAATAAAAATGGGAGAGAAGTTGTCTTAAATCAAAGAGTCTGGATTTATTAAAGCAATTGTGCGCACAATTACAGAGAAAATGAAAAAGAAACCTGTCTGTCCCTCACACAACGTCCGTCTCTCCCTAATCTGAATGAATGGCAAAATAAAAACAGGTTCTTATACAGTCGACAACGTCATAACATCAACATGAGGTAATACATACTGCAGTATATCTAAACAACCTCCAAACAGGGATTACTTGTTTGGTTCAGCTGGAGCATCGAGCAGATTCCCCCAAGGATCTCACTATTCTAAATGATGAGAATGAGCAAAGCAACAGCTTGTTTTAAAAACATTGGATAAAGACAGAGCAGAGTGACCTGTCCTGAGATACCCCAGGAACAGTAGATTACACCATCACACGTGACAGGAACACAGAAATGCTTTAGCAGTTGTTAGTGAACAGTATCTAAACCCATAAAATACATTCTTTAGCTTAAATAGATCACAACAGAAAACAAAGTAAAAGTTTTCCACCACAGTGTGAATGAGACAAAACACGTTCTTTATTTCCGTCATCTCGCCTGGCCTCATGTGATCTCAAGTGACTATAGATAATATATAAAACACTTCTGCATAGTACTGTGAACACAGCACCTCTTTGCTCCTTCTTTGTTGTTCTCTCTCTTATTACAGCTCCTCACCAAGGTCCCTGTATTGTTCTCAGCGTGTCAGATCTCTCCTGGCTCCTTCACCGCCTCCTTCACCGCTAAGAACCCTCGTCATGTGTTTTCTGCCACTCTCCAGAACACTTTCACTTTCTCTTGGCACACCACAGTCACTATTAACTTTGTACAGTCAAGCTGAATACCCAGAGCCCTATTATCAGCTTTGAGTCAACCTGAGTGATTTTATATTGTCACTCATTTCTCAAATGCGAATGATTAGACTCTCTGAACAAAGTAGTCAGAGTGCGTTAAAGAAAGTATTAAACTTACTGAAATTATATATATATATATCTTTTTTGTTTTTAAGATGAAGAAAGGTCTTAACACTGAAACAAACCCACGGAACAGAAAAGTTTACAGATGTGGGTGAGTTTGATTTGCCATTTTAAGCTGGCATTTACGGCACCATAATATCACAGGAAAACTGATGAGAAAACACTGCACTGGTCTGTTTAATAGGAAATCGGTTTGATAAATAATCTTTGAAGACCAGATGTACCTCTTCCAAGGATTGGATCAGTTTGTTGTAATGTTAAATGGCCCATATTACGCTATTTTCTTATCTACTGTTTGTTATTATGTTATTTCCCCATTAAAACACATCTGGAGTTATTTTGTTCCATTCCCTGCATATTTATGCTGCGTTTTTCTCTCAAAAATAAGACACTGTTTGACCTTGTGATGTCATGTGGTAATACAGGAAGTGCTCCACTGTGTTTTGACACTCCATACACCTTCACTAGATTCATTTGGATAACTTCAGCCTGAACTAAAGGTAATAGTAGCTGTGGGTTATGTTTTTGAGGAGGTAACGACATTGTAACAACTTTAATGGTGTTGTAATGGCATAAACTATATATCAGTATATTGATAATGTAGAAAAAAAGCTGGATCAATGCATTTGGACTTGCTGTTAGGTATGAGTCATCTTTTCGAACCTCTTTTGGTCTTTGGTCTAGTCCTAACCACTAGCTACATGGCAATTCTGTATTAGATAAATTGCATAGGACCTTATTTAGACAAAGGGGGAGGTTTTACAAGGCTAAAACCTCACTTGAGAGCTCTCCCCGTGATATAGCACAAAGGACTGTCCAGATTTAGCAGGTTTAGTTGCTTATAGAGACACATAGCTGCTGTTTTATTGATTTGGGACTCCTTACTTACAGTATTGGCCTCTGCTGCTGCTGCTACATTTGTCTGAGCACAGAACACCTTGTTAGTACATTGCTACACCACCGTTCCCTTGTATAGAGCCACATCACAGCTCTCATGGCTCTCACAGACCCTCTTCTTAATAATTACTGTGGTGCAGCTATTCATTGTCAGTTATTCCTATTTACTGTGAGCAAATCAACACCTCTCTTATTTACAGATGTTAAATTGCAGCCATGTAGCACCTGTAATTATGCAGCCAGAGTCAGTTCATAGCATTTCCCGTCAGCTCTGAACACATTTATACTTTACTTTGGGTTGTTTGGTTCACTATCATTTTGTTTTTTCACTGATGAATTCTAACCAGTGAACTTTTTTGCATTTCACTACTTACATTTAAGACCACAAACCAAAATTAACTTGCAGGAGATTTGTGTTAAAAATATATTGGGAGCTATTGATTTAAAGGCTTTTCTCCATGGAGATGTTATTTCTTTGTCTGGAATGGTACACAGTCCAAGTACAGGTCAGTTCTATGGAGACGCAATCCCGCTTAAGTCAGAATTCCTGTTTTTTTAGGTATTTTTGAGCTATAAAACCACCTGTAATTGAATAAATGTAAGATAGAGCTGTTTAATGTCATATTGGGCAGGGCAATGACATCTCCATGGAAACAGTTTTTTTAAGCATTTTAGAAGGATTAAATCTTTAAATAAAATATGAGGAAGAGCCATGAGCACTAGTGTTGTAAAAAAAAAAAAAAAAAAAGTGCTCTAAAATTTCAAACTCAATTCTAATAGAAAAATGTGATTTACATTGTTTTGTTTTTTATGTCATTTTCAACCCAAATAAAAAAATAAGTGTTTTATTTCATGGCCTTCCATTAGTTCTGATAAAGATCGAGATGATTCTAAAGCTATTTACAAAAGGGCAAATTTTTCCAGCATCGATTCCAGCACTAATGAGATTTGAGAAGTATCTTGTTATTCTTTTTCGGATAACTCGAGCCATAGACATGAGAGGAGGAGCTGCACTAGTTTGATTTTGTAATTATTGCTGTATTACATGTAACTCTGCTTATATTTTTACAATACAAATCCTCTACAGAGAGCTAAACCATCTCCTCAAACATTAAAAGAAACTTAATCTGAATCATTAAAAACCCTCTCCCATTGAAAACAGCACAAATTCACCTGACAACAGTATTTGAACAATCCATTTGTCTTCACTGTGAACTCTTTAAACTTGCTTGTCTTAGTGGGTCAGCAGCAGGCCAGGTGCAGGTCCGCCCCCCCCTTCAGTCCCACATCCAATTACAGGACAATTAGCATAAACACTAGCAGAGCGCGCTTCGTCCTAAATGCAGAGGGACATTTATCTCCATCTGCACAGACACAGAGCTCCAGGTCCTGTGTGGAAACAGCGTCACTGTAAACAGCAGGGTCTTAAAACGCTTCTTTATCTCCAGGCCCTGTTTTCTCATTTGTTTAAACACGCTGGAAATTGTAAGAGCCGTGATTGAGGCGAGCAACATTTC
This sequence comes from Odontamblyopus rebecca, assembly GCA_030686955.1. Classification (NCBI taxonomy): domain Eukaryota; kingdom Metazoa; phylum Chordata; class Actinopteri; order Gobiiformes; family Gobiidae; genus Odontamblyopus; species Odontamblyopus rebecca. The sequence goes on along the minus strand of CM060670.1, from coordinate 16,045,831 downwards.
CACTTGTTTACGCTGCGCCAACAAACTCCGCAGGTATGTTTTCAGGTCACACGGTCCCTGGAGGAAAAGACAACGCGTACATGAGCTAAATATATAACGATATGTTTAGTGTTAGTGCACATATTGTAAGGGGGTTTTCACAACTCTCCAGCTAAAATGAAATAGGGGATTATTGTGTCCTTTTGCAATACACTTCCTACCTTGCCTGAATTCTGCAGCTACTGGAGAGGGTGGTTATATAGTGGCTAGTAAATGATCACTGTATGCAAAATCAAAATGTGTCCATTCATCCTTCTGCTTTATCCAGGGCCAAGTTGTGGAGGCAGCAGTCTAAATAGGGATGCCCAGACTTCTCTTTCCTCACACACTTCCTCAAACTCTTCCAGGGGGATTCCCAAAGCTTTCTCAGGCAAACCAAGAGACATATTCCCTCTCGCATCTCCTTGGCCTTCACCAGGAGGTGCTCTCATCATTTCAACTGCTTGTATTCATGATCCTGTCCTTTTGGTCATTACCCAACACTCATGACCATAGGTGAGTGTAGAACATAGATTGGCTGTAAATGGAGATTTGTGCCTTTCGTCTCAGCTCCTTCTTCATCTGATACAGAGACCGCAATCTCTCAATTGTGTCAATTTTGCACTCCATTCTTCCCCCATTCGTGAACAAGACTCAGAGATACTTGAACTCCTCCACTTGAGGAAGGGGCTCTCCACCCACCGGGAGGCATTAGCAGATTTGTGTCCATTGAAAATCCAATACTTTAAAGGGCCCAAATTACACTATTTTCTGATCTATTATAATGTTGTTAATTCATTGAAAATATACATGGATTTGTGTTTTGTTTCATTCACACATGTTTAACATAAAATATATCCAGATTTGGAACTGGCGCAAAATTCGCTAGATTTTGTTGGTTCATTTATCTGCCTGGCTTTCACTTTTGTTTTGGTTTTCTTTGCTTTGAAGTTGGTGAACCATAACAAGATGGTCTCTGCTATCATGCTCCTCACATCCATAAAACATAAATGTATATTTCCCTGTGTATAAATCCCAGCACCTCCTCTGACCTCTCCGTGCTCATGTTCTGAGCTGCTCAGAGTCGTGGTGTCATGCTCCTACTACATGAATATCACATGAGCGTTACATAAACAGGGCCTGTACAGAGAGACACGGGCTCCATGAGGATGCACTGTCCTGTCCTCTGTGTTTTACTGACTCTGCATGAGCTCTCACCAAATGTAGAAACTTCTCTATTGACCCTACATCACCGTGTTACATCATAGACCACATTAAAGGTGCACAGTGTAACCTTTCTAGAGCGGGCTCTGTCACCTGTTTGTCTCCATGGAGACGTTATGCATCACAGCTAATGGATGGACTGCTAACTTTAAATATCTTTTCTATGTTGTTTGTTTTGTTGCTGCTTCCGAACTTTGAATTTCCTCTGGGTCAATAATAGTGCTGAGCGATATGGGGAAAAAAGAATCACGATTTACAGTATTTTTCCCAGCTTGGTCTTTCAACTTACTGAAAACAGACAGATATAAAGGGCAGGATGTCATGATCACTACAGTATTCATGTTATTTCGTGTTGATAGGACCAATAATCCCTGAGAAATCCACATTTAAAGTTTGGAATGTGTTTGTGCAAACCGCCATCAACAGTACATTAAATCAGGACTTAAATTTCACTCAAAAGGTGAAAAAATAGTCATTAACTTTCTGTAACTTGGATTATAATGATCAGAAGCAGAAGAGGAGAGAAAGAGCTGGATCACAGAGGGAGGGGAGAGGGGGAACTGGGCTCTTCACACACAGAGGGAGACACACAGAGGCAGACACACAGAGGCAGACAAGCAGAGGGAGACACGCAGAGGCAGACACGCAGAGGGAGACACGCAGAGGCAGACAAGCAGAGGGAGACACGCAGAGGGAGACACGCAGAGGCAGACACGCAGAGGCAGACACGCAGAGGGAGACACGCAGAGGGAGACACGCAGAGGCAGACACACAGAGGGAGACACGCAGAGGGAGACACACAGGCAGACACGCAGAGGGAGACACGCAGAGGCAGACAAGCAGAGGGAGACACGCAGAGGGAGACACGCAGAGGCAGACACGCAGAGGCAGACACGCAGAGGGAGACACGCAGAGGCAGACACACAGAGGCAGACACGCAGAGGGAGACACGCAGAGGCAGACACGCAGAGGGAGACACGCAGAGGCAGACACGCAGAGGCAGACACACAGAGGCAGACACGCAGAGGCAGACACACAGAGGCAGACACGCAGTGTCAGACACACAGTGGGAGACTCTCAGTGTGAGACACACAGGCAGACACACAGAGGCAGACACGCAGAGGCAGACACGCAGAGGCAGACACACAGAGGCAGACACACAGAGGCAGACACGCAGAGGCAGACACACAGAGGCAGACACACAGAGGCAGACACACAGAGGAAGACACGCAGAGGCAGACACGCAGAGGGAGACACGCAGAGGCAGACACACAGAGGCAGACACGCAGAGGGAGACACGCAGAGGCAGACACGCAGAGGCAGACACACAGAGGCAGACACGCAGAGGCAGACACACAGAGGCAGACACGCAGAGGCAGACACACAGAGGCAGACACGCAGAGGCAGACACACAGAGGGAGACACGCAGAGGCAGACACACAGAGGGAGACACGCAGAGGCAGACACACAGAGGGAGACACGCAGAGGCAGACACGCAGAGGGAGACACGCAGAGGCAGACACACAGAGGCAGACACGCAGAGGCAGACACACAGAGGCAGACACGCAGAGGCAGACACACAGAGGCAGACACACAGAGGCAGACACACAGAGGGAGACACGCAGAGGGAGACACACAGAGGCAGACACACAGAGGCAGACACGCAGAGGCAGACACACAGAGGCAGACACGCAGAGGCAGACACACAGAGGCAGACACGCAGAGGCAGACACGCAGAGGCAGACACGCAGAGGCAGACACACAGAGGCAGACACACAGAGGCAGACACGCAGAGGCAGACACGCAGAGGGAGACACACAGAGGCAGACACACAGAGGCAGACACGCAGAGGCAGACACGCAGAGGCAGACACGCAGAGGCAGACACAGAGGCAGACCCGCAGAGGGAGACACGCAGAGGCAGACACGCAGAGGGAGACACGCAGAGGCAGACACACAGAGGCAGACACGCAGAGGCAGACACGCAGAGGGAGACACACAGAGGCAGACACACAGAGGCAGACACGCAGAGGCAGACACGCAGAGGCAGACACACAGAGGCAGACACGCAGAGGCAGACACACAGAGGGAGACACACAGAGGCAGACACACAGAGGCAGACACGCAGAGGCAGACACGCAGAGGCAGACACGCAGAGGCAGACACAGAGGCAGACCCGCAGAGGCAGACACGCAGAGGCAGACACGCAGAGGCAGACACGCAGAGGCAGACACACAGAGGGAGACACGCAGAGGCAGACACGCAGAGGGAGACCCGCAGAGGCAGACACCCAGAGGCAGACAAGCAGAGGGAGACACACAGAGGCAGACACACAGAGGCAGACACGCAGAGGCAGACACACAGAGGCAGACACGCAGAGGCAGACACGCAGAGGCAGACACGCAGAGGCAGACACAGAGGCAGACCCGCAGAGGCAGACACGCAGAGGCAGACACGCAGAGGCAGACACGCAGAGGCAGACACACAGAGGGAGACAGGAGGAGACACTGGACTTTTAGTCACATTGTGCAGATTTAAGTCAAAACTTGTGAAACATGTGGATTCGTCAGGAAACAGTGACTCACTGTAGCCATGACTGCTTTTTTCTAAATGACAGCATTCAGTCCTCATCAGCACCATGTGCTCTTACTGCCACAGGCTGTAGATTAAAATCCATGCCTTATTATCGAAATCAACTAAAGTAGAGCTCGTGATCTATTGATCTTACAATTTTTGCCAGAGCTACACTACACTCATTTATCAGTAATGTATCTATGCCCATAACGTCACCTAGTTGCGTCACCTTCTTTTGACAATGTAGATCGATAACTTGCATTAATGCATACTGTGGAACATTCTAGGTTAAGCAATAACATCTCCCTCTTTATCCTGAGACTTACTGGTGCTGGGTGAAACTGCATTACCCTGGAGAATGTTCTTACACTATGTGTGTAACTTCCAGCCGTCCATACCTGGACACCTGTTCCATATTACCGACTCAGCGGGGCGTCCTGATTGGTCCCAGATGTCCGGCTCCTGGCCAATCACCCCTGTCCCCACGCATCATCATTGGGTTAATCATCCACATTACTCACTGGAAATTGGCGCGTGTGCGTGCATACTGTCCATGTATAAATATATGGTCCAACGCCGCGAGGAAAGACAACTTCAAACAACACAAGGATGCTGCATCCATCCATCTGTCCATCCCCCCACCCCTTCTGCTCCCATTTTCCACCACCACTGAGCATTATGGGTAACAAGTGTCCTGCAGCTGTGTATCGTACAAACAATCCCTGTAGAAGCTCACAATCTCACTGTGAAAATGAACTGCCTAATCACTTTTTGTATAACACATTTTACTATAATATCACTACTACAACTAATACTAGGCTTACCTATTACTATTACTACTACCACTACTGCCACTACTATTACTAATACTACATCTAATGCTACTTCTGTAACCCATAATCTTACAACCAATATACTGCTACTACTACTACTGACTATTACTACTACCAACTTCTACTACCTACTACTACTACCTACTACTTATTACTACCTTTTACTACTTCTATTACTACCTACTATCTACTACTACTACCTACTACTACTCCCTGCTACCTACTACTACTATCAACTACTACTCACTACTACTACTACACCTTATAACCAATATTCTTACAACCAATATACTACTACTTCTACTACTACTACCACTAACTACTACTACTATCACGTTCACCATGTTCATGGCGTTTCCGCAGTTCAAGGAAGATATATCCCTCCATTTGACTACCCCCTACCCCCTCCCTCTCCCCCTCTTCACCACACCGCCGAGCATTGTGGATCGCCATATCCCGCAGCTGTCTACTGTACAAACTCGGGTCCGTCCCTCCAGCGGCTCAGAGCTCCAGTGCCTCCTCCTGATTGCCGCTCCCCTGTGCTGTGACTGAAGGCCCACATACATCACACAAACCAGTGCGCTATAGCGTGTAATCTGTCCGTACTAGAGTAGGTTTGATTTGGAGCTACTGACTGCACAGGGTTGGGGGGACATCTTGTTATCTCTGTGTGTGTTCACAAAAGGGAGTTGTTCATGTTGAGCAAATATGTACATGCTCTGATTGTAGCCTGTATTATTCATGTGTCTGTGCTCTACTTTACTGCACTGGGACTGTGGATGCATTAGTAATGTGGAGATGTACAGGTTTTGGAGGAACATAAGTTGCTTTGGACAAAGGTGAGATTTTGTATAGTACTGAGATCTTAAACTATATATATACACCCCACTCTGTAACTGCTGCAGTGTGCCTCATACTTTTGGTCTTAAAATGTTCATATTAATCTGTTTTAGATGATCCTGGTGTTTTGTCCATCCATCCATCCATCTTCTCCCACTTAATCCGGCTGGGTCGCGGGGGCAGCGTGCTGCCCAATACTCATAGCACCTGACCCCCCCTATGAACCCCTCTGCAGGTGGTGAGCCCACAGGAGGGGGTGTTTTGTCTGTAATAATAATTCCTAATAGTTCCTATTATGGAACTTTTCTACTAATTTGCTCCTGTAACTGCAACTGCCTGCCCCATGACGCTATATGTGTGACATCACACTGACTTAGTCCACTTATTTATACAGTCTATCGTTTAAACAGATGTTTATGAAGTGGCAGCTCTGGTTTGATTGTATTGATATTGATATTGTATTAAAGGTTGAAGGCCAGATGGTGGGGAGGTAATGAATATGGTAGAGGGACACTGAGGTTTGAGCTTTCACACAGGAGGCCTAGAGAGAACACAGTTGATCTATGGATGTTGCGAAAGAGGAAATTAAGATGGTCTGATATGATATCTAATATTTGTCCTGCTGTTGTGACTGATACCAGCATTTGACAATATCGATATCAGAATTTAAAATCTGTAACAAAGCCTACAAATGGAACTCCAGATGTAGTAGAGAGCCGTGCTATAGTGTGTTGTATTTTCTGCTACAAACACCATAAAGTGCTTTTATTTCCATTTGAACACATTAGTGTAGGGCCCATTAGCCAAAACTCCAAAACTCCATATACTGTATCTTCACTAGAATCATTGGGATAATTTCAGCCCTGAAATTTCCCATTTCTACTGAACTAAAAAGAGTATCTGTTAACTTGAAAACTACCAATTCATGACATCACCAGGTGGAGCAGAGCATATTTAGCTTCGGAGATGTAGACAGACTAATAATAAAGGGTTACTCAAACACATGTGAGTGAAATAAAACACCATTCTGGGTATGTTGTTGAGGAGGTAACAACATTCGTCATGGCTTAACACAGCTCACAAGAGTCAATTTTGTGTTATATAGGACCTTTAATATGAATATGTTTATACAGGTCCTCATTTCTTACAAGTACAGTCAGTCTTTCTATGGTTGATTTCACATCTACAAAGTAAAATAAATATTTAAAACAAAGCTGTGTAAATTGCAAAAGACAATGAATGAATGAATAAAACAAAACACAAGGTAACAACATAACATGGCTATAAGTCCGTTTTGTGTAACAATTCCACTGAAGTCTGCAGTGGAAAATTTCAGAGCTGAGAATCATTGTTTAAGAAAGTAAAATTGGGAAATGAGAAGTAAGACAGTAAAGAACAGTGGGCATACACCTGTTGTTTTATCCACATAGTATTCATGGCAAACGAACATTAATTTCTGTAAACGGAGCAAAAGTTTTAAAGTGAAGCCAATTTGCTGTCTTAATTTTAGAGTGACGGTGAAAACGGGGGTAGATCAGAGCAATGGCGTCTTGAATGTCGAGTAAAGATAAAGAATAACAATTACTCAAACATGCACCAATCACTCCAAATACAACTTTCAATGGGTTTATGAGAAGGGGAAACCTCTATAACATCGCCATACAATAAAACAGATAACAAAATATATCAAAATAACAGCTGGAAGTGAAAGCATCTGGGTTTGTTCACTTTAGCCAAAGCAATTTCTATAGTTTTTGTTGAGTAAGAGTTCTCTGTGTAACAATTTACTCATGAATAAAAGTGCCGTGCTTTCTTGTTGTGAATGCTCTTTGCTCATTTTAAATATTTTGCCGTCTTTAAAGCCAAATAAAATAATGTGAAAATTTAACAAAAAGTATCTCAGGGGCAACGCAGGTGAAATCTGCAGGGGATCTGTAATAAAAGTGATTTGTTTGATTGACAGCTCCTGCGAACTGATGTAATGTGTCTCAGCATACACTGTACAAAGAAGGAATCACACTGAGGGACAAAATATGACATTTTTACTATTTTATTTATTTCCTATCTTTTCTTTTTGGTAGGATAAGTTTTATGTGAGGAGCACCTGAGGCATCTTGGGAGACATTTTTGGCTTGTTTTAGTTTTTTATCTTAAGAAAACATGCCTAAAGTTCAGAAGAAGACTTACTTATTACACATTACATCTTATTACAGTTTGGAACATCTGGTACACATTTGGACACTTGTGCCGAATTGACATATTTTTACAAAAAAGAGACACAGCATCCAAACCCTTAGGCCTAGAGGTCTGAAATTTTACACAGTTGTTGCCAACAACTTCAGCAGTGAGTGTAGTGAGCCACAAATGTCTAGGATGAAGTATGCCCAGGTTAGTTTCTTTATTATTTTGGGGGTTTTTTTCCGAGGCAAACATTTTTTAGAAATTTGAATGTCTGTACTGTAAGTTAGCTGCACTCAGTTTTCATATGCATATCTACAGAAACTAGAAGGTCTAAGCTATAAAATGATGCATCACACAAGCATGTGGGGTTTAAGATTTTCTTTTAATAAGGTATGACATTTGAGTATGTGTTACTGTTGTGCACAGACAAAATTAGGTGGGTGGTAACAGGTGCACTCTGGTTGGGGTCTGACACCTGCTTGGTTTTTATAGCTCAAAAATTCCAAGAAAAAACGGCATTCTGACTGTCAGCGGTGTCGCCTCTCCACAGATCTAACCTGTAACTTGGTCTGGTTTGGTGTCCCTGAAGATACAATCCAAACAAAGCCATAGCATTTCCATCAAAAAATGGACCCACCATCAGAAAAGTTACACAATGCACCTTTAAGGACCACATATTAACCACCAACTATTGATCTGCTGGTTAGTGGTCATTCAGCTTGACCATGTTTACTAATGTGCGCATTGCGTCTCCATGGTAACTTCTGAACATTCCACTATAGAGATACAAGTAAAACTCCCCTAGCCTGATGTCGCTGCAAAGTAGCAAACAAAACATGAATGCTTTACAAACTTTATAAATACTGACAGAGATGTATGCTATGAACACTTAAAGTATGCATTTTACTATTAGCTATTAGCCATGTAGTCCCAGTCCCTAAACAAAAGTGGTACCAAAAGCACATACACGTTTTTTCTTTCTTTTACAAAATTTGTTCTAAATAGATGTATTTTTCAGCCACGTCCAAAATGTTATTCAATAATTCATAACAATAACAACTGCTTGACCTGTTCCCAAGGTGTAGTCTCAAGCCATTATCAGTTCACCTTTGACCTCCATGGCTCTGCCTCTGGTATTGACCTCATGTGACCTCTGTGATTGGTAGTACAACCCCGGCTTAACCTTGTGGCTCCGAGCTTTAGCCTCCTGTTTCCTTCACAGCTTCTGCTTCACTCGCTCAGTCTCACATGCATAAGTGTGAGTGGAGCGGAGACAGCACAATTTACAGGACAGATTATATCATTACGTCTACAAGTAATGGGACGGGGACACAATTTGATCATCGTACCCTATTCATTTGAAATTAAGATTGCAAAGATGTAGCATTTAGTGTTTCCGCCCCATAAAGCCATTTTAAACTAAGTCCCAAACAGCTGTGTTAAGAACATTTGGGGAAATTATAGTGTGCTCCGAAGCTGCCTATGGACTAAGTAGTGACTCTCCAGACAGCGTTATGTTATTCTAAATGCTTTGCTTTCATTTGATGGCAACAGAGGAAATAAACATGAAGAATGGCCAGGAGTGGAACGAGCAAATATAGTTGGTACTTCAACCTGGGTCGTTTAATTTTATGTCGTTATCAGTGAAGTAATCCACATCAGACAGTTTAAGTGGACACAAAAAGTACCGTGATTCTCCATGGAGATGTTATTGCTTTGTCAGGAGACCAAATCAGTCCAAGTTACAGATCAGATCAGTCAGAATGCCTGTTTTTCTAGGTATTTCTGAGCAGTAAAACAACCTGCAATTGAATAAACCTAAGGTATAACTATAAAACAATTCCCTACACCTAAACAGGACCATGGACACTTGTATTGATCACAGAAAATGTGTTTAAATCCATTTTGGTTTTCAGACTATATAAAAAAAAATTTGACTGCGTTTGCTAATGTGTGCATCGTGTCACCGTGATAACTTCTGAACATCCTGCCGTACACACTCATGTAGAACACCCCCGGCCTGATGTCAGGGCAAACCCACAACATTGTCAGTGAGTAGATTGTTTATTTCACCAAATCCACTTTCTCTCAACCTGACACATGCACAAACATTACAGCACAATCAAAGGCTCCATCTAAAGTGGCTGTTTAATACTGGCTGATTTAAAGGCCCCCCGCTGAGCCAACCATCTGTAATGGCTCTGACAGTACACAATACAAGAGACGTGGGCGGGTGCTCCCTCTCCAGTTACACTCTTGGCCCAGGATTGAATCTATTATTGAGTAATTGCCTCGATATCTCCGACCATCACCCACAAGCACTCAGATAATTCGCACACATATTTATTCATAGCATGTTTGTTGATGTTGATGGAGAGATGTCCTGATCCTACCCACGTCGAGCGGCTAATCCTAACTTAGAATGAGGGCAAGTGATCTGTTTGCGTCGCCAGTTTGAAACGGGAGATGTCTCAAAACTGCCTAGTGAACAAAAAGCTGAAATGTAGATGACAGGTTAGGTATTCATTTCACTAAAACATAATTTATTTAAGATTTAATTTAAGGGCTCATTTAGGCTATTTTCTGATTGTGTTATGTTGTTTTCTCATCACAAACATACCTAGAGTTGTGTTTTGTTTCATTCACCCATTTTTAACTCACAAATCCTACATATTAAGGATGATTTCTTATCTCGTATAGAAAATACGACACCTTGTGATGCTCCACTGTGTTTTTAAATTCCATACACCTTCACTAGCATCGTTTGGATCAGTTCAGACTTAGAGTTGCCAATCTCTATTTAACTAAAGGTGAAAACTACCTCTTTAAGACATCGCAAGGTGAAACAGAGCATTTTGAGCTTTGGATGTAGACAGACTAATAATAAAGTGTTACTCAAACATGTGTGAATGAAACAAAACACAAGACTAAGCCATAAGGTCACATAATGTTATGAAAATGTAGAGCTACTGACCAAAGTGCTCCGTCATTTGAAGTAAAAAACAAGGTCATCACGTGAGGACAAAGTAAATCAGACCCACAAAAAATCGTCCATATTTTCTGTTTTGTTCTTGTTTATAAAAACTTTAAACTTAAATGGGTAGAGAATATTAACAAACTATAATATTTTAGTTTTTTCAGTCCATCAGAAAATGCAAGAAATGTAAACTGGCTGTAAAATGATGACACATACAAGTTAAGTAATTATACATTTATTGGAAGTGCTGACAGCAAGTTTCTGTAGTTATTTTTGTATTTATCACTTAACACTTTTCTTATAATATCATCATAGTGAATTTTTTATATTTCCATTTTTCTACTTTGGCATACCTTCAATTTTATCCTCTCACCACCTGAAATTCTTCATTATTCTGAAAGTCTAACCTAATTAACCTTAATTTCACAGGGATTAAGATGTTTGAAAATAAAAGCCCTGGCTAATTTGCAATAACTAAATCTTAATAATAATGTGACCTACTGCCTTATTTTAAAGAGCCCAATTAGTAACTTGTTCATGAAACATCTGTTGTGTTGTAAATGGTGATAATGAATCATTTGCTGCATTTGAATTCACCATATGTTGTGTTGGATTCACACATTTTAGCGTTCAGATTGTAAACCCACATCACATCTGGTCTCTCCTTCCTCTCCTCACACTGTCTCTCTGAGTTTGACAGTGATGTTTAGAGCTGTGGAGTTTGTTTTGAGATAGTAAAATGTATAAAATCGTGTTCAGAGATGCACTGACTCTGGTTTAAAAGGAGCAGTTCAGCTGTCACAATGCAGCAGGCTTTTTGCAGATGTTGGTGACACTTCTTTGCTCCGACACTTTTGTTGAATTCAGAGGATCTTTTCTCTTTCCTCTCTGTTCTGCTTCCTGACACCAAACGCCTTATAGATGTAAACACAAAGGTAAAGGTAGAAACATCTGTATGTTTTGAAGGTGCACTATGGAACTATGCTGGAGAGTCTAACGTGTGTTTGACTTCATGGCTTAGCTTGGTGCAGTGGGATGGATTCTTGTATATTTGTGAGTTCACAAACTCACGAGAAGATGAGAAGTCATCATGACAGGACCAGCTCGGCCGCCAGTGGCCCGTAGACTGGACCAATCACGTGGCAGCATTATGGTGGAAGTCAAAGGCGAAGCTCCCAAACAAACCAAATCAAACATGGTGACACCCACAGATGTACTTAAACCTTTGTTAGCAATGCTTTGTTTTTGAAAACTAACTTTGTATATGTGTCGATGGAAAACATGTTTCTCTCATTTGGACAACAACAAAATTTTATTTTTTGGCTTGTTCTGTTGAGAAACTTCGACCAAACAGGTTGGAGTATTCGTTTGTCCCAGTCGCTCTCAGCGAGAGTGTTCCAGATTCATATTGTGTAGAAGTAAGTTCAGAGTGCTCGTATGACACTGGTGTGAGCCAGGTTAGGTTAACTGTTTTGCATTTATTTTATAGCAGGCACACCATTCAGAATATATTAATCTTTTATAGATCTAAACATAGATGTCTCTAATGTTCTTTTTTTTGAAGTGCATGTATGATAAATGTTGTATCCTCTGGACTCAGATCAGACATGGCCTTGCTGTCCAGCCCCTGCAGGTGCTCAGTTTTGTTCGTGGAAATTGCTGTAATTCTCGCTTTTGTCCTGACCACACACCATGCCATGCATTCGATTGGGACTTTGAAAGGTGCTTTTATGTCATTTCTTTCTCATCTCCAGTCTGAGAACAATTGTGTTATATCCAACAAAAAGGAGTTCCTGCCGGAGACAAGGCCACTAAACGCAGCAGGCAACTACAGAAAGTACTTTTGTCTATTGATTTTCCAAGGCTTTACATAGAATATAGATACACCAGATACACATGCACAGTACATTGATTTGTGTGAAATAATAGTCGTACTAGCTGCAACTTGATGTCTAAGCCAAAAATGACCCTAATATATAAGATATTTTGTCTCCAAATGAACATTTCCCCCCCCCCCACACTTCTTTTACTCCCAGAAACTGACAGAAAGAAAACTTCTCCAACTTTGTCGCAGTGCTTTGTGTTTAATTCATTTACATAATACATATTCAAGAAGGCTTTATCTCCATGTTTTTCTGCTCTCCACCTGCAGCACAGAACTCCACACACAGATCATGCTAACAGGATGCTAGGGTTTGAGTGTAGCGTGCTCCACTCTTTGTTATGGGGCCAGATCTCCAGAGGTGACTTCATGTAGGCGTTACCCTCCTACTCCTGACATCCGATTGATTTATTCATCTTCTGTGGTATGCATGTTGTTGACAACGCCATAAAGAATGCCCTGAATGCTGCAATGCACTATGGGAAATGTCTACGTTTAGAAAGGGATCTTTTATATGCAAAGGATGTGTCACAACCTCCTTTATAGAGCTATAAAAATGTTAATCTTAAAGGCCTTTTCAAGTTCCTAAAAAGCTGACTTTCTAAAGATGTGTTGGCTGGAAGCGCTGGAGCAGTTTAGTGCTTATCGGCGTGTGGATAAGGTGGCAGATCGTGTCACACTGACGCTCAGCTCTCAGGCTTAAACTCACTGACTCCAGGAGGAAATACAGCTTCACTACAGACCTGAGAGGGGGCCTAAGAGGAGGTCCTTTCACTGGGGCAGGGACCTATGGCATTGTTCTTTTATCTGACTACTTCACTTTTTATGAGAAAAGTTCATAACAGAAAGTACTTTTATGTTATTATATTTAATGCCTACTTTAAATATCTGCATTTTGAGCACACAATGTGGGAAGTGGATTTTTTAAAAACTCTCGCTGGAGTTTAATTTGTTATGTTTACAGTAGGACTGTCAACATTAACGTATTAACGCATGCGATTAATCACAAAAAAAATCACACTAATGTTTTTGTAATGCAGATTAATCACACAATTTGAACACACATGCTCCTCTATCAAAAGCGCGATGGGGACCTGAAAGGCGGCGCAGGTTATTGGGTCAGTGACTGGTGCTCAGCGGCAAATTTCTCTTCAAAAACTGCCTGACGGGACTTTAGATACAACTGAACAAAGTAGTTTGCAGATATTGCAGCAATGAACTCTCTTTCCACAGAAGCACAAGTTTAAAATACCATCTTAAAGCAAAACACGTGTTTGATTCAGCGGCAGCAACAACGATACTTGTATGTGCACCAACAACAAGCCACATTACGGGAGTGCACCTGCGGCAATGTTGTCAACAAAACTACCAGAGATAGAAAAATGTCAATAATATAACTTTTTGATAATAAATTGCATTTCTGTCAAAATATTTAGGTATTTTTCTTAATTTATAATAATAATAATAATAATAATAATTGTGATTAATCAAAATTCTAATGTGTGATTAATCTGATTTTAAAAATTAATCGTTTTACAGCACTAGTTTACAGCCACTTTCAGTAATTTATGAAAGACACAAAGATTAGCACGATTTGCTGAGGAAAATGTGTAAATTAATGAGACACCTGCTATATACTCACCAGACTGAGGAGGCAAGGTGGGTGAAGTGTCTTGCTCAAGGACTTTAGCACTTGAGACGGCAGGATTTGAATCACTGACCTTCTGGTTGAAGGACAAGGGCTCTAACCACTAGGCCAATATCAGTCAAAATCTTTCAGTGAAAAAAAAAATGCAATTACAGACTTAGCAGTAATTACACCATCAAAAGTCTGCACATAACTGGACTGACTTCATAATTGTGTCAGTTTTATATGGACTCCAGTGAATATTGTCTCACATGATTTAATTCCATGGATGGATGGATGGATGGGTGGATGGATGGATTGACTGTTTCTTTTGAACACATGTGGCCCAGTGACATTTCCAGTTGAATTGTGTGATATTCTATGAGCCCATGTGAGGACATTTGTAGTTTTAGAGCGTACAGACTCCCCTTCTGTTTTCAGTGGATTTCAGATCAGAGTTAGAATGAAAACCAATGTGCTAATGTCCAAGCGTTTGTCATTTTAAGTGGCCTGCCTGAACCACGGGCCTCACAGACTGATGACATTGTCGATAGCAGTTCTTACAAATGAGATCTGTAGCACATTTGCTCTTTACGGAGGTACATGGTGGCAAAATGATTAGCCTCTCAGTGTCCTGCTGCACTTTGTTGTATTATTCATATTATAAATCAGAAGATGCCAAATTCGACAGAAAAGAACAAAAGAGCTTGGGACATTTGTAACTAAATGTGACAAAAACTTGTGGTAGGACAGTGGGGTGTTTTGCAAATGTACAAAAAGTAACACCTCTGTGGTAACACTGAACTACTACTACTACTACTACTACTACTACTACTACTACTACTACTAATACTACTACTACTACTACTACCACCACTACTTATTGTGCTGCTATTTACTATTTTCCTGACAAGACCTGAATGACATCTCTGTATTTTTTTTATTTATTTTTTTTATAGAGGGATATCAGTCTGATCACTGCAGTTTAAAAGTGCATTATGTACTTTTATCATGAAGGGTCAATGTTATTGTTTTACCTGGAATGTTCCCTGGTATGACATTAAATATATCCATCTACCATGTATTAATTGCAGGTGTTCCTATTGGATAAAAATGCAATAATTCCTTCTGTTAATAGGGACGACTCTCCACAGATCTGAATTGTAATGTAGCGTAATGCCTTTGTAATAGGTTTAAAGTATACTGTGGAACTTTCTAGACAAAGCAATGTAATTTCCTTGTAGACAAGTAGGTGGGGGACCCTCCATTAGAAATGTTACACAGTGCACCTTTAACAAATCAGATTTAGTTTCCAAAATCCACAATGTTTTTTAATCCGCTGTGATATTTCTTCCATTTCTCTTTTTCTTTTAAGTAGCTATATTTGTTTTGACAATGACGGGCCATGAACATCCCTGATTGGCTAATCCACCTGTCAATCACGCCCATCTGGACCCCAGGCAAACTTTCTATGAATCTTCTACTTACCTTCCTGTATCATCCAACATACTCCGACATACATAACAAAACCAACAGCTTCTTTTAATCCTCTTGCTCCACTACTTTAACGTCTCCAAACTCTATTCATGCACTTTGAGAAACCTTACTTGCCCTTATCATACTTTGTATTAGTTTAGCAGTGTGCTCCAATTGATATGATGAGTGTCGCCCCAGATTCAATCACATCGTTTTATGAACAATGCTTCAGTCTGTGGTCCTTGTTTACTATTATAAATGCATGACTTTAGCGTGAGGAGCATCGCCAAGTCTCAGGGCCTCACCCACAGCTGTTTGGGCGTAATGAGCTGCCTAATGGAGCTCAGGGCTGTGCTAACATCCAACCAACAATGTTTTTACAGATCTGCAAGTGTCCTGAGATGATCCAGGTTTGTGTGAATCAGGTTTTATTTAGTTTCTACTGAAATGGTATTGTAATGGTTGCATAAGCAAAGGTTAAAGCTTCAAAAGTGTATTGTAAAAGCAAAACATCAAACCACGACACACTTTTATCTATTGCAAACTTGTGACAAAGAGCCATGTGTGTCACAATATGACGCTTTGGGATGTGAGCTAATTAGCTGTTTAAAGGTGCTCCACCCTGCTTCACTTTTCTTACTAAAAATCTATTCTAAAACTGTGCTAGCGGCTAAACATGTATTCTCTGCTGTGCCAAAGGATTGGGGAGAGCCAGAGTAGGATAGACTAAACAAGTATTGCTTCCCTTTCACGGTTTGAAAATTAGGAAGGGCTACACATCTTTAAAGTGTGTACAACAGGTTTTGACAATTCTCTAATTTCTACTTAAATTGGTGTGATCAAACATGCTGTGAATATAAACTAGAGTTTTACACCAATCAAGAAGCAATTTATGAAGAAAAGCTGAAAAATATGTTGAAAATTGCAAGAAGTACAGAGTTCTGTACACAACACTAATTGTGTTTTAGTCAAATTAATTGTTCAGAATGTCATAGGCACTTTAACTGCTCGTAAGCAATACAGTTTTCGGTTCCACTTGCAGTTATGCTTATTATACCTTTCATGTTTCTCTTTGTTGTTATAATGTGCTGTGAGCTACTGTGTCCAAATAATTTCCCTTGTGGATCAATAAAATGTGGCTATGTTTAAGTATCAGCGTCACCAATCCAAGACTAAATATTAATCTACTACATGTTATACGCATTGTAGCTGTTAAAAGGTGCTGAACTAGTGTATTATTTCAAAGCTAATGGCCTGTTTGCCTATAGGAAAACATTACTGTTGCTCACCAAGTTAAATCCACTCTGCAGCCTGCTTCCCTGTTCTCAGACCACTTCACTTCCTCCATTTTTCACCTTTTGACCTCACCACAACCTGCTCAGTATATGACCACCCAGAGATTTATCGTCTGGGTATTTCTGATGCTGTTCCATCTTTCCTTACACAGACAAAGCCAAGACTTCCTCCAGTAAATCATATTACTGGCTCCCAAAATCCCACATATCAGCTGGGGTCAAATTCCGATTACATCCTACACAGATTTGCAGTACACAGGAGACTAGACTCACAGCTACAGCTCAAGGAAGTGTCAAAACGTTGAATATTTTCTTGTATAATGTATGACAGTTTTCCTTTATTCTCTCGATGCAGTTGTAAAAACGCATAAGGGGGCTGTGTGTGATTTTGCCCTATGATTTATCCATGTTGGCACAGAGGAACAAAGCATATAGAGTACGAGCTCTTATTTCATTAGGGTTGCATTGTGTGTGGTGGCCGACTCAGCGCGGCACTACATCACTGTCTGACATTAGACCCACTTTGTAAGTCAGAGCACTAAACTGCATATGGGTACGTCAAGATTTAAGACTTCAGTGTAAAATGGATACAAGCACAGGATTTGCATTGGGAAATAATCGCGTTATTGTGGAATTTCTGAAGCCTTGTGAGATATTTTTCTTTTTTTTCTTTTTATTGACTTGCTTGTTTATGCTCTATATTTTATTCAATATGGTCATTCACATTGTGGCTACTCTGTATGGCACTTTGGAGACTTTGTTGGCAAATTGTTCTATACAAATAAAGTTGGATTGGAAGAAATAGAAAGCAGATTTATTCTTTGTTACAGAAGATATGGATCTCACCCCAAGTCTCCCTATCTCCCCCAGAGTCTCTGAGCTTTGACTATTTAAACCAGAATCATTTATACCAAAAACATCATTTATTATAAAGTGGATCAATCATGAGATGGTCTGACATCAGGATTTAATATTTTAAGAGGGAGAGATCTAAAAGGCAGCTGTTTGATCTGATTTTATCTATGTGTAAATACTGAGGAGATTAACACGTGAAATGGAACGAAAAGATGTTACATGAGAGGTTTTCTATCATGTCTACAAACCAAAATGCAACAAAAAATAAAACAAAACACAATATTTCATTTTCCGTTACAAATAGTACAACCACAAGGAGTCTGAAGCCGTTTCAAACAAGGTTAAACGCAATGCAAAACAATATGTAAAAAGATTAGGATTTAAATTGTTAATCTCATTTTAGAGAAAAAAAGGGGAAAAATAGTCTGCATTAAAAGCATCTCCTGGAAAATATACCGGAACAAGATCTCCAGTATATATTTTTTTCATTATTTTATTTATTTATCAAGGTAGCTTCACATTTAGATGACTCATGATGCATATATTACCCTTTAGAGAAATTCAAATCAAGTTGTTGACTCCCCATCTTCCCATCTGCTGGTTGGTTCATGTATAGTTGTTTTTTGTCTTTCTCCCCGGGGCACAGCGGAATCATTTTACAGCCTGTGTTCTTAGCTCGAGCTCGCTGCTAAATAATAGTTACGTGGAGAGATGTCAGCGTTTTTGTTTGTGCTGAGGCCTGGTTATATTACATGTTATAGCTTCGACTCAAATGCTGTTACACTGATTTCACCGTGGGCACTGACCGAAGCATTGATGGTTGTTTTTTAAGCAATGAAAATAAAATAACAGGCACTTATGGTAGAGCTGAATTGATGAAGATGCCCACTATACCAACTAATCTGAAAACTACTACTACTACTACTACTACTACTACTACTACTACTACTACTACTACTACTACTACTAATAATAATAATAATAATAATAATAATAATAGTACATTTTATTTATTAGACGCCTTTCTGGACACCCAAGTTCCCCTTACAACAACATAAACAAGTTAAGTAATATTAAAACATACAGTTAAAGTGGGACAGTATTTAATTGATTGATAGTATTTAGTATTGTGCTTAGTATTGTATTTTAGAAATCTGAAAAGTACGTCAAAAGTGTCAAAAATATCCAGTCTTAAGGCGCGTGGGAGCAAAGTGAAGAAAGAAAAAAGGACATATAGTGGATCTTTTCTGAGGAATCCCAGCACCAGCTTGTCTCCATGTTTTACCTGGAATATTCCAATTTATGGCATTAACCATTACTGTATATTTGTCCTGATTAACACAAGTACAGTTTATATTGTACCTTAAAAAACACATTTTGAAAATCAAACTGCATCCATACTGTGAGTGCCCATCTCCATGGAGACAAGCCGCTTCATATAGTTTAGGTAATAGAAATTCTATATATACTGTATAGCACGCGCACACGCACACACACACACACACACACACACACACACACGCACACACACACCCACTGTCTGCATGCAGAAGTGCTGTTCTCACTGGCTAAAATGTGATTTAAAGGGCTTCATACCAATTTTCTTTACTGCTGCTGTGATATTAATAATAAAAATGTATATTTAGACTACAGCCTATAGTGTCATTTTCAACACAAAATCATATCTATCTTATATAAACCATATCCTAGTGCCAACAGAGATCAAGACCATTCTAACTGCAAGCACTGCTCTGTCTGAAGCTCTTAGTCAAGTTCATTCAAGTCAGTATGAGTTTTATTTTAACGGGATCTGACCAGACAGAACTGACTTAGCTGACAGTTTTTCACGCTCCACCTTTTCTGCTGAAAATGAAACACCTTCTGTAAACAGGACCCTGAACGCTCATTATGATGATCACAGGCTACTGAAAATGTGCTGCTTAAATCATCCCTCACCTCTTTTTGGCAGTGTTTGCTAATGTGAGCATTGTGTCACCATGGAAACTGATGAACATTCCACCATAGATTATACATGCATCCCCCCCAGCGTGATATCGCCGCAAAGTATCAATTCAGGAAAAGTTCATCTTGTGTCATTGATTTTTTTTCCTGCAGTACTTCAAATGAGCATCAGATACTACTTTTAATATTGATTTATATTTATCATGTATTTATCCTTCCTTACTAGCCAATAAATAAACTAATCATTTATTCTATTTTCTTAAAACCATGCAGCTGAGCCTTGGTATGAAATGGGCTAATTCTGCCCAACAAGGTGTCATATTATCACCTCATTTATTATAGATGTTGTAGGAAGCTTCAGTTTGAATTACTCCGGCTGGATTGGTGTAATGCTCCTATCAATTTGCCCTCTGAAATCAGGCTCATTACCCCGTAACAGCCTCATATTCACTCAATGCTTAATGTCTTTTTCATTGTGGACTTGGACAGATCCCCGTCAGCGGTACAGGCATGTCAGACACGGCTTCAGTGGGAATAATGAAACCAAACCTCCCCTCTGTAAAATGCAATTATAACGACGAAATTACACAACGTTAAAATCTCATAATAATGATTGTCAAAGCATAAGGACGATTATTGCAGCGCATTTTCTAGATAAGTCTGAACATGTCCAGCTGTGACACACTCGACAATTTCACAAAAGTTGACATATTATGCAAATTTAGAGTTTAGTTTAGTTTAGTTTAGTTTCATTCACACATGTTTGAGTAACCCTAATGTTTAATCCAAAGCTCAAAATGATCTGTTCCACATTATGATGTCAGGAAGTGGTAGTTTTCAAGTTAACAGTTGCCATTTACTTTTATTTCAGTAGAGATGGACAAATTCCAGAGCTGAAATGATCCAAATGGTTTTAGTGAATGTGTATGGAGTTTAAAAACGCAGTAGAGCACTTTTTGTATTACATATGACACAAGTTGGAGTGTTTTCTGTTTGAGAGAAGAACTCAGCCGAAATATTTGAGTGTTAAACATGTGTGAATGAAACAAAATACAACAACTGGGTGTGTTTTTGATAGAGAAACAACATTATAACAGGGCTTTTGCGTAATCTGGGCCCTTTAGAGTTACCACGATATTCTATTATTGTTTTGACTTTATAGCATTCTTCCTTGTTTATTTATATTTTAAATGTCCTACTTTCGAAACAGGGTCTGTGTACAAGTCAAGCAAGAGAAAGCTCGGAGCGATGGTAAATGATGCAGAGTTGGGAGGTTAGAAGGGGTTCACTCAGAGTTCAGGACGTCTTTATGAAAAAGATCAGAAATGAAAACCTCTCTGAGTACAACAGGATTTACTGTGGCTTACTGTTTTCACTGCTTAGCCCCAAAGATCAGGGGCTTTGTCACACAGAGATTAACTGAATAAAAACAGACACTGGAAATATATATTTGCAAAATAGTTTACATTTATTCAAAAACCAAAAATATTCACCAAGTCTCTTCTTTTTACCATCAAGTACTGAGATCTTGCTTAGTAACTTAAGCAGTAATGTTTACAGAATAATCAGAAGTGGACAGTGCTCACTTACATTTACTTGACTAACGTTTTAACAAAATTGTACTTTTCAGAGTACTTTTGTAGCATCATACTTTTACTTCTACTTGTGTAATTACTTGAGTCAAAGTTTTGGTTGTCTACAGTCTACAGATGACAAAAGTTTTATGTTGACCATATGAGATGATTTGAACATTTATGTTTCTTGTATCGCTCGTTCAGGTATGAGTTACTTTTTAGTTTTGGGGTTTTTTTTCAAAATTTTTGTGTCTACCCTTTGAAAATACCAGATCTTGCACATTATTTCAGTTTTGTCCTTTCAGTTACATTCACTTCCAATTATAAATCAGATGCTACAGCCCGACTGTTACTCTTTAAGTTACTCTTCACTAGCAGGGACCACACCAACAACACGTGTGAAGCTGGGTTGGCTGGGTTGAGACTCAGGGTGAGGGTTCAGTCTCAATCTTCACATGGCCAGCAGGAACGGGACCCCTCTCATAGGCGTCTTATGTCTGGAAGCGAACAGATCGGGGTTGGGAGGGTGGGGTTGAGTTGTTGGGGACAAACTGGGTTGTCGGGATAGGCGGCTACAAACAGGCTTCTGGTAAACTGAGGTGTGGTAGAAGTGAGCTGTGATTCGCTGGAGAGGACGAGAGGGTGGTTGAGGTGTAGTCCTGCTCCTGAACATTTATGTGAGTAGTACTTTTCCAAAATACTTTTTAACTTTTACTTAAGTTATTTCTGGGACCACTATTTTGTACTTCTATTTTTATGTAACGTCAGAGCTCCTAGTTCCTAAGGATGTAACCAACTCTGTCTTTTGCTCCTTAAAGGTGCACTAACTTTTCTGATAGAGGGTCAGTCACATGTTTGTCTTATGGAGATGTTCTTTCTTGCCTGGAATGTCCCACAGTATGGCATTAAAGAGATCTACCTGTCAATTAAATGTGTTTTAACTGTTAAAATACACTGAAAAACCTGGAATCATCTTGAGAATGGGGTACTTACTCTACTTATCTGACCTGTCACTTGGCCTGATGGTGTCACCTGCCTGTAAAATGAGTTGGCGGACCTTCCAGCAGAAAAGTTACATTGTGCATCTTTAAGTTATATATTATGCGACATAAAGTTTGCAGGGCACAACATTTCAAATGCAATGTCATTTTAGAGATAGTGGATTCTTTGAGTCTTTTATGGTCCTGCTGCACAGACTGTAGATATGCTCAGGTTTTCCATCAGACAGACAAGGTCACACACGCACATTCCTGTCCGAGGTACACGCACACTGCAGCATTTGCTATAAATCACAACAGAACTCAACACATGTCTAAAAACACACTGAAAAGAGGAGAACTGTGATCTGAAGCCTCTTAGCAGTGAGCTTTGTTGACAAAAATTAACAGCTTAATACAGTTTTTAGTCTCCCCATAACACTAATCTTATGATATTTTGTACAAAAAATGAAGAGATTATAAAAACACAAAAGTGCACAAACATCATCTTTTACCTTGAGATAAGACTATAGCGGTTTCACAACTTTTTATTGTTCATTTTCAGGGCAGACTAGGTAAAACTAGGTGGTCTCTGCAAAATATTCAAATATAAAAAATATATATTACACACATTTGATTTTTGTGAGCTTTAAGCCATGTTAAAATGTTGCTACCTCATTAAAAACATACCTGGAGTTGTGCTTTGTTTCATTTACACGTTTACATCTCCAAAGCTCAACATGCTCTGTTCCACCTTGTGATGTCATGAAGTGGTAGTTTTCAGATCCCTTTTACCTTTAATTATTTTCAGATTGGCCATTTCAAAGCTGCCAGAACTGATTCCAGCACTGACAATTGTCGTGAAGGTGTATGGAGTGGAGCACTTCCTGTATTACCACATGCCATTACAAGGTGGAGTGTTTTCAGTCTGAAGAAACAACATTATAACAGATCAGAAAATAGCAGTAGCATAGCAATATGGGCCCTTTAATCTCCCAGACACCACAACTGTATCGCAAATCAAATTACACTGTTAAGTCAATAGAACTGCATTGACTTTATAACATTAGCTTGAGTTAGATGGAGCTTGCGGTGTCTGTATGCCCTCTCCTCACCCGAGTTTTACAGTTTTAGAGTGTGTGGTTGTAATGTGAAGATGCCCTGAAGCCACCATCACCCCTCTCACCTCCTGCAACTGAGAAAAAGAAATGTTTATCTCTTAGCTTGGAGCAGTCACTTCATTTCTTATTCTAAGATTTTATTAGCATAAGAAAGTAGAGTTTGTTAACTGGGATTCCTGTGTCAATCTGACCTCCTGATTAAAACCGAACTCTTAACCAGTAAATAGCGACAGTCAGTTGGGTAAATCATTATGCAACAAATCAGGAAGAGTACTATTGTATATTTGCTTCCAGTGGAGGTATCAGCTAAATGCTGCTTTGGTGAAATATGAATCTCTTAAAGGACCTATTTTATGCTTATTATTATGCTAGTTTATGCTATTTTCTGTTATAATATATGTTATAATGTTTTCTCATCACAAACATAGCTGGTGCTTTGTTTCATTCACACAAGTATAACAAACAAACCCTACCTCATTAGCAAGGACCATGCCAACAACACATGTGCAAAGAGAAAAGAGTTTATTATATGGGGACTAGGCGGATCGGGATGGCTGGGTTGAGACTCAGGGTGGGGGTTCAGTCTCAATCTTCACATGGCCAGCAGGAACGGGACCCCCCTCATAGGCGTCTTATGTCTGGAAGCGAACAGATCGGGGTTGGGAGGGTGGGGTTGAGTTGTTGGGGACAAACCGGGTTGCCGGGATAGGCTGCTACAAATAGGCTTCTGGGAAATTGAGGTGTGGCAGAAGTGCGTTGTGATTTGCTGGAGAGAAGGGGAGGCGTGGTCCTGCTCCTGAATCTGAAGTTAATCATATTAACTACATATATTTAGATGGTTCTTCTCTCAAACAGAAAACACTGTTCCACCTTGTGATGTCATGTGGTAATACAAGAAATGCTTTTTAAACTCCATACAACTTCACTAGAATCATTTGGATAATTTCAGCTGGATTTTTTTTTTTTTTTTTTGGTGTGTTTCCAAGAGTCATTTGTGCGTAATATGGGATTTTCAATGTTAAAATTAAATTAATTAAACTTCTGAAAACTGCTAAATCTGAGAGGCAAACCCACTCACAATAACAATCCACATTTTTCATTTTTTTATGCCATAAAAAATGCAGCATAGTTTAAGGCTAGACTATGCAACATTTCTGGTGAAATGTACACAAATTAGTCCCCTTATACGTGATATTTCTTTGCCTGGAATGTTTAAACTCATCAGCAAGCATCAAGCATTCCTTTCATTACTGGTGTTTTTATATATACAAATACAAATACATAAAAAACATGACTCTCCACAGATCTGACCTGCAACTTGGCCTGGTGTCACCGGTTGACTCTGCTGAAATAGAAATGTAATATATACTGTGGAACATTCGGCAAAGCAGTACCATTTCCATGGACACAAGCTGGTGGGGCATAAAAGTTACATAGTGCACCTTTAAGGCATGATTACTATTAGATGACACACGTGCTCTTGGCTCTGGGGCATTGGTGAAATAGTGATAAATTCTAATAGATGTACATGTGTATTATGCAGGTTTAGTCTCTGTTGGGTAACCTGCTCTACGCTCTCATCTAAATTCCATGAGCGGAATTTTGATCCTTTCCTCACCCTTCATAATAGTCTTAATAGAGCTGTAGTTTCTGTATTTACTTTCGAGGCATGAAGGAGTCTCATGGTGGAATAAGAGTGAACAGGTTATGCTTCCCCTGCGCCGCGTTTGACCTTCAGCTCGTCTCAATTAAACTGTAGCACTTTATTTGCTGCAGATTTGCATAATTTATGAAGTGCCCCGAGGAAGTGCAGCCTCCTCATTACAAGCCTTATTATTATTATACTTTATTATTATACTAGGATCGGGACTGTTGCTCACCTGATAACAGCGTTTGCATGTAACAAACCCATTGGACACGCTTTGGACACACTGGTAGAATGTTTGACACATGCAGCACCCTCAGTCTCGAGCTACAGAGTGGCTGACCTCTGCAGCTCTACCACAGCCAAGAGCATATCCATCGACTGTTTCCATAGAAATTAACAATACAAACAAAAGATTACAATAATATCTTTTGAATGCGGAATAAGTCCTCAGTCCTGTTGCATATAACAGGATGCTGAAACACAAGAATACTGTATTAACTTCCCATTGACACACCTGACCCCAAATATTATTCTAGTTTCTGATCTAAGTTCTGATGTTATTTCCTCATCAAAAACATACCTAGAATTGTGTTTTTTTTACACACAAAGCCACATATTTAGGTTTCATTCTGTTCCACTTTGTGATGTCATGTGATAATACAGGAAGTACTCCAGTGTGTTTTTAATCTCCGTACCCCTTCACTCGAATCATTTGGATGATTTCAGCCCCAGGATTGCAAATCTTTACTGCTGTAGAAGTTTTCAGCTTGTCCAAGAAAGGGTGGATTCAGAATATGTAATGAGAAAAATTTAAACCAATTAATTTTCACCACCCTTTAAGGACTAAACTGATATACTGGATTTTGCACAGGATATCTGTCAAGGTGAATCTGGTAACTGTCCCTCCCTTTTTTCCAAAAAGCAGAAAAATCAGCACTTACCAGATCAGCTGTATGAAGTTTATTTACCATCAATAGTGGGGGGGACATAGTATAATTCCAAAGTGAACATAGTATGAGCTTTGAGTGTTCAAGCCTCTTGACTCTGATTCCAAAGGAGGAGGTTTATAAAGAAAGTGTGGGGAGACTATGAAGGCCAGTACACTCCAGTTAGACAGCATTATGCCACAGTTTAGATAGTGGTATGCCGATGATATGCCGACTGAAGATCATGGCGTAAATATAGCTTTAGGGAGTCAATGTTAAACTGAGAAATGTAAGTGGAGGATAAATTACTTAAATTCTCTTACATTTACTAAACTAAAAGTAAACAATAGATTAGACACTTCATAACATCGCAAGGTGGAACACAGCATGTTGAGCTTTGGAGATGTAGACGTGTAAATGAAACAAAGCACAACTCCAGGTATGTTTTTGAGGACATAACAACATTATAACATGACTAAAAACTCACAATAATCCATTTTGTGTGATATAGGACCTTTAAAGATCAAGATTTAGATTATGTTTTTATTTCAGATTGAGGGCCCCCAACCGGAAGGTTAGAGGACAGATTCTCGCTCAGACCAAGTTCTGCCTCTGTGTCCACTTCATCCACATTGAACATTATGAATGTGGTGTGTGTGAATGTTGTTGCCGTTTTTTGTTGTGGATAGGCCCTTTAATCATTTCCTATCACTGAGGACAAGCGTATTTGAATAGACTAAATATTATCTCAACTTTTATGTATTTATGACTCACTTTTATGGAATCCAGTACAGTTAGCTGCTATTAAAAAGTTTGTACTGAATAATAATGCCCTTGGATTGTTTGAGTGACACCACAAAATGAGTCTGGCCTGCTGTGCTGAAACAATGTGAGTCATCAAATTGTAAAGTTGCTTACTGTACACTCAAAAATACAATTAAGATGTGTGAAAGCAGAAGGAGTCTGTTTACAGTCAAATTATTCCTCAAACTAATGAAAATGTCACACTTTTGAGTTTTTAATTTAGTTTTGGGGAATGGTTTGGAACAGTTGACATGACGACAACTTTGATTTGATTTTTCTTTGTGCTCAAATAAAATGTAAAATGGATACAAAGCCCAGATATCCCTAGCTTTTACTGTTTTACACATTAAAAATAATAATACATAACTACCCGCAACCAAATGCCCCCTATTACATAATCAAGTCTGTAATTGTATTTTTTTTCTAAAACCGCAAAACCAACCAAGTGCTTCCAGAATATCACACCTTTCTAATATTCATTGTAAATACCTTAAAAGTATATAAGTATCAAACAGAATCAACACTTATTTCTAGACTACAGTAGTTAAAAGATGCACTATGTAACTTTTTCTGGTGGAGGATAGTCCACAATAACATGTCTCCATAAATCTATTGTTTTGCTTGAATGGTTCCACTGTATAGCATTAAACTGATCTATCTGGCCTTTATTAATTTCGATTCACTTAAAGGTGTTTTATTTAAAAATAAATAATTGAGCAGGCTTGTCTCTCCAGTGACCTGCTTGTCTCCATTGTTATTCAAGTTTAATGCCATACTGAGGAACATTTTCAGCAAAACAAATACATCTTTTGGGCAAAAGATAACGCAAACAGGTGGCAAACCCTCCACCAGAACAGTTACGTAGTGCACCTTTAAACTGAAGAATCTGTTCCTTGTGAGAGTGAACGTCAAATACACAAAAATGTACATAAACCAACCTGTACTAAAAGAGCAAGATGTAAATTCCTCATCCTGACTTTTGATAAGCCCTTTAAGTTTTACCAGCTCCCTGTTTCACACAAATTTCCAATCATTATTGTTTATTTGCATGTTATCTGCAGCCTCATATAGCTGTATACCAGATTTAATAGGCTGTATACCTATATGCCATAAACTATGGGGAGGTGAGTTGACCCTACATTACATTGCGTGTCACCAGTGCTGACTCAGGTCCATCTCCTCTATGTGCCCTCATCATCAGAGCGGCCATCTTTTCACATTTGCTCCGACAGACGCTGGTATGCAAGCCACTATAAACAGCTCTGAGGCATTTAATGAGGCTGCGGTGACCCTGAGGTGAGTGGACTGGCGTGTAGCGAGATGATTGCAGGTTCTATTCCCCCGAGGACCTGATGGGAGGCAAGGCACGCTGGGCACAAGGAGCAGATGGGAGAAATATATGCTTCAAAGGCACTTCTGTAAATGTTTGCGGACTCTTTACTTGTGAGATAATAGTATAGGCTTGATATACAGGCAAGGTAATGTAATGGCAAGATAGGAAATGTACTTTGTAACCTTTGCACCAGTTGTAGTATTAAGTATTTGAGGGAGAAAATAAGGTTAAAGGACCTATATTACGCAAAGCTGACTTTTGTGAGCCGCCCACCAATCTTGTTACCTCCTCAAAAACAAACCTGAAGTTGTGTTTAGTTTCATTCACACATGTTTGAGTAACACTTTATTTTTACTCTTCTTGAAAGCTCAAAATGCTCCGTTTCACCTTGTGATGTCATGAAGCAGTAGTTTTTCAAGTTAACTGCTAACTTTTACCATTTTGTTTAAATTGAGATTCTAATTCTAGGTTTGAAATTATTCAAACGATTCTAGTCAAGGTGTATAGAGGTTAAAAACAATGTGGAGCACTTCCTGTATTACTACATGACATCACAAGGTGGAACAGAGTGTTTTGTGTGATTGAAACAAAACACAACTGATAAGAAAACATTATAACAGATGAGAAAATAGTGTGATGGGGCCCTTTAAGGTAAGATCACATTCTGCAATCTGAAAACCACAATTTAAATAATTCACTCAAATGTCTGTTTGTGGTTGTTGTGTGAGGCCAAGGGTTCAGTTCAATGTGTTGCTCAAACCTAAACTTCACAATATGGAAGTGCTAGTCCCTAACCAGGAGACATGGAAATAAATATCAGTGGTTGGGCATAAAGGATCAAATCTGCATATGCACTCAAAGGTTAGATCTTTATAACCAACTTTATTCTGTCCCTAACACTTACACTTTCTTAAGAAACTTGTTTAGACCTGAAAAATGTGCTTCTAGGTCTGTTGAGTTTGCACTGAGCTTCAGCAGATTTAAGTGTTGCTTTATTTTAACACATACTTAATACAATGGAGCGTTAAGTGTGCTGTCTGTGGGTGAATGCATGCTCTGGGTCACTATATGAATACAGGAGGTTTTATACAGACTGCTATATACCAACTTCTTTCTAAGCTTTGATGTATGTTTTCAGGTATTTTCAGCAATATCTGCAAAAAAATATGTCTTACACAACTTCCGACACAATATTTGCTCAAAATGGACTAAAGTACGTTTCTTTTGTCATTAATCCAACATGATATATAGTAGACATGAGTCAACTTTAGTTATAATGTCTTCTCTGCTTATGCCTCATGGACACCTGGACCATAAAAACTTCAGGCTTCTATTGACTCGCCATGATAGTAGGGTATGTTACAGACTAGATCTCTGGAGAAGCTGACAGTAAAAATGCATGTATTTCAAGATATTTTTGAAGAAATAAAACTGCTCTAAAGTTGAAAAAATGTATAGGTTATATGTCGTACTCTGCCT
Source organism: Odontamblyopus rebecca (assembly GCA_030686955.1). Classification (NCBI taxonomy): domain Eukaryota; kingdom Metazoa; phylum Chordata; class Actinopteri; order Gobiiformes; family Gobiidae; genus Odontamblyopus; species Odontamblyopus rebecca. The sequence goes on along the minus strand of CM060670.1, from coordinate 16,016,226 downwards.
TACCGCCTCATTCCTGTCCTCTCTCTACATTTGACCCGAGTCTTCAGAGCTCACTGTAGTTTGGCTCACACTTTCATGTATTCTGATGCTAATTAGATCAAGACTTTTGACATCTTTTGAAAATGTGAAGCACCACGACCACCCAAACCCTCTGACTCCTGCACTGTACCTGCACAGTGAAATGTCAAGACAAGTTTAAAGACTGCAGATGCCTCTCTGTGAGGACGTCCTGCGCTAAGAACTTTTTGCTGATGTCCACGGCTCTTTGATCAGGCAGCAGAAGGAGAGGCGCTGCGAGGACCCCTATAGGCAGCAGCGGTCATGACTCAAGAGAACAGACTCAACGAGGCAGAGCTCGGCCTGAGTCAGCTAAAAACAGGAAGCTAGCTGTCACGGTACAGTAAGTACAGTAAGGAGAGGGGATGAGCACACGTGATGGAGATGGACAGACGGACATCTTGAAACGCTGGAGATGTCCCTTTGGTCTCATTAGTGCCTTTGTAAAGAGAAAACTGAAAAGTGCTAATCTGAGCAAAAACAGCCGGGGGACACAATACTGAAAGTTGAGTGATTGAATACGTCACCGTAACTCTCATCATCAGCACCAAGGGGCCATCATTCTGATGTGCCACATAGGTAGTTCACCTTTTTTTCCCCTTCCAACTCTGCTGGGTGTTAATGTGAGGTGGGGGGAAACACGTATTTTGAGGAGCAATGGTATCTTGACAGTACTACCCTGGGCTCAGACTACACACCATACAGCTTCAGTCCAAAGTAGCGAGCACAATTTAGACCATGGGCCATGTTGTCCAGTGGTGCCAGCAGGTGCCGTGGTGCTCTGGATTCTTTCCACTTGAAGTCTGTTTTTACCAGAGCCAACCACAAGTCTTTTCCCTTAATAAATGAATAGTTATTGCACAAACAGCTTCAAAGATGGTGGCTTCGCTTCTCGTGTGTCACACCACAACTAAACTAGTTCAACACTAAGCTGCAGCTGGACCAGGTGCAATCTCACCCAGGATTCCTTAGAAGAGAAAACAACTATAACATGGTCAAAAGCTCATAAAAGTGTTTTCATAATGTCTCTTTTAATAAATTGGATTCCTGTATTTTGCTGGGGACAAACAGCCAATTAGTGTAATATTAACTAAAGTGACCCTATAGAGCCACTGTAGGCTGTTGCTGTGGAATGAATTTCACAAAAAAATAAAATAAAATAGCACAAAGTTTAAAGCAGTTCCTTATCTGGCATTTCACCCTGTTTCTTGTATAAATTTCCAAAATGCTTCCCAAGTGTACAGTGAACCCCTCAAAAAGAGAGAAAAATGCTCGAGGAAATGCTTCTTAATAAGGACACATATCTGAACTTGGTGACACACTCAGACACAGTACTGAGAGAGTGAAGGATCTACACAGTGTGCCCACAGGCAGAGAGCACGACTCAGAGGTCGAGGAGGCAGAGGAGGAAGAGGAAGGAGGCATCAGAACAGCGGAGAGTGGTTCAAGCTTCACAGGTCAACACCAAACGCCTGACAGGAGCAGAGCAGGAGAGCGCCCAGCCTCGGGATATGAGCTAATGAGCAGAGGATGTGCTTGTGTCCAACAACAAAAGCACAGAGAAGATGGTCCGTGGCAAATCATTGTCAGGAAAACTGGAGGAGCATGAATTAAAAATGAAATGGGACAATAACATGGCAAATTTGTGGCTATGAAGCATCATGGGTCCCATTGTAGTACACAGGACGCTCTTGAGGCGCAGGCCCATGTCAGCAGCCATGTTGTGTCAGAGGAGGAAAGCAATGGTAAAGTTTTCCTCTGCCTACTTTTTTGGGTATCTTTTTATGATTATTTGTTAATTGCTAAGCATTTTTATGACCTAGTTTCTCAAATGAAATAAATAAATAAATAAATAAAATGTAAATAACTCTCAGTGTAGTTTAACAGCAGGTCTGGTCAGGTAGACTAGAAGGTCATGTGTCGAGGTGTGTAACGGTCCTCTGGACAAAAGTGCCCATCCTTTGTGTCCTAAAGCCCGGGCATCAAGGCCAGCATCCAGGAAGGTGAGGGAGCTTTGGAGAGACAAAAGAAAACTGTAATCTAAGCCTCATTCTGTTGTTTCGTTCTTTTGGTTGGTGATGAGATGGGCAAGTGGTGTAAAATCTGTAACCTGGTATATGCAGCATGTTTTTTGTCTTCTAAGATTGTTGGATGCCACACTACACACAAGAGGAATTTTGTACACCAACACACGGGTACACTGTGCTATAGTTTCCACAATCAGTAGTGGCTGAAGACCGAAGTTTGTCTTCATATTCATAAAAGTTAGTAAATGAAAGGGAAGGGGGAGAGAAGACCCATTTTACGATAGAGCTCATCTGCAGTTACTGTGACGATGAGCTTGTAGCAAAAAGATGCTCACTCCCACTTTGTTTTGCTTTTTAAGTATGTATTCGTTAAAAAGAACTTGCCAAAAATATACTTGTCTACATATACTGCAGAGATGGAAAGGCAGGATGAAAGCTGTCAGCTATAGTCTTGTTTTAGACTTGATTCAGTCCTGTTTTTTGATCCTTACTTTTTTCCTAACTTATAATGACCTTGGTTAGCCTCTTTCATTGTTCCAAAAACACAATATTTTCCAAGCTGGCGTATGATACAAAAGCTGTTTATGGAGCGATATACGAAGCCCAGAACAGAAGTTTGTAAGTATTCAGTTTAAAGCAGTGTTTTGTGGACTGCATCATTGACTTTCTCTCTGAATGCACATGTAGAGTTTTGTTTTGGAGACACAAACTTGCATTAGATGTTGTTATGCTGCTGAACAAAATAGTCGGTCAATTTACACTTTCTCTTGTCTGAGCAACAAACAGCGTGCTGGAGTCATTTGAGTTTCAAAATTGTTTCAGTTTTCTGTCAGGAATTGACTTCATCTTTTTGTTCTGCTGTAGATGTATGCTGTGTCTGTGTGGTATCTTCATCTGGGCAAACACTAAATCAGAGTCAGAAAAAAACTGTTATTGTCACCAACACTTTTCACAAGCTATAGGGATATGCTTTGGCAACGTAAATCAACAAATGCATGAAGTAAGGTGTTATACTATATTCTAGACCAGACATGTCTAAACTATGGCCCGGGGACCAAATGCAGCCCCAGACCACTTTTTCTTGACTGGATTGCCCCATATTACCTTAATCAGTACTTATTATTGCAAGTTTTGTGGAAATCTACCTTGGTAAAATTAATATCAAATATTTAGTGTGTCCTGTTGAGGATCCAAACATGGATAAATGTCTGGTGACGCTTTCTAACCTGTTATAAATGCACATATTTGAACATATTTATTTATTCACTGTACGGATATGTTGTGTTTTGATATGTGGCCTCTGAAAAAGTTTGGGCACCCCTATTCTAGTCACTTTTAAGACACACAATCTTAACTGGTGTATAACACACAGATGGAGCACATTCACTTCAACTTCAGCCCATCTGTGCGTAATACCAACTACTGAGAGAATATTTGTCTGACTATATGCAGCAAAGACTTTACACATCTTAATTTAGGATTTCTTCATTGAGGTCAGACTGAAAGGTCCTCCTCCGCCTGCTTGTCACCATGGAGATGTTATTGCTGTCCCTCGGATGTTCCACAGTATGTAATTAAACATGTCTCAAAGTGGCGTCACACATTTGTCTCCATGGGGATAAACTATGGCAGTCAAACGATTAAGTTTTTAAATCTCGATTAAGATCAGAAATTCCATAGTTAATTGCGGTTAATCGCATATTGAATTGCATGTTTAAAATTGTGTTATTTTGCATTTCAAGATGATTTTGAAGCCATAATGTAAAGCAATTCTTACCCATTTAGCAATCGCTGTAGTTGCTGCAGTGTGATTAGAACTGAGGCTCTTGGCTGGGACGCTCCGGCTGCTGGATCTGGGGGTTTAGCTTGGAGGTGCTAACTTAGACTAGACGTACTTTGCTGGTATTGAAACTCTGCTTGACACAGGCTGCATTTAACTCTTGACTTATAAATTGTATCATCTGGAAGTTTTTTTTAAGTCAAATAAACAGTTCAAAAGTCCAGAAGCGTTCGTTTCTCTGTCATCGCAGTCTGAAGTTTGAAAGCGAAACAACCAGAGGAGCTGCCTATGGATGTGTAGAAGGCACGAAAAGTCGGCGAACTCTAACCACGAGTACAAAAAATAAATAAAATCATTATGTTTTTAGAAGGGACAAAAGGCTGGCGAACTCTAATTGTGATTTTAAAAAAAAAATCACGTTATGGATTGCATTCATCTAGTCGCGATTAATTCGTTAACGCTGACAGCCCTAGGATAAACATGTCAATACTATGAAACATTCCAAGCAAAATAATAATATCGCCATAGAAACAAGCATGTGGCAGACCCTCACTGTTATTTTCATAGTGCACCTTTAGAATCATTTAAAGGCTTTTAAAACATATCCTTGCTACCATTATGTGAAATACTTCCCCATGTAGTTGTCTTTAGTTTTATCATTTTGGTCAAGTTAGTCATATTTCATCAGAAACTCCAGTTTCTGATGTTTGCAAAAAGTATTCCCTTGCCTGCAGTTTTGTTTTGTGTACAATCATTCATATTATTTATAACCTTGGAAATGAAAGCCTGTATATTTTCAGTCACAAGAACTTGCTTTAACCCCCAGACCGTCCTCACCTCTCTCCCCTGTATCGCTCTAAACACCAGCCAATGGTATATCGTACAGAAACACCATCAAATTGCCTTAAAATCTCAGAGGCCAGAGACTTTTGTGGTGCTTGAGTGAGAGTGGTCCCCAATGAGGAATGGCTGTGAGATCCCGCACAGGTTTGGGGCTCTGTTTTCCGGGAGGCTTCATAAATCAGCTGAAGGTTCCTGGGTGATGGGGAGTGTGGAGGGCCAGAGGATTTGTCATTCCCAGATAAAGGCAGGGTCCTGTGAGCGCTCTCTATCGCCTCACGCTGGATTTACGGGACAGGAGCCATTGTGCAGCCGCTGTAGTCACATGACACAGAGGAACACACAGAGATGTACAGCTGAGGGCGTGTGCTCCCTGTGACTTTATGGATTACTGGGTTTCAAATGATGTCACCTCATTCTTCTGGACAGTAATCTTTAATACAGGAGCAAGGAGCAGCTCACAATGAATATTAAAAGTCTTATATTACACAAAATGGATTCTTGTGGGCTTTAAGGCATGTTCTAATGCTGTTACCTCCTCAAAAACATGTTTGAGTGATGCTTTATTATTATTAGTCTGTCCACATCTTCAATGCTTAAAATGTTCTGTTCCACCTTGTTATGTCATGAAGCAATAGTTTTCTAGTTAACAGCTACGTTTTACATCTCAGTTCAGTACCGATGGGCAAATACAGGGCTGAAATTATTCAAATGATTCTAGTGAAGGTGTGCGGCATCTAAAACATTTAAAGATGTGCTCTGGTTGTTGAGTGTTTTCTGTTTGAGATGAAAGGTTTGTGTTAAACCTGTTTGAATGAAACAAAACATAACTCCAGGTATGTTTGTGATGAGGAAACAACATTATAACATAGATCAGAAGAGTGTAAAACGGGCCCTTTAAAATGCTTGTATTTTTTCGTTGTTGTCATACAGTGAGTTCAGGCGTCTAGTCATTAAAAGAAATGATCAAGTTCATATTAAACTTGTATTCACTATGGAAATCTGGCTCTTGCCCCTCATCTGGGAGTATAATCACATTTCATAATCTGAAAACTATTTCCAAATCAACCAAATCACTTATAAAATATATTAAATTACTTTAATTATTTTGATTTGTACACTGTAGGAGCCACACAAACAATTACACATTATTTACTGCCAGACGAGAAACTGCAAGGCAGAATTATGAAAAATGAAATAGTTTTGTATTAATCCATTTTAAACTACGTGTCAATCAGGCTTGTCTCCCCAGTGAGGTAAATTACTGGCACCTCTAAACAGTGTAATGATGTAATTACAGCAGTTAGCCCGGCAGCACTAACCTGTGCTAATGCTATTACTGGCCCTCATACGCCTCATGCCGCAGTATGTTTAGCATTAGTCTTGCATTTACATGCTAATGTCTAATTAGAAATTAATTTCCTCCTGTTGACTGCCCAGGGCAAATGAGCCTGACTGAGAGCTGCTCCTTTAGGAGGAGGAGACAAAGTGAAATCTCCAACTGGGGATCCTGATGAGTTAGAGTGGTGCCCAAATAACAGCTAAGGCACAAAAGCAAGTTCAGTTTGAAATTTCTCCTTTTAAAGCAGAAAAATGAAAGCCCCACTGTGCAACAAATCTGGTGGTAGCACTGCATATATCCAAGAAGAAGGTCTATGGAGAGGCAAGCTCAAAGTAAGGATGCATGTAATTTATAAAATGTATAATATAAAATTATATAATTATATAATTATTAAGAAAAAAACATAATTGGTCCTGAACAAACAAGATGAATGGTCATTGCTATATTCAGTCAGGACTTTTTTCTTTTGAGCTTTGGGGTGAAACTTCTCTCTCAGAAGACTCTTTTACTGATGTCTACCCATCTTTTGCTTGTTTGTTTGGTCAAAAAGTAAATCAATATGTTACAGCCAGCCTGAGGTCAATACAACAATCAGCTTTTGACAACAAAAGAGAGGTGCTGTGTCCAATACTCAAGACATATGTTTTCCAAATAATAGGCTGATATGCACTGAACTCCAATAAAAATACCACAACACAACAATTTAACAAACTTATTTATGGTATTTAGATCCAAGTTAGATTCCAGACCTAATCATGTACATTAGAAGGTACTGAAGTATGTATATTTTAGTGTATTTTGTATTTGTATTTGTATTTTTGTATTTTAACAATATAAATCAGTGTTAGGTTTAAGTTGCTATTTCACTGACTAAATGCTATTCTAGGGCTGGGCGATAGGGCAATTAAATTCCCACCCCCGTGTCCTCCTATTGACTGACTTTAAAGACTATTTAAAAGACACAAAGAAAATGAAACGACGATCTGACTCTTAGAAAATCATATGGCCCGCCCCTATGTTATTCTTTTTGCTTTGTTTTTGTTCACTTGCTAGGTCTTGACTACAAATTTGCACTCCTCCCCCAACTTTGATCCCACATTGGCCCTTCAAACGCACACAGCCCTAGTCCTATATGAGAGGAGCTTGAATGTGTCTATTGCTGCTTGAGCGTCAGTCCCGGGAGGAAGAGTGGAGAGCAGGTGAGGCAGGCTGAAGGACACAGGGCACGCTGCAGACTCCAACACAACACTTCATCACATCAGAGCTCCCAAAGGTCCTCACATCACATACTGACAATGGGAATGGAGAGCTGGAGGTCAGGTTTCTCCCGTTTGTTCTGCAGAGCCCGACTGGATCCATTGAAGAGTAGCAGCTGCCCTGAGCTCTGGGTCCAACAAAAACATCAGGATTAACAAGACTGCGCACTTACTGCCGCTGTTGAACACTTTTAGGTATGCTTCTTTAAGGGTTTAGGAGTGAATGGAAATGTTGATTTTAGAATGATACAGATCAATAGTCCAAATCTACACAGAGATTATGGGTTTCAAAGAGATGAGCCACTGGGACCGTTGCCACAGCAATTAGCAGCGTAGCATCAAATCTTGGTGGGCCCACACTACATGTTGCCTAATGAAGTAACTTTTGTGAGGGGCCACTTGCACTGGGCTAACACAAGACACAAATAGCACTTTGTAAATGGAAAAATGAGAATTTTGAAATACTCAATAATCATTACAATATCATTCTGAGTGAGTTATTGATGAAGGAAAACCACTGTATACACACTTTTTTCTGATCTCTGTTTTCTTGGTTTCTCATCAAAAACATACCTGGAGTTGTGTTTCATTCGCACATGTTTAACACACAAACCTTGAGTTCTTCTCTCAAACTGAAAACACTCTGTTCCACCTTCTGATGTCATATGCTGTAGTTAACTTGAAAACTACCACTACATGACATCACAAGGAGGAACAGAGCATTTTGAGCTTTGGAGATGTAGACAAACTGATAATAGAGTTAGTCAAATGTGTGAATGAAACAAAATACAACTCAAAGTACGTTTTTGAGGAGGTAACGGCATTATAACATGACTTAAAGCTCACAAGAGTCCATTTTGCGTAATATAGCAGCTGTAAAAGACCATTAATGAGATGATATAGCTGCAGCGAGAAACCGTCTGTGTTCATGATATTCCACAGCAGCATGACTCAATCCTTTGTGATTCAGTGTATCTATGTCTCCTGCCTCTGTGTTTACTGAACACTGTCACCTTCAATAACCAGCGCGCCACATAAACACAGCAGTGGCGTCTCAGGGGGCGGTGACATCATGACCTTCAACGTCCAAAACTCCCCCGGGGACCACATGTTTACCTTTTGACCACACGGGCGGTTATTGACATTTCTCTCCAGACATATACATCAGCTGTGTCCACTCCTGGCTAACACGCTAACGGTCATGTAGAGCTAGCTGTTGCTATTTTCTCCTGTCAATCAGTACGGGAGCAGAGGTAGCACAACTAGCAATCACCTGTCACAGCACGGCCCCCGGACACGTGCAGGCACATGCTGATGGACAGCTTTATGGCATCATATAATTTAATGACTCAATATTGTTTTAACCACGTCTATAATGGGCAGTCTGAGCAGGGCCATTAATGCACTCAGTGAATGGCATTTATTTATTATTTTATAATGAAAGTAAAGTATACTGTATATTGCATCAGTAAAAGTCGTTAAGGAGTAATGAAAAACTAGACTATCTGTAATGGAACTTTTACTGCATTATGTTTTCTCTACCGTAACCTTTAAAATTTTAACTGTCTTACAATTTGAAATTTCTCAGGTTGTGTAGTTTGACATCCAAAAACCTTGAGATGAAAGAAAAGTCCTGTGTGTACCAGGCTTAAAGGACCCATATTGTATTAGATTATTTTGTGATCTCTGTTATAATGTTGTTTCCTCATCACAAACATACCTGGAGTTGTGTTTTGGTTCATTCACCCATGTTTAACACGTAAACCCTGCATACAAAGGTTGAATTATTTTCCCTTTTTCCACCTTGTGATGGTAATGCAAGAGTGTTTTACAAGTGTTTTTAAACTCTATGCACTTTCACTAGAATGATTTGGATCATTTCAACCCTTTCAGCTTTGTGGATGTAGACAGACAATTCAGGATTACTCAAACGTGTGCATGAAACAAAACACAAGTATGATTTTGATGAAGTAACGTTATTATAACATGGCTTAAAGCTCACAAGAGTCCGTTTTGCATGATATAGGACCTTTCAAACCTCCGTAGAGCCCTCACAGTCACTCCACAGGTCTCCTCGTGTTTCTCCGTGGTCCTCTTTGAGCTAATCCTCTCTCAGTGCCTGCAGATCACATGACACGCTCTCCTCTCTGCTCAGGAGCTGGAGCACGTGGAGCTCTGTTGCGGTGTTTTGAGGAGCTGTTGAGTACGAGGGTTTTCCACTCACATGTAATTTCCTGCTGTCTCCAGAACCTGAGGAGACACATTTTTTCTCACAGTAAATGAAGCGTTGTGTCAGGAGCTTGTTATGAGATCTGCTGGGTGCTGTATGTTCTTACAAGAGGAAACGATAATTGCAGAAAGAGATTTTGCACTTGTGTAACTGCGTGTACCTTTTCTTATAACAACTCCAGTTTAGTTGATTATAGAAGCCAGAGGCACTGCACAGTGAGACAGTTTTCGTTTAATTTCATGTTTTCTTCATTGTTGATATTTTTGGGCTGTCTTTGTAGCTGTTGTTTGATTTCATAATGTGGAAAATGTCATAATTTAAATGTGCATTGTGTAACTTTCTGGTGGAGTGTCCATCAAATGCTTTTCTCCGTGATGTTATTGCTGTGTCTGAAAAGTTTCATAGTATGACATTAAACCTTTCTAGCTTCATGGAGACCAAAACAGACCAAGTTACAGGTCAGTCCTGTGGAGAGATGACCCCGCTCACAGTCAGAATTAATGTTTTCTAGGTATTTTTGACCTATAAATCACCTGTAATTGAATAAATATAAGGTAGAGCTTGACATATCCATAGAAACAAGCAGCTGACGGCCCCTCAACCAAAAAGTTCTAATGTACCTTGAACCCTTCATTTATGAAATTACACAAACTCCCTTTAAAATAATTTCAACTTGCCATAGTTTAAGGTGTTAAAGCAAACTAGATGTGTGTGCTTAGTTTACTTGTTCATAATCAGCAGAAAAATCTTCAGTTCAGTTCTGCCAGTTGCCTTTCCACTTGTCCTTCAGTAATACAATGACTGTCGGCAAAATCGTGTTGGAAGAGCTCAGATCTTTTATGTATCATCGTCAGATTGACTTTATAGAAAACAAATGCATAAAATCAATGTCTGAAATATGGCTTTTTCTATGATTTAAAGATTCCATATTAGACTAAATTGACTCTTGTGAATTTTAAGCCATGTTCTGTTCTAATGTTGTTACCTCCTCAAAAGAATATCTGGAGTTGTGTTTTGTTTCATTAACACGTTTGAGTAATCCTTTATTATTAGTTTGTCTACATCTACAAAACTCAAAATGCTCCACCTTGTGATGTCATGAGGCAATAGTTTTCAAGTTAACATCTACCTTTCACCTTTTGTTCAATGGAGCTGGGAAATTCCAGGGCCGAAATTATCCAAATGATTCTAGTGAAAGTGTGTGGAGTTTAAAAACACAGTGGAGCACTTCCTGTATTGCCACATGACATGACAAGGTGGAACAGTGTTTTGGAACGGGGCGTTTTCAGCCTAAACATGCAGGATTTGTGTGTTAAATGAGCGGATGAAAATATAATAAGAATGAGATGTTTCGCAGTTGAATGGAGGTGCACGTAACAAGCCGCCCGGAGGATTTTTATTGGTGCTGTTTCAATTGAAGCAGTCCAGATCAAGGGGTCAAGTCTGTGCTGACCTTTAGAGCAAACGCACCTGACAACACAAAGAGGAAGGAGGAGGAAGAGAGAAAGAGATGGGAAGAGAAAGAGGGAGAGAACCGGATTGAGAGAGAGATGGAGAGGAAATCACACTTGCTCCATTCACCATGCACCAGTGGAGCAAGTGCATTTAAAATAGCACTATGTAACTTTTCTGGTGGATGCTTGTTCCACACTATGGCATTAAACATTTCTATCTCCACCAGGTCAAAATACAGGTCAGATCTGTGGAGAGGCACAGTAAGATCCATGATTTCAAGGTGTTCTTTATGTAATGTAATGGAGGAAATGCAAGCTACAAGAGTTTTAATACCATATCGAAGAACATTCCTGTGAAACCAATAAATCGCCATGGAGACAAGCAGGTGCCAATCAGACAATTTCCACAGTGCATCTCTAACTAATGTATTTGTTTAGTTGCCGCGACAGCCCCTCAGCTCACTTCTTCCAGATGCAGGTGTGAAAGCGGCTCAGCTCCGACCCAGGGCTCCTCCATTACACTCGATCTGGGCCAAATTGGCTGTTTGTGGAGCCCCTGCCATTTTCCGCTTGCACCTGTCATAGTGCAGGTGCGTTTCCTGTCTCTGTTTACAGCCATTACCTGGATTCATTTAGTTGTAGAGTGTCAGTATATAAACAAGCTTGTCTTTGGTATTTTGGGGTTTCCATTTCCAAGGTTACAGCACCAAATCTTCTTATAGGACTGGGTTCAATACGACGACATGTGCACCTGATCCATAGACACAAACAGAAGATTTACGGACTTTGTTTGACCCTGCTGATGAATCAAACATGTCGCTTTAAGTCATGTTATAATGTTGTTACCTCCCCAAACACCTGGAGTTGTGTTTTGTTTCATTCACATGTTTGAGTAACCCTTTATTATTATTCTACCTATGCGATAATGTATGTCTAAAATAATCCCTATAGGAAAATGCATATTATTATTATTTTTTTTGCTTTTTATTCCAGTGCACCCAAAACATGAGTTATGACAATATCAGTCATCTGCCCTGTATATTTCAAATTTCTCCATGACATTTTCCACACTAGACGGTATTATCATCTTGTAACAATTCTGGGTTGTTTCTGTGTGATCTTTTTACTTGGGGTGTGCATGTTCTCACTTTAACAAATTTATATAAAACAAAGGTCATTGCTTCTATTTTTATCCTAAGCTTTTGTATAGCATTCTCTAGAATTTGTCAGATGATGTAATACAATCCAATAACTGTTCAGGAGACACTCTTCTTGTCAGATTTCCAATTACAAATAACTTTTTAATTTCCCCAGCCCACGTTCTGATTGGACTTTTATATCTCCAGTTAATTGAAGTCCATTTGTCAAACTGTCATCGTTTTATTTGACGGTGTTGAACAGCTGAAGTGCAAAACAACTGTACCCAGACCAACTTTATTTATAAGTTTGAGTTTTAATTGCTGTTTTGTCACATGTCATTCCTAATGGGCTAAACCAGACAGCGGGGGTTTGATAAGGTTATTCTTCTATAGTATTACCTAATCAGAACTGTTTGGAGAAAGTACACATAAGTTATTAGAAAAGCACTTGAAGCACAGTAGGAACACATAAGAGCCACATTAACACCATTATATTCAAGTGGTGCAACACTTATGTCTAGCACTGAATTAAACTTGAGTTAAAGTCCATTAAGTCCAGGTAAAGTTGTTTGAGGTGATAAATATAACCAGAAGTGACCTCTTGAATCTTCCAGAGGCATATACAAAATGTTCCCCTTTTCCTCCTTGCTTCTGTTGTGTGGGAAAAGCCCATTTGTATGTGCAGTTTTACAGCACATGTGAAACCCAAGTTTTCAAGGGTTAAAGGTGTATTATGTAGGAAAAGTATGAAAAATGTGAATCATTAGTTTTTCTAGCAGTTTTTCTGAGTGGACATGAGGTTGTTTTCAGATGTGACTGTGCTCTTTGGACCAACCCCAGTGCACTTGATTTAGTTCTGTTTCCTTTAGTTTTGGATGGGCCTTGTTCATATACACCAGGCATCATTCAGCCCAAACATGAGCCACGTGAGAGACTTTAGCTGATCAGAAACCTTGTTTGTTATTTCTTCAAGCAAGCAGAGCCCCGTGAACACAGACTGAGAATGCTCTTTTACATTAACCTGACTAGTGACAAAACAACATTGTTATAACATTGTGTCATAGTTATTAAAGGGAAACGGGCCAATTCCACACCATGCAGCTCCACTGTGATGCGCTGCCTCTCCACCGTTGTCTGACAAAATGACTGTCCAAATCTATTTTTTTCTGCATCAGTGTCTGGCCTGATCAATCTCCAAAGTTCAGAATGCACCAAACAGGAAAGTGGACGTGAACTATATCTGGATTTACAAAGTAAATACACTCCACACAAACTTTATTTTCATCAGATTACATTACTTATAATATTACTTCTAATAGATGTTCTGTTTACTTTCACTTTATGTCACTGATACACAGTGATGTGAAAACTTTATTGGACACAACAGTTTAAAGCCTAATTCCCCTCATGGTGGGAAAAAAAACATGTGTAAACTGTGACTTGAGCTAAAGAGTGATCCCATTTAACACTATAATAATACTATATAATAACAATGATCTACTCCTGTTTAAGGAGAAATGGTTACACTGGTCTTAAATGTGGACGTATATTTCACAAACTCATGGTCACTTTGCTCTTTTTGAGATCCCCGGGGTTTGCAGTCCCGAGCAACACAGCCGTGAGGAGATGAAACACATCCAGTGAGTGAGGGTCTGCGGCCTCAGTCAGGTGTGCCTCTGCAGAGCTGCATGATGTGGAATCAGCTTTTGAGGTTAAACTTAGTGGTTCCTCAGTGTAGAAAGACCCCTCCATGCTCTGTGCTGGAGGCAAGAGCCAAGTGCAGACTACAGCGTGAGGCGGAGCCATTCTCACGTGATATCAGCTTCATAAAGCAACAGAAAACAAGAGGCCAGGTGTCTTAACTAAAGCTTTAGACTTATTGTTGTCTAGACTCACCCACTGTAAGGCTGCTGCTCACAGACTGGAGCTCTCCTCAAAACAAGACAACTGTTCTTTGCAGTCAAACTTTTCTTTTGCACAAAGACTTTTTATGGCTTTTATTAAATGTATATTTTGTACTGTCTGCTTTTCTTCTAATTCTAACACAGTTAAACTGGATCAGGTTGCTAAAAACTGAAAAATGTTTAACATGATAATCATGAATAGCATTTTGATTTGGTGTGTCTCTATGCCGCATTTCCACTGATAATTAGGACGTTGTTTGCTAACCATCTCTTCAGCACTGCAGTAATAGTGTGTACCTTAGCCTCATTATGAGTGTGACAGATTCATGTTTTATAAATGATGATGAAATATTCACTTTGTTTAGTGGGACATGAGTCGACACTTTTCAAAGTGACAATGGCCGAGGTTCAGCAAATGGTCAAATGAATTATTAAACTGGAAGATCTGACGTTTGAGGGTGTGGAAACTTAAATCAAATCATAGACATTAAAAGGTCCTATATTACATGACATTGGCTCTTGGGAGCTTTAAGGCATGTTATAATGCTGTTACCTCATCAAAAACCTCCCTGGAGTGTTTTGTTCACACATTTGAGTAATCCTTTATTATTAGTCTGTCTACATCTTCAAAGCTCAAATGCATTGTTCCACCTTATGATGTCATGTAGTGGTAGTTTTTTAAGTTAATATCTACCTTTTACTTTTAAAATGTAGCAATTCCTGGGCTGAAATCATTCAAATGATTTTAGTAAATGTGCATGGGATTTAAAAACACAATGGAGCACTTCCTATATGACATCATAAGGTGGAATAGAGAAGAACTCAGCCTAAATATGCAGGGTTTGTGTGTTAAATATGTGTGAATGAAAAAAACAACAACTCCAGGCATGTTTTTGACACAGAATCAATATAATAACAGATCAGAAAATGGCGTAATATGGGCTCTTTAATAATAAATACATGTGATCCACTAACGCTGCTTTTATCTGTCTTTTCCATTGTAGATTGAACACAGCTTCAAGCCATGATGGACCTCAAGTCACAGTAAGTACTATTTGATTCACTCCCCTCTCATTCTTCTCACAGACTATAATAAAAATGCATGTTATGGTCCAATCTGCTTTTGACGATGATGAATCAGCAGCCATTTTAGTTTCACAGTCTTTAGATCTCGCTTTGTCGTGAGTCACTTTGAACACATGGACCGTAAGCTTGTCTGCGTCACCACCCGCTGAGACGTGCAGTCATTTTTACTCTTTTTAAAATATACATTAGGCATCAAATGGGCTTAAATATGAAGGAAAAATGATAGCACAGACTGTGTTTGCTTGACATAATTGTTGGGTGGTGTGTGAGTGTGCAAGTTCATATTGAGTATACTAGTATTTAGTATTAGTAGTATACTAGTATTTATATCAGTAAATTATCTGTTGCAAGGTGCATAAGTCTTTTGTCGACCTTTAGGACAATCCAAACAAAGCCACTTATTTGGACCCAGTTTGAGTCCTATTGTATATTTGGTTAGTCCTGTTCTAGTCCTGTTTAGTGTCAGTTAACGTGGGAATAAACACTAAATCAGCTGCTAGCCTCGTGAGCTTCATTTGACTGGAGCCGAAAGCCACGGGTGACATCAGACTCCCTTAAGGCCGCAACACGCTACAGGATTTTTCGGTCTTAAACGATTTTTAAACATTTGATAAAAAGCGCACACCGCAGACACGAGGAGAACATTATGAGGCTTAAAATCTCCGAACGCAAAGGCTGCAGCTTTGAGACTCTTAAGTGTTCAAAAGATTAAAGGTGTGCACTTCTAGTTTAGATACAAGTCAAAAATGTGTTATTATTTGTGAAATGTGATGCAATACTTCAGATACAGGATTTTTAAAAGCATAAAAGATTGGAGATGAAGTCCACAGGAAGTAGAGCCTCGATTGCTAATCTGCAGCTTCACTGTGTGGATGTAAACAGACACGTGAGGAAACACTCTATTTACTTTTAAAGAAAACCGCAAACTGGATTAATAGTGCAGTTTTGTGGACTGGATGTAACTTGCGGAGGACAATTTCTATGGATAATGTGGATGAGATGCTGCACTTTAAATGTACCACTTTACAAGAGGTGAGTAATAGTAATAATAATAGAGTTTGTATCTTGCGCCTCTGTGTTTGTCACTCCTCTGCCCCTGAAGCTCTGTTTTATTGGCTGTTACCGTAGCGTTGTTGATGTTTGGTGGTTACGATCTGACACTGACACCACACTCAAGGAGCACAGCGGCTTCAAAATCGCACACAGAGACAAAACGTCGAGTCACGCCTTCCCGAACTCAGGAAGAAGAAATCGCAGCCAAAATCGGGCAAATTCTCCTGTGTGGGTGGCGGCCTTTAGTCCACTTCTTTATATCTCTATTTGCTACTTAAGTGTTCAAGTCTATGTGGTGTTTTAATAGTTTTATCGATTGTTCCCAGTCCTTTTGACCTTTTTTAGTGGTAAACATTTGCAGCTTTGTGCTCATTGCAAGTTCAAGTAGTTTGTGACACGTAGGACTGCCCTAATTACAGTGTGGTGTTTCTGATTACAGAGTTTGAAGTGTAGATACGTTTTAGACCAATCACATTGTTCGTTATACTTCCAGACCCCGCCCCTTGTCCCCCCTCACCTCAACTCCCATCCCACTCCCCCCTTTACTCCTCCAGGTACTGCAAAAGTTAACAGCTCTTTTTGAAATGTGATTGTGGGTGGAATTTAGGTGTTTAGTCCTAATTTTGATAGTCCGATTGCGAAGTGTGAAGTTTACAAGATGAGTGCAGACAGGTGCAATATATCAAGGTCTGTACTCAAAACTCGCTGGGAATAAATTCAGCTACGAAATGGAGGACAAGAGAGACATCCACTCTTGATATCGGTGATGGAAAATGAGACACAGAGGAGACTGAAAGTTGGGAATAATTTTTCACATAGCAGCTCTAATTGGTAAGACAAAGCTAGGCTGTGATAATAAAAAAAAATAAGTAAATGTGATAGCATGTGAGAATAAGAGAGGAAATCAGGTTTCGTATAACAGCAGGTCTGAAATATCCCTCTCTGTAGTCGTCCAATTCTAGTCATCTGCACCATTTTGTCCCAGTGCAGAATTACCTGCGCTGTCATTTTCCCCACTTTCAAACCCACTTTTCTTTTCCACAAAACGTATCTCCGCATCTTTCTCATGTCGGGAGCGTTTTTTGTCACCACACCAAACAAAAACGTGATTACAGGCTGGAATTATCTAGATTGCCTGTCTCTCCCTGTAAGCACCTACAGGTATCATAGAAGTGTAAGGGGAGAGTCACCGCACACACACTCTTGTTTAGATGATAAAATCTTCAACGCTGGATCCGCCAGCGCTAAGCCCCGCCCCAAACAATATAAATGTATATGAGGGGAAACTAGGCCAGGGCTGAATAGGAATTTCAATAGATCATATTTTTGTTTAGACATGCAGTTTTGGGGATCTTTTGAGCTAAGAATATTAATTGAAAGTCACAGATAATCTGAAGACAGTTTTACTGTTAAAATGTAAATAAGTCCATTGAGAGATTTTTTTTTTACCTGTAGTGATTTCAATGTTTTCTGTTTCTTAAATGTATTCAAGGTTGTAAAGCTACAACTACAGTCAAGGTTCCTCTTTCATCTCTCAAGTTTAGTACTTTATATATTTGTATCAACCTATAGAGGAAAACATTGTAAATTGTGTACTTTTTTCATATTTTATGTTCATTTTGTATTTAGCATACATACATACAAACATATGTTTACTTTTCTTTTTACACTTCTCTTGTGACTTGAATATACATTTGCTTTCACTACCTGCCACTGTAGTTTTATAGATGCACTATGTCCTTTGCCTGATGGAGCGTACACCACATGGAGATGTTATGGCGTTACATAGAATGTTCCACAGCATGGCATTAAACTTGTCTTTCTCCATAGAACACAGTCGGATCTGTGGAGAGGTGACCCTTCTTACAATAATGCAAAAATGTATGTTTGTGAAGGTTTTGTTCGGCAATAAACAAACTTCAATTTAATAAATTCTAAATAGAAATATCATTGCTACAGAGGCAAGCAAGTGTTAAATGCCCACACCTGCAAAGTTTCATAGTGCACCTTTAATTTACTTGGAAATTATTGGCAAAGGCAGGTATACAAAGGCAGATGACCAGTCATTTTCTTCTTGTTTGAATTATCCACACAAATTAAGTCATGCTGACATTTACATTTCCAGGACTTTATGACCGTCCCATATATCCTCCGCTCAGATTCTCTACTCTTTTGTTTTTTAGAATGATAAGTTATTTGACAAGAGTAAATGTAGGTAGTAGTAAGTATAGTGGTTTAGTTTTTTGTAAACTATTGTGCATATTACTGTCATTATTGCTTATTATAATGCATCTTTGCAGTAATATTACAGAGGAGAGACTGAAAATAACATCTACTTCCTTTATACAAAAATAAAAGAAGACATAACTGATCCAAATGTGTTATATAACTGTTCTTTATTCCTTAAGTATCTACAGAACCCCTTTGTACAAACAAAAGCTCAAACATTTTTGGGCCAAGTATGGCAGCCGATATCCTGGTTGGGCATATAAAATCTATGTAATAAGACTATTGTCTTATTACATAGATTTTATATGTCCAACCAGGATATCGGCTGAACCGATATTTCACAGCCGATATTCAGTCCACCAATTTTTTCAGTATTGGTGCCGATGTCTGATACCAGTGCATCCCTAGTGTATATACAAGTGTTTATAACCTTCAAAAGCATTCTGAAATAATTCAAGAAAGCTCAGAATTTTTTGTTTCAGTATTCTGTGGATTTATGGATGTGTATACTTTCTAAAAAGCAAAAAAAAAAAGAAATCCATTCAAAGCTCAACTGTTCTAGTAGTGAGTGGGTTCTTTTGTGAGGATGCTTTGCAGTGACGTCATGCCGGGAGGGGCACATTTTCAGGAGCCTGAGATCAATACGAGCATTCATGGTGTTGTTTAGGTCTTTGATTTTCAACAAAAAGGTGAGAGTGACAAACTGAATCTACTTTGTGACTGTAATTGTATTTATTTTATGTGGGAGTATGTATATTAAATACACAAATCAGCTCCTCTGTTGTAGTTAAAACCAACTCGCATCTTTCTGGGTAGAGTGTGTTAAAATAAAGCTCAGATTAAGTCTAACTTGAGTAACAGACCTGCTAACAGAGAAGTGCTTTCAGTTAGCATCACACCCTCAGGGAATATTGATGATAATAGCTGCAAAGTATCAATGGGAGGCACTACTTCTCCTTTGCCAGGCTACAGAGGGTTTTCAAACACACTCTTTGTGCCTATAGCGTTGACTGACACCTGACATGGCCTCATTAGCCCACAAGTACAAGCCCATGTTCACTATGGGACTTCACGCAGTCAAAAGGCCAGGGACAGCACCAAGGACAGCGCCCCTCCTACCTCTTCCTCCCCCTTGTGTAGACCCCCACCACCACAGCGATGCAAAGACCTTGGCCAAAGTCTCCAGCGCTGGTTCACATAATGGGAGCAAGTGCAAACAAATAAAGCAGAAGATAATGAGGCTTTCCTTCACCTGCTCAGACACTTTCCCAATACGAGACATGTGGGATTTTAATAGACAAACTCTGCATCACTGGTTCCACTTCACAGGCTCATTTTTCTGAAAATGGTAGGACATGCGCATAACAGGATATTGGAGTTTGGTCAGTGGTTATTATAGGTCCTATATTATGCCAAATTGACTCATGTGAGCTTTAAAACATGTTATAATGTTGTGTTTGTGTAACCCCCTTATTAGTCTGTCCACATCTCCAAAGCTCAAAATGCTCTGTTCCACCTTGTGATGTCATGAAGTGGAAGTTTTTCAAGTTAATATCTACCTTTTACCTTTTGTTCTGTAGATATGGGCAATTCCAAGGTTGAAATCATCCAAATGATTCTAATGATGGTGTGTGGAGATTAAAAACACAGTGGAGCACTTCCTGTATTATGATATGACGTCACACGGTGGAACAGAGTGTTTTCAGTTTGAGAGAAGAACATGAATGAAACAAAACACAACTCCAGGTCTGTTTTTAATGAGGAAACAACATAACAGAGATGAGTAAATAATACACAGTGTACAGAGGCTAGTCCAGTTCCATGGTTCATCAGATCTGAATTCATGCACTGATAAATTAACCCTGCAACAATTTGGCATTTAATTTTGGCAATTTTTGGCAATGATGTTTTTGTTTTTTTAATGCATTTTCCCCCCCTTTTTTTGTTTTTCTATACAACCTACCACATTTTTACTGTCTTAAAAATGTGATAAACAGATGTATTACAACTGATCACTGCAGAGTTTTGCCATTATAGTAAAGCTGAGGACGACTGCTATGCTAACATGCACTTCCTAATTATCTGACAATAAGATGTTTTATAATTTGATGCAGACAGTACATTTGATTTCAAGAGCTGAGAGATTTCAAGATATCTGCACTGGGACAAGCTTTGCTCAAAAACAAAAATGGAAAAAAATGTAGAAGATAAACTTTTCTGTTGCAACTTTAAAATTCCCCCATTGCTGCGCTCATAAAAGTCAAATATATTTTCTTGTCAAGTTCAGTCTGACCAACATTTATCAATGCTTTATATTTTTTTCATACTTCATGTTTTTTATTATATTTTTCATCCCCCAAATCAAATCTTTTTCTTAAATAAATTGAAATTCCAGAAGTATTGTCTGTGCTTTTTGCTATTCCGCCAAACAGTGCCCTGTGCAGGTGTGGACTGTTGAAAACACTGGAGCGCTCTTGCTGAACTGAGGTTGATTCAATTAGCAGCTTTTCTCAATGCTTTGTTAATTAGCAATTAGCGATAGAAATAATTACATCCCGAAGAGCACATCGTTCTAGTTAGCTGCTTTGTAGATGCGTGAATTTATAGTGGAAAAACCAGAGGACAACACTGTGTCAAGTCAAAAATGGAGAAATAATGTGTTATACTGTAAGTGTTGGAATATTTCTCACTATTTCAAACTTTCTTCTGTCTAGGCAGTCTTGACATCCTTCTATTCCTGCCTGTGTATTCATAATATTAAGCAACAACTTCGGATCTTCAATCTTTTTAAAAAACTTTGACTGTTTGCTAATGTGTGCACTGTGCCACCATTCGAGATACATGTAGAACACCTTCAGCATGATGTCACTGCAATGTATCAACACATTTTAAAGCCACAGTATGTAAATTTTAAGCCATAAAAGCATATTGTGTTTTTGTTGCGCTGAAAAAAAACTCTTCTGATTTGGCCCTCTTCTGCACAAGCCCGATTGTGGCCTAGATGAGGGCCTCCTCCTGCTTGTTTCCATGGAAATGTGGTTCCTTTGTCTAATAACTTAGTATGTCATTAAAAACGTCTATCTCCATGGAGACTGTTCTGAAGTACTTTCTGTAACCTCCAGAAAGTTACATACGGTACCTTTAATATAGAAAGGCGGTGGTGAACTCTTCTGATGCATGTTTTTAAGAATAATCTTTAGTGCTACACCATTTCCTCTTATTGTATCCAGTTCTCACATACCTTCACATTTGTTATCAGCTGTGGTCCACTGGGAAAACTGATTTAGTCTAATCTGACTATGGCCGACATTTTTTAAGATAACAGCTTGTCACACTGAGTTCTGACAGTCAAACAAATGAAAGAAGTTAAGAAAGCGCTTTACAGACTAGAAAAATGACATCTTCCCTTTAATATTATTTAAAGGACTCACATTACGCTATTTTCTGATATGTGTTATCGGGTTGTTTCCTCATCACAAACTTACCTGGAGTTGTTTTGTTTCATTCACACTTGTTTAACACGCACATCTCTCAAACTAAAAATAGTCTGTTACACCTTCACTAGAATCATGGATGTCAATCATCTGGAATTGCCAATCTCTACTTGAAAAAAAGGTAAAAGGTAGCTGTTAACTTGAATACTACCACTACATGACATAACAAGGTGGAAATATGGATTTTTAGCTTTGGAGATGTACAAACTAATAATAAAAAATTGCTCGAACACGTGTGAAAGAAACAAAATGTCAGGGTTTGGTGTTTTTTATGTTTTAACCCTCCCTTCTGCATCTGTCTGCTCCTCTCGGGGGCGTGGCTGGGCTCATGCTGCAGTGTGGATCACCTGCTCGGCGGTTCACCTGCAGCTCATTGTATAATCAGCCCCACTACTTAGTCTTGTCCTTGTCCTTTGCGGGGGGGGGAAATTGCCCGGATTCTAAGATGTGGTGATGGGAGGTGGCTGGACACAGACAGAGGGAAGACACTGGGGAAGACTCACAGGTAGACAGACTGGACGACAAGGGCAGGCAGGACGACATGGACAAGCAGGATGAGAACGAGGACGTGGATGTGCACAAGCAGGACGAGGACGTAGACAAGGGATAGAGGAGGAATGAACTGACCGAGAACACAGGACAAGGACAAGACTAAGTACTGGGGCTGATTATACAATGAGCTGCAGGTGAACCACCGAGCAGGTGATCCACACTGCAGCATTAGCCCAGCCACGCCCCGAGAGGAGCAGACAGAACCAGAAGGGAGGGGGAACACATAACAAACACCAAACCCTGACACAAAATACAACTCCTAGTGTTTCTGATGAGGAAACAGTGTTATAGAATGGCTTAAAGCTTGCAAGAGTCAATTTTGAATAATATATGATCTAATTTACCCCATAACAAATCTCTGCCCACCTCTGTACAACGCTATTAGCTGATTTGAGCATGGCTAGCCTTCTCTCATTAAAAATAAAACAACAAAACAAAAAAAAAAACAGTTGTAATTGAGAAGCAGTGGTGAGGACCATAAAACAGCAGTGGAGTGGACAGGGGGTAAAGTGGACCAGAGATTGGACACCACTGAGTCTGGACTCTCTCCGCTGTGAATCACATTGAGCTGAGTTTCCAGGGAGTCTAATAAACAACAGGTAATGCCCCACTCTCATGATGTCACAGCAGGGGTACATGAAGAATGGGGTATGTACAAGTCTGCTCGGGCATTATACCACGTGAGGAGCTTAATAGCATAGATTATCTCGTCTTCATGCTACCTGCATAACAATTTTGTCATCACTGTGGATAGAAGCTGGGAAAATTATAGGATTTAAAGGTCTTGTATTAGACAAAATGGATTCTTGTAAGTTTTTAGTCACGTTATAGTGCAGTTGCCTCCTTAAAAATATACTCAGAGTTGTGTTTAGTTTCATACACACGTTAAATCTGTCAAAAAAAATCACTAAAGAACTAAAGAATCACGGCACTTCAAAGTTACCTAACTTTATACACCCACATGCTTCAAACTAGTTCAAAATCTATATATTTCTAAGTGCAAATTACAACTTTCGGGTTTATTTATGCGTTCACTACAAAGAGCAAAATCATGTTCTGTACTGATATGATTGACACACTGTGCAAAGTTTAGTTTTTAAAAGAATAAAAAACAAATCTGCATCTCCAGATCTACAGTATGTTATAATGGTGTTTCCTCATCACAAACAGACCTGGAGTTGTGCTGTGGTGTTCTCTCAAATTGAAAACACCTTGTTCCACCTTGTGATGTCATGCAGTCATACAAAAAGTGCTCCAATGTGTTTTTAAACTCCATACACCCCAAGAATCATTTGGATCATTTCAGTCCTGGAACTGCCCATACTACAGAACTAGAGGTAAAAGGAGCTGTTAACTTGAAAACTATACCACAACATGACATCACAAGGTAGTACAGAGCATTTTGAGCTTTGGAGATGTAGACAGACTAATAATAAAGAGTTACTCTGGGTATGTTTTTCAGAAGGTAACAACATTGTAACATGGCTTAAAGCTCAGAGTCAGTTCTGCATAATATAGGACATTTAAGTGGAGAATCTTCACATGTCTGACCTTCACATGTATTCAGTCTAATCCCCAGTCTTAAAAAAAATGAATCCTCAACTCTCCCTCTCTATGACCTGTTATATCTTACAGAAAACTTGCAGAAATCTTTCGGAAATCTTACAAAATTGCGAATACGTTTCCATACGGCAGGCATTGTCTCTGTTGCATCATTTGTGAATCTTCTGTTTCAAACCACATGTGGTCTGTGTGTTCCTGTGCTGTCAGCTTCACTTCCCCTGACTTTGTACTTGAAGGTGCCTCAGTGGAGCATGTCTGGTTCCTGTGGTGCGTTCGGTGGTAAACAGAAAAAGCAGCCTCCTCCTCCTCTCTCTGTCCTGCTGCAATGATGGTATAGGTTATAGAGTGGAGTACTGAGCTCGTGCTTAATGAAGAGATTGAAATGGAAATGGGGCTGAGTTGAAAGCAGATGTTTAATGATGAGCTGTTTGTACTTGTGCATTAACAAGGACACCAGTGTGAATGACCTTGTGGTCGTACGGAGTGGGATAATCAGCCGCCATGTTGGATTTTAAAACGGCAGTGTCAGCAGCAACTACGCAATTATTCAACTCAATATAGGTTTACGTAGCTGCGCAAATGTTTGAAAGTAATTTGTCGTTTTTTAATGAAGCTGGATTCTGTTTTCAACCTTGTTCTACCTCATTTCACCCGTTTACTGCTGTCATCAAAACATTTTGTTAGCCATCCAAACCATCAGTAGAAATGCATCTATCATCTATATTTCCATCTTTCTATTAGGGCTACAAAAATTGAGTGGTATAAGAGAACTAGAGATGCTTTATTGATCCCAAGGGAAAATCAAGTTGCTGTTGCTGTTTTGATGCAATGTTTCCACTGCGCTGCTCAGTTGCCTTTGTGTCTCAGTCAAAGGTCTCAGTGCAGTTTAACAGAAGGACTGGTCAGGGAGGGTCAGCAGATCTGTGTCAGGGCAGTTTGAGGAGGTCAAAAGTGTTCTCCTCTGTGTCCTACAGCATCACAGCAGTGTCCAGGGAGGCACCAGGTGAACACAACAGGGAAGACTTCACTCTCACTCAGTTGGTTTCAGTTGGTGGTGAAATTGTCCATCTTCCTCTGGAAGGTCTCAGAGCATTTCCTCTGGAAGGTCTTCTGCCATATTTGCGGCCACATATGTTATAAAAAATCTGTAGCTAGCTCTTTAGCAAGGCTCTTGCACAATGTCCATGGATATAGAAAAACAAAGCCCTTTGTGTCCTTTGAAGTGCACTTGCACTTGCCCTTGCAGCAAGTGATGAAGTTGGCTGAAATCCCATGATGTGATGTTAAATTACTGAGCTTTCAGTGTGTGAATCTGGAAGCCTAATGATTGCGAGTAGTCCACTAGTGCTAATATTTTGTTAACTATTTTAATATCTTGACTATATTACGACATTTCATGACAAAGACAGGAGAATTATTGTATCAAAATAGCAAAACAGAATAAACACGTTTTCATCCATAACACGCTATCTACAGTTCTTCAGCACTCATGTTTCCCTTTATCTAATATGTATTTAACAAATAAAATTAAAATCTACAATAATAATTAATTGCGGCTCTACTATCTCTCTCCTCTCCCTCTCTCTTTACATCTCTCTTTCTGTATCCCTCTCTCTCTCTCTGTCTCTCACCATTGCATCACTGACACCTATACCTGTCAGGACCTTTTGGGCCAAACTTCACACATTGCACCTCACTTAATGTCATTCTTGGTTTATATCTCTTTGGTAAAATAATGTTTGCTCACTAAAGAGTTTGGGATCTAATCTACATTTCTCTTAAAAGTCCTATATTACCAAAAACTGACTCTTGAGCTTTAAGCCATGTTATAATGTCCTCAGAAACATACCAAAAGTTGTTTTGTTTCATTCACATGTTTGACTAACTCTTTATTATTAGTCTGTCTACATCTGCAAAGCTCAAAATGCTCTGGTCCAACATTTTCACTTTGAGAGAACTTTGCCTAAATATGCAGGGTGTGTGTGTTGAACATGTGTGAATGAAACAAAACACAACTCCAGGTATGTTTGTGATGAGGAAACAACATTATAACATAGATCAGAGAATAGAGGAACATGAGCCCTTTAAGTAACAGGCTGTCCACACTTCATCTAAACCCTATAGCTGTAAAGTTTTCACTTTCTTACGTAAGCATTAAAAATCTGAGTGAAAATATGCTATAACAACACTAAGCAGCACTTTTGTCACCTTGTTCTGAGGCATGAGACATATTCACTGCCTTTAAAATGTAATCCCGGGACCTCTTTGACATCTGAGCACTTTGCTGTCAGGAAACCCAAACAATGGTGCCAATTATCAACAAGAGACAAACAAGAACAGCGTTTTATTACAAACCCAATACTATCTTAAAGGCAATGGAAATAAAAGAATAGTAGTGGGATGTCTGACTCACTAATGTCATTCATTTTACTTTTAAAGCCGCGGATTTGGAAAAATGTGCTTTTCAAGTGAACCTGCAGTGATGGAGCAGTGCATTGTGGGTTGTTCTGGTGGGCAAGGCCAGCGTTGATACAGTGTTGTATATTATAGATTTTACATGCCACAGGTGAGCTTTTTATCGAGGCTGAATTAATCCCTCAAATCCCAGAGATGTTTAATGAATATTTATGATCACAGTGGATAGACATTTCAACAAGGATATGGAATATTTAGTGTTTATGTGGTCACATAATCGCAACAACCTAAAGAGCCCATATTACACTGTTTTTGAACCTTGAATTAAAAAGCAAAATATTTCATGCAGTTTGTTTAATTGTACCTTGTGTATAGCTGCAGTGTTGTATGACCCAAAATTGCTATTTTTACAACAGAAAAAGTATAGTTCAGTATAGACTTTTTGAGGTAAAAATTTTTGTATGCTTCCAACTAGAGCCCTGCACTCCCGCAGGAGGCTCGCAAAACAGTGCAGCATGGGACACATTTTGTAAACTCATTGCGAGAGTGGGCAAGCGTGGGATTGCACAATGCGGGAGCGGGTGGGAGGGATGATAAACTGCAGTCCCACAAACTAAATCTGAGTGTAAAGTAAGATACACAAATGATTAATGTATGCCTATCATACATAATTTGTGCTGGATATTTGGCATTAATAAAAACATTTTAAGCAGCCAAACTTGCGGATGTGGTCTATTCTTGAACACATTTTAGACAATTCCTTTCCGCTGCTCAGTGTTTGATAGAGCTTCAAAGACACAGCAGAAAAAGGGCCCTTTAGTCCCTTGACCAGAGCGTCGTGTTGCATCGCACATCACAAACATGCATGTCCTCGGCGCTGAGCTTGTCCGCCACAGCGTGTCCACTCATGCACCAGTGTGTATCACAGGGCAGGTTAAACTTTTCAAAACATCCTACCTGTCCTGTGTCCTCCCTTTTCACACTCTCGCTTCTCCCCTCATAAAGCTCACACACGCTCCCTGCTCAGTGTGTGCTGATTCGACCTACCATGATATGTGGCTGAAGTTTGCTTAATAAATGTGCACAAATGCGTCTGTATTTGTCATGACGTGCATTTGGTAAATGTGCAGAGGCTGGTACCACTGTAAAACCACCATGACTGATTCTAAAAGAAAGAAAGTGAACGTCCCCATCTTGTGGGATTTGCAGGCGGGAGCGGGACAAATTATCGCAGTTGCGGGCAGGAGCGGGAATGAAAATTGCAATTTTTTGCGTGCGCGGGCTGAAGCGGGACTGCACAATGCAGGTGCCGGCGGGAGTGGGACTGAAAATTCTGTTCCACACAGACCTCTACTTCCAACTTCCAAACTTTAATCGGGAATATCTCAGGGATGTTCCTTGCAGGCAAATTTGTGGTGTCCAACAACTCGAAAATATGTGGCTATATGGAAAATGGAAGTATCGCATTAGAATCAGAATCAGAAAGGTTTTATTGCCATATGAGTGAACAGGTTCACAACATTAGGAAATTGTTCCGGTACTTTAAGTGGAATGTAGACAAACACTAAACATGAAACAAATAAAATAGAATAAAATAAAGTAGAAAACAATAAACTATAATATAACACAAGCATGAGGGGCCATAGACTGCATATATAAATGGACATAACTAACCCACTGACCGCCACGTTCCAAACAGGAAGTGAGCATCACTTTCGGCACCATTGACTCTTTACATTGAAAAATTATCTCTCCTTTCTCTAACTACTGCTGTCAGGCTTGTATTGACCTGCTCTACATGATCCTGGTGTTTTTATTTCACTATTTTTCACTATTCCTGATATGGAAATCATTTGACTGGAGCCTATGGGTGACATCATCACACTCCCTTAGTCCACTTCTTTATACAGTCTATGGTCAGGGGAGGCATCTGACATATAAACAAATATGTACATCAGAAAAAAGACTATAGTGTTTTTGAATCTAGTGACAAAATTCAAGATCAAATTATTCATAAACGTTTCGTGGCTATCACACAGATGTCATTCCAAAGTTTGTCGTGATCTGAACCTAAAGTATGCTGTTTTCACTATTTTGTATGTAGCATCTGGAGCTAAAATGTGAAAATGGTAAAAAGCTAAAAGAGTTAGTCACACTCTGCACATAGAGATATAAGCGACCACAGCGTAACCTGACAGCTCCAGCTCTACATTAAAGTCTGCTGGTGCCATTCGAAGAATCAGGAAGAGCTTTCATGTGGACGCCCTGCTCCCAACACAACTCTGTCTATTTAGTGGTTTAGGGCTTTCCTTTAAGTGATTTCTCCGTGTATTCCAGCTCAAACCATTGAACTCACCTGTTTCTTTTTAACTCGGTCCTGGTGCTGGGGTTGCAGGAAATTGCGAATGCACGTCTCTGGCTGTCATGTTGGTAAAAGGAGGAAAGCCGTATCTAACACCTGCAAATAGAAAGTGTCACAGCACGATAACAAACCTGGAGGAGGTGAAACACAGAGCGAGGGGCAGAGAGGGAGAGAGAAAGAGAGGGAGAAAGAGGTAAAAGGTAATGAGCTTCTCAGGAGGAAGAGGAACCAGGAGCTGTGAGTGGCAGAAGATCAGAAACTCTCACGTGATTTGTTTAAGCCACAAATTAATCCTCAACATTCATTTGCATTCTTCACTGCTGGTCTTCTTTTTTTTTTTTTTGTACAGTTTAACTTTTTAGTCAAAGGTCCTATATATATGTAAAGGTACACTGCATATTTTTTCTTTAGAGGTGTTATTGCTTTGCTTGGTATGTTCCACAGTATGCTACCTTTTACTTTTAGTTCAGTAGACAGTGGCAATTCCAGGGCTGAAATTATTCAAATGAGAAAGTGTACGGAGTTTAAAAACACAGTGGAGCATTTTCTGTGTTATCACATGACTTGAGTGTTTTCAGTTTGAGAAAATAACTCATCCTATTTATGCAGGATTAGTGTGTTAAACGTGCGAATGAAACAAAACACAACTCCAGGTATGTTTGTGATGAGGAAACATTATAATATGGATCAGAAAATAGCAGAATAATGGGTTAGGGTTAAACACAAACCTATTGCACTAGTACACAACATCGTCCATTATTACCTATACACAATAATGAACCAGCCACTTGGTGAAAATACTGTGTTTTGTTTGTTTTGTTATTATAGGAAACATGGCTGGTTTTTATTATGCAGGGCGCTGAATCGCAAATCTGAGCTGTTAATAGTTTTGTAGACAGAACATAAATCACAATTGTTGTTGGAGATATTTAGTTCTGAACTGAAGAAGCTTCTGGATGAGTGGTGTAATGTCCTCACTGCTAAAAACTTTTGTCCACCGCAATATTTAAATTTGAATTGATTTATTTAACACTCACATAATGCTCAAGGGCAGAGATGCTCGAATCAGATTCTTGTTTAGGAAACTAATTCTCCATCTGCACTTCTTTAAAAAGGGAACAGGGGAAGAGGAACACAGCGCATTATTTACAGTCTAACATACTCATACATTCTATAACATACACCATCAGGCATTCACACATGTGTATCACATATTAGTGCAGATATAGTGGCACAAGCTTCATGTTAAATTTACATATTATATATAAATAGCTTTCTTAGTAGCACAAAAGTGTGAATACAGTTTTTCTATAAGGGCTGTGACATACAGTTTGGTTATTGCTACAGTTGTAACAGCAGTAATGTTTGTTCACTGATCTGAAGGTTGGCGGTTCGAATCCATTGACATAAACATCACTGGTTGAGTGGCCAGATCCACTGCGCCACAGGTTGGAGATTTCAGCTCCCACAGATAAATGCTTTCATTGTGTCCTTGGGCAAGACACTTACCCCACCTCACCTCTAGTGTGTGAATGTGCGAGTGTGTGTATGTAAATGGGTGAATGGGGGATTATTGTTATACAGTACAATGTGATGATGTAACTAGTGATCCAAACATCCATTAGAATTACACTCACCAGACCATCATTGTATATCAGATCTTAATAGATTTTTATATGACGCATGTCCAACCCTATGACAAAGTTTAGGTGACCCTTCCATTGGTCTCTTTGGTACGCTCCAGCGCCTATAGAGCCCATAAAGGAGTCACCGTTATGGCTGAGCGCTCGCCTCTGCCCTGTGCTGATTTACTATGGCAGAACACACAGAGACAGCCAAGCAGCCTAGCGTAACCAGGAGCAAATGAAACAGGAAACTTACCCACCTCACACACTCTCTCCGCCTTCTCAAGGGTGACACGCAAGAGGGTGGGGCAGAGGGCACCCATCTTTTGTACAGGTGTCAGGGGTGAGCAGGGTGACAGGGCTAAATCTCACTAAAGGGCCTCTCAGTAGAGCAGGGTGCCTAAACAGAAGAGGATAAAGACTATTAAAGGTCCTATATTACACAAAATGGAGCTTTAAGTCATGTTATGATGTTGTTACCTCATCAAAACATACCTGGAGTTGTGTTTCATTTCATTCACACATGTTTGAGCAATCCTTTATTATTAGTCTATCTACGTCTTCAAAGCTCAAAATGCTCTTTTCCACCTTGTGATGTCATGAAGCAGTAGTTTTCAAGTTAACAGCTAATGTTTTGTTCAGTAGAGATTGGTAATTCCAGAGTGGAAATCATCCAAATGATTCTAGTGAAACTGTATGAAGTTGAAAAACACAGTGGAGCACTTTCTGTATTACCACATGACATCACAAGGTGGAATAGAGTTTTCTGTTTGAGAAGAAGAACTCAGTCTAAATATGCAGGATTTTTGTGTTAAACTTGTAAAGCAAAACACAACTCTGGATATGTTTTTGATCAGGAAACATAACACAGAAAATGATGTAATATGGGTCCTTTAAAGCTGCATTAAGTAACCTTTCTAGTGGAGAGTATGTCACCTACTTGTCTCAGTGAAGATGCTTTGCCTATAGATAGAATGTTCCAAAGTATAAAATTAAAGCACCAGTGAAAAATAATATTCACCAGTGCAAAACTAGTGGTGATTCAAGAAATGGCTCATTTGTCCATGTAGACAGAGTTTATACAAAATAAATGGTGCAGTTAAATTCAAATTTTAATCACACAATAGCTGATTTATTTACATTGTTTTTATTGCTGTCACAGTAGCATTGCTTTTTGACTTGTAGTACCTGTGTCCTATGGTGTAGTTTTTGTTAGTGTGAAATGTAAACACAAGAGAGATTATTCTACACATGTGCACAGTCTTGGCAATTTCATTTTATGGCAGGAGATATTGTCCCATCCTACTTCATGTTATTGTGTATAGTAGCATACCAGTCTACAGCCCAAAGTCTAAATCTAAGACCAGGATTCTTATAGGGAGACAGGGACAAAGTAAAAACAATATACTAGCCCCGTGAAATCAGTAAGAGAAAGTTTTATTTAAAAAAAAAAAAGAAAAAGAAAAAGATATACAGAATGATAAGAATCAATCTTCACACTTGCATTGATCACAGGCTCCGGAAAATTAGTTGTTTAAATCCATTTAGTATTTTTATCTTGAGTTTTCAGACAAATCTATCGTTTTTGTCTCTGTGTGCATTTTGCCACCATAGTAACTGACGTAGAACACCCCCAGCGTGATATCACTGCAAAGTATCAATTGTTATGCATTATGCCTTTAAAATTCAACTTTTATCTAATAAAACGAAAATGTAGCTGTATGACATGTTCCCGATGCACTGCTCCATGTGCATTTCATATGTTTTCATTTGCAGACTTGAGTGGGCTCCAGCCAGGCTACACAGAAGCAGTCATGGGAAAACCAGTTTGTATTATTGTGTTGAAGGTTTTTTAAAGTACAGCGTTCTTGGCATGTGTTCAGTAGAAATATAATATAGGTGAGTCTGCTGAGGACAGCCTGTGCCTCTGGTTTCCACAGAGCTCTGTTCTTAGAACTGACTCTTGTACTTATAAACTCATCTGAACTACTTGGACAGATTTTACATTAACAAACTACAGATCAAATAGAATGTGAGTTGTGATCAGGTTGGTGGTTCGGTCTCAGCTTCCATAGAGTTTTACTGCTGCTGTGCTCTTGGGCAAGACACTTAACCTGCTTCGCTCCAGTGTTTTCTGTATAACCTGTATGGATGTGTAAGTGTTACCTTGATGTTAAGTGATGTTAAGTTGTGTGCCTTGAAGGTTGAACGTGCTATATAAATGAGTCTGAAGAGAAAATAATGATTGTCCACAGAGCACACAGGGCAAAGACATTAACATAGAGCTAATGTAAAAACCTAATTAACCTTCTTTGAATATGATGCAAATTATATGTTATAGCTTTGCACTTTTCTTGATCTTTATCCTCTCATTTTCTATTATCCGTACACTAAAAAAGAACGTGATTGTGAAGTTGTGAGGCTCTAAAATCAAATGGAAATCTGGAGACATTAGTCGTTGTCAGGAGTCGTCTGTTTTCACGGCGGCACTTATGGAAGTCATAAAGACGTGACAGTAAGATAAGTATTCAGATGGTGCACACTGGTCTAATGGCTCCAGCTTTATTTCAGATGCAGATATTTCTCGGGGATTTAGCCTGGATGTGTCTGGATATGTGAAAACTCTGCTCTCTCTCTGTAGGGATTGTTTATAAAGCCTGGTGGAGTTTAAAGATGTAAACACAGATGAGTTATGAAGAAGAATAACAGGCCCCAACCAGCCTGTAAACAGACCTATGTGATACCAGGGAAGTATTACAGAGGAGGAGGAATGATGTTATGCTGATGACTGAATGATTTTATGATTTAAGAATCATTGCTATTTTCAAGGTGTATATGATCTAGCTTCATCCCCATTCTCTGATAGAGACAGGTGGGCTTATTTTGTGTTAGTGAAGTTTAAGAAGGAAAAGATTTATGTGGAAATGTGTGCACCTTTATAAAAATTACATTCTATTGCCTAAAAAAAAGAGTGTTTTTTTTTGTTGTTGTTTTTTGTGTTTTAGCATTGTCATATCGGAATTGGTATTGAGTATCAAATCTAATCTTTAGTATTGCAATCAAGTTAGAAAATTTAGGATGATGACTACACTAGAGATCGACCAATATGGCTTTTTTATGACCTATGCCAATAAAGATTGTTTAGGATTCAGAGAAACAGATGGCTGATAAGCTCTGTGTAGAGTTTGCATGTTCTCCCTGTGTCTGGATGGGTTTCCTCTGGGCACTCTGGTTTCCCCCATCAACCCAAAAACCCTGTACTGTAGGTGTGAAAGTGGTGTGTACAGAGTGATGGTGGTGGCCGGGGGGACTGTTGCTCACCACCACCAGGTCTGGAGTGAATGAAAAATGATGCTGTGTAAATAATGCTGTGCAAAGTGTCTTCAGGGATATGTGTCTGTGAAAAGCGCTAGAGGAATAAAGTTACCTTACCTAATTTAACCTTGTCTTATTACAAAACAGGATAAGAGATTAGTGTGGTCATTTTTCTCATTCTTTTTGCAAAACTTACAGCGCTCCACATTGTCCAACTTCACAGTGTAATCTTTAATCTGATTTGACCTACTCTAGTTTCCGGAGTGGGCACAGAGGCAGTTTTGCAATGTCAATATAAAAGTGCAAATTATCTCATTTAGATTTATTACAAACTCATCCACGACCTTGTCGTACTACAAACAAGAGAAGAGTTGAGTGTGGTCACATTTTAACTAAAGTGTTCAAATAAAGCTTTTTGCATTTACTCTCTACCCATATGGAGGCAGCTGGTTATCCAAACAAAATATCGGCCTCCGCTGGAGTTTAACTACAATAACCAGTGCGTTAAAAAGTGCAAAAACCAGCCTGATATCTCTGTCAATCTCTAGACAACATTATGCAAAGTAGCAATTTCACTCTAGTACTGTTTACTTGTTCCTACTTTAGATTATTACCTCTTACAGTTTAGAAATAGACTTTTTTTGTTTTGTTTTTTTACATGGAGTACACTCTAAATTACATATCCAACATTGTGTTTTCCCTGAGTGAACCGATGTTGATGCAAAATCGTCACTTTCGGCCTCATTTCCCCGTGACCTCTGCAGCCGCTCATCCGAAGAGCGTAAACATGTGCTCGCACTAACATAGCATTTGTGTCACATTATGATGCGGTCACACCCCTGTACCCACGCCTGCTAACGGATATGCTACAATTACACTCAAAAGTCCCTCATCTAAACACAGAGGTGAGTGATTGTAGAAGAGCAGATAACGAGGAGATCTCTGTAATGAATCGGAATAATCAGAAAGTCTCCGTGTGGTTGTCCAGCTCACGTCAGCACATCTCTCCTCTCTGTGCTTCCCCAGTGGGCTCATTAGAGACTGCTGAACGCCGCTCAACACTGAAATGCAACATATTTATTATTTACCATTGTTCTCACTCGTTTTTATTCTTCTTTTTGGCAAAACTTACAGCTCTCCATGTTCCTGAACTTTGCATTGTAATCTTTAATCTGATTTGACCTACTCTAGTTTCCGGAGTGGCCACAGAGGCAGTTTGTTTTGAGTAAGAGGATTTTCATTTTTTGCTACGTTTGAACTGGATATGCAGTATTTCTCTGTCACCAGTCACTTTATCTCTCAATATAAAAAATAGAACTTTGCAGCGTCACAATTTCAAGGTTTTTTTTTTACCAACCAGTCAAAATGTACCAGTCTTGCAATGGTAAAATCTTGTAGGCTTCTTTTTGCCTTGCATAACAAGGTGACTTCCCAAAATATTTAGGCGTTCAGAAAGTCTCATCCTAGTCCACTCATAGGGCATCATTGTGATTTGGGCAGAAGTCAAAGAATCCACACAAGCAGGAATATGGACTATTTTTTGAACATAGTTATGCAAAGTTTGATTCCTTGCTTTCCTCAACCAGCTTCATACATATCTGCCTTCTGTCTGCTTAGAATACTGTGGTCAAAACAAGTGACAGTGCTCATTTTGGTTAGGTGTGTGCAAAAGTATCAAACTATCAGTATATCGTCATATTGAATCTGGTGATAGTACACTGCTGTATCAATATATATATCAGCAAGAGTATTTTTTGGTATCTTTTAGCAAGATTTTGTGCGACCACACTACAATTTTGCTGTTTATTTAGTAGAAGGAAACTTGTTTATGCAATATACATTCACTGTTATTATTACTGATTATTAAAATAAATGTATTTCATATCAACTTTGCACAAATAGTAGTTTAATACTGTCTCATGTGTCACTATGAGCCATGTTTTGAGTACTGTATTGAATCGTGAGGGATCCTGTGAATTTTGGTAAATAATTGGCAAGAACTCAAATGATAAACAAACCAATGGGGAGCGTACCTGTGTTCCCACGGCCCAATGGTCCCACGGCCCAATGGTCCCACGGCCCAATGGTCCCACAGCCCAATGGTCCCACGGCCCAATGGTCCCACATCATTAAGAATTTTTTAAAAAAATGTTTAGGCTCAATGGTCCCGCAGCATATTCCCAATGTTCCATGTTCCCACATTTCTAAGAAAAAAATCAAATTCAGCCCCTATGTTCCACAACTAACCCTAACCCTAACCCTAACGCCGTGGGACCAATGGGCTGAGGGACTAATGGGCCGTGGGACCAATGGGCTGTGGGAACATAGGGCTGACCCCAACCACCAATGCTAACAAAACTTTGAAAATGACTTGCTTGTCACTCAAAAGACCTATTCTTTGGTCCAAACATTTTAATCCCATACATTCGAGCACTCAGTACTTTATCTTTTTCTAGTTTTGAACTCATAATACAGTGCTTCCAATAATTAAAGGTGCATTGTGTCATTTTTCTATTGGAGGGTCTGTCAAATGCTTTTCTCTGTGGAGATGTTATTATTTTGTCTGGAATGTTTCACAGTATTGAACCTTTCTATCTTCATGGAGACCAAACCAGACAAAATAAATTGAATTGAAAGTTACAGGTCAACGGTCAACTATAAAACCACCAGTAAGTGCAAGGTAGGGTTGTTTAAACTATATATCATACTATGAAATATTCCAGGCAGAGCAATGGCATAAACAAGCGAGTGACCTCCAACTAAAAAGTGACATAGGGTACCTTTAACTGTATTTCTATTTTGACTGGTCTCTGAGTATTGACTGTAAACATGACATTTCCGTGCCCTCATGTGACTGGCCATTACATTTGGACGATCATCTCAGACTTGTCATGCAGTAATTAGCAATCGATTGATATCCTTTCAGCTATTTTCCCTCCGTTTGACCTTTGTATCACTTTAGACGCTCGTTAAATTTAATGGCTGAACAGAGAGCAATGCATGATGGGAGGAGGAGTCGGAGAAGTTCTCATCTAAAGTAGTCCATGACCTTTAGCTTCAACATGGTGGTGACTTTGTGAAGAAGTGGCCATCTGCTGATCCTAACTAAATAACGTCAGATGTGTTGACAGCCTGAAGTTTAGCATAACATTGAATTGTAAATATATAATGTGCACTGTGTTCACTGTTTAGCTGAGGTCACTATGAGTTAGCCGTTGTACCTCTAGTTAATAAATTAGGGTCACTGTTCTCATCAGAAGCCATGTTTCAATGGAAAGTTCCGTAATAATTCCTACAAGTGAGTTTAAATGAGAATTTTGTAGCCTACCTTGATATTTTGTGGCTGATGTCTTCAACATTCCCTGTGGGCATGACACAGTGGTGGCTGGTGGAATTATTTATTGGAGGGCACCTAGGCCAAAATTGAAAGCACTACTCAAACTGAAGCTCTGTTACTCAAATTAGACTTAACCTCCAATTTACACCAAAGCAGTAGCACCGCATAAGCACAACAGCACAGCATATGCGCAGGTATCATTGTCCATTTTAACTGATGGACAATCTACACCACCAATGTCAACAGCTCCAACAGCTGTCATTACGCTGCACGCCGCACAGAGTAAGTTGGAGGTCTAATTTTTCAGCATCAATGGAGCGTCTCCAGGCTTTTTCACAGGGGCAAGACAGGAAATAAGCATGTGGTGTCAAAATAAACTTCTGAGGCCCTTTCAAAATATGTTCACGGAAAGTTTAGAGCCGTGGAGCATGAATATAAAACACTTTTCATCAGACAGCAACTTTACAAAAACAACTTCTGAAGGAAAAGACGTGTGGGCAGACAACCAAGTTGTAGACAAGTTAAATGGAGACAGATACGACTTGTCACCTCTCGTGTTGTCGAGTTTTGTATTCTGATTTAAAATATAAAAATATGATCATTCACCATTTACATGTCTCTCTTTATAACTTTTGGACAACATGAATTCTTTCCACAACAGACTGAACTTGACATAAGAATGAACTTGTATATGAATGAATTGTAGCCCTTGTGAAACCTACAGAAACGTACAGACAGAATGTCACAATGAGTGACTGCAGCTGTCATTTGTAGAGGGTGGACTAAAAAGGCAAATATAGCTGCAGCTGTCAACTGTAAAACCTTCGGTATTGAAGTGATAAAAAAATAAATTGTGATAGTTGCCTTAGCAATTAATAAAACTAAATATTCTCATTTGAATGGTCACAAGTCCTCAGAATGTCCCTCATAACTGGAAACTGAAATCCTGGAATAGGAATGGAAGACGCAACCAAAAAATGTGCATCTCTTCATCTTAAAGGTGCATTGCACAACTTTTCTGGTGGAGGGTCAGAAACCTTGTCTCCATGGACATGTTTTTGCTTAGTCAGGAATGTTCCATGATATCAAACATATGCATCTAGCATTTATTTGTTTGTTGTTTCACCTGCTCAAAAACTGCTTGTTTCCCTCATGATAAATTGAATCTATACTGTGGAATATTCTAGACCAAGCAGTAACATTGCCATGGAGATAAGCAGGTGGCGGATGCTTCACTAGAAATGTTACGCAGTGCACATTTAAATAACTGTGATGGATGATGGCGAAAACAATGAAATACTTTAGAGAAATAATTTGGACTTTTTTGCTGATTTGCAATGATTTGTTTGGGCTGTGTCTGCAATAACCCCCCAAAGATGTGTTTGCATTGCAGTTCCTCTGAGGACACAGCCAGCAGAGTCAGGCCCCAATGTTCTGAGGATCACCTGATTATCCTCTGCACTTTTATTATTTAGTCTATATTGATATTGAGGTGTTCATTACAGGAATAAAAATTAAATTAGGATTTCAAGAATTGAAAATGACAAGAGACACAGCTGAGAACAGGTCAAGGAAACAGGAGAGTGAACCGACCAACCATGACTGTAGTCATTATCCACCAGTGAGGAGGGCGCACAGATTTATATACTGTCTGCAAATAGACGCTGTGTTGTGTAGCAAGGTTTGAGGTTCAATTCCTGCTGTCGCGTCTTTTCACCGTCCAAAGATAGGCATAGATTTGTGGATTAATTGATTGCCGCTAGTGATTAGATATAAATGAAGTTAAAATTCATATATATGTTCAAATATGACATGTCTAATTAAAGGCACAGTATGTAACTTTTTGGGTGAGGGTCTGCATGGAGATATTGTTTTGCCTGTAATGTTCCACAGTCAAGCATTAACTGAACTATCTTGCATTTACTCAGTTGCCATATTGTGTAAGGGTAAAGGAATAACACCAATAACTCTACACCAGTGTTGTTTTAAACATGAGTTTAGATACGCAGTGGTTGAAAAAGTTTTGCTAGCACCAGTCTGTAAAGAACTCGTCTGGAAGTAGTTAGCAGAGTCAAGTTTATTTTCATCCATTCTCTGTAAAATAATAAAGGTTCTCGGAAAAGAAGATGAGGTCTTTTCTTCACAAAGATGAAGTCCAGATGACTCCTCTTCACCTTGTTTGGACAGTTAGGCCTATGCAAACATACGGCAGAATATGAGCTCCAAAACTTGATAACAGGTTCATGATGTTTAGGTCTTCTCCACAGTACAGCATGAGACCAGTGGATCCCAATGGAGCAAAATGTACTTGTGTAGCTAGTAGTCAACTTTTTTTCTCTCATAAATTAGTCAATTCAGTTTTCCCCAGAATGCATATTGTAAAAGAAGAACTGTGACAAAAATCAGATCACTACAAGCTGTCTTCATCACATTTTCTTGTTTTTTA
Source organism: Odontamblyopus rebecca (assembly GCA_030686955.1). Lineage (NCBI taxonomy): Eukaryota > Metazoa > Chordata > Actinopteri > Gobiiformes > Gobiidae > Odontamblyopus > Odontamblyopus rebecca. Next base: position 15,976,720 of record CM060670.1, on the reverse strand, counting down.
ACCCAAACCTGTAAGAAAAAACATGTCATTATAAGAGTGATTGACCAGCCAGACCCTTCTACATTTTCCAGATCCAGATGAGACCCACAGAGTGAAAATCCTCTGCCCAGACTTGAGACAGTCCAACCAGAGCCACTAATTTGTGTCTCTCAAATGTGGAAAAATTCTCCTCTCCTAAATTTTCAGACATTCAGACCAAAATATGTAACTTCTTTTACCTGAGATAAATAAAAGTTTGGTGCTTTGACTGTTGATTTTTACAGATACAGCTCCAGATTTACTGTTTTTTGTAAAGTTTTGTCAAAGCGTGTGGTTCTGGCTGGCATGGTAAACGATGCTTTGGGATGAGAGCTGCTTAAGGGTACTATTCTGTTTCACTTTCCCTCTAAAAATCCAGTTCTAAAACTCTGCTTGCGGCCAAAAGAATCATACATGTTGTGAGAAGAAGAACAAGTTAGAGTTAGATGTTTGCTGTTACCTCTTCCAAAAACATACCTGGAGTTGTGTTTTGCTTCATTCACACATGCTTGAGTTGTTTGTGCTGTAGAGACTGGCAATTCCAGGGCTAAAATCATCTAGTGAAGGTGTATGGAGTTTTAAAACACACTGGAAAAGAACTGAACCTATATATACACAGTGTTTGTGTGTTAAACATGTGAATGAAACAAAACACAAAAAGAGAATCAGGAAACCCAAATGTAACTATTGCTTTGCTCACCTCAATTCTATATTTTATTATGAATTCATTACAGTTATGCATTTTTTTTATGGTGTCTTGACACAAAGTCTAATATTACACGTAGTTTCAGGGAAGCTCTTAGCAATACACTCTCTCCAAGGGCACTTCCAGGCAAGAAAGAGTCATTGGTCTTGAGCCCCATTGTGACTTCTTCGAAAAAACCCTATAGCTGGAAACCATCCGAGCAGCAGGAAGTCCACTCTTATAGGCAGGACTTTAATGAGTAATTCCACCAGTGGTCGTAGCCCTCATAGCCTCAGACCCTCTCCTGTGCGGGGGGTGATGGGCAGGGGGTGCTGTCGGACATTTAGGGCTCTGGACACTGGGCGGTGGAGTGCTTCCAGCTGTGAGTGTAATTGTATGCATGTGTTGGAGCGGAGCTTGCATACTCAATCAAGCCCCTGTTGATAAATAATATGAAAAGAGATTAGTGCCAGCAGACAGTGTTTTTGTTCTGCATAAATTTGAATTTGTCATCCCCATAATGAGCTGTTGAAACCGATGACATAAATAGATTCTGAAATGGGATTGGGGGAAAATGTAACACTATGAATTTGAAGTGTTGTTCAAATGTAATGCAATGATCATGTCTGGGCCTTGTCAGGAGGATCTATTCTGTTTCAAAGTCCAATACTGTTTATACAAAATTCTGCAGTTGAAAAATGGGAGGAATAATGTTTATTTTTTAGCACGCAATTGGGCATTTAAAGGAATACAAAATGTGGACCATTACTAACCCTTATGTGAAATGGCGTTCGTAACAATGATAATGCATTTATTTTATACTGTGTTTGTTTATTCTAAATTCTTCTCTCAAACAGAAAACACTCCCCCTTGTGATGTCATGTGGTAATACCGGAAGTGCTCCACTGTGTTTTTAAACCACATACAACTTCAGTAGAATCATTTAGATCATTTCAGCCCTGGAATTGCCTCTCTCTACTAAATAAAAGGGAGCTGTTAACTTGAACACTACCACTTTATGACATCACAAGGTGGAACAAAGCATTTTGAGCTTTGGAGATGTAATGTGACTGATAAAAAAAACACAACTTCAGCCATGTTTTGCAGAGATAACAACAATCATAGCATGGCTTAAAGCTCACCTCAGTCTATTTTCTGTCATATGAACCCTTTTGGTGTTGGTAAACAGTGATGACGTAGGCTCGGTTGCGCACGCATTTTGGGAAAAAGAAGTATGGTAGAAGTCAGCAGCTTGTCTAGCCCTACGAAAGGATTATCTTCAAAAGAGCTTGGATATTTCCTCACCAAGCTGACTTTGACAAATGGTGTCCGACTGCCAGATCCTTGTGTGATCAGTGAGTAAAACTTTAAAACTTTAGTCCGCCAGTAGAATATTGATTCTGACAACCACACACAGAACAACCAGACATTTTGGTACTGGAAATGTTTTTATCTCCATCTTCTACTGTCAGTGTTCAGTCTGAATGAATCGGAATGAATGGGAAACAATGCCACTTCCGTTGCCAAAATGTGCACTGAGCCTCTATACGACCTTTAACTCATTTTCCACCAAACACTTCTGTTGGTTATAATGTTCAAATAGTGCTTATTTATTCTTCTTAATATTGTACTTTAAGCTTTTATGTAACCAGTGAATGTACTTTAATGCATGTACTGTTCATTGCTGCCATTATATGTGTGCATGTATGTAATTCAGTTGTAATGGAGAGAAGTACCGCACAGATGCTGACTCCTATAGTGCGTGTACTCAGTTGGAGAGGACACACAATGACAATGATGATACTCAGTAATGCTCACATCCACTGGCCTAATTTAGACCTGCAGCAGTTTGCGATACCAGGCCTGTGTCACATTTGTGGTGTGTGATCTGTTATTATTATACGTACGCTTGACATTGACACATTCAGAACACTGCAGTCTTTATACCACTCCTCTCAGATGTAGTAAACATGTCATTTAACATTTGAAAAGATCATGAAAGTGTATTTGTGAACAAATTTGTGACATCCCTATATCTTTGAAGCTGTGTGAATGGAAACCAAACTGCTTGGACTGAAAACCTGTAATTAAGAACTACGTGGACCACAGTGAAGAGTTATGGGATGGTAAAATTGCTTGAGAAAAAACACACTAGAATCAAAATGTTGCTTTTTTGGCCATTTATAACAATATACACAACAAGAAAGTACCCGCAACACTAGTGCAGATTGATGATTATTTTTCTCAGTTTTACAGGATTATGCCTTAATTTATTTTTACACAACCCCTTACCGTCCAGCTGGGATATAAAGACACTGGTGTCTTCTTTTAAGAGCTGAACCAGAGCACCTAAATGAGACCCACACATACAGTGTGAACATTTCAACTAAAAAAACGGCTCCGTATGTTATGTTGAAGGAATAACCCAAGTAGTTCTTGCTTTGAGTACAAATTACTTACAATTTCTTCACTAATAATGGCAATATAACACTTTTTTCTGTAAGAATGCAAGTTATTAAGACACTAAAAACCCATGTTATTAAGTGATGCGAGATAGATACGTTTAATACCATACCGGGATATTCCAGACAACGCAACGGCATCTCCATGGAGACAAGCTGATGGCATTCCCTCCACGAGAAAACTTACACAGTGCACCTTTAAAAAACTTTTGTTCAAATGGCCAACATAACATAACATATGAAGGCATATATTTTTTATCAGGATCATTCATCCCATTGTTTTGTCAATATCACTGACCACTGATGTGTCTACGGTCTGACCTTTTGACTTGCTTGAACACTGATATTAACTGTATTGAGTTTTGTCCATAGACGCCTGTCACACAACACATAATGAACAGCCTGCAGTGTAAGTTCCATTGTGGAGTTTTAACGGGGAAAATGGTTTGATTTGTGTCACGAGAATAACAAGGCTCTATGTCTTTATGCTCCACGGTAATGAATGGTATAATGAGGTTTCTGAGGCTACTGTCAAACCAACATCAGCTCCGGATCGTTTCTCATCTTGACTTCCTCTCCCCAGATGGCCCCATTGATTTATCCATTTCCACGCATCTCCGCAGAGCAGCATGTGAAATATACAGCCGCAAAAACAGATCACGGAAAACAGCCCGGGACATGGCCAAGGGCACCGGTTTTTCACCCCTATCTCATCACCTGCCCTGATAAGATTAAGATTAGACTATGGGCCAATGCTGCTGTCCCTGTGCAGGCCTCTGAGTCAATGGCTTCACTGGCACCTTTCTATCTAAATTAAGTTGGATTAACCTGTTGTAAACTGAGAGGACAGAAATGTTCCAGATCACATTCCTCACCTTTCAAAGTTTTGTGCCGTGCTCACTTGAAAGAGAGGGCACATTGTGTTTTCTCTTGTTGTGATGATGAAGGAGTCGATAGGCAATGAAAGTTCCTATGTCCTCATCTACGCTTGCAAGTTTTGGGCCGTGACTGAAAGGACAACATCCCAAATACAAGCTGTAAAAATGAGTCTCCTCTGCAGGATTGTTATGTTCTATTAAAGACATGAGTGAGGAGTTTGGTTACCTGGAAGGAGCTCGGAGTAGAGCCGCGATCTGTGTTCCTGCAGAGGTGTTGCAGGCATGTCCCACTGAGAGGCAGGGAAAGATCGAAGACACGTTGGAGGGACCAAAATCTTTCGGCTTGCCTGGGAATGTCTTGGGATTCCACTAGAGGAAACGTTTGAGGTGAGGAAAATGTGAAAATCTCTGGTTAGCCTGATGCCACCATGACCCTGATGTTTTCAACTCAAAACCTTCTTGACAACTTGTTGAAGCCCATTGACAAACACTGACTGCTGAAACATTTGTGAACTTTACTCAACTATCTTTAAAGGTCCTATATTACACAAGATTTTTGAGCTTTGAGCTATGTTAGTAATCACAAACATACCTGTAGTTGCATTTTGCTTTATTCACACGTTTGAGTAACCCTTGTCTACAGCTCCAAAGTTGAAAAAGCTCTGTCCGCCTTGTGATGCAGTAGTTTTCAGCTAACTTTTACATTTTATTTAGTAGATATTGGAAATTTCAGTTGAAATCTTCCAAATGATTCTAGTGAAAGTGTATGGAGTTTACAAACATAGTGGAGCACTTCCTGAATTACCACCTGACATCACAAGGTGGAACAGAGTTTTTCTGTTTGAGAAAAGAAGTTATCCTAAATATGCAGAGATTGTGTGTTAAACATGTGTGAATGAAATAAAACACAACTCCAGATATGTAGCGGAAAGAACAGATGAGAGAATATGTAATAACGGCCCTTTAAGTAGTTCTTCCCAGCTAATATATAGTGGTTTCTCACCCACTATAATGGACCAAGCAGCCTTTCTCACATTTCCTCAGACTCCCAAATACACCTCCATGTCCTTAAGCGATGGTAGGTAAAGCACAGAACCCGCAGTAGCACACAGAGAACGCAGTGACCAGCCATAAACACTCTGGACGGGCACAGGAGTGGAGCCAGGGCTGCAGTGGTTTCCTCAGCCCACTGCAGGGAGAGGCCCTTCGTATTCGCATTCATCTTCAAAGCTTTGGCTCTGACGCGTTGGGGAAGGCTACAGTGACAACTTGGCACTTTTATGGCAAGCCTTGAGAGCGCAGAGAGATGTAGCCCGTTGCACACTCTTATCATTGTTGTAGCCTGTAGTCAGACACTGCATGAGGAGCCCAGACAGCTATATGCCATATGAAAAAAAAAAAAACACAAGGATATAAATCTCTCTATTTTCTGACACTGTACTGCCAACATCAAAACTCACACTGTGCTCGAAACACTTAAATTTAATGGGAAATGGCACGCAGCTAGACACATTGTTGGGCTTTTGTTTATGTGGAAAAGCATCTACACATCAACAAAACAGTGCAAAGGGAAGTAATGACAGCCTGACAAGTGAGCCACAATATTTGCTCATTGGAACAAATAATTAGTCTGCAACTGTACACTTTATTTTTCCTCTTTCATTTATCTTTTTTCTCAGTACAAATAGATTCTTGCGGATCTGGATTCATTTCCATGTCAAGCCTAGAAACAATGGTTAGGTTACTCATTTATATTAGAGATAGAGGATCTATTGGCGATATTGCACTACATGTGTGACTGGACTGCTCTCTGATGGGTTTGCAGTGAAACAAAGTCATGGTTTTTAGTCAGGTTTGTAGTTATTTCATATCATCAATCATCTTATTTGGGTAGAAATGATTTCAAAAATATCAGCAGAGCTTATCGGCCATTGGTTGCTTTGGTTTGCAAACAACTGGTATCAGCATCGGATATGAAAAAACCCATATCAGCCGATCTAATTTATATTTTTTCTTGTTTTGTCAAAATTGGACCCATTCACTGAATAGAATTTTCACAACCAGACAAGGGTAATAAAAGTCCTTGCCTATGCTTAATGTCTTTTATACTTATCATTACATTTGCATTACTTTGAGCTGCCACTATATATTACGTACATATACTAGGTGCCTGATATCTAATGAATCAGAATTGATATGTCCTTCAGGTTTGATGTGTAAATGCATTGTATTTCAATGTCCATACAGGAGATATTGTTTCTCTTCTGACTGTCATAACACCCCAGTACATCCTTATTTGAACCAAAAGTGCTAAAAGTGTAGAGGGCTGGTCAGATTTACCAGCGCAGAGGTGTTACTTTTACTGTATTTGGACAGAGACTAAAACCATCGATCCCAAAGAGCTGGACCGCTGCCTGCTCCAATAGATAACCACAGCCAATTCAATGTACAGTTTGTGTAGCAATAATAGATTCTACAGTTTATTATATTCTTCCATGGAAGCAAGACTTGGTGCACTTCACTGGTGAGGTTGTGCAGTTCAGATAATGTATATGCGTGGGAGCTCAGTTTGTTTGTCTATCTTTGACCCTTCTTGTGACCCTATACTGTTGTGAACTCTGAGGAAAGTGAATGAGGCAAGATCAAAGTTTGTCCAGAAGTTATTTGAAAGTATTTTTAGTAATTAGCACTATTTACAGTGCAGTATCCATCCACTTCAAGCTGCTATTTTAGCCACAGCTGCCCTGGGGTAGACTGGTGGAGAGGCGGCCATTCTGCGTTATCGTGTTACAATACAACGTAATGTGAGCTTTCAGACAGTGTTCTCCCGTTTTCTTTTTTATTAAGAAAGCATCACCAGAGCTATAACTTTAGGACTTTCTTAGCTACTACAAATAAAACTCTTCATTATTACTGGTGCAGAGGATTGAAAATATGAGTCCTGTTTAAACACTGGTGCAGTTACAATATAAGCCACCTACTTACAGACCGAGCTTGCATCTGTGTTTGTAGAAAATCATTTGTAGTCTCTGAGCATTGTCGTTAGCTTCCACCTCATAGACAGTGAAATGCACTGGCCTAAACCAATTATGGTGGACATCAAGACATGCTGAGTTTCTTTGGACTCAGATCTGGTATCTTCTCTCACAAGCTCCAGCCTCCTCTGTCTCTACAGCCCACCATAAACATAAAAGAGAAAAGTGCGGTAGAGAAATACAGGAATTACTTTTGGACACAGCAGAGAGCCCAAAGCAGATCAGCAGCTAGGAACATAATATTGATTATATAATTCCTTATCAAGTTATTGTGTTTTCTTTTTCAAAATGTAAAGAAATGGAGATTTGACTTATTAAAACACAATGGGTGCTGGTGTTCCTTTAGCTTTTGTGAGTAAGAACCTGACCGTGAACGGGTTCAATCTAAAACTGGGAAGAAATACAGTTATTTTTACAAACATATCCCCTTTGTAACAAACTGCTAACATTCAACTGTTCTACCCTATCGCTAAAGTGGAGGCGCTGGAGTTTGGCATTGGCAATAAAAGCTGGTGTGCTACAGCTGCAAAAGGATCCCATTGTTTTACTATGCAAGTAAAAAGAAAGCCTTCTGTCATAAATACTTACAGTATATAATACAGTATGTGATGAATTTTCTGATATGAAAAATCAACTATTATTGAATTATTTTTTACTTTGTACAGTAAGATGAATTCCTACAATATTTACGTAAGTTCACAAATGTACAAGAATCCATCTTAAATCTCTCTCCTGCTGTGTTTGGGCCCAGGCCACTGGATAACCAGTCTGATCACAGGGCGGCATCGTGATTTTGAAGGAAGGCAAAGGTTGAAACCTGTGATGGATGAAGATGTCTGTGCTCTTCTTTCTTTTCTTCGTCCACTTCTGTTGTGACGCCCAATCAGCCTGAAGTATTCACCTGAATGTTCTCTATCACTTTCAGAACTTGAGTAAAGAGTGATACACCTGACATCTCCTAGATTTGAAAAAAAATTATTTACCCTTATTTGCCCTAAAATGAAGCCACATATCTTTGTTAAAGGGCCATTGTGCCCAGTGTTGCTTTAATGTGACTTCTCTGTTTTGCCTAAGGACCTTGCAGACTGCATGTTCACTGCTGCATGGACTGAGCTCATAGAGCAGAGCTGCTGCTCTTGTGTGGGCCTCTTTGTGCTGTGTGGCCTTGGAGCATCTTGTCAACTTTTATTCATGGACATGCAGTCAATAGCCATGTGACAGAGTCTAACACTGTGTCTCTCTGTGTAGGAGGCTGCAGTCCCACACCTCTGTGCAAACACAGCAGGACACATAAAGAACTAAGCCTTGATTTGAATGTATTATCTGCTCCCGTGTCAGATCAGATAGCAGCACGAGCCTGTACCATGTCCTCCATTAGATCATGACCTCATGTGGTCTTATTAAAGGTGCTGCAGATGCAGCAGTGTGTGGGATGTTTGACCTTTTTGCTCTAGACATATGTAGAATATTTGATGCCTTCAGTGTCTTTTTCATCAAGAACTTAGTTGACATAAGAAGCTGACATCTTACTGCTAATGGCTGAAATTATTTAAACATTTATTGAAGGCAGTTTCTAGATTTGTGCAGTTATATAATTATAATGCTTGCATGTGTTTGGTCCTTTTGTGATTTGGTTCACAAATTCATCCAAATGTGCATGAGACAAGATCTGTCCTCACTGACCAGAATTCAGGTGCAGAAGATTACATTACTGTATCATAAAAAGACAACATTTGAGCAGTTCAAATGATAGATTCACTATCCAATGTGCATTTTAAATCATATTAAATATTAAAAACATGGTGAGCCACAGCTGCCCTGGGACAGACATTTTATGCTCATGGTTTTTTCCCGCCTCCTCTTCACTTTTACTCACATTTAACCACGTTTGTCCTGTTCTACCCAATTAACCAAACTCTGTTGTATATGGTGTGTTGATATTTTGGGTTTTACTTATTCATTTCGGTGGTAAAGGCTATTTTGGACCTGGCTTGTTTGGTGTGATCTGGAAGTGGTCAGTGAGCAGCAGCTGTAAAAGTGCGCACACTGAATCAATACACCATCTCTGTGTGAGTCTGGACTGTCAGGGGAGATGTGCCTTCACTGTGAACTTCCCATACACCACTGGGAAAAGTAGCTTCAGACCTGCCTGATTCCCTTGAGCAAGACACTTAACCAGCAGCTGTCGTGGGGTTGCACTGTGTGTTGGAGCTATGCCAGGTCTGAATCCATTAATCTCTCTCCACTGTGTAACCTGGAGAGAAGCTGCTGCTCTGCCTAAGCCTGGCTCCTTCATAAAGCAGTACTTGGCAGGAATACAGCGTAGATATACTTTTGTTTTAAAAACTGCCGCTGCCAGGAACTGAGGGCTGCCAGGGGGAAGTGAAGACACTGCATACATTCAGTATTATGTCTCTGCTAAAACAATTACTTTTTATATGAAGCAAAACTTTTTCTTCTTTTTTACTCAATGTTTGGTTTCGTTATCTCAACATATTGAGTGCCAATATCCATTCTGTTCACTACTGCAACCAGTCCTTGAGCAAGACACTTCATCCATCTTCCCTGTTCACATATGTGGCAGGTGACTATGTAAAAGTTGGGGTGGTCCTTCCTGTCCCCCTCCATCAAACAGTACATGATTAGTGTACGTGATTAGTTGCAGCCTCTCTCTGTCCGAGGCCTGTACAGCTCCAGGACTCGCAGTGACCACGCTGAATCACATCTGCCCCTTCTCACCTCTCACCTCATCCTATTAAAGGGATAATGTGGCCAAACCTCCTTGTCAAAGCCTGATTTGGTCAGATCTCAGAAGTTAAGCAGGGGTGGGTCTGTGATGGTGTTTGTCCACTGATCTGAAGGTTGGTGGTTCAAATCCCGCTCTCCACATAAAAAAAAAAACATCATTGGGTGAACTGTCAGATCCACTGACCCACAGGTTGCTGGTGCGATTCTAGCTCCCACAGATGAATGCTGTCGTTGTGTCCTTGGGCAAGACACTCCCCCTCAGTGTCTGCGTACACTGGTGTATGAATGTGTGTGTGAATGGGTGAGTGGTTCCTTGTTTGTCTTTGAGTGCCTTGAAGGTGGAAAAGAGCAATATAAAAAATGTGACCATTTACCTTTTAGTACTTGGATGGGAGACCGCTGGGAAAATCAGGTGTGATAGTGCGGTACCACTGGGGCACCACTGTCATTGTGCCATTACGCAAGACACTTCACCCACATTGTCTAGTATGAAAGTGGTGTATGCATGAGTGTTGGAGGTGGTCGGAGGGGCCGATGGCACAGATTGGCAGCTGCGCTTCCATTAGTCTGCCACAAGACCGCTGTGGCTGTAGTAGTAGTTTACCACCCCCAGGATGGAGTGAATGAAAACTGCACCAAATTGTAAAGAGACTTTGAGCATCTGGAAAAGCTCTATATAAGACTAATTATTATTGCTTAATTACAAGTGTGTTGCTACAACTCTGCATCAGAAAAACAAGCTTTCAAGCAAACAAGCTTTTTGAGCAGGGTCGCCTCTTCACAGATCTGACCTGGAACCTGGCCCACTTCACCAGGAACACTACACAATACATCATTAAGATTAGAAAATAAAGCGCTACTAATCAACAGACAATATACATACTGTTACCAACATAATGCCAAATAGCCTTCTAAAGGTGTCAAATATTTTAAACAGCCTTAATAAGAGGAGATACGGCTCAATTTTACTCCTTGGAGAGCAAACTCAGCTACAATCTGTTTCCACAAAAGTCCCTTCAAACTCGAGCGAAACCAGCTGCCCACTCACCAGGAAAAAATAATAAAAAGAAAGAAATACATTGTGCTGAAGTTTGTCTGAAAGTCCTGGCCTGTGTGGTTTATTCTGCACAAACGAATCCATCCCACATTTCCTGACTATTTTACATAGAGCCCAAACAACACAGCAGATGAAAGTGTCCCAGAGATGCGCTAGGAATCCCAAAATAAGCTCGAGGAGGAAAAACAACTCCCCATAGTCGCACCGCTCAAAAATTAATTTCTCCTCCTGAAATGTGAGTTTAACAGCTTGGAAATAATTCAGACTTTGGAGGCAAAACGTCAGCCTCCAACAGCTGTCACTATGAAGAATTTAAATACGCTCCATCGTTTATACGGGTATGATTCGACACATACAGGGTGAACAACGTGTACATACCACAAACTAGGTTGCAAGGACGCATGTTTTGTACACAGCTTGTTTGGCCCTGAAACCTGATTCACTATAGTTATTCTGAAAAAGTAGTGCAGTCCATTTAGGCACTTTATGATACTGCTGTTGAAAGAAGTGCTGGATTTAAAAGTTTTGTCCCATTCGTTTGAGCAAATACATAAGATAAAGTTGATGAACAAATACAATTGACTTCTACCGTCTGTAATTATATAAGAATCTTATCAAGAATGTGTTTATTTAAATCCAATGTTAAGGTCCGCTATCACAGAAAATGGAGTGTTGTTAGTTTTGAGCCATGTTTTTGATGAGGAAACATTAGATCAGAAACTGTATTCATCAGTAGTATATTAAGGGACCATTAATTATAACCAACGCTCATACATCTTCTCGCTCACTTCTGCTTTCTCTGGTACTCGATACCCTCCTGTCCTTAACCTGCGTTCTTATGTTCTTCATTTCATTGCATTACGTTATTTTCTGATCTATGTTATAATGTTGTCTCCTTATCACACATCCACTCACAACATCCCTGCATATTTAGGTTTAACACACAAACCCTGCATATTTAGTTCTTCTCACAAACAGAAACCTCTGTTCCACCTTGTTATGTTATACTCCACTGTGTTTTTAAACGCCATACAGCTTCACTAAAATCATTTGGATAATTTCCGATCTGGAATTGCCCATCTCTACTGAACAAAAGGTAAAAAGAGTTGAACCTTGCTGCCTCTTAGCCAAAACTCCCTTAGAAAAAGTTTTTCCATCTCATTAGGAATGTCCTGGTTTAATTCTTATATAGATTGTTGTTACACCACCTTTAAACTTCATTAAAAGGAAGAAGAAGTGTTATAAATGTCAGCTGCCCTGAAATCTGGGCTTCCCTCTGTAATCATTTTGTGAACTATTCCTCTTGAATCATGACACAACACCTGGAGTCCACGTTGGTAAATGCAAGTGTTGTGAGGTGAAGTGTCTGAACCAGTGCGTGCTCCCACTGCGATGCGCTTTTCATTTCCACATTTGGAGACTGACTCTGACTCAACCTGCTGGATCTTTTTCTCTCTGAGCTCTGCCCCTCGCGCTTCTGGTTCCTAAAATCTCCTATTACATCAATCACACTCGCAAACAACTTTTCTTCAGTAGTTTCTGTCATATTTTAGCACGGAATAACCTACTCTGAACGCGCAGTGGATACGGCGCACCCACCCGTTCTAGCGGCACTGTGCCCCTTTTACGCAGCTTTTATTGTTTCCATTTTATAGCGGCATGAAATAGGCTATCGATTTGACTTGTCCTATTTCAACTTTGGGAGCTAGATTGGATTTCTGTAACGAGCCTTGGCTGGGGCTGGCTGGCTGACTCGCGTGCACAGGGGTCGGAGTGCGCTCGTTCGTGTGATTCATCCGCAGTTTGCAGACGGCTCGCGCAGGTGGAGGCGAAGAGGAGAGGAAGCCGCGCGCACGGACCGGAGTGTGGATGCTCAATACGCGCAACACCGACTCCGCGTAAGGACCCAGCTGCTTTGGTTCTGCTCGTTTCCAGGCTCGATCCAGGGTCCGATTTGACCTCATTTACCCAGAAACTTTTACAAAAATGATGCTGTGTTACGCTGTGTGTTGGAGTGACCAGTCAGCACCACAGAAATAGCTGCGAATCTTTTCATTACAAGCGAGAGGAGCTTTTTATTCTCTCTCATCAGCGCTATCACCGTCACATCTCTCCGGATTCATCTGTTTAATCTACACTGACCATAATGGACTTCTTCGGACTATACTTTCTCCAACTGGCACTGATTGGTGAGTTTACGCACACTTTTTTCTTATATAAATTACTGCGCTTTGGTTATAAACGGTGTGTCTGGCTGCGTTTGTGCACTTTTATCGGTCCTGATGAAGTTAACAGTGGATGATATGGATGCATATTTAGAGCAAGCTCTGTAACGCTGGTGGAGTGGTGTAGTTAGGGGTCTCAGTCCCGCTGAGAGCAGTGAGCGCTGGACGGGACCGTGTCGGGACCGGTTTGTTCCGTCAGACTCAACCCCGCAGCCGAAAGCACCACGCGTACCTCATCACATCCCCAAACCCACGAGCGTGCACGTTCTGCCTAACTAAAATGTGTCTGCGTGCGCGTGTCAGTCAGCCTTTCTGACATGAATGCGTGTCTACATTTCGCGTGCGTCTTCGTGCTCACCTGCTTCGTTTAGGTGTTTGTTGGCTACGGTCAGACGTGTGCGCACGGGACAAGGTGCAGAGAGAATGCATGCGTGCGTACGTGGACGTGCGTGTGTCAGATGCGGTAAACGGAGCAGTGCAGGTGTGCAACTCCGAATGCGCTTAACCTATAGACGTAAAAAGGAAGAGCGGGAACAGTTCGTGCGCACTTAAGGCACAGCGTCAGAGATATTGCGTTATTGTTGTCCTTTTTTTAAATTCATGCGTGTGCAAGCTGCAGATGCTCACAGCAAACTATCTGCACTCATTTGGTACGGATTTCAGTGGAATTATCAAACGGCAGATCTATATATTTGTATTCCATAATGGCTAGCTGTTAAATATAAAAATGTTCTGCTAATATGTTTATGATGTTTCCTGCTTTTTTGCATGTGGTGCTTATAAAAAAAAATGATAAAAAACTGTGACTTAAATGCTCTTTTTTGGTTGAGATGCCATGAGTCAAACGGTCCATTCATTTGAAGCACAATGCAATATTATTATCTGCTCCTTTAATGTTTGAAATGCACAGATCTGTTTTTTCTTGGTTGAGACTGAACAATATTGGTTGGAATGCCCGGGCTTCAAACGTGTCATGTTATTTCAATGTCACCCCTTTGTATTAGATGCTCATTTCGGTGAGCTATGCAGTCTCTTTCTTTCCCTTTGCCATTATTGTGCCAGTATCTGCCTGACAGCTTTTTCATACAGCGTCCTTGCATGAAACGCCTGGTGTCATATTTGTCATAAAAATAGCAGGATGTCTGTGCCAAGCTCTTTCCAGCAAGTCATTTCTAATTAATTTTCAGCCTTCATTCCATGTTTTTCTGGTATAAAATGTGCACATATTCAAATCTGCAAACCTTGACAGCCGCATATGTTTTGTTTTTTTTTTACTTTTGAATAATTTACTACATCTATTTCTGTTTAAACCTAAGTTTAACACATACATAAATGCATTGGATGTGGTATGACTCAGGATTAAAGGGCCCATATTACACACTGTTTTCTGATCTATGTTATAATGCTGTTTTCTCATCACAAATGTACCTGGAGTTGTGTTTTGTTTCATTCACACGTTTAATACGTAAAACCTGCATATTTAGACTGTGTTCCCTCAAACTGCTGTTTCACATTGTGATGTGATAATACAGAAAGTGCTCCACTGTGTTTTTAAACTCCATACACGTTCACTAGAATCATTTGGATCATTTCAGCCCTGGACTTCATGACTTCACAAGGTGGAACGGAGCATTTTGAGCTTTGGAGATGCAGACAGACTAAAAATAAAAGGTTACTCAAATGTGTAAATGAAACAAAACAGAACTCCAGGTGTGTTTTCGAGGAGGTAACAACATTATAACATGGCTAAAAGCTCACACGAGTCAAAATTGTTTAATATAGGACCTTTACTGCGCAGGAAGCCGGGTTGCTGTGGGGTAGACTTGTGCTATGTGTTAGATTTATAATAGGCTCTGCAATGAATCTCCGCATTTGAGACCTCGGTTTCCCTCTCCTCCATGCCCTCCTGCTGCTTCTGAAATTTGCAGTGAAAAAGATGACAGTACACATGCTTTGAAAAATGCGCGTGCCTTTTTGGAGTTTCTGACTTTTTTGGCTGTGTTTGATCCGAACCAGAAAATTATCAAGAGAGGAACAGATGAGTTATTGATTGTTTAAAAGAAAGAAAGAAAAGAAAGACAGTATATGGGGCAGACTGAACAAAAACAGAGTAGCTTTTGAAGATGTTTTTGGACTCAGTGATTTTGATGACTTCCAAATGACAGTAATTTTCTTGTGATATGAATTTTAATGCATTTGGGGGTGCACAAAGGGAGTGGTCATGTGTTCAGATGTCTCAGACGATATCATAAAACAATTCTTTATTCATACAAAGGCCTATATTGTAAACAGATGGTGAATGTGCCATGCAGACTACCTTAAACTAAAAGCAGATATAGTGACTTCAAACAGGCTTGCCACGCTAACAAATGTTAAAGTGTATTATTATTGGTGAAAAAATCTAAAACAATAAACGATAACACAAACTATTTAACATTATAAAGTACTAGATTGATCCCCAAAAACATAAAATGAATAAGACAGAATGACACACTTAAGTCATGAGTTTATGTTTATATTGATTCATAAGCTATTTATTTAACCGTCTACAGCTCAAATCTTTTCGTACCACAGAACAATAACAAAAGGTTCCACTTGTACAAAAAAAAGTACTAAGGACAAATATTGGCCCCAAAAAGTATTGCTCGATCTTTCATACGCTGAAGGATAAGTTAATATAGTATTCATCATGACAGGCTGAACCTCAAACTGGAGGAACATTTTCTTCATATAATTTCCTGTGACAGTGGCCGTGTGCCGGTGGTGGTGAAGGAGAGGAGATAAGAGTCTGATGTTGTGGATACTGGATAAACACTCAAACCAAATCTGTCATTTTGTGAAGTACCTGGTAATAATTTCAGTTCTAGGAAAATGTGAATTGCGCTTTTGTTACCACTTATTGGGCAACATGAAAAGGACAGTAAAAGTGCCATCAAAGCTGACGGCCGAGTAAGTTACGACTAAATGCAAAATTCATTTAGTGTGTTTTGTTTTCATTCTCTTTTCAATAACTCGATTTGTGTTTTATGCATGTTTTATCTTTACCCATGTTTAAAGTTGCAATATGTCACTTTTCAATTAGAGTACCCACCATCTGCTTTGTCTCCATGGATATGTTATTGACCTTGAAAGTTCCACAGTATGGAATTAGTATCTTTATCCATGGAGACAAGCAGACCAAGTCACAGGTCAGATCTGTGGAAAGTCTAGACGGCAACGTTCACAGTAAGAATGGATGTTTTTTTAAAAGGGACAGTTCGGAATTTTGGACATAGGGCCTCATTTCCTCATGAGCCAGAGTGTTGGAGACGTGTGGAGACACTTTTTAAAATATCCCATCCAGTCCTTGTATTTGGAGAAGTTGCTGGTTTTAGGCTACTGCATGTCAATGGGCAGAGTTGTCCTGTCACTAAAAACAGTCTTACCCACTCCACAGTGCACCCGAGGCAAAACTGTTATAGCTCCAGACTGAATGTGAATGTTTGTGTCGATAGAATAATTTTAGAAGTAAAACCAACCTTGCATTTGAAGGATTTACATCTGAGCAGCAGCGAGTTGTACTTCCTGATGGAAAGCTCGGCAGTGGCGGACTGATATATGAGAAAATAGTCCCTCAACATGCGACGATGCATGCGATGCAAGGTTAGTTTTATTTCAAATATTATTCTATCAACACAGACATTTACAGTGATAGTCTGGCGTAATAATTCATTTGCCTCGGGTGCATTGTGGAGTGAATAAGACTGTTTTTAACGGCAGAACAAGTTTGGCTGTTGACATGCGCTAGCCTAGCACCAGTAACCTCTCCAAATACAAGTGTTTAAAAGTGTCTCCACACGTCTCCAACACTCACTAGGAAATGAGGCCTTATGTCCAAAATCCCTAATTATTCCTTTAAGGTTTTTGCAAAAGCAGCAGTCTATGTCTCCAAAGCTCAAAATGCTCAGTTCCACCTTGTGATATTCTGAAGCAGTAGTTTACCTTTTATTCAGTAGAGATGGGCAATTCCAAAGCTGCGATTTCTGTTTGTGAGAAGAACCTAAAGACACAGGGTTTGTGTTAAACATGTGTCGGAAACAAAACACAACTCCAGGTATGTGTTTAATGAGGAAACAACATTATCACGTAGATCAGAAAATAGCGTAATATGGGCCAAGCTTCCTCATTTCAAAGCTGACAGTTTTGTAGCTCATCAGTACAGGCAGATGCACAACTGTCACACCACAATCAAGTACAGCTCATGCCAACAGGGAAATTATAAGGTTCTTTCAAACTGCCACATTGCCAGTTTAAAACAGATCCCGCTCAAACAGCTTTGAGTTTTTTGATTTAGCGTTTTCACCGGCGGCCATATTGTTCTGTAAAGCGTCAGTATGTGTGAGTTTTTGAGCTTGCGTGTATGGAGCTGTCACTCGGATTCCGGAGCCTTGTCGTTTGAGTGAAGGCGCGACGTGAAGAGCGCGAGTCGGAGGGGCCATCGGATATTCTCACCTTGTCAAGACGATATGTCAAATCCACGGCAGCAGAACAGCCCGTCGCCACCATCACCGTCGCCGTCACCAGCACCGGGCCCGAACACCACGCATGGGGAGGCGGGGGGGCTTACGAACGGGAGGAGAGCGGGGATCAAAGGAGCAGCAAACGCTTGAAGGTTAGACATGTAAAGAGGAAAAGGCGTCATCGATTTGGATCCTCGGCAGGGAGAAGAGACGGGGGAGGAGGGGAGGAGGAGGTGATGATTTAAATGACAGTAAATGGGCACTAAGCTGCTGTCAGAAATGTTCACAGATTGCTTCATAATCAGTGTGGATAGGGACAGTGGTATAGCGTTACTGTGGGTTTGTGTGAGATGTTTGAAAATCTTTGTTGAATTCATATATGACTCTTTTTGGTTCCATTTAAAGGTTCCTTATTACGCAAAACTGACTCTTGTGAGCTTTAAGTTATATTATTATGTTGTTACCTCAAAAACATACCTGGAGTTGTGTTTTGTTTCATTCACATGTTTGAGTAATCCTTTATTATTTGTCTGTCTACATCTCCACAGCTCAAAATGCTCTGTTCCACCTTGTGACATCATATAGTGGTAGTTTGGTAGTTAACAGCTTCTTTTACCTTAAATTCAGTCGAGATTGGCAGTTCCAGGGATGAAATTCAAATGATTCTAATGGAGTTTAAAACACTGTTGATCACTGTGGATACAGGATTACGTCCTGTATTACCACAAGACATCACAGCAGTGTTTTCTGTTTGAAAACACAAAAAAAAAGACCTGCCTAAATGTGCAGGGTTTGTGTGTTAAACATGTGTGAAACAAAACATGACTCCAGGTGTGTTTGTGATGAGGAAACAACATTAGAACATCAGAAAATAGCGTAATTTGGGCTCTTTAAAGGAGCTGACCAGAGTCCACCACCTACGTGTCTTTATGGATATAGTATGTATGGTATACTATGGTATTACTGTGTCTCAAATGCTTTTAAAATGAATTATTCTTACTGTGACCAGGGTCTCATCTCCACAGATCTGACCTGTCATATGGCCTTGTGGCATGCTTGTTTCCATGGAGATACGTTTAATGCAGTGCTGTGGAACATTCCATGTAAAGCAATAACCTCTCCTTGGGGACAGTTAGACTAATTTATTGATTTATTCTGGTCTTTGAAATGTCTATACACCTAATGCTATACTGAACTGTCAATGTCTTTGAACAATTCAATTTACTATTTTTAATTAATAAGCCCCTCCTGTGGGCTCACCACCTGCAGAGGGGTTCATAGGGGGGGTCAGGTGCTATGAGGATTGGGCAGCAAGCTCCCCCGTGACCCAGCCGGATTAAGCAGGAGAAGATGGATGGATGGATAATTAATAAACTGTATTCAGTCAACAGAAGGGAGGTTTCAAAAATATCAAAAGCTAATAAAAAAGTTTCATACAGATATAGAGATAACACATTGTCTACTGTATAGACTTTTTCTCTTCAAGCTAGAGCTATACAGCAGCGTCTTGTGTAAAATAACTCTTATCTTTATTTATTGGCTTTTATCAGACTACTATAGAAAACTGTATTTGACTATACAAAAAGCAAAAGCATATTTGTGAATCATTATTGTTTCATACTTTTTATGTGTACTTAAATATCTTATGTAAAGGTCCTATATTTCACCAAATCGACTCTTGTGAGCTTTAAGTTGTGTTATCGTGCTGTTACCTCCTCAAAAACGTGGAGTTGTTTTGTTTCATTCACACATGTTTGTTTGTTTTTATTGTTAGTCTGTTTCCTTTTACCTTTTGTTCAGTGGAAATTGACAATTCCAGGGCTGAAATTATCCAAATGATTATAGTGAAGGCGTATTCCCACATGACACATTACAAGGTGGAACAGAGCATTTTCTGTTTGAGAGAAGAACTCAGCCTAAATATGCAGGATTTGTTTGTTAAACATGTGTGAATGAAACAAAACACAACTCCAGGTGACAACATTATACCACAGATCAGAAAATAGTGTAATATGGGCCTTTTAAACCTGTTTTATGCACAGCACGTTTCAAACTCCATCCAGAACCCCGCCCCATGTAAAAATATGATAAAGACACTGACAGATGATATGCAGGTGCCCCATGTGAGTCTGTGGAAATGTTGTTTTTCTCATTTGTCATTTGCCAAGTACAGCACTCCGGCACTTGGGTCTTTACCAAAACATCAACACTTAGAAACACTCGTGCTAATGGGACCCGCTTTGGTTCACTCCAATTAGGGCCACTTGAATTTGTTACTAATTGCATTTACATCTAGAAAAGGGACCATCTCTTCTATTGTGTGGTGTCCTTGAGCGCCCCCTGTGTCCATCTCCACTGACACGTGACAGCAGCGTGACTCTACAAAAGGCTAGTGCTAGTTCACCTTTGAAGAAGGGTAAATACAAAATAGTTGGGAGAAGAGAAGCTTAAAATGCAGCTCTTGGGTCAAAGAACAGTCAGTATAGCAGAATTGAGTGTTGGCATAGCATACTGCAAATTTTTACAGCTCCTGCACTGTCAAAGCACTTCACAATGATAAAAGCAATTGTGTTTAACTGTCCAAACAGCATTATTAGGTCAACTATATTTTGTTCATTTTAACTTGTAGTTCAAATGTAAATTATACTGAGCTCTAAAAGCTTTGTATCTCACAATGATACTACTTTAAAACTACTCATTTGTTAATTTAGTGAATCATGTATGGATTTCACAATAAAATCACTTTATTACCAAAGAACATTTCATACGGAAAATTCAGACATTATTTTAGATTTAAATAACTACATTGTGTTAATACTTCACTTGATTGCACTTGAGTTTGATTGAGACACTGTAATGGCTTTGCCCTGAAGAAGACCTGACCAAGGTTAAATCACGGTATATCTCTTATACCACATTTAAAATATATAACGAAACGCATTTCTCACCTTCCACGGTGGTTGGTCTCTCACCCTCATCAGCTCGGGTCCTCTACCAGAGGCCTGGGAGCTTGAGAGTTCTGCGCAGTATCTTTGCTGTTCCCAGTACTGCACTTTTCTGGACTGAGATGTCTGTTGTCCTTCCTGGGATCTGCTGCAACCACTCATCCAGTTTGGGGGTCACGGCCCCGAGTGCTCCGATCACCACAGGCACCACCGATGCTTTCACCTTCCAGGCCCTCTCCAGCTCTTCCTTGAGCCCCTGGTGTTTCTCTAGTTTCTCGTGTTCCTTTTTCCTGACATTGCCATCGCTCGGTATTGCAATGTCCACCACCACCACTATATATATATAGTAGAGTAATTGTTCCTTCTCTGAATGGAGCATCTGATTTTTAAGTCATTGTGCTCTACTCTCTGATGCATTCACTTTTGTTTTGACCTCTGTCCCACTGTATTAACTTGAGTAAACTGTGTTCATTTGCAGGTACTTTTACTATTGTCCAGTGACCCATTATGAAACTCCCTTTATTATTCAAGAAAAAAAAATCCCTCTGTTGAAGCATGTTGTGTGAAGGACTTTGAGTTTTTGCATGCCTTGTTTGTATTAGGTCAAACTATACTGCAGCAAAGGGACCAGACACTAGGCCAAACTCTTTATCAACCAAACACTTCACATTTCAGTGTGGGTTTACAGCTCAGTCTGGCGACGCTTCAGTGCTCATGTGCCCTTACCGCACTGAACATTTTACAGTCATTAGTTTAATTAGTTGCCCGGGCTTATCTACATTTTATCTTAAAGCATCAGACAGCAAATCCACCCGGCCCTCCTCACTAATAGATGAATTCCAATATACAGGAAAGGTGTTATGTAGAAGTGCTAAGTGGACCGGTGATAGAAAGTATCTTAAAGGACACGTTTGCTAAGTTGACTTTTCTGAGATTTCAGGCTACAACCATCATGATGTTCTCTCATCAAACATGTACCTGAAATTATGAAGTTTGTGAAGTAAGTCGACCCCCACTGAACCATCACAAAACACTCAACTGTTTGAAATATTCCAGTCTTGTTATGTCAGAAGTACAGACCCTGCACGGTTTTTATGTGCATAAATCATCACCAGACTTGTTTGAAGCCTTTCTGCCATCATGATCACTGTTGTGTGTGAACATCATGTCAGGGGATGTTTGTTATTTGCTAAGATGAATCTTTTCTTCATGGTAATTCCCTCTACTGCCAGTGGATGGAGCCTATATCCATTTTGAATATGGGAAATCCACAGTTGAAAAAAGAATGTTCAGGTTGGTAAAACATGACGTTTAACATGTTTCTGATGTTGTTTCCTCATCACAAACATGCCTGAAGTTGTGTTTATTTAGGCTGAGCTCTTCTCTCAAACAGAAAACACACTGCTCCACCTTGTGAAGAATCATTTCAATAATTTCAGCCTTGGTTTTGCCCATCTCTGCTGAACTAAAGGTAAAAGATAGCAGTTACTTTGAGAACGACCGCTTCATGACATCACATGGTGGAACTGAGCATTTTGAGCTTTGGAGATGTAGACAGACTAATAATAAAGGATTACTGAAACATGTGTGAATGAAACTAAACACAACTCTGCGTATGTTTTTGAGGAGGTAACAATGTTCTAACATGGCTAAAAGCTCACAAGAGTCATTGTTGCATAATATGGGACATTTAAAGGCCAAACACTATAGACCTAATGCAAAATATGTCCTTTAAATGCTGTGCTATGTGATGAAAATAAGCACATCTTCTCAGTATGTGGCAGGCTGCTGGATTTCTTTTGCAGCTGCAGCAGTCACTGAAGGGAAGGTGTGCTGTTTTTAAATGTGCAAAACTGCAGGGGCCCACAGAAATGCAAACTAGTAAAGCGATCTAATATGACTCCATGTGGGGAGTCCCTTACAGAGGCACATAAAGGAGATAAGCCTAGCAGAACAGGCTGTAACTGCACACTGCCACGTTGAGAATGACAGATCTGCTATTCATATTTTTAGCAAGAATTTATTTGACCACAAGGAACAAAATACTATAGAAAATGTCTTTAAAGTTTGCTTAGCTGAACTGGGAAGCAGGAAGTATATACAGATATTTAAATCTGCTTTACATTGATACAATTCACATGCTTGATTTTTAGGCACATCCGCAGTTTTAAAACATTTCTTTTCAGACGTAACTATTAAACAGGGTGGAGCACCCATGGACACCCAGTCCACTCTCATGTCTAGGCATCACAGAGAAGTTTCTTCTTCTTTTATGATTAGATACAGACAGACTGCAATAACTGAATTTTACAACACATATGAGGGGAAAGCATGAAGTTACAAATTCATAAGCGAAAAGATAAGTCATCCTCATCCAGCTTTAAGCCAAGCATAGTGTATATTATCCATCCATCCATCCATCTTCTCCCGCTTAATCCAGCTGGGTCGCGGGGGCAGCTTGCTGCCCAATACTCATAGCACCTGACCCCCCCCATGAACCCCTCTGCAGGTGGTGAGCCCACAGGAGGGTGGACATCATGGTCCTTGATGTTAGTTCATAGGGGTGCGGGCATGTTTTAGGTATTATATTATATTATATTATATTATTTATATTATATTATTTATATTATATTATTTATATTATATTATATTATATTATGTTATATTATATTATTTATATTATATTATATTATTTATATTATATTATATTATATTATGTTATATTATATTATAATACATTATATTGTTGTGTCTGGGCCAGGCAATTGAATGAATAAATAAATAATTAAAGGCGCTGTTTTTCCTGTCTTCAAAATGTGAAAATCGACCTAGTTCATCTTAAACAGTTTGCTGTTTTCCAAAGTTATTTCTCACTTACCTTATGCGTTCTCAGCATCCGGATTATTCACAGGAATATGTTTGTAAGCGCTTTTCACAACTTTCAACGGCCAAAGAAAGTTTTCCCATCACTGGCATTACCAACAACAGCTATCATGCTAACTCCACACTTCCTGATCAGACAGCACAGCACTTCTTTTCACCTTATACAATGGTCCAGTACCGAGGCAAAATGAAATTTGCCCGAATACATTGTCAAAATATAACCACCTTTAAAGGGATCTTTTTTCAGTAGCATTCTCATTAGGCAAAATCTTATCCACCTCACTAAGAGTCTCTCACAAAATAAATTGAAATTCAGAATATTCGAAACGCATGCCAATTTGTCCAAGTTCCAAAACATGAAGTTAAAAGTCCTTCTCGTACTTTTCAAACAGAGCTGAGCCTTTGTTTCATGTTTTGAAGACTTTAGTGCAAAGTTATTCACAAGTAATTATCCAGATTTAATAATAGAGCCAGATAAAGTGGAGGGCTCATTACAATTCAGCACCCAACTAATCATTTACTCATTAACTTTCTCGCCTCGTCTCAAAGGCCAGTGTTAACCGCTAACAATGAAATGCTCAAAGTTAATATTTCACACTTTTAAAACAAAACTGACTTTTGGTGAGAATACATCAAATTTGGATTTATATTTTCAATCCATCTTGCTCACTTCTGATATTATTGAGTGAAATGAGATGATCTGAGTTACTGATCTGCTGTGGAAACATGTAAGTTGTTTCATTGGGAATTTAAAACAAAATAGCAATGGTTAGACAACGGAAGAATTTAAAAGTGCATTATCTGTCATTAAAGGTGCATTGTGAAACTTTTCTGATGGAGGGTCCGCCACCTGCTGGTCTCCATGAAAATGTTTGTCCAGAATGTTCCACAGTATAGATTAAATTTATCTAACAAAAGGGAGACGAGCAGGTTACAGCACTAAGCTACATTATAATTCAGATTTAGAGTCACTCCTTTCCACAGAAGGAATTCATATATTTCTGAGCAATAGAAACACCCGTAATGAATAAATGCTTGACGGATGTGTTTATGTCATACCTTGGAACATTTCAGGGAAAGCAGTAACTCCATGGAGACAAGCAGGTAGCAGACTTTCCCCCAGAAATGTTACACAGTGTATCTTTAAGAAATTAGAGCTTTTAGACTATTAATTTTAGTAACATTTGTTTAGTACCGATCCAAAGACATCGACCAGAAAGTAGTTTCTAAACCCAATTTGGTGGATACAGTCGTCTGTCTCCATAGAGATGTTATTGCTTTGCCTGGAATGTTCCACAACATGAAACCTTTTCCCAAGGTATCCAAGATATTTATTAGTAAAGATACTGGTATCGGATATCGGCGCAGATACTGAAACTTTAGCTGGATCAGATATCAGCATATCATAACTGGCCCAGAAAGTCTCATAATGCTTGAACTTTGGTTTCTTCAGAGATAAATAACATCTTTATAGCATACTTGGATAAGTTTTGTCATATTTTATTTTAGTTTAAAGGAAATAAAATACAGTTTTTAGTCTCTGCTCTGGTATCAGCTGATATCAAGTATCTAATCTAATCTAAGTATTTAAATATAGCTATAGTATCGGAACTGAAAAAGATGGATTAGTGCATCCCTAATAATTCATTAAATCCAAGTTAAGTATACAGATAACGATCAAAAACATGTCCATGGAGACAAGTAGGTGGTGGTCCCCTTACCAGTAAAGCGACATAGTGCACCTTTAAAGCGCATACATTATAGAATTTAAAAATACACGGCGCTGCCCAATTACCCCCCTGAGCCTTGTTGTGGACTTGTGTTAAACCTTTTACTGGGCACAGACTGTACAGCAGCCAAGGGACTTCTTCTATTCTGCACCAACTTCAGAAAATTGGCCCAATTAAAACTCCCCCAAACAGCTCTCCCTGGTGGTCCTCATCTTAACCTGCCCCTATAGCCCCTCCCTCCCTCCACCTCATCACTTTGTACGGGAACGCATTTCATAATCTCCTCTTTTGCATGTTTGCTAACCTTGAACACTGACAGCTAATATTATGGCTTTCTGTGCGTACGTGGCCCATTTTATTCATTTATTCTGACAAATTTGAATCCTCCCCCTTTTTTCTTTTTGTTTTTTTTTCTTCTTTTTCCATCGCTCTCTCCACTGACGCATGTATAATTCATATTCACCGCACGGTGCCCCCAAAGCTGGTACAGTCATCTCACTCTTGATTTCGCTTAAAAACCAACACTGCTATTGACAGAGTGGAGTGGTCGGTAAATACAGCATATATGGAGAACTTTTCAGGGGCAAATACTGAAAGAAATATGGTGTGAATAAGGAATATCTGACAGTTTGCATGCTTTTTTTTTTGCTAAGCACACAGTGTCACAGGGTATAGCACAAAAGCAGGAATTCAATCCAGCGCATGTAGCAGACGTGTGCGCGGTGTGCCTTTCTATCTGAAGCTTTAAGCGAGTTTTGGTGCTAGTACATGTGAAATACTGTTTGCCAAACTCCAATATAAATGTTTAGTAAATGGACTGATCGATGGAGTTTTCATAAGGCAACTCATTTTTATACTGGGATCATTTTGTGGATGGTCCAGTGGTGAAAAGAGCCTCTGAGAGCTTTGTGTATTTTGGTAAAAGTACTGTTACATGGCTGAAAATGTACTTAAATGTACATGTAGGCCTACTGCTGTCAAAATTAATAATAAAATAAAGTAAAACACAGAACACCGAAAAAATGTCTTCACATATTTTTTAGCATTTTACTTTGTTTTTATGCAAATCTTAATTATTAAAACGGAATTAAGTTTATTTAATTTGAGGATAAATATTCAGTTTTGTGGGCCCCCTAGTGGACATGGGGCCCAGTGCATGTGCCTAATCTGCTCATAGCCAGATCCATCCCTGCCGTTCAACATTCCTCTCCTGGACCATTTTACATTTTCACAGCCTGGAGCATCTCACAGGAGTAATTTAGCCTTTGCCAAATTCACCCAGATTTTACTTTTGCCTATTTTTCCTGCTCTACATACAGTCAAATTTTGAAAGGCATTTTTGTTCTCATTGTCAAAAATACAGTTATATGTTCAGTCACTGACCTAAATGGTGTCCCTGACTTCTTTATTAGCCGTTAGCTGTTCATTTGATTATCATTTCTCTAACGCAAAACTAGTACTAATACATATTCTATACAAAAAGAAGAAGAAACAGTGTAATTTTCATGGTGGATGATGTGCTACCTGCTCTGTGTGGACTGTGTGTCATTATTAAAATGAATGATCTTGCATTTATCCAGTTAGAAGGTCCTGGAAAATGCACCTTCAAACATGTGTTGCCACTGTCTTGATGGAACTAGATAAGTTTAATGTCATACGGTGGAACAAGCACAAAAGACAAAAGCCATCTCTGTACAGACACGCATGTCCTGAAAAGTCCTCCACCAGAAAAGTTCCATATTGCATCTTTAAAAATGACTTTGACCCTCCGGCATGGCCTCCTCCGATCCTGTTTAGATTGAGATGGTTGTTTATGCCTCTTGCACTGAAGCGTCTCCCTTAAATCCTATAGCAGCGCCGTGTATCTGCACAAGACATCTCCTCCTCTGACACTCACTCCATCTTGTGTGATTGATTTATTGATTCCATTCGTCAACTGCCACTCAGCCCAGATAATATTCAGGCTGTGACTAAAGTCATTTTGGGGAGAAAGTGCATTTTATAGTATGATTAAACAACAATAGAGTCCCATGTTTGAGCTTTGGCCCTGTAAAAGTTTGTGTTCTTTCTGCAAACCCATTTGAATCCAGTTGGGAGGTAATGTCGTGTTTTATTTTTCTTTCCACTTGTATCTGAAAATGTGAAGTGATAAGTTAAAAAAGTCTAATTAAACTCATTTGAAAGTGACCATCAGAATCAATATTACTAATGCAAAGTTGTTTTTTGCACCTTGAAAATAGAAAATGCCGCAAGGTCTTCCCACGAAACAGCGCAATGATAAAAAGCCACCATAAAATAATAATATAATAATAAAGTAAATAGTTAATGCATATCAGTTTTGTTTAATATTATAGTAGTTTTGTAGTTTAAGGGAATTAAATGTGCTTTTTTGACTAATATGGTTGCGTTACATTGAAAAAGGCTAATTTGGGGTTACAATAGAAACAGTATCTCCACAAAAAAAACCTGGCCACGTGCGACAAACCAGTTATGATGACTCAACACTGGATACAGTCAATACGCAATTTCCATGTAATCATCCAGCTTTTGAAATATTTTGCTGTCTTTATTCTCTTACATTACCTTGGCCACTTGTTATATATTTGTCCTGTATCGTTCGCCTCACTGTTTATCTTGTATGATGTAACTGCTGCTCTGCACTCGAATTATTTGGTAAAAGTGTCATCTACTGGCTTAAATAGTGCCTTTTTAAAGTTTATTTCTCAAGGACATTTCAACCAGGTCCAAGTCGAATCAAAGCCATTGTCATAGCGATGGAAAACCCACACAGAGCTCAAGTACAGTACAGAGACAGATGAAATTCACACCAATCGAGAAACACCTTCATGAGATCAGGTTAAAGCTTCACTGTGTAACTTTCGTGGTGAAGAGTAGGCCACCTGTTTTTTCTCCATGGAGATGTTTTGCTTGGAATGCAAGCGGTTGACTGCACCAGACCAGAAATTACAGGTGAGAAGGTCAGGTCTATGGAGAGGCGATCCCACTCACAGTAAGAATGTTTTTTAATGTTATTTTTAGCAATAAAAAGAGTTAAACAGAATCTCTGCACATTTAAAGCAGCAAATTTTACAGAGCTTTTGATCATGTTATAGTTATTTATTTTATGTACTCACCCAAAGTTGTATTTAAAGTGATTTGTGTATGTTTGAGAAATCTTTAATCACTTATTTTCAAGACCACACTGACGATTAACCTCCGTATTCAGCGCCACTGGCATACGCCCACTGCTCTGTTTTGTTTTGTTCATCAGTGATACACGTAGGATTTGGCAGTGTCGCAGTCATTTTGGTACAAATGGAAAAAAAACGCTGCTCGCTAACGTGATGTGCTCATGTCTATCGGAGACACCGACTCTCGTCAGCTCCCATTGGGCACCAGAGTTTTCTAACTCAGAACTCAGAAGCAGATTTGTTTCATTTATTAAGTTGTTTGAGATGAATATTGTGATTTAAGATGTGCAAATTATAACAGAATGATCCACGGGTGTCATAACTATAGAGCAGACACTAGCACACTAGGTCTTTTTTAACGCGATACTGTGGAACATTCCGGGCACGTTAATAAGCTCTCTGTGGAGATGAGCAGTTGGCTTTCCATCCTCTTTTTTCTATTTTTTTCTTGAAAAGTTTGAGAATTTATAATTTAGTTAGTAATGTGGTCAAACAAAATTTCAGTGTGACTATTTATCTCACCTCCATGTATTTGTCTTGTTGTTTATTGGAATGGCTGACATTTTGTTGTCATATGTGTACAGCAGCCATTAGTCAGTGACAAATGCTTGAGCTCTGACTGGCTAACATGTGTAGTCAGTGTTTTGGCTTCTTGCTTGATGTTGTGTTGTTGTCTTTGCCAGGCTGAGTGATAGTGTATGGAAACTGGGCAGATGGAACCAATTACAGGCCATCGCTGGTGAAGAAAAGCAGGAGATAAAGCGTCTTCTCTGCTGCAGAATTCAGAGCGGCTAATGTTGGGAGTTTTGGGTTTGAACCTCACTGATGGTGCAGCCTATTATGCTAAAAACGCCTGTCATTAGCACTAGCTTTTGTCAAGACCACGATTACACCACTAAGACAATTATCCTAGCTAGCCTCGACGCGCTGACAGGATACGACATTTGGTGCCAATGTATTTCTACGCCAGACGTCTAACTTTGTCATGAAAAGAGCTGGAAAAATGACCCGAGTCATGTGATGCTTTGGGAAAAAAAACTTTAAAAGGCGCTAATAATAAGAGGAAAAGTTAGAACATGGAGGTGAAAAGGTACAAAGGAAGTGGCATTATGCTAAAAATAGGCTTGCAAGAAAAAGAAAATAGTTTTGTCAAGTGTGAGGTTGTATGTTTACCCATAAGGGGCATTCTTATCTTATTATGAGACATTATCGATTAGGATTCAGTGACACCTCAGTATGTGACAGTTTTACTAACCATTTCTACAAAGAATAAGACTTACAGATACAGATTTGACTGACACAATGATTAAAACATATAACATGCACATATTGCCAGTGGTCTCATAGTTATAATCATACACTGTATAAACAAATGGACTAAGGGAGTGTGTTGTCACCTATAGCGTTCAGAACCAGTCAAACGAAGCTCACGAGGCTCAGTTATAAGAGAGAACTGACGAAATAAAAACACCAAGATCATGTAGAGCAGGTTCATACGAACATTTTAAGACCAAAATGACGAGTCTCACTGCAGCAGTTACAGAGAGAGGAGTGACAGTTGTTCAATGTAAAGTCAATTGGAAACAGTCGATGGAGCCGGAAGCGCGCTTATGAACACTTCCTATTTGGACCGTGGTGGTTAGCCGGTTAGCCATGTTCATTTATAAATACAGTCGAAAACTAAACTGTCCATGAAAAGTCAGATTTTCTCCTATATAGATATTATTCCGTACCAGGACTAGTTCAAATGAGTATCAAGCTAGTATACATTAGTATCTGGGTATCAATTTATTTTTTCCAACTCTCTATAATAGTTTTGCTTATTACATTTTGAAAACTATGGACAACTGACCATTTTGAGAGGCCTAGCGGGAGCAACTAGACTAGATAAGGTTATTAAGTGTGTGTTTTTGCAAGTAACTGAACTCACTTTCTGTTCTTTTCGGTTCTTTGCCAATGATTTTTTCAAAGGAAATCTAATCAGACATCAAGGTTGCCTCAAGCATATTGAAATGCAGGAATTCTGCGTTTATTATTAATCACAATAGAATAAAATGTGAAACAATACAATAATAATTAACATGAAAACAAGACACAAAAGAAGCTCATCCCTTTCCCCCAACACGTACAAAACTAAAGATAAGATAAGAAAAACAACATAAAACAAATACAAACACAAAAAAATTGGGGGAAAAAATGTTATATTGTATTTCTGTTTAAAATCTCTTCCTTTTTCCTCTACATTTGTATATATATCTGATGTTGGCAGTTTGATAAATTTGAACTACTTGAGCCCCACAGTTTTCATTATGAAGAGCTAATGTGTTGCCTATTGAACTCACCTCAACACAATACTTAAAACTGAACCCAGCTCTGTTGATAGCAGCAGTTATGGCATTTTATATTATCGCTCCTTTATAACACATCTCCCAAACTCTCTGCAAACGTAATAGAAGATAATTGTAAAGACAAATTGGGGCCAGAGTCATCCATCTCTGCCAGCAGCATGTAGGTCAGGTCATATTAAGCCTGCCTTGCGTTTGCCTTCTCTCCTCTTCCCAAGAACTCTCGTCAAATGAGACCGGGGCAAAGGGAGCGCCCCAAATCCCAGACTGAAGCGCCCGCCAAACCGTAGTGACGTCTGGCGGCCATGTTTGTGCTGCTGCTGTGGCGGATGGTGATGGTGGACGCTGGCCCGAGGATCTGGGGAGCTAATTGGTTCCTAATCAGAGATGCTGTTTCTGCCTTGGACTTGGGGGCTTGCGGGAGTGCCGTTTTGGCCATGTTTTTCTCAAGCGGAGCCAGTGGGATTTGGGGGAGCGGGGGAGTTTGGGGGAGTGAAGGATTGGCCAAATAGCAGCAGGCGTCCCCTCAGTCTGTCTCACAAATACACACAGACATACATACACCCAAACACGCACAGACACATACAGATACACACACACACACATATACACACACACATACATACACCCAAACACGCACAGACACATACAGATACACATACACACACACACACATGTACACACACACATACATACACCCAAACACGCACAGGCACATACAGATACACACACACACACACACAAATACACACAGACATACATACACCCAAACACGCACAGACACATACAGATACACACACACACACATATACACACACACATACATACACCCAAACACGCACAGACACATACAGATACACATACACACACATACATATACACACACACACACAGGGGCCAGACTGCACTGATGAAACCTGATGAGCCAGTGTGCAGTGATGTGCCGCTGCAGACACTCAGAGGTTTATGACATGTTTCATGACGACATCACATCTCTCAGACTCAGACAGATGGAGGCAGGCTCGGGAGGGACTGAAGAATGAAAGGAATTCTTCAAGATTTCAATTTATATTCACAGATTTGTCCATGAATCACAGGAGGAAGATATATATGTATGCGATATGTCCACATGGCTGTAGTATCTGAACAAAAGTGAAGACCACCACCAAGACATGGTTTATCTGACAGTTGTGTAATAAGCAAAATCGGCTCTCATGATGGACTGCCTGGTTCAGATGTAGGAATATGTATGTATATACTGTATTTTCTGGACTATAAAGTGCACCTGTATATAAGCCGCATCTGCTCTATTTTTTAAATAAAAAAAAAAAGACATACAAGCCGCAACCGGGTTATAAGCCGCTAATATCCATGTTGAAATATTAGATATTTACTGCATATACAGAATGATTTTGTACTATAAATGTACATTTATGTACCTGAACAGATTATTTCTGAACAGTGTCTTTTAACACGGCAGCAACTGTGCTGATTAAAACCAGGTCAAAAACAGAAAAGAACCGGTAATTGATTACCTTAATTCTCCTGTGCAGTGAAACCACAAGTCACTTTAATCACCTTCGCTGAAACCATTGACCCAAGCTTACGTGCAGCAGCACGGTAGAGGTCTGCGAGGGACAGAATTTTCAGTCCCGCTCCTGCATTCTTCAGTCCTGCTCCCGTGCGGTCGCACTCCTGCCCGCGCCTGCAATAAGCTTTCAGTATATGTCCCACGCCGCGCTGTTTTGTGTTGGGTCCGCGGGTCCCGTGGGTGCAGGGCTCTACAGCACGGTTTCCTTCCTGGAGCAAGAGCGATGCCTTCAACTTAAAACGTGCATCATACAAACTTCTTTGTGTGCTTTTTATGATGAAGGGGCGAGGATTTGAAAATAATTACCGGTTAGTAATTTGTCATGCGTGTTATATCTGCTAAATAAAAAGTAGCATATTCTTCTTTGCATTAATTTTCCGTCTATCGCACCTTTGTAAAAGCCACATAGTGCAAAGCCTGGGAAAAAAGTAGCTGCTTATACTCCAGAAAATATGGTATATGGATGTAGCGTACTAGAACTTAGTGATGGTAAATTACTATTGATACCTCACAGCTCAAGTCATCAACAGTCCCTGGAGGTGTGACACTAACAGACAGCATTACTCTCTTACTCAAATTAGACTTTAATTTGAGTTTTATTTTAACACAATCTGACCAGAAAAGGCTAACTTGGTTGGAACTACAATAGATGAATTGATTTGTGCTAGCCAACAGTTTTTTTCTGTTGTCACCTTTTTGTTGAAAATCCTAACACCTAAAAAGGACAATGAACTGGACACTCAAGGTCCCCTTACAACAATACAAAACCTAAACAAAATTAAATAGAGTAAAAAGCAGTTAAAAGCATACAGTTAAAAAATAATAATAAATTAAAGGTGCACCATGTAACACTTTCAAAGGAGAAATGCCACCTGCTCGTCTCTACACAGCTCTTATTAATGTGCCTGGAATGTTCCACAGTATCCCGTTAAAGAAGAACTAGTGTGCTTGTGTCTGCTATAGGTCTAATCTATTTTGCTTCATCTATTGGTCACAGGCTCCAGAAAATGCGCTGTTTAAATCGATTTTCTGTTTTCAGACAGTCTTAACACTTTTTGGCAGTGTTTACTAATGTGTGCATTGTGTCACCATCATAACTACATGTAGCACACCCCCAGCATGATGCCACTGCAAAGTATTAATTATCTCCATTCCCCTAACCTTTTGCTTTACTGTGACACTTAACTGAAACGAAGCAAATTATGTGCAGTATTGTTTTATTCTGAAAACCCCAAATAAATCCTTGCATCAGCAGAGTTTCCTTTTAAACTTAATTCTTCTAATATCAGCAGTAACGGTTGCCTCTCTTGTTGCTGTAACATTTTGTAAACTATAGCAGTACATCCACATCCTCAGGCCCGGAGACAGATCATGTGACTATCATTGCCACTAGTTTAGCTTACTCCCTCTAAGCCTTGAATACGAGCGGGGGTCCCCTCCTCTATCTGCGCTCAGTGGATCATCTCCCCTCAGCTTATCCTGCCTTAAGGTCTTTTGTCCCATCCATCTAAATACAGCATCCTTTCTCTGATTTATTTCAAAGGGGATTGCAAGGCTGTTGTGATTGACACGTAGCTCACAGTGTAATAAGGAATTAGCTGCTTTGCCCCTTCCCGGGCCTGTACATGTACACATTTAACTAGAGGGAACACATATCTGGGTCACTCCATCTCCCTCGTGGACACAGGGATGCAGAAGTAGGTTTTGTGCCTCCTTTTCTGGTTTACAGGCCAAGAAAATGACTGCTATATTTTACACTTCTGGCATTACAAGTGAATGATGCCTTTTCTGTGGTAGCTCCTTTGGTAAGTATATCTTAAAGGCTGTAATGAGGGGTAATGGGTTGTCAACACTTAGGGATTAGTGATTATGGCTCAGCTTGTCAAATATCTGCTAAATTGTTGCTTTGATCCTAACTTTACATCCTGTTGTGTTCTTGGGAAAGGCACCTACCTTGACCGTGTGACTTTATTGGGACAAATTGGCAGCCACATCTCCATCACTCAGCCCCAAGACAGCTAACCATCAATGTGCGGCATGTTTTCATGGTCCAATAAGAGGTTTGCCTTATTGGAGAGATTCTATTCTATCATTTATTCAAGTACAGCTGTTTTTTGGAAAATACCTTTAAAAAACATGCATTCTCACCACAGATCTCACCCGTAACTAACTGATGGCTCACCTGCTTTGTTCGATGCAGGGGTGGTACTATGGGGGACTTGAGGGGGCACTAGCATTTCCTAGAATAGCCAATGCATCCCCATAGCTGCCCTAAGGATTTTTGCTCCATTTTCATAGGATATTAAATCTCAACTAAAAATGTTTCAATGGCAAAGTTCAAAATGAGACAACAAAAAACTGTAATAGCATATTAGGTTTTAACTACTACAGGTGCTAACTACATTTAAACTGGTTTAAAACAGCTAGATTAGGGGTGGGGGTGCGCTCACACCCATAAAAGGCTCTAAAATAAACATGTTAAGTGAGCACCCTGCTGAAGAACACCCCCATAGCACCTTCAGCGCAAAATATCTGCCACCACCCCTGGTTCTATGATAGCTTTGTTTAATGCCGTACTGTGGGTAATTTCAGGCTCCATGGAGACCAAGAAGTGATGTACTGTTCTCTCTAGATAAGTTACACAGTGCACCTTTAAAGGAGTTTTCCCAGAAGTGCAGCACACAACACATTAGCAGCGTCCCCCTTCACAATCTGTAAGATTTGATATAGCAGGTATCATTAAAGATAAGGCAGCTAAGGTAACAGCAGAACACATGTAAATAGGATCTAGTGAAAGAACAAAGTGCTCTAATTAAATCCCCCTCGACGTGAATTCAATTTCCTCATCTCTCTGTGCGTCCTGTCAGTGACGAAGAGGGCTGCCGCGCCTTTGTCTTTGTCTCAGCAAATTCCAATTAGGCTCTCTGCTGTATGCTGACGTGCCAGTCAATCTCAACTGGCCTGTTTTAAACCTGATGACAGAAGCACTATATGAAAGACCAGCGTTTGGCCCCATTTCACGCTTCTTATTTGGAACAAAGGAAGGTTTGCAGAGATATTGATTTGACTTTATACGATGCTCATTGAGAAGAAAGCAGAACGTGGGCGCATGTCACTCTTATAGTTGTTTTGTGCCAATATTGAAAACACTCTCACGGCTCTTTGTACTGGGGCAGTTCTATCAAACCAATTAACACTGAGTTTAATTAAAGCCATGTCCATCTCTCATAGGATAGAGCATTATGGTGGTGTTTGGTCATGGGTGGAGAATGTAATTGTCTGAATGTACATTAACTTTTCTCCTGGAGTTACAAGCCAGATCTTTAAGAATGCATGTTTTTCAAGGTATGATATTAGCAATAAAACATACATAAAAGTAAGATATGTTCAATGCCATACAGTGGAAAATTCCAAACAGCGCAATAAAGACTCCATGGACGCTGGCAGATTATTATTTTGCATCAGGGTGTAGATTTGTCCAAACAGGAAGTAAAACTATGAAAACTAAAATAAAACTATACAAAAATATATCATTTTTTTGTTAAGGTCTATTGAAACCGGTAGTAAAAATGTGTAGCTATATTCACTTTAAAGGTCCTATATATACAAAATTGACTCTTGTGAACTTAAAGTCATGTTATAATGTTGCTACCTCATCATAAGCATACCTGGAGTTGTTTTGTTTCATTCACACGATCCTTTATTATTAGTTTGTCCACCTCTCCAAAGCTCAAAATGCTCTGTTCCACCTTGTGATGTCAGGAAGCTGTAATTTACTGTTAGTATTAGTAGTAGTAGTAGCTGCCTTTATTTGTCAATTCCTTCACATGTACAAGACATACAAAGCAACCTTTCACCCCGTCTGTACATTACAACATACAAAACAACAATATTACATGGGGAAGACAATACGGACCGGACAGGAAGACGGTAGCAAATAGAAATAAACGAAAAAAACAGCATCACATGAGGATAGTGGGAGGAGAAAAAAAAGAGAACCGCCCCCAGACCATGCTCCTAACGGGGCATCGTATGGAATGAGTACATAAAACAAAAAACAGCTCTGAGCATCAGCAACATAGTCAAAACACAGTACAAACATTCATTCGTTAATAGTTTACCTTTCATTTAAAAACAGTGGAATATGGGCCCTTTAAACATGATCCTTTTTTCAAACAGACCTTTTTTTCCTCCAACTCTCCACAACATCAGGTCTAAGCAATCACAAAGCCTACTGAGATATCCCGCCTCTACAATTACCTCTGTTTACCTCCACAAATCCACATTCATTTGTTCTCTCCCTGCTGTTGAATAGCAGATCTAAACCAGTCTGCGCTCTGACTGTGCTGCCCTACAATCAAACAGGAGTGTGGGGTGAGAGAGGAGACCCCGTGGTGAGGATCCTGGGGGCGGCCATGTTCGTAGAGCTTAGACCCTCCTTCTCCTGCTGTAATTAGCCGCTCGCCTTTAGCCCTCTGATCTGGGGTCACACTCTAACAGGAAGCTGCCCTTTACAAGATTTCAATTATTTGATAGTACACATGGTTTTCTCCAAGCGCTAACGAAAGCACATACTAGTGTAGGTCGAGCTCCTAACTTTTATGATACAGTCGTAATATTTCATGTTTCAGAAAGTTTCTCTTTTGGATGAATTTGCTAAAGCAACACTGAATACACTCCAATAAGCAACGCCGTGAACCAAATTTAGCAGCCTCTTGAGTGGATTAGACCATAAAAACAATGCATTTTTATTCCCAAATAAATTACAAACCCTGGCCAAATCACTAGTTTTCCAGAGTTGCTTCAAATAAACCCTCTCTTAGTTCATTACGCAGAAGCAGCAACAGAATTAGCAGGAGGCCGTGTGGTTAAACATTTGCTGTTGTAATTTGCCAGATTTTTTAATTCGCTTGTAACTGACTTTTGATTGGAAAGTTCCACAGTGTGATATTAAATCTCTCCATCTTACATTGCTTTCATGTTTCATGTGTTTTTGTTGCTAAAAATCTTCATGCAAATGTGAAAAACATGCATTCTTCCACAGATCTTACGTGTAACTTGGTATAAGGGTCATCTCCTTCTTGACAGTAGATACATTTAAAGGCGCACTGTGTGACTTCTAAGGTGGATGGTCCTCTACTTGCATTTCTTTGCTTGGAATTTTCTGCAGAAGGGCTTTAAACATATTTTGCTTTACATTTGTTCAGTTATGGTTCAGTTACATTCATTCTTACCATTTGCAGGCTTGCCTTTCCACAGATCTGACCAGTAACTTGTCTCTATTGTGATTACCAAGTTTATTTCTATGGAATAATCAAGGTAGAACAGTAGTATATTCATGGAGACAACCAGGTGACAGACCCTAACACAGTGCACCTTTAACTAAAGAGTATTTTTCAGCCAAAATCAGCCGTTCATTAGTTATCGTCCAGAGGAGGCAGATTGGCTCTTCTTATCAAACCAATCACTTAAGACTCCTCTTTCTCTTTAATAGCTGCGCTGCCTTGTGGATGGATTATGGTTCGATAACCTGGGAGGTCAGAGCCACCAATAAGAGTAGATCCTATCAAAGCACGGTAATGGACGCAGCTATTCTCAAAGACAAAATAAAGCTCCTCTGAGAACGCAGACGCTGAGACAGGCAGACGGTCTTTCCTCTGCTCTGACCCTGTCCTCACGCTCCAATCCGAACAAACAGGCCTGAGATCTGCACCAGATGACATCCAATCTAGATAAGCTGTGAAGTGGATTGTGCTATTGAGTCAGGCCTCGAATGTAGCAGAAGGTCAAACCCCTATCAATATCATTTAGACGAGTGATACTGTCTCCAAGCCATACAGTCAGGTTTAAAGAGAACAGCAGAAGGAAATGTTAAAGGTACACTATGTGACTTTTCTGATGCACCGGCTTGTTTCTATGAAGATGTTCTTATTGCTTTGCCTGGGATATTTCACAGTGTTGCCCTTCTTGGGTTTATACACCTACAAGTCTAGTTACAAGTGTTTTTATTGGTAATGAATACATAAATAAATGTATAGAGTCTTATGAACATAAAAAGGGTTCAGTTTAATGTCATACTGCAGAACAGACAAGGTAAAGTAACAGCATCGCCATGGAGACAAGCGGTTGCTGCGCCCTGCAACAGAAATGTTACCTCATGCACCTTTAATGGTAGACTTAATAAGAATCTTGACATTTCGAGTGCCTGGAGAGCTTTAGAGTGCTTTTCCTATGACCACTCTGAAGCTATATTACTGTACCATATCTTTATCTTTATCTAACATCACTTTAAATGGTCTTAGTTTTATTGTTGTTTTTTTGAAAGTTTTGGTGAACCGGGATTGTTCCATGAATCTATATTTGATCATGGTTGTAAACAGGTTTTTTACTGTGATGGCAAAATAGCTTTTTTTCTTATTTCTGTGCAGATTTTGCTTACAGATTTTCAACAATTGAGAAATAATTTAGAAAAGTCTTTGTCCGTTTGTCTTTTTTTATTGCGAATGAAAAAGTGTTCTCTTTATTCTCAGAAGCCTCTTTTACCCACTCCTACGCTTTAACCATTTTCTAAATCTTAGCAGCAAATTGAATCATCTGATATCGACAGCACACTTCTCACTGCATTCACACTTATATACAGTGTAGTGATGCCAACACTAAACTAGGGCAAATATAGAAACCACCCCACAATGCATTGCAAAACTGGACCATACCCAGAAAGTGCCCATGCCAAGAAAGTGCCATGGGCTTGCTGTGATAGATGAGGGGGGCGGGGGAGGCTTTATTGGGGGCTGTCTCATACCTTGTCTGGACCATGTGAGTGAATGGGGTCCTTGGCGTAAACAGGCACCAAGAACTCCCCCAGCTCCATTTTTATTATTTCTTATTCTCTCCAAAGCAATAATGGTGGTTACATTTCATCCAACATCAATTTGCCATGTTGGCTGTTATACGGTGAATTATGCAATCACTGGATCGAGGACAGAGGCAGGAGAGGCTCATAAGTCTTCCACTGCCAGCTTCAAGTGCTTTACCCAGACAGGAACATATGGAGGATTCCACGGAGATTAGTGAATTGGAAAACAGTTTGAGATAAATATTTGTAAACAATGTGAAAGTGAAAATAAGAGGTACAAACTGGGTGGTTATTAAATACTCATAATTTCTCTTTTTTAATAATAGTTGCATAATGAATTTTGTTTTTTGTACAGAATTTTTATTTTTTGTTTGCTTTTACCCAGATATGCTTTTGTCTGCTGTAGTTCTGTCTCTGACACCTATGAATCATTATATTTTGCACATTTGAAATATTATGATATATCTAAATTAGTTGATAAAGAAAACAAGTCTTCTGCCTACCTGACTGTACGTTTCACTCAAACAAATCACTCTAAACAATTTTGTGTGGGTAAATGAGAAGGAAAACAAATAACTGGTTAAATGCTCTTAAAGGTGCAGCGTGGAGCGTTCACCATCTGCTTGTCTCATTCATAGTGATATCATTGCTTTGCCTGTGAAGTTCCACAGTATGGCATTAAACAAATATATCTTGTATTTATTCATTTACAGGGGGGTTTTATCTCTCAAAACTACTGCAAAGACGTGCATTCTTATTGTGAGTGGGCCCACTTCTCCACAGATCTGACCTGTAAGAGAGAGTTAAACTAATTCCATACTGTACGACATTCCAGAAAAGTTACATAGTGCACCTTTAAGTCAGTTTTGCACAATATGTCTCCCATAAACAAACTCATCTGTAATCACTACAAATATATAGATGTAGCAGAACACAGAACACAGAATTTTACCAGATCACTTGAAAAAATAAACTTACTACAAAAGAGGGACTTAAAGGTACTTTGTGTAACTTCGCCACTTTTTCACCACCAAATTTTTCAGTCACCAAATTTTTCACAGTCTGACATTAAGCTAATCCATCTTCAATGCACATTTCTCCGAGATTTTAACACTTTATTATCTACTTACTAGTTCTGAGACGGCTTCATTCTAATCTAGAGGTTGTTTATTTTAAGATAACTTGTCAAGTAAAATTATCTGTCCATGCAGCAAGATAATTTCAGTACTTTTAAGTCATTTTCTGAGAGATTTCAGTGTTTATATCTTAAGTGTTCCCTTCTTTCAATCCTGGGTGTTTTTGTTGCTCAAAGAACACAGCTAGAGTCAACGGTCCGCCTCTGCACAGATCTGACTGGTATTTCGGTCTGGTGGCATCTGCTTGTTTCCGCGATAGTTGTGTTTAGTACCACACTGCGAAACCTTCCAAGCAAAGCAATTACTTTATCATCGAGACTGCACCGGTGACTACCACTAGTACTACTGTTACCTATGTTACTACCATATTCTTTCTTCACTTTTGACAGTTCCCTTCAGTCTTATTTTGCTGTTATCTTGTTTTGTAGTCGCCAGAGGCTTTTTACTCTGAGCTACGATGTGTTTTTCCATTGGAGCTAATTTGGATTGACAGTCTGAAACATCAACTTGGCATTGGAGAGGAATGGCAAATACTTTTATGGCACTAAAAGGATGTGGTGACATTTGACTTTAAACGACACATATGTTTGTTCAGCTCAGAGACAAATATAGGATAAAAACGTTCTTAAAGTACTGTAGCTTGAACAAATGTGAGGGTTTTATCTTAAATCTACTCCTAAAGACCTACACGTGCTGCAGTTACCCGAGTATAGGTAGAGTGAAATAAACGTAGACGTAATGCCATTGTATCAGAGCACTTATTTCATGTTCACTCCTGGCTGCTCCCCTCAAATCCTTTCTCCCATAATCCTCTGGACCTCAGTCACACCGGCCTGATCCGAGGCTCACCCATTAGGAGTCATCCAGGTGATCCTGCATGTTCAGACACGCTCCACTGCATCGCTTCCATTTGCTACCAAACCCCCTCTATCTCGCTCTGTCTCTGCTCCCTTCTTTCTCTCCCCATTCCCGCTTTTCTCCCTCTTGCTTTTATAGTTTCTCTCCCTTTTGCTTCTCTCCTCTTCTTCCCTCTTTCTCTCCTTGACCTCTCTCATTCCTCTCTGTATTCTTCGTCCTCTATTCATCCCCCTTCTCTCTCTCTCCTCCCTTCCACCTCTTTCCTTCCTGTCTCCCCTCTGCTCTTTGGTGATGTGATCTTTCTTCCCTCCCTCCTACTCTCTCTCCCTTTTCTTCTCTTCCTCTTTCCTCTTCCCTCTTGTCTCTCTCCTCCTCCCTCTGCTCCTCTCCCTTCCCCCTCTTTTCTCCCTCTTCCTTTTATATTTTTATATTACTCTCTTCCTTTTGCTTCTTCCCTGCCTCTTTTTCTTCTCTTCTTCCCTCTCTCCTTTATCTCTCTAATTCCTCTTTCTTCTCTTCCTCCTCTCCTCATCCCCCTTACCTCTCTTCTCCTCTCTCTTCCTTTTCTTCTCTTCCTTTCTCCTCTTCCCTCTTTTCTCTCTCCTTTTCTCTCTCCCGTCTCTTCTTCTCTCTCTCTCCTTTCCCTCTCTCATTTCTCTCTCTTCTCTTCCTCCTCTCCTTATCCCCCTTCGCTCTCTCCTCCTTTCCACCTCTCTCCTTCCTGTCTCCCTTTTCTTCTCTTCCTCTCTCCTTTTCCCTCTTGTCTCTCTTCTCTCTCCCTTCTTCTCTCCCTTTCTCTCCTCCTCCCCTCCCCTTCTTTGGCGTTGTGATCGTTCTGCCCTCTCTCCTCCTCTCTCTCCCTTTTCTTCTCTTCCTCTCTCCTCCTCCCTCTTCTCTCTCTCTCTCCTCCCTTCCACTTCTCTCCGTCCTGTCTACCCTCAGTTATTTGGCGATGTGATCTTTCTGTCCTCTCTCCTCCTCTCTCTTCTTCCTCTCTTCTCCTCCCTCTTCTCTCTTCCCTCTCTTGCTCCTCTCCTCCTCCCTCTTCTCCTCCCTCTTCTCTCCTCTCTTGCTCCTCTCCTCCTGCCTCTTCTCTCCTCTCTCCCTTCCTCTCTCCTCCTCCCTCTTCTCTCCTCTCTCCCTTCCTCTCTTGCGCCTCTCCTCCCTCTTCTCTCCTCTCTCCCTTCCTCTCTTGCTCCTCTCCTCCTCCCTCTTCTCTCACTCCTCGCTTCCACGTCTCTCCACACTGTCTCCCCTCGGCTCTTTGGCGATGTGATCTTTCTGTCCTCTCTCCTCCTCCCTCTCCTCTCTCCCTCCCTCTCTTCTTCCTCCCCTCCCTCCCTCTTCGGCGTTGTGATCTGTGCCCTCTCTCCGGTCGGGGGCCTTGTTACCGTGGGCGCTGATCCATGCTCATAAGCCTGTTCAGAGGTGGGAGAGTGTGAGGGGAGTGAGGGGAGCCGGGGCTTTACACAGCTGTCCGAGTGGCACCGCCGACATCTCCTCCTAACCACCGACACAATGCTTCCTGCCACTACAGCGGCTAACAGTCTGTCCGAACGGCTTCACTTCACCCGTTAACAACTGACGCTCCGCCTTTCAAAACTGCTCCGCTTCTTTTGTCGTGAATTTTGAGCTGTACTGTCTGTGAGCTCCCCTATTAAAAGGCTCAGATTACACTTGTACTGTTGTTTTCTCTTCAAAAACACACCTGGAGTTTTGTTTTGTTTCATTCACACATGTTTAACACACAAATCCGGCAGATTCACATGGAGCTCTTCCCTCCAACTGATTTGTTTTTATTGTGCCAAGAGAGAAACAACACCGTACTGTGCAAATGTTTGGAAAAAATGCTGTGCACTAGGAATGCCTTCAAATAATGGAAGTGTTAATCATGTATTTTCACCAATCGACAAAATTCAGTGAATGAACAAAAGAGAAATCTAAATCAAATCAGTATTCGGTGTGAGCTTTGCCTTCAAAAGAGCATCAGTTCTTCTAGGTAAACTTGCAGACAGTTTTTGAAGGACGTTTTCTGGTCGGTGTTCCTACATCTTGAAGAACTAAGCCCAGATCGTGTGTGGATGGAGCTTCCTCACATCCTTCTGTCTCTTCATGTGACCCCAGACACACTCACACCCACACTGATGCTGAGGTCAGGGCTCTGTGGGGGCCCGACCATCACTTCCACAGCTTCTTCTGCTTTTTTTATGCTGAAAATAGTTCTGTTCTTTATTTATATTTTTGAAAGCGTTCTTTGTTTACAGCTTTTTTTCACACCTGCCTAAAACTTTTGCACAGTCCTGTATATACCATATATACACTGCAAACCACGGAAAAGCACAATTCTCGAAAAGGAGTGGGAAGAAGAAAACTTTTATATTATATTAACCCATTACAGAGTGTTTAAAAACGTGTGTTTGCTTCTGTAACTGATCACTAAACTTTACAAATATTTACACGTATCAAAATAAATTACACACTAACTGAAACTGTACTTTATATCTACAAGAGACTTGATGACTTCTTACATATTTTCTCTAATGTTATTTGTTTGCCTGAAATGTTCCACAGTATAGCTTTAAACTTATTTATCTCCATGGAGACAAGCTGTGGAAAACCGAGCCCACTCACAGCTAGCAGCAAGTTTTTCAGTTTTACACCTGTAACGGAATAAATGCAAGACAAATACTGTAAATACTGTATGTTCAATGCCATACTGTGGGATATTCCAGGCGAAGCACTAACATCTCCATGGAGACCGGCTGTGGAGATGCAAACCCCGCTCACAGCTACTGTAGCATGTGTGTTTTTCAGTTTGACACCAGTAATTGAATAGAGCAAGACAAATGACCTTAATCTCATACTGTGGAACATTCTAGGTAAAGCACTAACGTCTCCATGGTGACAGAAATGCAGTCTGATAGTGGACTTTTTAGCGTAGTAGTATAATAACAACAGATTTATTCACTAAATGCTCAAAATGGAATGAGC
This sequence comes from Odontamblyopus rebecca, assembly GCA_030686955.1. Classification (NCBI taxonomy): domain Eukaryota; kingdom Metazoa; phylum Chordata; class Actinopteri; order Gobiiformes; family Gobiidae; genus Odontamblyopus; species Odontamblyopus rebecca. The sequence continues at coordinate 15,932,587 of CM060670.1, read as the reverse complement.
TACAGTGTAAATTTCTCTGATCTGACCATGATTTTAAAACTTGTATCAGATTATTCATCTTCTTTTCAAATTTATTATCAATTTACTAGTTCTAAAACTGCTTAATTCTAGTCTAGGTAGTTTTTTTTTTTTTAAGATAACTTGTCAAGTAAAATTATCTGTCCATGCAGCAAGATAATTTCAGTACTTTTAAGTCATTTTCTGATACTTCTAAGTGTTTATGTCTTAAGCTTTTCTGCAGTGTGTCTGTGGCAGAGAATATACAGAGCAGAGTGTTCTAGACAGATGGTTAGCCGCAGCCACTCAATTCCACACACATTTGACATTTCACTATTCCTCATTTGACTGTACATGCTACAGTGAACATATTCTGAGTAAAACATGATGGATGAGAGCCCGCAGCTCCAGTCTGAGTGAGCTGTTATGTGTTTTGCTCATTTAAAGGCTCATTACATTTCCTCCATGTGCTGGCCTTACACACTGTATACATGTGCACTGGGCTCTTGCATTCATTATTAATGCTGCTGGTTTGTGAAGATCTCCCGGAGGGTTCCATACATCTTCATCTCTCCCAGCGGAAACACTTTGGAAGGTTTTGTTGAGTAAATATCACCAAGATCGTTGATTCCATGAGGGGTAATTACAGCCACGACCGGGCATGTTCAAACACAAGTCCAGTTAGAAGAACAAGGATCATGTCACGGTGTAATTAAGTATTTTCAATGAAATATTTGAACAGCTACTGTATTTCTGTTACATTTGAATAGGGCCGGGCCTAGACACGGGATTGGATCCACGAGATCAAGACAAGATGAGATTTTGACCTATTTTATAATATCTTAACTGTGTGTTAACTTTGTTGCTTTATCTCATGCATTCTTGTAGCAAATAAGAGATGTTGTCCCATCCCGACATTTGAATATATAATTTAGCATTATTCATTAATTACATGAAATAACTACTACATTATATTATGTGCAGATGTCTGTTTTCTCAGTGGACGGTTCTAAGACTATTATAATACATTGAAAACTGAACTGAACAAAAAGGATTCCTCATAAATTATTGAAAAAAGTTATATTTGTGTTATTTTTCTTTGTTTTGTGTGTGTATTTATTCCAAGTTTTCTGTCATCCCATCACAATTCGTTTCCTTATTTCTTATTCTTACTTTCTTCACATGCCTGGATGTGGGGGTGGGTGAAACTGCCCCATCCTGTCAGGGTCAGTTACCATGGTGATGTCTATGTGCTGTCAATCAATTTCGGTCACGATTTCAATCTGGGGAGTGCTATGCCTTCTAAATTTGGAGCTACTTTCCGTTGCTTTTTGTGCTCCAGGGTGGCCATAACCAAATATCTACCTCATGGCGACTACTGGAAAATGAAAAATGAAAAAGGCATCTCATGTATTTTGTTTGAGCTTTGGACTAGAATGCAGTCTCTTATACGGCAAATGATTCTTTGCGGTGATGTCCTGCTGGGGGTGTTCTACAGGTATCTCTATGGTGGTTTGTTCAGCAGTTACCACGGAGACGCGCATTAGCGAAGACGGTCAAAACAGTTTTTAGATCTCACCTGTTGCAGTTTAGAACCAAGTCAGTTCTTTCTAGTCAGAGTGTGTTAAAATAACCCTAATTAAAGTCTAATAGAGCATCTAACAGAGTAGTGCCTCCACTTAGCATCACACCCCCAGGGAAAGCTGCTGACAAAGTATCACTAGCACGATATTCAGTTTGTTACAGATGCCCCGCAGATTTCCAGTTCCTACAGTAAGGCAGGAGGAGGCGATATTGAATCATTCTCATTAAAACTTATGTGGTCTGATCCAGAGCTCCGAGGGTGCAGCGGGAGGGAGGGATGAGGTGGAGGTGTGGTGAAGGTGTGGAGAGGAAGAGCACCAGGAGACTGTGATGAAACATTGATCAAGAAGTAGCCCTCCGCAAGGTTCAAGGTGAGGAAGAGGAGGGGCCGCTCTTCACCTTCTCACCTCCTGATTCAAATCTCCCCACTGGTCTCCTTTACTCGCTCCTCTCTTCTTCCTTCTCTTCTTCCCTCTCTTCTTCCTTCTCTTCTTCCTTCTCTTCTTCCCTCTCTTCATCCTTCTCTTCTTCCTTCTCTTCATCCTTCTCTTCTTGCTCTTCTTCCCTCTCTTCTCGCTCTTCTTCCCTCTCTTTGTCTGTCTCTTCTTCTGTCTTTTCTTCTTTTTTTCTCTCTCTTTTTCCTATCTTCTTCCCTCTCTTGTTCTCTCTCCTCTTCCCTCTCTTCTTCCCTCTCTTCTTCCTTCTCTTCTTCCCTCTCTTCTTCCTTCTCTTCTTCCCTCTCTTCTTCCCTCTCTTCTTCCCTCTCTTCTTCCTTCTCTTCTTCCCTCTCTTCTTCCTTCTCTTCTTCCCTCTCTTCTTCCCTCTCTTCTTCCCTCTCTTCTTCCTTCTCTTCTTCCCTCTCTTCTTCCTTCTCTTCTTCCCTCTCTTCTTCCCTCTCTTCCCTCTCTTCTTCCTTCTCTTCTTCCCTGTCTTCATCCTTCTCTTCTTCCCTCTCTTTTTCCTTCTCTTCTTCCCTCTCTTCTTCCTTCTCTTCTTCCTTCTCTTCTTCCCTCTCTTCTTCCCTCTCTTCATCCTTCTCTTCTTCCCCTCTTCTTTCTCTTCTCTTCTTCCTCTCTTCTTCCCTCTCTTCTTCCTCTCTTCTTCTTCTTCTTCTTCCTTCTCTTCTTCTTCCTCTCTTCTCCCTCTCTTCACTCTTCATCCTTCTCTTCTTCCTTCTCTTCATCCTTCTCTTCTTGCTCTTCTTCCCTCTCTTGTTCTCTCTCCTCTTCTCCTTTCCTATCTACTTCACTCTCCTCTCTTTGTTCTTCTCTTCTTCTCTCTCTCCTTTGTTCCTCTCTTCTTCCTTCTTGTCTCCCCTCTTTTCTTCCCTCTCTTCTCCGCTCTCTCTGTTCCTGTCTTCTTCCCTATCTTCTCCCCTCTCTTTCTGCCTCTTCTTCCCTCTCTCTTCTCCCCTCTCTTTCTGCCTCTTCTTCCCTCTCTTCTCCCCTCTCTTTCTGCCTCTTCTTCCCTCTCTCTTTTCCTCTCTCTTCTCCCCTCTCTTTCTTCCTCTTCTTCTCTCTTCTCCTCTCTCTTCTCCCCTCTTTCTTCCTCTTCTTCTCTCTTCTCCCCTCTCTTTCTTCCTCTTCTTCTCTCTTCTCTCTCTCTTCTCCCCTCTCTTCTCCTCTCTCTTCTCCCCTCTCTTCTCCCCTCTCTTTCTTCCTCTTCTCTCTCCTCCTCTCTCTCCTCCCCTCTCTTCTCCCCTCTCTTTCTTCCTCTCCTCCTCTCTCTCCTCCCCTCTCTTCTCCCCTCTCTTTCTTCCTCTTCTCTCTTCTCCTCCCGTCTCTTGTTGCGTGGATGTTTGGAGCAGAGGAGTCTCAGTATATGGAGCCAGCAGGAAGTCTTAGATTAGCCAGAGTCTGCCGTGTTCCCTGGTGGGCTTTTTGTGGAACGGTCTAATGCTTCCCTCGCTGCACTTTCTCAAACATTTAGCTCTCGCTGGAATAATCTGATGAGTCCTTATTCCTTCTTTCTTCACTCACTTTTATTTTTGGTTCAAAGCCAGAATTGAAAGTAGCGCCACAACCTCTGCTAAAGCGACACAGATCCTCAAAATGAAAAGTCTTCTAATAACACCGATAAGCTGTGATTGAACACTCAGCCTCTTCAATTCATGGGTTCAGCTTCACGGGCGTCATATTGAGGACTTCTTCTCTTCTTCACCATCCAAAAGACAGAATATTTTGTTTATTAATTATGAATTTCTATGGCAAACGGGTGATTTTTGATCACTGGAGAAACCCCTGGATTATTTGAACTGACTATTATAACTATGACTATGATCATTCACTGTAAACCCCAATGTTCAAAGTAATTAAATAGATTAAGTTGTGTATAGTCAAAGTATTAGATATAGTCCTAATAACTTCACTTTGTAACATGTTCTTCTTTTTGAGTCATTTTAACTCATATTTGTGGATTAACGGTGTGGTCGTGGGTGTAAGTGAGCGTAATTTAAAAACATAATTTAGTAGATTTAAATAATTAAACAATAAAAGTCATAATAAAGTCCTGTTATTTCTATTGTTTCGAATAGGAATGATTTATAAATAAACTTCATTTATATATAGTACATGCTAAAGTACAATACAATTTCAAAGTGCTTCACCAAATAAGTGATTTTATTGCACTGGTTTGAAAACTCCCAATTTTAAGTCATAATAAATGAAAATAAATGAGTTGCCTTAAGGAAAAAGAAAACTGAGTCATATTAACTGCAAATATTTCACTACAAAAAACAAAATCTATTCAAGCAAAAATGACTGGGATTAAGAAAGGTTTACCATGATTTGAGTAAATTTCACTTGACAAGTAAAATTCTCTGCCAGTGCAATAAGATTTTTGTACTTAAAATCTGAAAACGCATTTTGCTACACTTAAAATTAGAGATTTTTGCACTTAAAATAAGAAATCAAATCAAATGTTGCTTGAATTAAGAAAAACACATATTCCACTGGCAGATCATTTCACTTGTCAAGATGAATCTACTCAAATAAAGTAAAATGTTCTTAATTTAAGTCATTTTAACTTATCCAAGTTCATCAGCCTCTGGTAACTATTATGGTACTGTCTGGTTCTGGTAACTTTTCTGGGTTTACGGTGTAACTATGACTATGATCATGACTGGCTCCGTTGTGTTTTGTTTCATTCACATGTTTAACACACAAATTCTGATTTTTTTTCTCTCACAATGAAAACACTCTGCTCGACCTTGTGATGTCACTTGGTAATACAGGATGTCCTCCACTGTGTTTTTAAACTCCACACACCTTCACTAGAATCATTTGGATCATTTCAGCTCTGGAATTGCCCATCTCTACTCAACAAAAGGTAAAAAGTAGCTGTTAAATTAAAAAAAAAAAACTACTGCTTCATAACATCACAGGGAGGAACAGAGCATGTTGAGCTTTGGAGATGTAGACAGACTAATAATAAATGGTTACTCAAACATGTACGAATGAAACAAACACAACTCCAGGTCTGTTTTAAGGATATAACAACATAGAATCAGGTAGAATTCGGTGCACTTATATAGATCACAATATGCTTCTAAAGTTTCCCTTCCTCTTGTGTTCTCCTCCTTTCCTTGCTCTTTTCTTTTTTGTCTAAACGACAGCTCCGTGGAGGCATTTTAAACATTTGTAGATCTCTATTACGGCTGTCATCCTCATCATAAGGCACCACTATGGCGCCGCTGGGCATTTCATCTCCACCTTCTTTTGTATTTACAGCCCGGGCGTTTGATCCTGCACATCTCTCGATCTGGTTTCACGTGAGGTTTGATCCCAGGCATGTCAAAGCCTCTGACACTTTAAAAGGCTCTATCCCCTCTGCTCCTCTCCACCGCAGCATCGTTAGCAAGAAGCGCTAATTGATTTCCCACAATGAGTCAAGCGAGAAACCTCCTGCCCTGTGTAGCCCTAATGAAGATAGACAATGGTGTGTGGTGCTTTATATGCTCATCTGAGGACAGCTATGGGAGCGTCATACAACTAGTACTATACTGAAGTAAACTGTACGCTATTAGCAGTGCAGTAGCAGGAACTGAATACATGTACCAAGAATATGGTCTGTTACTTTTTCACTTGGTGCACTGCAAAAAAGGATATTCTAGCATAGATAAACTGACTTGAATGAAGCAGATTCATCTTAAAAGATCAATTTTAAGATTTTTTTTACTTAATAAGACAAGATTCTTTTACTTGTTTCAAGATATTCCATCCTGATATATCTTATCTAGATTATCTAGAACTTATTCTAAGCACTTTTTATATTAAATCAAGCCAGGTTAAGCCTCTTTAACTTCCCTCTCAAACCAGTTTTTTTTAGGCTTTTAGGTGCATTTCTCAGATGTTCAAATGTAACTGATTTCATGTTGTATTTGATCAAATGTGTGGATGTTGTGAATGCTTGAAAGAAAGTATTCTTAAAACTAGGTGTTCTTAAAAATCTATTTAAGAAATAATAGCCTAATATAAGACTAGTTCTATACTACAAATAAGCAGTAAGAAGCAACAATTATCTAAATATACTCAAAATAAGGTGCAAAATCTTGCCATAAATACTTGAAACGTGTTTTCTGCTTAGAACAAGATTCCTATTTTGTCTTGTTTTAAGAAAACTTTGTAAGTGAAAATTTCTTACTGCACTGGCAGATAATTTCACTGAAAATATGGCCATTTTACCTCAAAATTAGTTGTTTTTTTTCTTATTTTTTGATAGGGCTTTTTTGCAGTGTGGTGTTCAGATTCAGACTACAGCAGTGGTGGATGAAGTATTCAATTTTGTTACTTACATAAAAGTACAGATACGAGGCAAAAAGTTACTGAAGTAAAAGTATCACATCAAAAAATCTTAAGTAAAAGTATTAAAAGTACCTGTTTAAAAATGTGCTTAAAGTATTTTGGTGAGTATTTTTTAAGAACAGTTAAAGGATGAAATGTAGTGATTTTGATAAAGATTTAGCTGATTTTAAGTGATTCCATTGATTTCTTACATTTTCAAGTTTTTTGGTGTTTTTATGTATTTGGTTTGCTTAATCGGATGGAAACTCAAATTAAATGTGAAAAAAATAAATAAACTAAACTAAACTAAACTAATTTTTACTTTTCAGTCCAGATCTTAAATGTAGTGGAGTGGAAAGTACAGATACACGTTATCAAATGTAGTGAAGTAAAAGTAAAAGGTACTTAAGTAAAGTACAGATACCTAAAATTTATACTTTTCCATTTGTACTTCATTATCGTCCACCACTGGAATACAGTTACTTATAAACTACATTTTTGTGCTTGATCACTCAATTTAGGCTTAACTATATTAGAAAGACACAAAAATAGAAAACACAATTCTTCTGGTGAGGCATGTGTGATTTTCCTTCTCCAGTTAGTGATAAACAAATACATAACAAATAGTCAGACATAAATGAAGCAGATTTTAATCCTATGTTGCATTTTTACACTATAATTTAAATGGAACTTGATATAAAAGTATTCAGAATAAAGTACCTTGAAGACATATTAATGCAGATATTCTTCCCATCACTGATTAGTTTGGGTAATTCTTAGAGGGTTAGTAGAACAATCCAAGCTATGACATATGGAGAGGCAGATTGGCAGCAAAAAGTCTCCAGAAATAGTTTATCCCTATCAAGAGTGAAGAGTGAATTAATAAAACAAGAAACTATGTGATTGAGAGTCTAAATTATAATCATTTTAAATGTAGACTAAGCTTGATTTCCATAATAAGTATAATAATACTTGATATTTGATACAGATTTTAGTACATTAGTTAATCAAAAATCTCCTCTTGAAGCATTGTATTTCAGTAGTATCATGTGGTTTTACTACATAAAACTATTCAGGAAAGCTTCAGATCTGTTCTATAGTGTTTTTCTTTTCTCTTTCTTTTTTTCTTCAAATTAAGTAATCTCATATCTAGTTTTGAGCATAGATGAAGCATACTGGTCTAAGTGGGTATTGATTCCTCTAATCCTAACACGGCCGCTGTTTTCAAAATTGATCCATAAAATACAGTGACACGTTTTACAGAGGAGGATATTGGTTCAGTCACAAACGTGTCAGAATACACAAAGTACTGCTGCTGTTCTGTGAAATATGCCTCTAACATCATGTCCCATCAGTGAATATGAGAAGTCCGACCATTAAGGAGGAACATAACCTATTAGAACATATATATTTTACCTATACCCTTAAATCAGTGTTAGTGCGGTGACCCGTCTGCTGTGGTCAGAGTGAAAATGACTCTGTCTTTGCCTGAGGCCTGAAGGTCAATCAGACCTGTCCTGTAATTACCCCATCAGCTCCAGACCACAGCGCGCTCTGAATGAGAACACTATTTTGCTATAAACAGACAGGCGAAAGGAACTTAATAGTGCACTATGTAACTTTACTGGTGGTTCTTGTTTCCATGGAGATGTTATTACTTTACTTGAAACATGTTACAGTACTTATCTACAATATCTTGCATTTCTTCAATTACAGATCGTTTCATCACTATGTAAAATACCATAAACATGAATTGTTCCTTTGAACCGGTTCGCCTCTCCACTGATTAGACCTGTAACTTTGCCTAGTGGCGCCAGTTGCTTGGCTAGATAAGTTTGATGCCTCACTGTGCAACATTTCTTACCTGGCCAGATTGATATGTGAAAATTGAGTTCTACACATTATCAATTTGGAACTCACTGAAAACAATCAGACTATTTGAATCTGATTGGTCCAAGTGTCACAATGGAGGAACAAGACAAAAAATCAAATCCGGTTGAAAGAAAAGCACATCACAAGACATCTTCCTTGTCCACAAATGCACAAATTGCTGACCTTCTGCACGCTTTTCACAAAATAAATAGTCCCTATTCCTGCAAATATAGGCTGAAGTCCATCTGTCGGCGTCACCATGGCTTCCACACAAGCCTCAATTCTGCTCTGTGATAGGTCTGCCCACACAATTACCCGTACAACTCACAAATATTGTGACAATCCATCTTGCTGTGAAGAAAAGCTTTACCAGAAAAGTACATAGTACACCTTTAACATGTAGGCTTTCTTTTCTGGACCATAGATAGGATTGAAATAACTTTTCTGCTCCTCTACTACTTTTACTTGCCTCATCCACCTCCATTAGACATAAACCCTATAGAACGTTATCATGCAAAACAAGCAATTTAACCAAGCATTATCTCCGCCATGTGTGACGTAGCCATAGCTTTCCCTGAATTGCGATAAACGTCAATATAGCACATTCACTTCATCCAGATCCTGTATTAAAGCCTATTCTTCTTCTGCTGTCAGTCCTGCTCTATCCCTCATTACAGAGAAGAGGCCGAGCGTTGGCTTTAAAACAGGGATATGTGTTCATTAAAGGTAATTGGTGTCCCATTTGCATTCTGTTCCATTCTTCTCCACCTTCACATCACTGGCCCCATTTACGCCAATTAAAGCATCCATCATTGAAGAGGTGAGTATGCTGAACTGTAGCCCTGTGCTCACATCACATCTGGTTTACAAGCACAGAGGGCATAGACTGCACACGCTAATGAAACCAGAGCCTGTGCAAAGATGGAAATACTGTATGCCACATTTTCCCCTCCCTCAAGTCTTATAATTTGCATTGCTGTATTGTAAATGGGCGTTTAGGTGCAGTTTGAGATGACGTGTTCTGGTTACTGGGTCATGTAACAGCACTGACCCGGGCTATGGTGGTCCATTTTAATGGACAAACTGTGTCAAGGAAGACTATGTAAAAAATAGTTGTAAATGTGATACTATACCATACCATACCATACTATACCATACCATACCATACCATACCATACCATACCATACCATACCATACCATACCATACTATACCATACCATACCATACCATACTATACCATACCATACCATACTATACCATACCATACCATACCATACCATACCATACCATACCATACTATACCATACCATACCATACCATACTATACCATACCATACCATACTATACCATACCATACCATACCATACCATACCATACCATACTATACCATACCATACCATACCATACCATACCATACCATACTATACCATACCATACCATACCATACCATACCATACCATACCATACTATACCATACCATACTATACCATACCATACCATACCATACCATACCATACCATACCATACTATACCATACCATACCATACTATACCATACCATACCATACCATACCATACTATACCATACCATGCCATACCATACCATACCATACCATACCATACTATACTATACTATACTATACCATACTATACTATACTATACTATACCGCGCACACCACATCTTCTCCTGTACGCCGCGGACTGCACGCGTGGAGCGCGTCTTGTCGAGTAGGCCTACGCTGCATGGACCGCGCTTCCTCCTGTGCTCCTCTAAACCAGAACTAACACCAGGACTAAAACCAGAACTAAGTCAGGTCTAAACTAGGTTTAGACCAGGTCTAAACCAGGTTTAAACCAAGTCTAAACCAGGACTAAACTAGGACTAAACCAGGTCTAAACCAGGCCTAAAACCAAACAAGAATAGAATTTGCAGGAGGTGGTTGCTACAAAAAAAAAAAAAAAACTTTCTGAAGAAAACAGAACGTTTAGTGCTACATGGGCAGATTCATTCATGCTCTAGTACATGTGATAAAATGATGACAGAACACAGGTTGGTTCGCTGCGAGTGGATAATTTAATGTTGGATTTTTATTTGCTACAAGCAGGACTCAAATACACATTTAGTCATAATGTGTTTAATGCAGCTTTGCGCACATTTGTTTCCGTTTTAGAGAAACGAAACTTAAACCGCATGGCTCATTTTCATAAACTGCGCTGAAAACAGCTCAGTGCTGATGCTTCAGCTTCTGTCGGACTAAAGGACACGAGTCAGTGGATTTTTTCTTTTGTATTTTCATTGATTTCATAAATGCAACACACTATAGTCTTTTATACAGAGCAGACAGGTAAAATAAAATCATATGCAGTGTGATCCTTATTTTAGGGGTATTGTGGCTCCCTGGTGTTTTCTTTTCTGTTGGAGATGCTCCAAATGGGTCTTTGAGTGTTTAAGGTTGCTGACCCCTGCCCTACAGTATACTATACCATACTATACCATACTATACTAAACTATACCGTACTATACCGTACTATACTATACTATACTATACTATACTATACCGTACTATACCATACCATACTATACTGTACTATACCATACTATATCATACTATACCATACAATACCATACCATACTATGCTATACTATACTATACTATACCATAATATAGTATACTATACCATTTACCATACTATACCCTATACCATACTATACTATACACTATGCCATACTTTACTTTACTTTACTTTACTTTACTTTACTTTACTACTACTAATACTATATATACGTTTTCTGTATTCATTGTCAGTTTTTTCTTTCAACATATTGGTCTATATTTCAGTACCTTCAGATCAAAACCATGAGGGTGCTTCCAAGCAGATGAGATTGTTTTGAATATAATGTTCCACAGTATAAAACTTGGCTTTCTTTGGCAAGTTTACAAGTCAGATCTAAGGAGAGGAAACCCCACTCACAGTAAGAAAGCATGTTATTCAAACAATAAAACTGTAATTAAATAAAAGCAGGATAGATAAGTTTAATACTGTACTGGCAGATGGCAGATGCTCCAAAAGAAAGGTTATATTTTACTTTAGCAGACTGCTCAAAGGTCAAATAGTAATGTGTTGTCTAAAATAGTGCTGCTGCTGCTGCTGCTGCTGCTATGGCAAAATAAAATAAAATATTAAGCCTAATTAATGCATATATATTTATGCATATGTATTTGCATTTGTGTTGGGATTCTCCTAAATATAAAAAGAAATGTATGCGCAATTTTTACAGTAGTGTTAAATTTCTATAATATTTTCCTCAGGTATTATTCATGTTATTAATGTTATATAATTACACATCTCTCTTGAGAAATCTGAGCAAAGTATTGTGCAGTTTTGTGTTGCAATACAGTGAATTCTTGGGTCTAATCACTAATAGAAATGATCAGGTTCAGCATTTGTGAATTTAACTGTTGGATATTTCAGGCCAGGGGAAAATACAGTGTAAACAATAGGGAAATCTGTCTCTTGCCATCATTACACACTAAAATCTGAAACCTACCAATTGGGTGGTTTTGTAATAGGCCCAAGACAACTAAAAATGTTGCATGTTAGCAATATTTATTTTAGCTTCCCCGTCTGTCTGAGATATTGTTCTAAGTATGTTGCGATGTCATCTGAAACCCAAAAGGCATACAAAAAATCTGAAATTCCCATAAAAACCCAATGCTGCCCACACTCCTTTGTGCAGATATGTACACGTGGTCAGGTTGTTCTCATCTCAACCTGCACACGCTTTCAGGTTGTTCCCCTCTTATATCTGCTCTTTTGTGACGTCCCCTCTCTCATTATCCTGTTATATTTTCTCTAAAACACAATATTGTTTGAAATGATGACATGACGTGCACATCACATTCAACTGTACAATGTCTCTTTTCATACGCACATGCGCTTTTCTCTCCTCTTCAGTGAAATGTACAAAGCTTCGTTCTGTTGATTATGATGTTTTTCTCTCTGGATGAGGCTGTGTGAGGCTGTGTGAGGCTGTGAGGCCCAGAATGTCACGTTGGACCAGTGAAACGTGCTGCTCACCTCCACTCGCGCTCCTAACAAGAGAAGAGACATTTTTATCAAGGCATTTGTCAAACACTTCAGATGAATGGGCCATGGGAACATATAGTACTCTGCAAAGGTTCCATTGTTGAACTGAGAACTATCTGTGTGTGTGTGTGTGTGTGTGTGTGTGGGTGTGTGGGTGTGTGGGTGTATGGGTGGGGTGTGTGTGTGTGTGTGTGTGTGTGTGGGTGTGTGGGTGTGTGGGTGTATGGGTGGGGTGTGTGTGTGTGGGTGTGGGTGGGTTGGTGGATGGGGTGTGTGTGTGTGTCTGTGCACGAATCAATGAAGAACAAGGGCTTTTTGTTTGTTAGAAAGTTGTACAAAAGCAAAACATGTTTTCCAATTTTATTTACAAAAAATCTTAGGTACATTCGTCCTTTTTTCTGTGGTGACAAACTGCAGTAATCTCTCATTGTCCAGATGACTACAATGGCCCTCTCCTGGTAGACAATGGACAATGTTTCTAAAATCGGGATGTTTACAGTGCATTATTCTTTCACTCCACTCTTGGTGGTGGTGAGCTACTTGATGATGGAAGCATCCACTGGCACCCCACTGTGGCCCCTGATCTTCCCTGTGGTCTCCCATCCAAGTACTAACCAGGGCCAACCCTGCTGAGCTTCTGAGATCAGACGAGCTCAGACTTTGACAAGGCAGTATATAGCACAGTTTTACCTGGGATGAAAAATAGAAGATAACATCACCAGGCTGAGCTACAGGTCAGATCTGTGCAGAAGTGACCAGGCTCACAGCACAGAAATCACAACAAGAAAAGTTACACAGTGCACTCTCAAACCGTCTGTCCATCCGTCTTCTTCCGCTTTATCCGGCTGGGCTGCCATAGCACCTGACCCCCCCATGAACCCCTCTGTGAGTGGTGAGCCCACAGGAGGGTGGACGTCATGGTCCTTGCTGTTAGTTCATAGGGGTGCTGCATGTTTTGGGTTGATGGGGGAAACGAGAGTGCCCGGAGGAAACCCATCCAGACACGGGAACATGCAAACTGAAGAACATGCAAACTTCACACAGAAAGGGCCAGGCGACCCAGGGATCGAACCCGCAAGCTTCTTGCATGAGCGTTAGCCACTCAGCCACCGTGTCGCCACACTTAAACCGAGAAAGGTTAAATTCATGACAGTCGAATGTGTGTACAGAATGAAAGAGTATTATGGAAAAAGCCAATCCCAAACCTGGAACATGTCGGTTATCAAGTTACTGTCTAAATCACTGCATGTTTAAGGGACTGTCACTTACTATCAATGTTTTGACGTCTAAAGAGAGAAAAAGAAAAAGAAGACACACACTAAAATGTAATGATGTGTTATTGTTCACATCACATACCCTTTTGTTGAAGGATTACACACATTGTAAAAAGAGACAGAAGTTACTTTGTGTCGTGAATTAATCAGTTTTATTACAGAAAGCATTACAAAGTGCTGACTTGTTACTTGACTGTTTTTCATATTAAACTCTCATGAATGTATTTTTTCAGTTACTGATTGAGTGTCAGTGTGATTTAGTCTAATGATTCTCTTCATTTTGTCCCAAACATGTCTGAACTCACAACACATGATTAGGACCATTATAAACCATTTGGAAGAATCTCCTCAAAGTCTCATTTACTTTGCAAAACAAGAATGAATCGCCATTGACAAAATATAACACTTGTGTCCGATAGAAAACTTAATAAGAAGCATCTTCAGTTATTCAACTATTCATATACAGCATTTTCAATCATGAGACACCGATAATTGCCGTGTAGTAGTAGTTGTAGTAGTAGTAGTTGTAGTAGGAGTAGTAGTAGCAACAGTGTAGTAGGGAGTAGTGGTAGTAGTTTGTAGGGGTAGTTATTAGTAGTAGCAGTAGCATCAGCAGTGGTGGTAGCAGAGTAAAGGTGTAGTAGGGAGTAGTAGTAGTTGTGTTATCTCAATGGCGATGTTTTGTATTGCCTAGAATGTCCCACAGTATGGTATTATACTTCTATTTTGTTGCTAAAGAACATGCCTTTAAGAGTGGACTCGACTCTAATTTAGCCCGGTGGTGTCACTTGCTCTTCTCCATAGATGTAGATACGTTTAATACCATAATGCAGAATATTTCTGGCAAAGCAACAGCATCTCCAGGGAGACGAGCAGGTAGTGGACCCTCTACCAAAGGTTACATGCACCAGGTTGCACGATAACTTTTTGTGTAGCTGAAGTACGAATCCAGACTTTTTAAAGCTAATCCCCACTCTGTCTAGTTACACAAGAGCAGATTTAGGAGAGCTCCCGACCATATGTTGTCTTGGCATTTCTTTGTGATTTCTAATGCTTCGTCAACTCGCCAACGCACGATTTCTGTGGCGAAAAACCTGAAAATGTCATGTTGGAGGTCTGATCCTCTTCTGGGATAAGGAGCTCTGAGTCATTCAGAGGACACAGAGTTTTCCTGAGGGCTTATAGCCGGCAATGTATTTCACATCTGGATTACCCTCCCATCCCCTCACAGTGCACCAGTATGGAGGCCGTGCACTGTGGGGGGCCATTCTATAGGCTCCAAAGCTCTTTATACCCCTTTCATCTGATGTGTGTTGTTAAAGCAAATTTTAAGTCTTGTGCTTCTTCTGTATTTTAAGCACCTCAGGCTTTTATCTTCTTTGTAAATACAGCATACATAGAGTAATTTTATTGTAGTTTTGGTAGAACCGGAGCATAGACTGTATAAAGAAGGGACTAAGGGAGTGTGACATCACCTATAGTCAAATGAAGCTCACTGAGGTCGGCAGTTATAGAAGCGTATTTGGATCTACAGTCATGTGAAAAAGTTTGGGCACCCCTGATCCTTTTCAAGATTTTCCTTTATAAATCACTGGTTGTTCGGATCAGCAATTTCAGTTAAATATATCATATAGCAGACAAACACAGTGATATTTGAGAAGTGAAATGAACTTTATAGGATTTACAGAAAGTGTGCAATAATTACTTAAACAAAAGTAGGCATGTGCATAAATTTGGTCACCCTTGTTGTTTTATTGATTTTAATACCTTTAGCACTAATTATTGGAACACAAAATTAGTTTGGTAAGCTCATTGACCCTTGGCCTACATACACAGGTGAGGCCGATCATGAGAAAGGGTATTTAAGGGGCCAGTTGCAAGTTGTTCTCCTCTTTGCATCTTCTCTGAAGAGTGGCAACATTGGAGCCTCAAAACAACTATCAAATGACCTGAAAACAAAGATTGTTCAACATCATGGTTTAGGGGAAGGATACAAAAAGCTCAGAAATTTCAGCTGTCAGTTTCCACTGTGAGGAACATAGTGAGGAAATGGAAGACCACAGGCACAGTTCTAGTGAAGGATGGTGAGAACAGTCAAACTCAACCCACAGACCAGCTCCACAGACGTACAACATGATCTTGCTGCAGATGGTGTCACGGTGCATCGATCAACTATTCAGCGCACTTTGCACAAGAAGATGCTGTGTGGGAGAGTAATGTGACGGAAGCCTTTTCTGCACACATGCCACAAACAGAGTCGCTTGAGGTCTGCTAAAGCACATTTGGACAAGCCAGCTTCATTTTGGAAGAAGGTGCTGTGGACTGATGAAACTAAAATTGAGTTATTTGGACATAACAAGGGGCGGTATGCAGGGCGAAAGAAGAGCATTCCAAGACAAACACTTGCTACCCACAGTAAAATTTGGTGGTGGTTCCATCATGCTGTGGGCCTGTGTGGCCAGTGCAGGTACTGGAAATCTTGTTAACATTGAAGGTTGCATGGATTCCAGTCAGTATCAGCAGATTCTTGCAAACAATGTTCAAGAATCAGTGACAAAGTTGAAGTTGTGGCAGGGCTGGATACTTCAACAAGACAACGGCCCTAAACACTGCTCAAATTCTACTAAGGCAGTTCATGCAGAGGAACAAGTGCAATGTTCTGGAGTGGCCATCTCAGTCACCAGACCTGAATATTATTGAAAAAATTTAAAGCAGGCTGTCCTTGCTTGGGCACCATCAAACTTGACTGAACTGGAGATGTTGTATAAAGAAGAATGGTCAAAATACCTTCAACCAGAATCCAGACCCTCATTGGAAGCTATAGAAAGCGTTTAGAGGCTGTTATTTCTGCAAAAGGAGGATCTACTAAATACTGATGTAATTTTTCTGTTGGGGTGCCCAGATTTATGCACATGCCTACTTTTGTTTAAATAATTATTGCACACTTTATGTAAATCCTATAAAGATCAGGGATTTCCAAACTTTTTTCATCAAGGGCCACATATTAAAACACGGACCAGCATGAGGGCCGATCGAGGGTCATAGACTGATGGTCAAAACAGTGAGTAATTCAAATCTGTGTATTTATAACAGGTTTGAATGACCCTCCAGACCTTTGTTCATGCTTAGACTCTCAAAAGGACACACTTCATTTGCTTTATCAAGGTAGATTTCAAAAACATGCAGTAAAAAGTACTACTTACGGTCGTATGAGGCAATTCACCTGGAAGCCTGAGGCCCAAAACAATTGGTCTGTGGGCCACGTTTAGTTTAGACATACCTGACATAGATAATAATAATAGTTAAGTGTGATTTAAAACATACAGTTAAAAGCCTACAGTTAAAGTGGGGCTGTAGATGTACAGATGAGTCTTTGTGAAGTCATTTTTTAAATGGATAACACAAAATGATTGAAAAACTTGACTCCAATGTCACCAATCACGTTCAGGGTCTGTGTACAGTTGCGGTCACTCACTGGACCAGAGAGCACAAGAAAACCAAGGTCCAAACCACACACGCTCCACACAAGGCCTAAGAGCCGCCGTCCTAAATCACGGTCTGATTTTGAGGAAAACTGAAAGCTTTGGGCACCACACACTGGACATGCCTCAGACTGAGAAAGAGACAAGACATTCAGTATTCAGCATATGCTACGGGTCTTATTCAGAAATGTCTTGAAAGTTTGTAAAGTTTTATGCCAACTTTATTGTTGATTAATCAGAAAAAGAGTCATCTAACCCTGTGAGGAAATAAAAAGAGGGAAAAGCTTAGAGCAGCTACACATTTATTACACCTGTTTTAAAGCTGTGGTGAAGAAGGAAGAAGGATTTTAATCTATCCAACTTGTAACTCTTAAAAACCCTTTGGCACAAACCGTCAACTAGTGTGGTTCTCTCTTCTAAATTTGCAGTAGACTTTAATTAGGTGAAGACAGTGATGGTGGACAGATTTTTTTGTCAGTTAGGCTCTTTCTGGGGAAAAATTTAATTAACTACTTTAAGAGAAAAAGATACTTGAGCTTTAAGTGTTTTTGACTTTTTAAGCGTTGACCTGTTCTTCAACTGTAATAAATGCCCATATCCTTTAGCAGCTACAGTGTTTTTTGTTTGTTTGTTTTAATCATTAAAACTACATTCACAGTTTTTACATGGACAGTGCTAATGTAACAGCGCTTTTCACACTTTCACACAAATTTGCTCTCATAACTGTCGATGCTATGGATGACACTTCTTTGTCTACAGTCTATGGTCTCATACGATGTTTGTGGAAAGTTGTGACATCAATTGGGTGGGATTTTGAAATGAAAAGTTTTGTGTATTATAGCTGGGGCAATAGAATACAGCAGAAGAGCAATAGAAACCCAGCACAGGGACACGTGGAGCAGTTTGTC
This sequence comes from Odontamblyopus rebecca, assembly GCA_030686955.1. NCBI lineage: Eukaryota > Metazoa > Chordata > Actinopteri > Gobiiformes > Gobiidae > Odontamblyopus > Odontamblyopus rebecca. The sequence continues at coordinate 15,914,599 of CM060670.1, read as the reverse complement.
AGACTATACGCACTCTCACATCTGTCTCCACACTGTGAAGTCACACTGACCTGGAAGCTGTGACTTAACCTCCTGAATATGACCATTTGTTAAATGGTGCATGATTTTGCCTTCAGAGAGAATCCGACTGAGCCCCGGGTAAAATACACACCCGGCAGTGGAGCGGCCCAGAGCGAGGGACAGTAATTTACCTCTGTCCCATCCATCGTCTTTCACCTTCACACACCTCTGCACCTCTCACACCTTATCATCCTTCTGCCTCCTCTGTGACCTCCACAAATCCTATACCATCTATGTTCTGATTAAGGCCGATCCCTACTGTCAAAGCTCTGTCTGTTTCATTTAAAGTCTGTATTAAACTGTTTTCTCATCTCTATCATGTTTCCTTATTACAAATGTACCTGGACTTGTGTTTTGTTTCATTCACACATGTTTAACACACAAACGCTGCATATTTACAAGTTCTCAGCTCAAACACAAAACACTCTGTTCTACCATATGATGTCATTGCTCATACAGGAAGTACTCCACTGTGTTTTTAAATTCCATCAAGCCTCGGGGCCTAATTCAAGCCAATGTGCCGAGCTCAGTGGTGCGTGTCTCCAGATTAGCCTAGGTCCTTCGGCAGGCAAGGAGAGCAGTCTTGTGTGTCATGTGACCACTTTGACCAATCAGAGCGAGAGTTGCTAGAGCACACAGCTGAAGGATTTTGAGCTGAGAAAAAGTTTACGATCTAAAAATAGGTAAAAGTCGCCTCCACTTCCAGTTTGTGATTACATTGCGCTCTGTGGGAAAAATCCTTTCTGCACAGGAGTGATTTTTTTTCAGTGAATACTCAAAACAGCTCTAAGTTAGCAATATCCAGTTATTTGAATCGATTCATGAACTCCATACACCTACAATCATTTGGATGATTTAAGACTTGGGACTGCCCATCTCTACTGAGTTAAAGGAGCTGTTCACTTGAAAACTTCCACTTGATCATATGACCATGTGGAACAGAGCGTTTTAAGCTTTGGAGATGTAGACAAACTAATAATAAAGGATTACAGAAACATGTGAATGAACCAAAAGACAACAGGTATGTTTTTGAGAAGATAACAACATTCCAACATGGCTTAAAGCTCACAACAAGAATCCAGTTTGTGTAATATGGGGCCTTTAATCAATCTGTATCTATAGACATAACTTCAGACTCTCTCTTCTCTCTCTTTTCCAGATATAGGGACATAGAGATCACTTTTTGTAGCATCCACAGACACACAACTTTCCAGTCTTGTAGGGATTTATTGATATCTAATTCTAAGTTTTAACTAAAAAAGAGAGATTAGAAAGATCTAGGTTACTCAAACCCTAAATAAGATCTTCAAAAGTGTGGATGATATGACAAAAAAATTCAAACCTGCTGCTTTTTTTTATGTAAGATTTATTTAGGCTTTTTCAAATATAAAAAGACAATTTACATAGAGATGTGTAATATCCAGGGCCAATATACAATGTTAACAACTTACAATGTACACACCTTACAAAGAAAAAACAAAACAAAAGGCCTAGAAAAGGTAAGGTAAGGTTTATTTATATAGCGCTTTTACACAGACACATGTCCCCAAAGTGCTTTACACAGCAATTTACAGAGCATTCTTCATTCACTCCATACCCGGTGGTGGTAAGCTACTGTTATAGCCAGTCTGCCAGTCTGCCCTGGGGCAGACTGACGGAGGCGCGGCTGCCAAGCCAAGCGGCGCCAACGGTCCCTCCGACCACCACCAACACTCACTCACACAACTTTTACACCTACAGTGCAAGTTTTGGGTTGATGGGGAAACCGGAGTGCCCGGAGGAAACCCATCCAGACACGGGGAGAACATGCAAACTCCACACCTGACCCGGGGATCGAACCCGCAACCTTCTTTCTGTGAGGCATGAATGCTAGCCACTCAGCCACCGTGCCGCATGAGAAAAGAGGCAGAAAAAATTATAATAATAATAACAAAATTAAATGAAAAATCAAACAAAAAACACAGAATATGTGCCACTAAATTATTTAGAATTGTTATATCAACCACTTGATTCCCATGAATACATGAGATAAAACACAACATGTCATGACATGATCTATAAAACGTAACCAGGATTCAGTAAATTTGGAGCTAGAGCCTTTGAGAGAGTGCCTTATTTTCTCCAGTTTCATGAAAGAGAGGGCATCTTTTACCCTTTGAGAGTGTGTGGGTGGGTGAGGATCCTTCCAGCGCATCAGGATAGCCCGCCTGGCAATCAGTGTGAGAAAGGCTACCAGGTCGACAAAACAGGGTGACAAGGAGTGATTCACAGGAAGAATCCCACAAAGAGCAGTCAGTGGGGACTGCCGAACTCTTGTGTCGCAAACAACTGAAAGAGATTCTCAAACCTGCTGCTTGATCTACTTTTCAGATTTGTCCGTCTCAGATATGCACAATGTTCGCAATTTCTACACAAAGTCTTGTTTTTGTAAGAAAAATTATGAAAAAAAAACCTGTTTCTACCTGGGGGGTCAGGTGCTATGAGTATTGGGCAGCAAGCTGCCCCCGCAACCCAGCCGGATTAAGCGGGAGAAGATGGATGGATGGATGGAAACCTGTTTCTATATTTGTGTAAGTAAATTACAGAAGAAGCTAATGTAGAAAATGACAGATCTGCTCTCTATTCACCTGCTGTGTCTCATTTTAAATCCTCATTACATTAGCGGCCTTTTTCTAACTCAACCCGACAGAGCCTCTCCATCAAAACTGTGTCCCTTCTTTGCCCGTGTTAGATTGGGGTTTTGGTCAGGGGAGGCGGGGTTCTGTTTTGAGGATGTCATCATTACTTGGACTGGCCACAGAGAGGGAGAGAAGATGAGAAGAGAGCCTGCTGATTTATGGCTCATTTAGCGTGCACGTCCCCTGTTCCACCAGAGTTAGCTGCATTATTAAATATATTTAAATGGCCGTTATCGTTCAGACTTTGCTGCACTGCTGAGATTTCCTTGGGCTTTTTATGGAAACTCGTGTTGTATTGGTGGAGAAGAATTTGCAGAAAAATCCAGTTCGTCTATTTGAGCAAGTCGGGGCTAAATGCGGTGAAGAATTTCTCAACTTCAACTAATATTTGACCTTGGCCTGAACTACTCCTTCGCAACTTGAATCTATAACCTCCTAACAGGAACTCTACTGCCATTTTCACTCTATAGAGGCAAAACTTTTTATACAGAAGATTAAGTCTAGTTTATTTATTTAGAGAAAAAAGCCTTGCCTCAGTGCAGCCCATATTACGCCATATAATGTTGTTTCCTCATCACAAACATACCTAGAGTTGTGTTTTGTTTCACTCACACATGTTTAACACACAAATCCTGCATATTTAGGTTGAGTTCTTTCCTCAAACTACTCTTTGGATAAGCCTAATAGCCTAATATACAGGACCTTTAAGTACATTTTTTTAATGTATTCTTTAATCTATACTACAAATTGTAATTTACTCCATGAAAAAGGCTACAGCAACTGGTCTGACTGACATATCCTGTTATGTAATTCCATCGGTCAAAATGAGACTGCTGAGTGCTTTCTGCATCTAATTATAAAGCACTTTTACCCTCCACGAACCAGGAAGTAATATGGATGTACGTTCTTGTTGCTGTTCAAATCACCATGAAGGCAAAACTCTGAAAGCTGTAAAAAGTCCTTCTAAACTCATCACAGTGAATAAATAGGATGTGTAGAATGCATAAAGTAAACTGGACCTCTGCAAACCCTTTAAAAGGAGCTAGTTCTATTATGTAGGCTGTCAAAAATCAGGCACAGCCCCTTTAAGATGCAGCTTAACATCTATACAGTGGGCAGAAAGGGCCAACCTGCATTTGCACTTTACATTTGTAACAGTGAAAAGTGGGCAGAGATGAGCCCTTTACCTGACTATAGAAAGTAGAGTTTATATAATAGAATGGAGTGGACAGGCCAAGGCGTATATAAATGTTACATGAGACAGTAGAATACAGATGGAAGCAGCATTACCGACAGGCCCAGAGCAGAAAGGAGAGGGAGAGGTTTAGAAGAGCGAGCATGAGCAATTGAATGTATAGAGATGTCAGGAAGAATGTTGGAAATATTTAACCTCCTTGGTGATAAAAGTACAGGTAAAAAGAACATCTCATAAATACAGTTATTGATATCCAAAAGATATTATGGCATTTTGAGTTAGCTGAAACTCAAATAAATAAAAAATAGCTTCTTTAATTGTCATTTTGCTCATGAGTTGAATGACTAGATAGTGTAGATCAGATGGAGGGTGGGTTACCAACTTTACTGTTATAACACATCTAAACAATGCACTTTTCACAACCATTTGTATGATATTTTGACATTGCCATAGTTAAGGGAGCACTATGCATTTTTCCTGTTTTTCCCTATGGAGACAGAAAAGTATAATGCCATACTGTGGAATATTCTGGGCAAAGCAACAAGCAGGCAGGGAACATGTATCATAGTGCACATTTGAAACACCCATATTACAATATTTTCCGATCTATGTTTTAGTTATGTTTTCCTCATCTAAGACATATCTGTATACAGTTTATAGTCTACAGTTGTCCTGTGTATCTTGTTGCTGTTCAGTGGGTCTGCCCCTCACTTATATTTTCCTCATGGTTGGCCAACCTTTCTTTTTCCTATAGTCATGTGATCTGGTCACATGATTGCAATGGAATTGTATTGAATGACACCTGCATGTCCTGTTCTACTATTATTCCCAGACAAAGACCATCCTGCTGGTCGAAACACGTTGGCGTCCCTCCATGTAATAAAGGACATTTAATGTATTCATTCAGAGTACTTCGGGTTTGTACCTTGCCCACCTTTACATTTTTCAGTAAGGGCAACATTTAGTTAAAATACCTGGAGTTATGTTTTGTTTCATTCACACAAACACTGCAGAGCTCTTCTTCTGTTCCATCTTGCGATGTCATGTGGTAATACAGGAAGTGCTCCACTGTGTTCTGTATACTCCATACACTCACGCTAGAATCATTTGGATAATTTCAGCCATGGGCTTGCCCATCACTACTGAACAAAATAATGCAGGGGCATTTGTGTTTCAGTTGGTGAAAATATGCCTTTTGTTTGGGTTCATAGGGCATAAAACAACTGATCCTCATTTTCAGACGTAAAGTCTTGGCTTTATTTTGACTTTGAGCCCTCAGAGTGTACCCCACAGGGCGTGCTTTTATCTTGTACTTCTGTTGTACTTATTCAGTTTGTCTCTGTAGCTTTATCACAGTGGTCACAATCCTCATAGGTCGGCCTCCTCTGACCTCTCCTGTCATCCTCCTGTAGCCTGCAGCTCCACAGCTCCATCGATCCATTCTCTCTCTGCACCAAGCACAGAGTCTCCATTTGTGTCCACATCACACCTGGACAAAAGCTTCGGTTTGGAGCAGCGCCGATTCTAGTTTGAAATATTGAACAGGGCATCAAATAGTAATGTGAACTGTTAGAGCTACTTATGAATTTAGGCTCTCACAGGACCATAATAACTTGGGATGTATAAATTCAGCTTTTTTTGTTCCGATACCGATGACGATACTTTGACTTTAAGTATCTGCCAAACCCCGAGGTCAAGCGATACAAAGGCAGAGACTCAAAACATAATTAATTTCCTTTAAACATAAACAGCATGTGGTTAAAAAATAAACATCCAAGTGTGTTTTGAAAGTGTTATTTAAAGTCTACTTCAGAATAGCTTTGAAAAGTATTACAAGTTTGGGCCACAGCAGTAAAATGGTCTATGGGATATGACGTCATGAAGCAGAGAGCTGTTTTTGACCTTCAGCTCAGTCGACATCGGCACTTCTAGGCCTGAAATTATCTAAATGATTCTAGTGAAAATGTATGTTTAAAATCAAAGTTGAGTGTTTTCTGTTTGAGAGAAGAACTCACACTTGCATACGGGGAAGAGGTCATAATGTTATGGTTGATTTGATACTGCTCGCTAGCTTTAAATTTCCTCTTCACAACAATTAAAGTATTAAGTGTGAAATACCATTGATGTTTCTGTTTAAACCCAATAAAGAAATAACAAAAAATCTAAATAAATTGTGTAAGCACGTTTTCTCCTTTGCAGCGCTCTTGTGAATACTCTCACTCTTCATTACAGCATCATTTACATATCCGAATGTCAATGGCCTATTTGCATATTTCTCATGAACGCCCCACAATTAATGACTTTGCTACAAGGCTTTAAATGGAAAAATCCTGCCGGGATATTTATTAGCTTGTTTTCCAGTGAGTTTTTAATCATGGCGTTCATTTAAATAACAAGAGCCATCTTAAATATTTGTATGAGCAGTCAGGGCACAGATTGGATAATGGCCGGAGTGACTCAGCTTTTAAGTGGAGCAGGAGAGCGTGTACTGCTGGATACTGCTAAGGTGGACACTGCTCTTTGCCAGCATAACAAATGACAAATCTGTTTTTTATAAAGCTTCCAACACCACAATTAGGGACACACTGATACTGGTATTGAATATTGGCGCTGATACTGAAAAAATAGCCAGATCCATTTCCAGTTCCATTATACAGGTTTAAGCCAATCTCCTAGTTGGGTCTTTATTGTGTAACTTCTGGTTTCTGATTTTCTCCATGGAGATGTCATTGCTTTGTTTGAAATGTTTCACAGTTACTGGTCAGATCTGTGGAAAGGCAACCCCGCTCACAGTCCGAATGCTTTTTTTTTGTTTTTCTAAGTATTTTTGAGCTATAAAACCACCTGTAATTGAATACACATGAGGTAAATCTGTTTAATGTCATATTGTGGAACATTTGAAGTAGAGCATTTACATCTATAGAAACAAGAAGGTGATTTTTTGAATAGTTAAAAGCGTTAACAGTTGAAAACCTAAGGGCAATTTTAGTACATTTCTCCTCGTCTGTATTTTTTTCTTAATTTAGCTTTTAAAACTGCCCCTTTTACCCCATAATGAAGTGTTATACATCCTTTTTTCAGTACAGTCTGTTATTTCACAATCTGCTGTTGTAGTTGTGTCATGTGGCTGTAATAAAAGCTATAGGACCAGGAACAGAGATGAAAAAAAAATGTAATAAAATTCTCACTCTTTTATACAAAACACACAGCAAACATGTATAAATAACTTTTTGGACATAAAAAATGTTTAATTTTAAAGCCTTAGCTACAAAAATGCAAAATATCAAGTCTGTAAGTAAATTAAAAAGATCCTTATTGCCCTAAAAACAAAAAAAAAAGTGTAATCGCTCCATTACTTTTCTGGTGCCAGTGATGGAAACAGCTCCTGTAAAGTCCAGGGCCAGAGCACAGAACAGAGCCACATCACTTGTAATGCATTTCCAGGGCGTTTATTACATTTGTATTTGTTCATTTTGAGTGAAATAAACCTTTCAAATAAAAATAGAAAGGGATGCGCAATTACGCACACCACGATGCGTAATTTGCCATGTATGTGAGAATTAACTCCACTTAGAGCGTCTTTTCAATCATTAAAAGCAAACACATGCCAGAAACAGAAAGTTTTGGCCAATCAAAATGGATTGAGGCGCATGCGTTTGGCTGAAAACAACGTTCCTATTGGACACTTGTTTTGCGCACTTCATCATGTAGCGTGTGTGTGACGTAGGATAATGAGGCAGCTATATACGGAAACTGCTATGTCTGCGCTTTCAGAGGAAAATCTTTTACGGTTTGAAAATTATGCGCGGTTATATAAAACATATTCCTCATTATCATATACGATAACGTAGGTCTTTGAGGGTTAAAACAAGGCCAAAAGTGCACAAGAATCCATTTTGTGCCATAAAAATAAAATAAGAAGGCCATACTGTTCAACATCCCAGGTAAAGCAATAAAATCTTAAGGGAGACAACCAAGTAACGCCTCAGTAGAAAAGTTAAATAATGCACCTTTAAGACCCGTCGTCTTTAATGACTATATGTCTGTGGCCTCTCCAGTGGCTCTTCAAACCTGGATTACAGCACCACCCAAACAAACTGAAAGAAATGGATTTGTCGACGCAATTTTTGGCCACCCCGACCGCCTGCCTCACTCAGGACTCACATTAGCTGTTTGAGCGTGGCGTTTGATAAATGTTCCTCTTAAGTCTATTATCTGTGGAATTCTCGCGTGGCACGAAAAGCTGCTTTGAAGTCTTCCTCTGGCTCCTCGCACTTCCTGCTTATTCTTCGCTCTTTCAAAACATACTCAGAACTCCCCTCGTACACTGTCACGGGGAATTCAATTGTAAAGCGCCGCATCTGCATTTTGGAAATAATGCGTTTCCGTGTTTTCTTCGACTTTAAGGGAAACTCCGCAGTCGTTGGAGTTGTTTGCTGACAGTGTTTTTTAACAGTGTTTTACTGGGAAAGTTCCGCAGTATGGCATTAAAATTATTCATGAAGAGAAGCAGGTTAGTAGTAAGTTACAGGAACGTAATGAAGTACAAGTAGTAACGTATGGTACTTAAGTATACATTTTAGGCATCTGTACTTTACTTAAGTAGAATTTAAGATGGATTTTTTACTTCACTACATCTGAGAGCAGGTCTGAAAAGTACCCAGTATTTTTATTATTATTTGAGACCTGCTGAAAAGGCTGAGGGTTTATAATTTGAGCAAACAAAAATATACATAAAAACAGCTGAAAAAAATGTATTCAATAGGCCCTATTCACACTTACCAGAAGACGGCAGAAGATGACGACTTCCGGTGTAGTTGCCGACAGTGGGTGTGTGTAATAAAACCATGGATTCAACAGCAGCGGTCTTCAACTTGACTCTTATCGCAGCTATAATGTCACGTACAGGCGGCTGGTTGGAACTGTTGATCTGCCGAACATAGGAAGGCGACAATGACATCTTTTCTTTTTAATTAGACAAATTATATTCCACAGATTAATAGGCAATTTATAAAATGAAAAAAGAAAGAATACAATGACATCTAGATGAAGAAAACCAGTCCATTTTCTCAGTTTTCCAAGACTTTATCAGAGTTACTATCACCAACAGAGCCCAGCGGAAGTCGTCATCCACATTTTTCCAAACGCCGCCAGGTTTTGTGACGTAAGCGTGAATAGAGCCTATTGTTTCTACTGAACAGAATTCAGCTCTAATCTGTATCAAAATCACTACATACTTCTATTTTTACTTGAGTGTTTTTTTGTACTTTTACTTAAGTAACAAAAGGGAGCACTTCTTCCACCACTGCCGGTCAGATACGTGGAGAGGCGACCCTGCTCACAGTGAGAATGCAGGTTTTTCAAGGTGTGTTTTGAGCAATAAAAAACATCTGTAATTGAATAAATGCAAGATATTTTTAATGCCAAACTATGGAACATTCCAGGTGGTGTGGTAACCTCTCCATGAAGCCAAGCAGGAAGCAGAGTGGTTTAGCTCCATTCAAAGTGAAGCTTAAATGGAATTCAACATTTAAATGGGATAGGCTATGCATAATGTTGTGTATGTCCTCTGTGTTGTCCTTGTTATCCTATTATAGAAATCCTATTACACTGTATGGATTATGCACTGAGCAGACTTTTACCATACAGCCTCTGTCCATTTGTGTTTAGTGCTGGACTCATTCAACAAACATGAGGCTTATCTTGTTTATGCATAAATGTTGTGTGTCATTTAAAGGAGCTCTGCCTGATTTGTTCTGTCTTAAAAACATTAGAAAAACCAAACTAGTTCATTTTAAACAGTTTGTGGAGGCCCAAAGTTCTTCCTCACTAACTTCATGCATTCTGAGCATCCTAATAGGCTCTGTGCACCGGGCGTCCTCACCTCAGCATCACTACTTCCTGTCCAATTTTATCTCAATGTGGTTTTTGGCGAATGGTGCTAAAAAAATAGATGTATATATAAATATCAGGCAGTGGACAGAGCTGTGTTTGGATGCCACTGACATGTTAAAAAGTACCCAAATAAAATACTTCAGCAGAGGACACTTTTTGTGTTTAATAAGGGAGATGTCTCAGTGCATAATAAATATTAAAACATCACGCAATCTACATATAAAAATAACTGAGTAGTCTTTAATTCATTTGAATTTTAATGGGTGGTTTATTTTGTGTTTTCTGATTGTAATAAAACTGCATGCTGCTGTGTGCAGAGCCTATAATTCACCACACAGTAAAGCTAAGAACAACTAGCATGCTAACCACACCTCTTGCCTGATTATGGCACAGTAAAACACCTTCTAATTAGATGCAGACGGTACTCTTTCAATTTATTCTGACTTACTGAGGCAACAAAAGTTTGGCTCAGATCCTTGTATATTGGATGTCATTTTTCTTTTCAATCTTTCTCTTTTTGATGGAGCTTCACTCAAGAGTTGTTTGAGGTGATGCTTGTTGCTCTCCTGATTCTGCCTTCTACAGTGATTCAGGCTGTTTGTAGAAACATTCCCCGACTCTGACAATGGGAACAGCTTCGTCCTGGAAACGGTTCACAGAAATCCATTTGACAAACAAAAGAAAAAAAATCCCTCCAAAGTTACCAATGTGTGAACCAAACCAACTGATACTGATGGCCAGAGAGATGCTAAAACAGAGGTTCTTCAAGGTTTTTGATGGAGACTGAGAATGTATTATGCATCAAAAGTTTTTCCCTCCTTTTTCTAGTAAACAAACACATCTTGAGCCTGGTGCCTCCCTGTGTGACACTTTTAAAGACAGAAGAAGAAGAGACAATTATATTATGGAAGGGTTTTCACTCACAGCACAGCACAAATAAACAGTTAAACTTTAATGCTACCTCTTCCTCTCGTGTGTGGGGCATAGGATGTGGGACGTGCGCCTCTCGGAAAAACACATTTGTCATTTGTGAATAATTAAAGTGGTGCTCTTGTGCTCTTGTTAGCAGAAGCTTTTGTTTTCTTGTGTCTGTATGACTCTGAGGCTGTGTGAAGCTGCATTAGAGCATCTCTGGCTCTGGGAGAAGTCAGTCATGCGCGCTGATGTCTTTATGCAGAGTGAGGCCTGTGCTGAGAGAGGAAGAGGAGGAGCAAGAGGAGGAGGAAGAAGAAGGGGAAGAGAAGGAGGAGGAAAAGGAGGAAGAGTGTCTAAAAGCAGCAGATTGAAAACATGCAGTCAGGTTTTGGAGTTACTGTGTGAAAATAAAACTAAAGTCGATTGGGACATGGATAAGAATAACATACTGTCATAAAGGTGACCCATGGGTAACACCAGGGTCCCACATTACGCTGTTTTCTGATCTATGTTATAATGTTATTTCCTCATCAAAAACATACCTGGAGTTGTGTTTTGTTTCATTCACACATGTTTAACGTACAAATTCTACATATTGAGCCATATTGAGCCTTCTCTCAAACTGAAAACACTCTGTTCCACCTTATGATGTGTCATGTGGTAATAGAGGAAGTGCTCCACTGTGTTTTTAAACTCCAGTCACCTTCATTTGAATAATCTGGATAATTTCAGCTCTGGAATTGCCAATCGTTACTGAACAAAAGGTAAAAAGTAGATGTTAACTTGAAAACTACCACTACATGACATCAGGAACAGAGCATTTAGAGTTTTGGAGATGCAGACAGACTAATAATGAAAGATTACGTTTGTTTTTCATATATTTTGATTTTGAGATGTTCTGGTAACACAATATAATGTGGTTTAAAGCTCACAAGAGTCATTTTCATGTGACTAGGGCCTTTAATGAGGACTAATGAGGACTTTAATTACCTTCAATAAAGAATGAACAAAAACTTCATTCATAACGACAAAATACTTGGATACAATTTGGAGACAAGCAGGTGACCCCACTAGACATAAGTTACAGATCTGTTTTCTTTTTTCTTTCAATAAAAAACACCAGCAACTGAATGCATGTAACATATGTACATAGGTTTAATGCCATACAGACAGGCATACTCTGGAAAGTTACATAATGCACCTTTAACCCAAATGCCGTACCTGGCAAACGAGAGTCCACATGATCCACAGAAACAAGCCAAACCTATGACACAGAGCAGTTTGAGGGTCACAGTGTCCAGGTCAAAAGCTGGTCACAAAGTGCCTGTCGCAGCAATTTAATCCAGGTTGACAATTGAGGAGCAGAACAACCTGGACTGAGCCAACGCCACAGAACCACCACTAACCACCGTCTGTAACCATCAGCACACACATTTGGAAATAGCTCTGAAAATGGGTACGATTATGTTAAAGTTATTATTATATTAAAGTTGGGGTAACATTTACATCTATCTACTTTTTACCTCTCACAAACTCTTTGGCACATCATTCATATTCAAATGCATTATTTTTAGCCATCAACACAGTTTTAGAGCAGCTTTTTGAGATGGAGAAATGAAGCAGGATGGATCACCCTTGCACAGCCAAAGCAAATATTGACTCACACGGGTCTTTTTCACAGGTTTGCAAAAGATAAAATGTATAATAATTAGATAAAGATTCATAAAGTTCTGGTTTTATTATATATTCTCTGGGAACACTGACTTACTTAGGAAAAAATAAGAAAGAAAAAAAGCTGGGCACTTCACCATTCACAATATTTTACCAAAGCTTTAAAATATTATAACTAGAAGGGGCATTAATATCAACATAAAAGTGAGAAATACAGTGTCCTAGCTCCCCCACGGCTCTTTGTAGTGTCACCATCCCTGTTACTCCTGCTCATATCACTGCGTAAATGAACACTAAAAATACCAACCGTCTTTTACTGCGATCAAACTATTGTAGTACTTCAAATTAAGGGGGAGTCACCGAGGTGCAGTGTTTCCTCTGAAGTGCCGCTCGTTTGTTCCATTTCCTGCTCAGATCATCCAGTCCTCATAATAGTGAAATACACAGTCAACAATAGTAGAAGAGACAGTCTACTTCAGATTTGAATATTTATTTAGAAAAGCCATACTGTGTAACTTTCTGGAGGAGGGTAGGCAATCTGCTTGTTTCCCTGGAAATGATATTGTTTTGCATAGAATGTTTGCAGTATGGCATTAAACTAAAATACCTAAAAATATCCATTCTTACTGTGAGCAGGGTTGCATTTCCAGAGAACTGAGCTGTAACTTGGTATAGTAGCATAATTTGCTCGTCTCCATGGAAATAGACAGGTTTAATGCTATATTGTGGATCATTCCAAGCACATCGGAGACAAGCATGAAGGTGGCTTACCCTCCTCCAGAAAACTTACATAGTGCACCTTAAAGTCATGGTCTTTTAAACACTTTAGAGCTAATTTGTATCATGTGTCTCTCAAAATCTCCTCGCCAAAATTCTTGTTACATTCAGAACAAAATATATAACTTCTTATACCTGCAGTAAGTAATAGTTCTGTGTTTCATTTGTTCATTCTGCAAAAATCTGTTCTCAGTCCTTTATGTTTTCCCAATTTTACGTGTAAACCTCTATGTTAGTTTTTGTCGCAAAACCGATCATGCCTTTCTCTGATTGGTTAATCCACCTGTCAATCACACCCTCTGAAATCAGACACTCAGGATATGGCACCAGATCCACTTGTCTTTGTAACGTTTTGTCAAAGCATCTGGTTTTGGCTGGTCAGGCAAATACTGGACATTGACAGAAGAAATAGTAAATGGAAAATAATCCAAGAAATTTAGACATTATGCCAAATTGTTGCTTAGAAACAGTCAAATCCACTGTTTGTCCCATATGTTGTTTAAAATGCTGACTTTTTGTTATGACACTTCCCACAGTCTGTTCAACCAGCTGAATCACTGTATAAAATATTCACAGCCTCCACTAAATGAAGTATTGACTTAAAACAGGTTCTACAATAAGTCATTTGTATATAACAACATATTGATTTATTTGTACAATGTTTCTTGTCTATCACTGGTTTTCTGCAGAAATTCTATATTCGTGAGTTTTCACATTTGGGAGTTCTGTTCACCCCTGCATACCTGTTTCTCATATACCTTTCTCAGTCTAACTTTATTCACAGGTTTTGCTTGCTACTATTTTATATTTTATTTTGTGAATTTATGTTTGCCATTTCACCTGCCAGGAGTAATATTGCATTTTCAAATGTCAGAATTTAAATAACCGTAAACAATATTTATTCCAAACTTTTTAATGTAAATATCTGAGAGAAAGAACATATTCGGAAACGTAAGGTCAGACACCCACCAGAGATTATCCTGTTATGTGCACTTCTCCTGTGTAAATTACACCAGGATTAACCAGACCTAACCTGGACTAATCAAGACCTAAGCCAGGACTGAACCAGGACTAAACCAAGACTAAACCATGACTAAACCAGGACTAAACCATGACTAAGGACTGAATCAGAAATAAACCAGGACTGAAACGGGACTAAACCACATCTAAACCATGACGGAGCCAGGACTAAACCATGACTAAGGACTGAACCAGAACTAAACCAGGTCTAAACCAGGACTGAATCAGGACTGAATCAGGACTGAACCAGGACTAAACCAGATATAAATCAGGGGATAACTTGGTTAGACTCCCTGCTTTGTTTTTGTTGCTTTACCATCATGAGCTAACATAATTATCTGAATAAGTGAAATATGAAACTAAATAGGTTTATATTTGAACGGGGAGAAATAGTCTATAGTCCACTGGTGGTTTTAAGATTCTAAAATGTGATAATGTCAGGCTTTTTATACTTTATGTGGCAGCAAATGTGGCAGAAGACTTTCCAGAGGAAATACTTTGAGGAAATGAACCACTTCATCACCATGAAACACCAGAGCGGAGTAAGAATGAGGCCTTTCCTGTTGTCGTCACCTGCCCCTGGACACTGCTGTGATGCTGTTGGACGCAGAGGAGGGACACTTTTGGCTCTTCCACAGGATCTGCTGACCTTACCTGACCAATCCTCTTGTTAACTGCACTGAGACCTTAGCCTGAAACTCAAAGGGCACTAAAACCCAGGAATAGCATCTATGACATCTTTCACAGTATGACTGCTAAATAAATAGCTCCTGTTTTGCTCCTTTGGGTGCTTCAGATATTTAATTAAAGCACCCGGTATGAAAGCAACATGCCTCCTGACACAGAAATGACATGCATATTGGACATCGCAGGGACAGAGGAACAGTACAGGTGAACTTGAAGAAACCCCGCTAAGTCACGGGAAGGACATGTCAGAGACACCACAGCCCGTGATGTGATTCAGTGTGGCGTTCTGTGGCTTTTCGCGTCTGAATATTCTATAATTCTCCATCAGATACACGACAGGCCATCAAAAGGGGATCCCCGGGGGACCTGTGAGCTTCGGTGCGGTGAATGTAGATGTAATAAATATGTGTGCACAGAGGAGGCCTTTGAACAAGACTACAGAGATCAGAAAGTAAAGTGTACAAAATAGAGACATGACGCTCATCTTTGGGAATATTTGGAGCACGTGGCTGAGCAGCGAGAGCATTTGATCGTTCGTGTTCATAGTACAAAGGCAAATCAAACAGAACAGGAATCAAAAAGGTCTCCTGGTGAAGTCATGTAGTGTCCAAACACGTCTCCGTTGGACTAACCTATATTTTGTAAGTTTTGTGTGGAAAGTAGACTGGAGTATTACTTGTCATTTTACTTCAGCGTGTGAAAGATTCGTGGTGGCCAAAATGGAAAGTGGTGTGTCACTAGTTTCTCTGATTCGGATGGTTGTCACAACACTGCAATTTCAAAGTAGATTTTGAAGAAATTGGCTTGATACTCAATACCAGTTATTTTTGACATAAGCATCAATTTTCTTTCTGAGGCGATGTTTTTGGTTTTTCACGTGAAATGGACCATGCGTCGCTCTCTAATTAGTTAACCTACGTGTCAATCACTCGCTCTGAAAGCAGGGAAACAGGATACAGCTCCAGATCTATTTGTCTTTTTAAAGTTTGCATCTGGTTCTGGTTGCTCAAGTAAGGTGTCCTGGTTTGACCCAGATTAGCCCCGGTCGCTCTGTTTGGGTTGTATCCTGCTTTAAACCTGATATTTTTGTGGTACTCTAACCCAAAATGCTCACAGTTTAAAATGATTTATTTTAGCTCAAGGGACTCATTTCAGAAACATCTAATTTGTACAGATTTAGAAAGTAATATGCTTGCTAATGTATAATGCAGACGGACATTTTTGACAAAGCAAACCCAATCTTCAGATCGGCTCAACAAAGCCGAGCAGACATGCAGATGAAGCCTCAAATATTCAGCCCTCAATGAGACAGGACCAATATTTGCGACTGGCTCTCATCGTGTATTCAGACAGACATTTCGACAGCTCACACGCCCCAGGCCAGAGGCAAGAGAACACAGCAAACAAAAGGTAAAAGAGCTTTATGGAGACAGGCTGAGAGACAGCGAAGGACTCACAGACCGGCCCAAACGCAACAAATTCGACCGACCAACTGTGACGGGCCCGGTGGTAAACAAAAAGACAATTCAAACGACAACAAAAGTTAAAAGTTAAGCAGAAGAAGGAGGAGACAGGAGTCGCTTCATGCTTCCTCCTGCAGTACGGTCACTAGATTGAATATTTAGCACGTCTGTGTCTGTGTCTGGCTGCCGATGCAGAGCAGAGTGGTGAGATGGTCAGGGCAAGTCTGGGCCCAAAAGTACTTTAATATAAAAAGTCTTGCCGTCAGCTGTAGACTGGAAGATATGCAGTCGTTTCGTGTGCTTGTGTAAAAACTGCACCTCAGCTTGGCCATCCTGGTTTGTTAAAAGACCTGTTTAAAAATAAATATATTCTGATACACGTTGAACAGGGCAAAAACATGACAACATTTGATGACTGAAGGAATGCTGAATCATATTGTACAGACAAGTAGAACAAGGTACAGATTAGTTTGGTGGAGAGGCGACCCACTCAGACAAGAAAGGTGTTTCTGAACAATAAAAGTACCGCTAATGAAACAAAAGCAGAATAGACTATTATGGCCAAACTGTGGAACATACCAAGCAAAGAAATAACATTTCTCTAAAGACAAAAAGGTGGTGTACACTACCTGAAAAGTTCTACAGTGCACCTTTGACACAATTGACTTTGCCATAGAAGCAAATAGCTCTGCTTTGTTTAGTTGGTGATTTTTTTTTCAAATTCCCTTTCTCATATTTTTTTTAACAACTGCAAGGTGAAATCGTCTTTGCTGCTACTGTTGCCTTTGTTTTTTTCTGTTATAACACTTCTGCTTCTTGCACTGAAATAAAGCTTTCACCACTAGTTCCATCAATGTTTAGTGGAACTTTATTCTACTGCGGTGGTACAATACTAAAACTCTTGATACTGATTTTGATAAACACACCTTTTAAGACAATACAATGTCATTTCAACACAGAATTATAGTGCTTTGTTATTATTACCATGTTAAAGTTTATCTTTCTAAAGCTATTCAGAAAAAACTGCACTTGGTTCTGGGTTCGATCCCCGGTTGCCTGGGACCTTTCTGTGTGGAGATTGTATGAGCTTCCAGTTTCCCCCATGAACCCACAACAGTAGTTTACCACCACCGGGTCTGGAGTGAATGAAAAATGCTCTGTTAATCATGTTGTGTAAAGCGTCTTTGGGGACATGTGTCTGTGAAAAAGCGCTATATAAATAAAGTTACCTTATGTACCTTACCTTGAGTAACCCTTATTTATTAGTCTGCCTCATCTCCAAAGCAGAAAATTCTCTATTCCACATTGTGTTGTCATGAATTGCTAGTTAAATTAGTTATGTTAGTTAAATGAATAGATACTTTTTATCTTTTTGTTCAGTAGGTATTGGCGGTTCCAGGGCTGAAATTATCCAAATGATTGTAGTGAAGGTGTATGGAGTTTAAAAACACAGTGGAGCACTTCATATATTACCACATGACATCACAAGGTTGGGATGTGTTTTCTGTATGAGGGAACAACTTGGCCTAATCATCATCAATATCAGGATTTGTATCAGTTAAAAACACTTTTGACAACCTTGTTTGTTTTTACCCTGCAAGTATTCAGTATTCAGTATTCCATCCGCCTGACATCACTACGGGATCTGCCCGACTTGTCACTTTCTATGGTGACTCTAATCTCTGAAGAGGCTAACTCAAAGCTAACAGCAGGTATGAGGCTAACTTCCTGTGTCCCCAACTGTGTTATGAAGCAGTCAGTCCCTAATGAAGAGCAGAAAGCACTCGGAGGTTCACTGGCCCCGGGCTACAAACCACAGCCTCCACACACTGGACTCACAGCCTTCCTGTCAGTAGATTTAACCTTCGTCCAGGTACTGCGTGACAGATACAGGGACAGGTGTAGCAACAGAGCCATAGTACAACTCCTCGGCAGGTCCGCACTGACAGGACAGGTGTCAAATGTACTGTCACGTCCTGGTTTGTTTCATGTTTGTTGGGAGTGTTTGCTTCTTAGTCTGGAGACACACTGCATGACGTATTGCATCAGGAGTCAATTCAGTCAAACTTGTTCCAAACTTTTTTGTAAATACTCTTGTGATTGTCCTAAAATGTGGTTGATGATTCAATGCCCTGCAACAGTGTGTAAACAAGATGGCTATACATAAATGTATTCTAGATGCTGAATAGACCGTGATGCAAGTAGAGGAACTGACCCGTACAAATAACAAGACAGACTGGGCTATAAAGCATCCAGTGAAGACTTGTAGATATAATAACATAATAAAAGATATAAGATTTAATTTGAAATTGTTTGCTATGGCAAACGTGCTAATTTGACATTTAAGTGTATTGACATGAGGTTGTGGTGTTGCGAAGCTGTAGTTTCCAAGTTAACAGCTACAGGATGTTTTAAATGTACTTTGTAAGTGGTTTTTTATCATCTTTTTATGCTTTCACTGTAGCACTTTGAGATTTCATTGAAATGTAAAGTGCATTACAAATAAAATTTATTATTATTATTATTATTATTATTATTATTATTATTATTATTATTATTATTATTATTATTATTATTATTATTTTACCTTTATTTCAGTAGAGATGGGTACTGTAAATCCAGGACTGTAATCATCCAAATGATTCTAGTGAAGATGTATGGAGTTCAAAAACACAGTGGAGCACTTCCTGTATTACCCCATGACATCACAAGACGTAGAGTATTTTCTGTTCCGAGAAGAAAAGAGCCAAAATATGCGGGACTTCTTAAACATGTGTGAATAAAACAAAACACATTCCAGGTATGTTTGTGAGGAGGAAACATTATTACATCAGAAATGGTATAAACTGGGCTCATTAAAGGTTTGTTGCAATAACTAAGAGTGGGATCTTAATCTAATCTAACACTCAAATGCTTTTTTTGACATTTTAAGAGCATAACGGCATTATCTTCTTCCCAAGTGTGGTAAATGCACAAATAAGGTGCAGAGACATAAAGTTCTCTTGCTGGTGTTGGTTAGTGTTTTGTTTTTCTCTGTGCTTGGATAAGACTCTATCATTTCACACTCTTCATTTGGCGAGGGGCTTAGGGGATGGAGATGCTGCATTTCACAGCCATGCTTTTTATTGACACTTAACACCTGCTCTCTTTGATAACATCCACAGCCAAACATCAGAATCGAATGTTCACGAAGCGGTCCAGTGGTGTCTCAAATCAAATCTTTTTCTTCTCTGCTGTGAATGCCTCAACGCCTCTTTCAAAGGTTTTGCAAAGTAAAAAGTCTGCACTTTTGCACACGGCAGCTCCCGAGGCTTTGTGTTTATGGAGCATCTCTCAG
Source organism: Odontamblyopus rebecca (assembly GCA_030686955.1). Taxonomy (NCBI): domain Eukaryota; kingdom Metazoa; phylum Chordata; class Actinopteri; order Gobiiformes; family Gobiidae; genus Odontamblyopus; species Odontamblyopus rebecca. Next base: position 15,894,901 of record CM060670.1, on the reverse strand, counting down.
CGGAAGTTTTCTTACTTGCTCTAAACAAAGGAGTTGGTAAACTAGATAAGCAAAGTCTTATCTCAAACCAGGAAATGGCTTTTCATAGATCATCTTGTAGCAGAGTATTTCAGTGTATATATACCTACATCAAGGCAAGTTTATATGTGTAGCACAAATCGTACACCAACGAATTCAAAGTGCTTCACAGAACAACAACGATATTACACATACATAATCATCATAAAAGAAAATTAAAAGAGAAGAGTACAGAATGAAAACCTTTCTATTAGGTGTACATAACCTTTCATTTCAGGTGCATTGTGGGAAATATTCTACCTGTTGTAAAAGGATTTTAAAGGTGGACTTTTCTGGAGGAGGGTTCACTGTCTGCACATCTCCAAGGAAATGTAACTTAACTGACCCATAAAGAGTCATAATGTTTGAACTTCTGTTTAATGGCATCTGTCTGGTGGATCGTCCAGCACCTGCTTGTCTCCATGGAGATGTTGTTTTTCTGGAATGTGATAAACCCTCAACCTGCAAAGTTACACAGTGCACCTTTAACAGAGCAGATCTGTAGTTACATGATGCACTGGATCAGCCATTTGTGTATAAAACTAATATTCTCTCTTCTAACCTACGATAAAATGTTGGAAAGTAAACTTGAACTTTCTTAAACTGCCAACTCAACTCTGCTGCTGCTGCTGGGACCTTTTTCATATAACGATTCCTTGCTCGGATCTGAGCAAAACAAAGACGTTTAGTGATCCATTTCCTGGTGTACTGATACGCTAACTCTGCAGCTAACGTCTCTGTAGCTCATCTGTATCCCAGAGCCGTTTCCTTCTTCTTGCTTCTTGCTGTTTTCTCTCAGTCCTTCGGGGCACACTGATGCGGCAGTGGTCAGCCAAATCAACCCAATTATACCGCTCAGTGCGAGCTCCAGTAGTCTTACGGGGGGGCAAATCCCACTTAAACCTTCTCCATTCTTCTCAATGCGGATTTTCCATAGACGTGAACACAACCAGGACTGCCTTGTTTGCCCGTGCAGGTTGGTGCCGCAGGCTCAACTCCACTGGTGAGTGATCTGCCACTGGGCCAGCACCAGTGTGCACCATTATCCATCATTGTGTCAAAGCTTTTAATTCAACGCAATGCACAGAGAGGACTTGACCTGAACAACATTGTTGTTTGTATTGTGATGTAAAGGTCAGTGTATTTACTAATGGTGCATTGTGGGATTGCTGCAGCTATAGCGGGGCTGTCTAAAGGGGTCACAGGTCAGAGCTGGTCCTGGCGCCGGTCCTGGTCTGAGGAGTCCGTAGGGAGAGACGAGAACAGTGCTCCAAACTGTAGCAACTGAAACAAGTGTACTGGAAGTGTAGCTGAAAAGCTGTAAGGAAGTTAACAACTGCGTAACATGTAGTTCTTGTTCTTTTGTATTTTATATTTGATGGGAAAGTTGCTGTGTTGAATTTGAGGTGAAAAATTGGAGTTAAAGGGCCCATGTTACGCTATTTTCTGATCCTGATGTTATAATGTTGTTTCCTCATCACAAACATACCTGGAGTTATGTTTTGTTTCATTCACACAAACCTTGCATATGTAGCCTGAGTTATTTTCTCAAAGGCAAATGCAGGAAGTGCTCCACTGTGTTCTTAAAGTACATACACCTTCACTAGAATCATTTTGGAATTGCTTATCTCCACTGAACTAAAGATAAAAGGTAGCTGTTCATTTGAACCCTACCTTTTCATGACATCACAAGGTGGAACAGAGCATTTTGAGCTTTGGAGATGCAGGATTAATCAAACATGTGAGAATGAAACAAAACACAAGTCCAAGTATGTTTCTGGTGAGTTAACAATGTTCTAACATGAATCAATTTTGTGTAATAAGTTAACAAAAGCAATTACCTGTGAACATCGTTTCACTAAATATTTATGGTTGACGTGCCTTAATCGATAGTTTTCACTTATTATATTATAGATATAGATATTTTATTATATTATAGATATAGATATATAGATTTGTTCTCTTAACTGTGCATTGCAACACTGAAATTTCCCCATTGTGGGACAAATAAAGGATATCTTATCTTATCTTTCCATGGACCATAGTGTTGAGGGATGCTGCCATGATAAATGTAACTTTGCTAATAATGTTTGTCTCAATGCTTTATGCATTTTAATGTCAGATGAGACACACAGGTCCCTTAACTAATCATTGTATAAATCTCACTGTCTCTTTGGAGCTGGTGTATAATACATAGTCCTATATTCAGTGACTGACGGCTGCTTTACATTGGATATATTGTAAAGCTGCTTCATTCTGGCGTTGACAGTGCTAAACTAAATCACAGAATACACTCTAAAGGTATATACATGCACAGTAGCACCCTAACAGCACACACACTGTCAGTTAGCACTTTTTAATGCACCAATCCAATACTGGTATCGGATATTGGTGCTGATACTGACACTTTTGCTGGACTGGGTATCAGCTTCCAAATATCGGTTCAGCTGATATCCTGGTTGGACATATAAATGGATGTAATAAGACTATTCATTGATCATACTTGGCCCAAAGTTTCATAATGTTTGATTTTTTATTTATACAAAGCCGTCCTGTGGTTACAAATAACAGATACATAAAAATCTGAATCAGTCTTGTTTTTCTTTAAAGGAAATCAATACTATTTTCAGTCTCTGTTAATATGGGATACTTAAAGCTCTAGTATTGATAGCAAATCCCTACTTTTTAATAATTAAAGTATTGCATATTCATGTAGAGTCTGGATGGGAGCTGAAACATTTTGATTGCAAAAATAAAAAACTTTTCCACATTGAACCACTCCTAGATGAATGAAGGATTACGCCGTCTCATTTCCAGTGCTGTATTTTGTTTATAACACCAGACTTCATTTTTAAACCTTGGTAAACAAAACTCAACTTACTTCACAAAAGAGCTAAAACATAAAGAAGTAAACTCATGAAACATCAAAATCACTATAAAAAAGGCAGGTAGAGAGCCACAGAGACGCATATTTGTACATTAAAATATTTATGTTGCAAGTTTCCAAAATGTTTACTACAGCATGAATAAGTCTTCAGAGGTTTTATTCATACATATTTCAAAGTTTTCAGCAGTTTCACGTTCACACTGTTACAGAATTTGACCCTGTCCATGCTAGTCCATATTTGATTCTTAGCTACCCTTACGTACACACTACATGCCCTCAAACTCTCCAGGAACACTCATTAGTCCAACAGCGCCCCCTACGCGATCCAACCTCACTTGTCCAATGACAACGCAGCACATTGGTCGCTCATCTCGCACCCCGATATATTAATATTATATGAGTACAATGCAGTCCTCCTATATACGCGATCGTCAGTATGCCTCATGCGTGTGAACCGTCTTGTCATGAATATTTTATCAGCCAAGTAAAAAGTCCAAGGATTTGTGGTTCATGTGTGTACTGTGGTCCCAGTGAGGCTATCTGAGGAAGTACACTGATACAACAGCGTAGCTTAGTTTCATGGGCTAACAAGGCCAGGGCTGCAGGTTGCACACTATTGGCAAACCTTGGGGATAGTGGCATCTCAGCAGAATATTAAATGCGCTTTCACTGTCCTGTAATAGGGCACTGACGCACATCAATCTGAGAGGCTTACACTGTGAGAACCGGGCTACAGGACTCACAAAGAGCTGTTCATTGGTTCTAAGTAATATGGAAATGTCAGTGTATCATGATGTGAGCAAATTTCACTTGACAAGTAAAATGTTCTAGCCTGATTCATCAGCCTGTTTCACACAACAGCAAATCCCGTAGGAAGAAGGGTAATAACATCTTTCCCCTTGATAAAATTCACAAAACATTCTCTTTGTTCCTGCTTTAAATCCTCAGTATCGGGAATCACTGCCAACAAAAGTGTACGGCTTCATCTACGTCCATCTCCACCGCTTTGTTTACTGTTGTGCTGTACCACAAAAGGACCCAGAGGTGCTTGAGTTTGACGTCTTCACAGCTTTTCGCTGATGGGCCGGTGCACTTTCCAGAGTTCTTGCAAACCGCTGAGTGTGTTCCGATCACTAGGTGGCGCCAGACTGGCTAAAAAGGTCTACCAATGGAACTTTTTGTATTTAAAGGTGCACTGCATAACTTTTCTGGTGGAGGTGTTGTTGTTTTGTGTGGAATGTTCCATGGTGTGACTTTTTTATCTTTTTTTTAGCAAATTGTTACACAGTATAACACGAGGAAAGCATTTTTAAAATAAATACATACTAAGGAAAACAGCAACGCTCAGGAGAAGCTGAAGCAGTTTCTTTGAGCGCATCTCCTTTTACATGTAAGAGTGAGTAGAAAAACACTGATTGATTCTAATAGTTGCTTAATAACTGTTTTTTAAAAGTACATGAACAAAGTCAGGAATTGTCAAAGTGATGGAAATGAGAGAACAACTTTAGCAGCCAAAATATGAAATAAACGTGGTTGATTTGTGTAAATGTTCAATCTTCATGTGCACCAACAAGTCATCACTGCACTGATTCTCTGGGAGGCTTTAAAACACTTTTATAGTCCATATAGAAGTTTTTTACTGTAAAGATTAGCAGCCCCGTGCAAAATAAAGCAACTGGAGTGTTGATGGAGGCGCCCACGGCAACTTCAGGAAGGGGAAGGTGGAGGGGAAAGTGAGCTGGAGGGCAGGTCAGGACTCTACAGATGCAGATATGTTGTCCTGCTTTATGTTTCTGTAATATCCCTGTAATTATTGGGCCTATCAAAATGAAACAGTAGTGTCAAAATGGTGGAATTATTCAAGTACGAAAGCTTGTGTCAGGGCTATCAGAGTAAAAAGGCAAGTTTATAAACCCAAATGGAATGAGCTTTTGTGGATTTTCTGTCTGGACCTCTTTCAAATACCGCAAATATTAAATAGAGGCCCCTGCCAATCCTCTAAATATAGAATGAACTGAATGTTGGATAACTATTATATCACTTCTTACCTCAGTATTAACATTGGCCACTGACCAAGTCTGGGTGAAACATTGTCTTTCAGAATAATATTTAACATGAACTACTAGAAACTACTGAATATGCTCTATAAATAATGCTCTGTAAAGCATTTTTGGGGACAGGTGTGTCTGTGAAAAGCGCTATAGAAATAAAGTTACCTTACCTTACCTTTTTGAAAGACACAAATCGTTTTCTAATTTGTATGCATTTTTAAACATAATGATTCTGAACTGACAGAAGCAGACCAGGTAAAGCGAGTGAGAGCTTTCTGCATAATTTCAGAGGGTAGATACACTCCCACTCTCATCATTTTCATTTTGAAGCAGATCTGAACCTTGGTCATTTCTCTGTGTGATTAAATTGTTGCTAAAAGGAGCTTCTGTCATAAAGATTTATATCTCAGACATATGTACAGTCCAAAAGATTCTGATCAGCATTTTAAAAACCATTTATCCCTTTTTTAATAATATAGTATGATTTACTTAGACACTCAAATGTTCTCAGGCAACAGTGTTTACAACTATGCAAAGAAGTGTATATTTGTGCGGTCTGGTATAGATTTTCTGGTTTATTTCATTTTATTTACTCCAACATTTCCTGTGGATTACGTAAAAGTCCCAGTGAGATTTTGACTGACACTGTAGCAGACAAAACAAAGCGCAGCCTTCACCAAGTTTCTGCCTCGGAGATAAACATGTAGATTCACAACATCTGCTTGTCAATTATGAAACTATCAACAATCAGGACGCTATGCACCAGCTCACATCTGGAGTCTGAGCCCAAAATAACACCACAGCACAGAGACGGCACAGACACGGCGATAGAAAACGGGCACAAAGTTCAACGTATTCTCTGTCGGCATTCTAAAACTGTAAACTTATTCACTTTATTCAGCCCTGCCCGCTTTTCCCGTAATTGCGACTAAACTACGCTTTCTTTGTTGTTTCCGGTCAAAGTGCCTATGACAGCTTGAATTACTAATTGCACTAAAACAGTTAAATTCATTATAGATTACATAGGTTATATTACATAGATTTTACTAAAAGAAATTGTAAAAACTGCCCAATATGGTCTTTTTTTAGGTTTAAAATGTTACTTCCTGGTTGGAAAAAGGGAATTCTGTATCTGTTACCTGCCATGCAGTCGACCAAAACTCTGCTAACATCTACAGAGATTATAGTTTGTCAAATAAAAAGATAAGAAAACACATTTATTTTGTTTAAATCGTCTTTTAAGTATCTGAAAAAATGTGTTTCTTGTGTGTAAATCGTGCATAACCTTTGGATGTAATTCTCCCTACTGTCATGTCATCAGTTTTACTCTTTCTTCCTGTAATTTTCAGCATATTTTTCAACTTTTCTTCGCAAACTGCTCCTTTATTTGTGTAAAACTATCATTTGTAATTGCAACAGTTTTTATCCCATCACTTTAAGGCAAAAGGAGAGGAATCAAAACCTGTCATACGCACTTTAAGCGAGAATCCCTTTCACTTCAATTGAGGATTTGGGAAAAAAATAATTTGTGTAATTGGTTGATTTGTGTAAAATGTAAAAAAGCAAGTCAACACTTTATTCTCTGGGAGGCTTTAAAACAGATTTGTAGTGTGGATAGAACTTATTAACCTCTAAAGATCAGCAGTCCCTTGCAAATAGATAAAGAAGAAGAAGAAGTAAAAGAAAATGTAAGAAGTAAAAGCAAGATTTGGTATAAAAATGTGTTGACCAATAATAAAAACAACTTTTGTATGTAAAATAAGAAATTAAATGCAGATAATTTTACTTGTCACGTTGAATCTACTCACATAAAGTAAAATGTTCTAAATTTAAGGTATTTTAACGTACCTAGATGTTGTTTTTTGCATTGTGAAATCAGGGAAACAGGATTCAGCTCCAGATCCACTCGTTTTTGTTAAGTTTTCTCAAAGCGTGTGGTTCTGGCTGGTCAGGTGTTTTGGAGGTTTAGAATTTATGTTGGGGGCACAGAGTTGGTGACAGTCCAATCTCCCATGCAGTAAAAACACGGTAAAAGAAAATCATAAATATATATTACTGAAAAAGTTTTGTTAGTTGAGGCTGACATTTTACTGTGTCTGTTGAGAAGAGAAACAGAAACAACTCCAAAGGGTTGTTTTAGGCCATGTTGCATTATTTAAATTCCCTGCAAACAAATGTGTGGATGCAGGTCATTGTTCCTGCTCACTCATACATATTCTAAAGGGTAAGCGACTTTTTAAGTACGTCATTAGAACAGCAATTTATATTCGCTTTTAGGAATCATTTCAAAGCTAGACATTTACCGGTGTGCATAGATGTATACATATTCCTGCTTATTTTTCAGGTTTAAAGGGTTCATGTTACACTATTTTCTCATCTATGTTATTCGAATGTTGTTTCCTCATCACAATCACACCTCGAGTTTTGTTTTGTTTCATTTCGTTCACATGTTTAACACACAAATCCTGCATATTTAGGAGTTTTTTATGTTCCACAGTATGGCATTACACTTATTTATCTGTACAGAGACAGCAGGCCAAGTTACATGTCAGATCTGTGGAGAGGCAAGCCCACAATACAAGTTTTAGGTCAATAAAAACCCACGTTACTGAGTAAATGCAATACAGAGCAATATAGATGCCTTTAATGCTATTCCGGGACATTCTAAACAAAGAAACACAGTCGCATCTCCATGAAGACAAGCAGGTAGCGGACACTTCACCAGAAAAGTTACACAGTGTGCCTTTAAGTGTCAATTTTTAAGACTCAATTTTGGACCTTTAAAAAATCACATGTAACTAAATGTATTCTCTTTTTTTAGTCATGGATTTCTGCTTCTTGAGGTCTTCCAAAATATACATTATTAGCTTTTAATTGTTAATCGCTATGGCAACTGTGACATTTTTTTTTTACAGAAAAGCTCAAAACAGTCCCTTTTCCCACCCTTAACATGCTGTCCAAATTTGTTCATTATTGAATTACTTTATCTTAATGTGACGGGGCATTGGTGGCTGTTTTAACAAATCTGAGACGTTCACACACTCCAGAGGCAGAGGTGTGATTCATGTGTGTTTGTTTTGGATGTTGGCGCTGCTCAGACGGGTGGGGGATTAGCGTCTCCCAGGCTTATTTTAAGGGTGTGATTACATTTTGAAGGGCGAAAATCGCATTAGGACGAGTGAGTCAGGGAGAAGTCTGGTCCCCGTCCGACTGCAGCGCTGGTACAAATCTAAGTCTGTGTGTGTTTACAGTTGTGGGGAGGGCATCAGGTTTATTTGACCTGCTCGAGTTTTATCACATATCCTAGACTGGAAGGTTTAGTGTTGTCATAGTAGTAGTAGTCCTAATAAAAGTACGCAATACTTTTGTACACTGAAATACACTAATGTTAGTTCATTTTGCAGCCAAATAACAACTCTATGTCTATTACTTCAACTTTAATCCCTGTATTGTATTTTATTTTACTTTGCCACCTGCTTGTCTCCATGGAGATGTTATTGCTTTGCCTGGAATGCTCCATGGTATGACTTTAAACATAATCATTTAGCATTTATTCAAACAGATCTGAGCTGTAATGTAGCCTAGTGTCTCCCTCGTGATGAATAGGTTTAATCTATACTGTGGGACATTATAGACAAAGCAATACTATTTCCATGGAGACAAGCAGGTGACGGACCCTTCACTAGAAATGTCACGCAATGCACCTTTAAATATGCCTCAAAAACATAATATTTCACTCTCCTGACAATTAAAAAAACACGTTCCCAAACTAAATGCACTTTAGTAAACGGTCTGTGCCCCTGTGCAGCAGTGTGCACGGGCCCCTCTCATCCATCCCTCTTACCTGCTCCTCTGATCGTCCACCTTCTGTAATCATCTCTTCTCAAAGACAAACCACACTCTTTTATCTAAATCAGTCCGCTCCCTCCATCAATACTGTCCCAGGACCTCCTCTGGCCCGTAGAGACTGAGCTAAAATTAGAGCCTCCAACTCCTCACTGCGGTCTTGTCTTTTCTCTATAGGTCAGCGTGCCTTTCAAAAGACAATACTTGTTCAAAACACATTGGACATTTTAAAGGTGAAGTACGTCACTTTTCCGGTGGAGTATCCGGCACGTTATTGCGTTAAACTGGAATTTTAACAGCATGCCATTAAATGTAACTATCTCCATGGAACAAGTAACATCATCTAGCCAAGTTTCAGGTTACAAGTTAATGCCAAAGTGTGGAATATTCTCTTGCTCCATCAACTCTGGGTCCTATTGACTTTATATTGAAAAATTGTCACCTCTCCCTGTCTAACTGCTGCGGTAAGCCTCCTCATTTTTGTCTTAAAATGTTCGTATTAACCCAATCTTGGTGTTTTTATTTCAATATTTTGCCCATTGCTAATTTCCTTTTCCTAATCTGGAACTTGAACTCCAAATTCACTCGTGTAACTGCACCATGGGTGACGTCACACTCCCGCAGTCCACTTTTTTATACAGTCTTTGCTCCTACCAGAAAAACAGCACAGAAAAAATGTCGTACAAAGGCGTTTTTTTGTTGCATTGCCCTTTCTAAATGAACAAGAAGTTACAAATGTCAGCTTTTTTAAGGATACAAGTTTGGCTGCATCTGTCCTTAACATCGCACTGTACTCTATTGATTGGCTTTTCTCTGGAGCTCTGACTCTGAATGTCACCATCACTTCTATTGAACCGTGATACGCAGAGGCACTGGGGCTGAGCCATCAGCACAATCGTATGAAAAGAAGAGCAAGAATGCAGAAGTCGCTCCTTTTTGGAAAATGGCTTCATGATTTATAAACGTATTGATCGCGCAGAGATCTAGTCAATTTTTCTAAAGGTCTGTGTAAGATATTTATGCAAGATATTTTGAAAAGATCTAATACAGTTTGGTCTTGATGAAGAGCTATTATTTTCGGATGCCGTCGCCATAGTGAGTGTAGTTAAAGACTCATATACAGTAATAGGGTGACGGTAGAGTGTTTGTCCTCTGCATTGTTTCCAACATTGTGTCCTTGGGCAAGACACTTCTTCTCTACCCCCATGTCTGTTTACACTGATGTGTGAATGGAAGAGTAGTTTCCTTTATGTAATGTACTTTGAGTGTCTTGAAGGTAGAAAAGCACTACCGTATTTTCCGGACTATAAGCCGCTACTGTTTTTCCCAGGATTTGAAACATTTTTACAAAGGAGCGGCTAAATTTTGGACTTTTCTTCCACGGCTTGGGGCGCTCTAACTGGAATTTCAAAAACAAGATAGACGGAGAAGAATATGCTACTTTTTATTTAGCAGATATAACACGCACAACAAATTACCAAGTGGTAATTATTTTCAAATCCTCGTCCCCTTCATGAAAAGCACACAAAGGAGTTTGTATGATGCAAGTTTTAAGTTGAAGGCATCGCTCTTGCTCCAGGAAGAAAACCGCTGTAGAGCTGCTGCACCCGCGGGACCAGCGGCCCCAACACAAAACAGTGTGGCCCGGGACCATGGATGATAAGAACATTCTGAAAGAACATTCTGAAAGCTTATTGTGGGCGCGGGCGGGAGCACGACCGTATGATGCGGGAGCGAGCGGGAGCAGGACTGAAGACTGCGGGAGCGGGACTGAAAATTGTGTCCCGCACAGACCTCTGCCGTGCTGCTGCATGTAAGCTCAGCGTCAGCGAAGATGATTAAAGTGACTTGTGGTTTCACTGCACAGGAGAAATGAAGGTCAATTACCAGTTCTTTTCTGTTTTTGACCTGTTTTAATCAGCACAGTTGCTGCCGTGTTAAAAGGCACTGTTCGAAAGAATCTGTTCAGGTACATAAATGTACATTTACAGTACAAAATTGTTCTGTATATGCAGTAAATATCTAATTTTTCAACATGGATATCAACGGCTTATAGCCCGGTTGCAGCTTGTATACCTTTTTTCTTATTTTTTTTTAAAAATAGAGTGGATGCGGCTTATATACCGGTGCACTCTATAGTCCGGAAAATACAGTATATAAAAGTGACCATTTACCGTTTACAATAGGCCGCGATAGATAATAGATAGATCCATGTTCTGCGTATGGGAGTGTTAAGTGTGACATCATAGTGAGTGTTTTTTTTTTCATACATACACATCGGCAACAGCAGAAACAGGGACTTTGTGTGAACCGCCTGATGAATTATTAAAGACCCGTCAGGGGAAAGAAGCTGTTTCATACTAAATATTATCAGTGGCACAACTATTTTCAAATAAAACTGTTTTAGCATATTTATTTTGAGCCCAGATGGGAAAAATAATTTGATCATTTATGTCTAAAAATGACATGTAGACTCGAGGAAGACCGGATATCACTGATGTTTTATGCAGTTAAAATTTTTCACCAAACAACTTTGAGCAAAACCCTGGAGCAGGTTAAAGTCTATTCTAATGCTATCAGTGAATGAGGATAGAATTTCATTGAACCCAGAAGAAGTCAAAGTAACTTCACACTCCCACACTGACAGTGCAGAGAATATGAGCAGATAAGTCGGCCGTTTGCAGTTCAATTCAGAGCATTGTGTGGGCACTGGCGAACATAAGCACATAAACTAGACCTGTAAAGTAATACACAGAAGAATTACATTTTTGCATTCAAATGAACTCAGTTATCACATTTTTACTTTTTTAAAAGCCTTTAAGTTATGCATTTGACAAAAAATACACTATAAAATTTAAAATCACCATTATCATTTCTTTTTAAAGCAGCTATTCCAGTAGATAGAGACTGGACGGGAGATAGTACAGCTTGTAGTAGTGGAGACAGGTGGGCACATCCACAGACAGTTCCTATTGAGTGTGAAAGTGTCAGAGCTTCAGTGGAGTTACACTGTTCATGTGAAGATCTGCGGGATCAGAGGTGAGACTCAGATTGGCCAAGTGTCTTTACTCTAAAAACGGTGGTACTTACTTCGCTCGCTTTCTTAGCACCTGTAAAAGTGGAGCCAAGCAGAAACAACACCTTCTAGAAATATACACAAAGCAATGGCTGCACTTATGGGGAGAATTTGGAGCTGAGTTCTATATTAGGAAGAGGAATTAATTTATGGACAAAAATAAAAGGGAAATAACAGCACCAGGATCTTGTATAGAGGGTTAAAACCAACATTTAAAGACCAAAATGAGGAGCCTGACAGGAGCAGTTACAGAGAGAGGGACGATGTTTTTTGAGTACAAAGTAAAATGGAGCCGGAAGTGCGCCCATGCTCACTTCCTATTTGGAACGCAGGAGCATCAGGTTAGCTACAGTATGTCAATTTATATATGTATATATATAGTCTATGCTTGGTAGTGAAGAAGAAAAGTTGGAGAGGCTGATGGGGTTTGATGGTTCTGCTGCTGCTGCTTCAGTGGAGATGGACACGACAACAGACACACAGTCCATTTATTTACTAGAGATACAATGGGCAATTCACTGCTTTTAAAAGAAATAACCAAATAAAATATCCATATATGCTGAAACTTGTTATAAAAAAGAGAAATGTTATGGCATAAAGTAAGAATTCCAGCTACTTCTACTACTACTCCTACTTCTACTACTAAAAAAACATTCCACCTTTTTCACTTGAGCTGCTAGATGAAACATTTAACTGTATATCTTTATTAGTCATTTCATCTGCATTTGCATATTTCATTTACTATTAAATTTGTAATCTGCCCTCCAGCATGTTTTCATCTATAAACTAGAATATTCATTATTACACATTGAATTTGTCTCAGTACTACATCTCTTAGTTACTATCTCTAAAGATGTTGTGCGTTATCACTGTACTGCTCGACTATCAAAACCACAGCAGCTCCATCCGTGCACAAAAGGACACAGTGGTCAGCCTGTTTTATTGTGCTACTGCTGTGAATATCAAAATCCCTGGTGTATGTATTATCTCTGTGGATTCGAATGGACATCTGGCTGAAAGAGCAGGTTAGCTTTATTCTCAGGAGCCAATAACGCAGCAGGAGAAGGTGGGAGCGCACAAACACACTTAACCTGATGGTGTGGACCTGCTGTGTTTGTATCAGTCGGCCCGTAGAGAGCGCAGGGGCTGGAGCTGTTCAGTGCTCGGTGTTCTGTGGTCTGTGGGTGTGTGCTGTGGGTGCTGTGTGTGCCCTGGGCTCTGTGCTGGGCCTTTTATCAGGAGGAGGAGGAGGCAGAGTACACATTTGATGCAACTTGCTCCTGGTTTGGGTAACAGGATGGAGACATAGTTTTAGTATCTTTATTTTGTTCAGCATATGATATTTAATAGGAATTGTATATGTTTCCAAAGACTCAGAATGCTACAAAACCTTCTACAAATTTTCAAATATCTTGTAATTCCACCATACACTATACATACTTAAGTTACCTACTGTTATCATGGTAAAACGATGCACTCATTAGCAGAAAAAAGTATGAATATTGTCTGAAAACTCAAGGAAAAACACAGAAAGGATTTAAACATATTTCCAGGAGCCTGTGATCAATACAAGTGTCAATGTTCCTGTTTAACTGTTTGATTTTTAACAAAAAGGTGAGAGTGACTAACCGAGAAAAAAAAACAAAAAAACGGTTGACTAATCCAGCTGCTTGTGATTGTAATTTTATGTGAGAGAGACTTGTTTAACACCACCAGTCAGCTCACGTGTTCCAGCTAAATGAATTATTTATGGTCAGATTGTGTTAAAATAAAGCACAGACTAAAGCCAAATAAAGCCTCAGACAGAACAGAGTCTACAGTTCGCTCCACAGTTCTTACCTTAACCAAGTAAACTTTATGTGCACTTTGTTTGAACTGTATTAGAATGTACACTTTGGGATTCATCTGCCAGCCTATAAACTGTAATTATAGAAGACCTATTATGCAAAATGGACTTTTCAGAGCTTTTAATCATGTTATAGTAGTTCCCCCTTCTCATCTCCCCTCTGGAAGTTGTATTTGGAGTGATTTGTGCATGTTTGAGTCATCTTTAATCTCTTATTTTCAAGACCCATCTTGCCGATCATCCTCTGTGTTCACCGCCACCGGCATACGCCCACTGCTCTGTACTCACTTCATTCTACTATTTTATTTTCTCAATCAGTGTTAGGCGTAGCATTCAGCAGCGTAGCATAAGAATGAAAAAAATCTGCTATTCACCAGCATGATGTGCAGATATGCATAGAGTTACCGGTGTTACTGATCTGTTGGTAGTGATATGTCAACGTGGGACCATGTGGCCGTGCCTTGCAAGGACTCCGCTTTAATAAACCTAATATTTCACTTTAAACTCAGTATCCATGTTTCTTTTGACTGGGTTTCATATTATTAAAGCATCCGACGTACACATGAGGCCAAGCGGGTGTTTCAGCACGCTTGAGCATGAATGTAGTGATAACTGCGAGCTGCTGATCAAGGCCCATTTGCATTGACTCCAATAGAGACATGAAATATTCACCATGAGTCGCAGATGGACAAACCTTCACTGCTTTCCTTTAGTACAGAGGAGTCCGTAAATCCACATTTCCACTTCAGACAGGGCTGAAAGGAAGCCGCAGAGGAACATTTACAGTTTATTTAGACAGCGCCCCAGAGGCCCTGGGACAGGTGCCTCTGTGTCTGTCTGCAGAGGGCGGCTTTCTGTGGCGCGATATGAGCCATTTACACACCGGCCCCAACAAATCTGTAACACTGACTTTGTTGATGTTGTTTACGGTGTTGTCAGCTTCCATTTGGTTTTTAATAATGGCTGCGGACCATTTCTTTAATTAAATAGTTAACCATTGCCATTTAAAATGTGTAATAATATAATGATCCACGGGTGTTGTACATTTGAACTATATACAAGGCTCAAGCACAATAGTGATCTTTACGTTACCACTTGTCTCCTGCTATTTTTGCTGTTACTGAATTTATTATTACCATTTATAATTTTGCCCTTTATTATTTTAATATATTGTGATGATGTGTGAGTTACTGTGTCCAAGTAATTTCCTTTGTGGATCAATAAAGTTCGTCTAAGTCTAAGTCTATGAATAGTCTACAGTCTGTAACATGAAACTGTGTATTGCTGGTACAACACTTTACACTTGAGCAGAATTGACGTGTGGACGTGTGCCCACTCGGCCCCTCCCCTCCGGCCCTGTTCAGCTTCATTGATTGGTCGAATGTTTTGGCACAGAGCTAAACTTGTGTCAGGACCTCTGGCCAGCCTTTATTGCACATGTCCAGATGCTATGTCAGTGTGTTTGGGTTCATCACAGGTCTCCCCCACTGGAGCGATCCATCAAAATGTGCCACATGTGATCTATTGCTCCAGTGTCTTAAAAGAAAGGAGGGTAAGATGGTGTGTTTTGACTTTCTCTGCTTCCTCTTCTCTCAAATATGTGCTTTGGTCTCCTTCTGTGTGATCAGACATAGTCACTCAAATTGTATCATAAACTAACCTAACCTTGGGATGCCCACTTCTTTTCATCTTGTCATTGCATTTTATAATAGTGAGAAATACACAAAAAAAATCCACTGTGTACAAGTGCATCATTAAACATAGTCACTCTACTTGTATCGCAAACATAACCTTGAAATCCTCACTTCTTTTGATCAAGTCTTTTCATTGTTAATCTCTCATAATACAACTGCCTCACAAAAAGGATAAGTAACATGTAGTAGTATATGATAAAGTAGTGATGTGAGAAATACACAATAGAATCATCCACATATTAAACAAAGTCACTGGAATTGCATCATGAACATAACCTTGAAATCCTCACTTCTGCTCATGAGTCTTTTTATTGCTAATCTCTCAGAATACAACTGCCTCACAAGGAAAGGTAACATATAGTATGTGCTAGTAGTAGGCTTATATTGTATAATATATGAGAAATACACAATAAAATCCATTGTGTACAGGTGTATCATGCACATAAAGCTGAAAATGAGTGTAATCCTACAATCTCGGGCAAATTCTCTAGTCTCTAGTCTCAAATAAATGGCCAATCAAACTAGAAATAGCAACTGTCAACAGTGATTTTCCAAAGGGGCGCAGGGTTCACCACCTGAATGTCTCCATGGATTCTGCTATTGCTCTGCCTGGAATATTCCACAGAATAGCATTCAACCTATCCCTATGGAGACAAGCAGGTTACATTACCAGGTCAAGCTACAGATCACATCCGTGGAGAGGCAACACTGGCTACAGTAACAATACTAGGTGTTTTTGAGCAGTAACCATAATGAGATAAATACCAGATAGATCAGTTTAATGCACATTTCAGGCAAGGCAAAGTGACAAAGAGGAGCTTTTAAATGCAGTATATTGCACAAATAGAATTCTGGTCAAATAAAATCATGCTAATATGATCCTTAAATTGTAAATTAAACAAGTAAATAAAATGCAGTAGCTATAACTCAATCCAGGCCTGTCCCAGAACAGTTAAAGTGGTAGTGCTGTGCTTGTCTCCTGTCCATCATGGCTGACAGTCTCCACTCTGTGTGAATGATCACTTCGCTCCAATGTCTCGTCTCATGTTTGCACATATCACTCACGGCCTGTTGATTTATCGACTGAACCAGGCTCGTGCTCTTACATCAGGGTCGGACCGTTGCCCATAAGGCCGTTCTGCTCTGGGATCCTGACCCTGGAGCTGCTCAGACACTGAGGAGGGTCTCTGTACAGGGGACTGAGGCTGTGTGGTCAGTCCAATGAGAAAGAGTATGCACCTATATTCTATACTTAAAAGAGGCCATATTACGCTATTTTCTGATCTATGTTATATTATGTTATGCTGTTTCTTCATCAAAAACATACCTGGAGTTGTGTTTTGTTTCATTCATACATGTTGAACGAACAAATCCTGCATATTTAGACCAGATTTTGATCATTTTAGCCCTGGAATTGCCCACTTCTACTAAACTAAAGGTAAAAGGTAGCTGTTATTTTAGCTGAAAACTACTGCTGCGTGACATCATAATGTGGAACAGAGCGTTTTGAGTTTTGAAGATTCAAACAGACTAAAAAAAACAGTCAAAACATGTGTGAATGAAACAAAACACAACTCTCCGGGTGTTTGTGATGCAGTAACAATATTCTAACCTGGCTTAAAGCTCACAAGAGTACATTTTGTGTAATGTACTGTCTCGTTCCTGCGTTCATGGTTAACAAGGTTATTTAAAACGTATATTCAGCTGTGCATAAGAAGACACAACTATGCGACATACACAAGAAGCTGTCTCCTCACTAAACCTGATCTCTTCACCCTTAAAGATTAGCCTGCTAAATGCTGAATTTGAATTGCAAAAAAGCTCTTCATCAACCTATACGCTGACAGTGACACTGACTGTACACGGCTGCAGCTCGGAAACGTTTGTGCTCGTAATTATGCCCCCTTTTGCAATTCTAATGTCCCACCACTAGGGCGGACTGTGGGCTGCCCTGCTGCCCTTGTGTGAGCCTGTCTCTGAGCTGCTCAATACACAAAGCCTATACAACACTATGAAAGGATGCTTGCACGGAAGTTATTGATTTGTTGCAACTACCGAGAACAAATTGAAAGAGACCGGGCGATGCTGCTGTAGTGCTAATTCAAGTGGTCATGTTTAGACTTGAACTGAAGCAGGAGGTATTGAGAGAAGGTGTCAGCAATTAGCAAGAAGAAAGTTACAGAAAATATAAGAAATGAGCTGTTTCTGTATAGAAGATTGGTTAGCAGAGACCACTATGTCGGGAAATATGAAGAGGCAATATTTCATCCATGGTGATACAAAATGAATACCGTTGCTGTAGTAGTTAACGATTCAAAACGAAATAGGTTATTATAGATTTTGGATCGTGAAAAGTGCTGAAAGTGGCACCGATAAACAGAAATCTGAAATCCATGAATGAAAACTCATGAAAACTGAAATCGCTTACCCAGTTGATACGTTACAGTAACATCATGCTGGAGGGGTTCTACATGACTGTATATGGTGAGATGTTCAGCAGTGACCATGGTGACACAGTGCACACATTAGCAATAACTATCAAAAAAGCTTTGAAACTCAAGGGGAAAAAAGTCAAATGGATTTAAATAGCACATTTTTAGGAGCCTGTGATCAATACGAGCGTTCGTGATTCTTTAAGTGTTTGATTTTCAGCAAAAAGGTGAGAAAAACTAGTGTGTGACTGTATTTGAGAGGCCAATGTCTTTCCAATTAAAACAGCTCTTCATAGTCAGATTGCGTTAAATTAAAGCTCAGATTAAAGTCTGACTATCCCTAAGCTATTGAATCAGGCACATACATTGAATAGTTAAAAGCGGATACAGTGTTGTCCAGACCAATAGGCCTATAATTATCTGCTTTTATTTTAAATAGAAAAATAGTTATTTTCCCATTTTCTAGTGACACAAATATTTATTACAGTCATGTATTTGTGTCAAACCAGACACAGATGGAACATTTGTGAACATTAATGATTCAGGCAGTTTGGGACAGATAGGAGGATAATGTACGGTGGCCTTCTTGTCATTTATCACGGTTTACACGAGCTGTCCTCCTCCCAAATCTGCCTTTGATGAGTATGTGCTGACCTGCTAATGCTTTACTCCTGATGTTTACGATGATACATGCAACTGGGCTTTCCTATTCCACTCCATTACTCTGGCCTCGCTAATGTCACTGCAAATGGATCACTAAAGGGCCCACACTGCACTAATACTTCTGATCTATGTGATAATGTTATTTCCTCATCACAAACGTACCTAGAGTTTGTTTAACACATAAATCATGTACTTGTAGGCTGTGTTCTCGTCTCAAACAGGAAACACACACACCCTTTTCCACCTTGTGATGTCATGTGGTAGTACAAGAAGTGCTTCGCTGTGTTTTTAAAATCCTTACACCTTTACTAGTGTTAATTGGATTATTTTAGCCCTGGAATTGCCCCGCTTTACTAAAGAAAAGTTTTAGGGTATCTGTTAAATTAAAAACGACAGCTTCACAAGGTGGAACAGACCATTTTAAGATTTGGAGATGTAGACTAATAAATGTGTGAATGAAACAAAACACAACTCCCAAATACGTTTTTGAGGAGGAAACAACATTCCAACATGACTAAACCTCACAGGAGTCAATTTTGCGTAATATGGGACCTTTAGGAAGTCCAGTATTAGAAATGTGTATTAAAACACATCTGGAAACTTTTTAGACTGGAATGGCTTTAAAGAGAAAATGCAACAAAAAGATAACGATAATAATCTCACTTTTGTAGACTATTAAAGAAATGCATGAGTAATTTGTTGCAATCAAATTGTGAAACTATTGTCAAGCTTTTAAGCATAATTACTGCATAATCCTTATTATAGCTAAATCTGAGCCTTTTAAGTGATTCATGCGTTCTTTTATTGTCCTTTTTTACCTGCGCCCGGCAATGAACCTCCTTCTTCTTCTTCTTCTTCTTTTAAATAATATAGTTACACATTATAAACACTGTTGCGTAGTCATTTTCACAACATCCCCGGAATTTTGTTTTGCTTCATTCATACCTGTTTAACACACAAAACCTGCATATTTAGGCAGAGTTTTCTCAACACTTTGTTCCTTCACCAGAATCATTTGGATTATTTCAGCCGTAGATTTGCCGATCTCTACTAAAACAAACAGTAAAAGGTAGATGTTCACTTTAAAACTACCGCTTCATGACATCACAAGGTGGAACAGAGCATTTTGAGCTTTGGAGATTTAGACAAACTAATAATAAAGGACTACTCAAACACAACTCCAGGTATGTTTTGATGATATTGGACCTTTGTAATGTTGGACCTTTTAAAAAAGAAGCCAGTGTACCCGTTTCTTTTATTAAGTTGTTTTAATATTTACAATGAATAAAATGTAAAATGACAAGTCCATGTGTAAAAGGTCATGACTATAGCCAGGGAAAATAGTCTTCTCTTTCTTAGTTTGATCATTTGTGCTATTTTTTGCGAAAGAATCAAGTTTAAGCCACTGCTGATGTAACCTCGCACTGTATTACACTCTGTCCTCCAGGTGTTACATTTCCAGTGTGACAAACTGAAATGATCCAACACCTGTTTGCTCTGACCCCTCCCCCTCTTCCCCCCGTCTCTGTAAGCGCTGCAGGGAGAGAAGTGTGACGGCCGCCCCCCCTCGTGTGTGTGTGTGTGTGTGATGTTCTATAGCCCCAGCTTCCGTCAGCAGCCCCGGTCCTCCCAGGCCTCCCGCACCTGTCACCTCCATCTTGTGCTCCTGGCTGATGGGTCGTACCAGAGAGGAACCACGGGACCTGCCTCTGCTGCGCTGTACCGTGGCAGGATGTGTCAGATGTGTGTGTGTTTGTGGTGTGCGGGCAAACTTGTCGGCTTACACGACCTAATTTTCAGACATGCATGAAAAGCAGAAGTAAAGTGAAGGTCATCTTGTCAACACTACTGACTTATATCTTTGCTTTGTTGCATTGTTTCTATGTAGCTGCTGCTGAACTTTGAATTTTAACTACACTATGAAAAACCTTGGCCAGAATTTAAGATATAAACACTTAAATCTATCAGAAGATGACTTAAAAGTAGTGAAATTATCTGTCCATGCAGCAAGATAATCTTACTTGACAAGTTATCATAAAATAAACTACCTCTAGGCTAGAATTAAGCAGTCTCAGAACTAGTAAGTAGATAATAAATCTGAATGAATAACCTGATATAAGCTGTAAAATCTTGGCCAGATCAGAGAAATTTGCAGAGCGTCTAAGCCCTACTGGAGGTGAGCCAGATAAAACCTTTATGCTATACTTTATCAGCCGTGTCTTAGATGGAAGAGTGGTTGTCTTATATAACGTGAATGACGGTATTTGGAGTTTAAATTTGAGCACGGTTGTTGTGTTTAAGCAAGACACTTCCACACAAAAGGGTTCAGTCACTGTAAGCTGCTCACATCAGGGGAAACAGGTGAACACAACAGGAAAACCTCTTCAAAGCCTCACTCTGACTCCGCCGTGTTATTGCGGTTGGTGATGAAATGGTCCGTTCCTTCCAAGTATTTCCTCTAGAAGGTCTTCTGCCACATTTGCTGCCACGTTTCATGTTAAGACTGTAGCAACTCAAATGTCCTTACCTTCTCTTACCTTGTGTTCATGTGGTGAGTGAATGCTGTAGTCTAATACTCATATCTGTGTCATGCACTGCAACAATTTAAACAATACATTTGGATTTTTCTGCTTTAAATCCTCTGGCCCTATTAAAGCAACACTGTGTAACTTTCTGGAGGTGTTACTGTTAAAGATTATGTATAAAGGAACAATTGTTATATGGCGATAAGGAGGATGAAGCAGGCTAAATAAGAGCGAGATTTGTGGAGATGCAAACTCGCTCCCAGTTGGCATGCATGACTTTTTCAGTGCAATAAAAACTTTAAAAATGTATTAAGTAAGTTGGTCTATTTGGGCTAAAAAGTTACGTACTGTAGCTTGTAATAAATAAATTCCAGTTCCAGTTGAAATGAACTTAGCTGAGAAGCCAGAACCACATGCTTTGACAAAACTTTACAAAGACGAGTGGCTCAGGAGCCATATCCTGTCTCTTTACGTGATTGACAGGTGGATTAACCAATCAGAGAGAAACAGGCACTGTTCAAATACAAGCATGGTAGAAAAAACAACAAAAGACTGAGAAACAAAGCAGATTTTTATAGAATCAACCATCAAAGCACAAAATTATTCTTGTTCTGAATGACACAAGACTTTTGGAAAGGAGATGTCCTCTGTATTTGACAAACACGTGCTACAAATGTACTGTCTCAAGTTTGGACGGAGGTTTTTCTTCAGTATTGTCTGGTTTCAGTCTCTTCTGGATTCAAACAGAATGAAAAAGAGACTAGTGGATCAGGCGAGAAATGAACCACATTAACTGTCACTAGAAGGCAAATATGTGAGAGACGTAAAGGCTGAACGTACTTGTGAGGTTTGAACCGATTACCGAGTCATTGGGAAGCATTCGTCTGCAAATGTCAAAAGATTATTTAGTTTGACGTGCTTTGCCGTCATTAAATCGCCCTTCGAACTGCTGGTGGTGAAGAAAAGTGTCAGTCTGCTCATTACTTAAAACGACAAAATTATAGCCTGTCACAAAACATAATTTATTTACACAAAGTTTTGAAAAAGAAGAAATGCCCTTCTCATAATTATAAGTTCTTAACACAGCAAACATCTTGAAGGCTCATGGTGAATGTACAAATGAAAGGTGGAGCGGATCCAGACGATTTATTCATCGTGGAGTTACTTCTTATTCTAACAACAGATGTGAATCAAGGCTCAAGGAACTTTTATAAATTTGTACTTTTTTGTTTTTCTCAAAGGTTTCAGATCTTCTTTAGAAAACAGCTTGATTATAGTTTGAAATCATTTTGGACTCTCATAGTTATTAATATTTTTACCATATAATTTAGCATAAACTAACTTGAATTATACATATATATTTTTAGCTGAGAACCTGTATAGTTACATAGTCTAAATATGTATAATTTTTATTCATATTTTACTCTAATTACCCTCCTCCAGAATACACCCTTCTTCAAAATGAAAATATGAGTCTGATGGAGGATCCCAGTTTCCAGATGGCTGTGATTGACAGGTGGATTAGCCAATCAGGGACATGTGTTGTCTGTATCAGAAAAAATAAAGGAAAAAATATCACAGGGGGGTGAAAAACATCACTGAGTTCTGTAGAATCGGTGAACGAAGCGATGACTCTGGGGTGAGAGCACGATCATGATTGGCCGAACTTGAGACAGTGGGACCAGACTGAGATCTGTGTAAGAAATACACAGAGGTATTCTGGATTTACCCGGCAACAGTTCCCTCATCTACCTGTAACACTGTTACAGAGGCTTAAAACTTAAACTGACTTAAAACAGAGGGAGTTCATTTTAAAATGTTTGCACCTTACTTCTCACTTTCTTCACACATTCCTGGTATAAGAATTTTTCACTGCACTAAGTTTAGGAGCTTGTTTCACAACCTTCAGACACTTCACACCACTGCTAACAACAACAACCATGCTAAGTAATGTGCCTTTAAATTAATGACTGTAGGGCTTTAGAATGAAATGAGCCCAGGAGCTGCTTTCAGAATACACCTGTACTGAGGCACTATAGCTTTTTTCTTTACTTTATTACATAAGAATGGGCACAGTCCTTCATACTCTTTGTCTAGTCCAAGATTACAAACTTTACTTGTTTGAATCCTTCCCCAAAGAGTTGTCATATCCGTCTTGTAGTTTTGAGATGGTCTAACTTTATAAAAATCCAGGACAGCGAACCCTCTGAGGAGCACACACCACAGCACACATACAATAGTGTTAGAGGAATTTATCATGGGCCTATTTTTGGACAGGGACTTTGTTAGCCAAACTTGTGGTGAGAGGTACACCCTGCCAACTGTGAAGTGAAGAGAGAAGTTTTTGAAAAGGGGAGAAATAATAGGAAGATTGTGATGATGCAGTGAAAATGGGGAGAGTTTGAACGGGTATTGGATAAGTTTAGTCGAGTACGTGTTGTCCTGACTCATGTGCATGTCTGCGTTTTGCGTTTTGTTTCATTCTTTGATTTTCTAACTTGCTGTAAATGCTCATATTTAGACAGCGCTTTTCTGCCTTCACAAAAACGTATGAAGTGTCTTGCCCATCAGTATTAATCTGTGGGAGCAGGAAATACAAGATTTAAGTGAATTTTCCAAACATTTACATATCTGTAATAAACCTAAAGCAGAGTTTTCAGTGCTCTATCTCCAAAATATCCCAAAATATTCTACCTGCATTTTGTCAGGGCAACACATTTTGCCCCAGAAAAAGAGGTAGGTCTATTTGTCAGTTTTTGGGTCAAGGTAGAAAAATAGACTTAGACAAACTTTAATAATCCACGGGGGAAAGTTCCTGAAATAACCTGTGTTGGCAAAGTTTCAACACTACCCTTTGCTTGGTGCAGGGTACGCCACCTGCTGTCCCCCTAAGAAAAGTTACATACCTTTAAGTCACAGTATTCAGACAAATAACAGTGCGCCTTCAAGTTTGAAGTCAATATGAATCCATATTCTTAAGGTCACCACACACTACCGGAGAATTTGCCCGATTTTGGCTGCGATTTCTTCTTCGCTAGTTCGGGGAGGCGTGACCCGATATTTTGTCTCGGTGTGCGATTATGACGCCGCTGCTCCTCGTGTGCGGTGTCAGATCGTAATCACCAAACATCAGCAACGCTACAGTAACAGACAATAAAACAGAGCGTCAAGGCCAGAGGAGTGACGGACACAGAGACACAACATACAAACTCGGGATATAGCAAAAATAAAGACTTTATTACTCACCTAATGTAAAGTGGTACATTTAAATCCACATTCACATGATCCATAGAAATTGTCCTCCACAAATAATGACATCCAGTCCACCAAACTGCGCTATTAATCCAGTTTGCAGTGTTCTTTTAAAGTAAAAAGACTTTTCCTCGCATGTTTGTTTACGTTCTAACCGAAAAATCCTGTAGTGTGTAGCGGCCTTTACAAGCAGAGGAGATTCTTCCACATTTTGAGGGGAAAAAAATCATCTCTCTCCATTTGTTCCATAAAATTTTGTTGCTTGCAATAATGAAACACAAAAGCGAAAATAGACTTTATGTGCGCCATCTTATAATGAAGAGTTGCTGTCTGAAATCACAGCGCTTTTGTTCATGTTTAAATGAATAAGGCTTGTTGATTGGTCAGACTTTTCTTTAGTGGGCGGAGCTTGAGTCATTGAGGAAACGCACATATCTACATTTTCTTCCCTGAACATGCTCGCTGTGTTCTCTTCAACCACAAATCCCACACACCATCCTCCATAATTATCCCATTGACTCGTCTTTTCACTGCTTAAACCTTATTGATATGTGGAAGGAAGCTTGGGCCTCCCCCCCTCTTCCTCCTCGTCCTCCTCCTCTTCCTCCTGCCCTGCCGACCGCTCCAACTGTTGATGTTAAAATCAAAATCGATGTGGAGCTTAATCATTCAAACGTCACTCTAATTTGTTTGTTGCAATTGATTGTCCACGACCAGATTGCTGTCGCCCTCTCCCTTCTCCTCCCTCTCTCCTCCCTCGCTTTTACTCTGCTCTGATCTCCCTCTCGACATCTTTCTCCAACTCTCCCTCTCTTTTTCTCTCTCTGTCCTCTCTGACTCTCGTTCTCAACCCTTCCCCTCTGTCATCTTCTCTGTGTATGTGTCTATTCTATCTCCCCAACCCATCCCACTATGCCCTCCATCTTTCTCTCTCCACAACTTTCCTTCTCCGGGTTCCTCTCTGACATCCTCTATCTATCGTTCTCCATCTCTCTCCCCAACTTTTTCCCTCTGTCTCTCTTCCTTGCTCCCATTCTTTTTTTCTTCCTCTCCTCATCTTCCTCCCATTATGTCCCCAGCTGTTCATTTTTCTCTTTCTCTCATTCCCCCTCTGTCTGTCTCTCTTGTTCTATATCCCACTGTCTCTCTCTCGCTCTCTGCCCCCTCTATCTCTCCTTTACACCCCTCCTATATTTTTCTCTCAAGTGTCTCTTTCTATCTCACATTCTCTTTCCTTCTATCTCCAACTTTCTATCTTTCTGCCCTCTTTCTGCCCTCTTTCTCTCTCTGCCTATCAATCATTCCCTCTCTATCCTTCACTGTCTCTCATTCTATCTCCCTCCTTCTCTTTCTCTCTGACCCTTCTTCTCTCAGTCTCCCCTCTATCTTTGGCTGTCTCTTTCTCCTCTCTCGCCTTCTTTCTCCATGTCTCTCTCTCCATTTCCCTCCCCTCTCCCTCCCTCGTTCTCTCCCTCCTTCGGGTGGTCTGATATGAGTTTCTGGGGGGATTCTGACAGATAACATTATGATCTATCCCCGCTACGCCCTTGAGGGCATTAAATTATATAACCGCTCTGATTCAAATGAAATGATGTAGGTAATATTGTATTTCTTATGAATATGCATGACAGAAATAGTGTAAGGTGTAAAACAGAAGAATCCAGATAGAATATTCAGTGTGAAAAACAGCTCCTCACACTTTACTAAACTAAAATGTCCAAGGTCGGACTCTAAAATGTCTTTCGTTGTCTCTTGATTATGCAAATGTTTTTGAATTGGCCTGAAATTTCTTTTCATTGTCAAAATTCCTCTAAATTTTAGTGAGTGGAGTTCATTGAGTTTTCTCCCTTCTCATTTGAGCTGTTTTTAAATAGTAAAAACCCAGACTAATCCCTTATTAGAATGTCTGGCCAAGGCTATTACACATAGATACTTTATAACAGAATGCCAGCAGGCTTTTGTATTTGCACTTAGAATTCACGTGACTATAAAACCTTCATTCTGAATATGATACAAAAGATGAGTCCGTGTAATTCCCCATTATTTCAGGAGTGGTCCATAGAATAAAAAAGTCATCTCGATAATGCTGAATGTGAACATTGAGAAGCGATTATTAAGGACGTACCGATACTGATACTGGTACTGAATATCTGTGACAATCCAGGAAAATGTGCAGTATCAGGTATCGTCTCCATGGTATTGGTTCTGTCGATATCCTGGCTGGACTCTTTACTGACTGATGTACACACAGGATGTCGCATGATGTTTGAGCTTTAATTCATACAAAGCTTTTCAGTACTTGAAGGATACATAATAGTTACATAAAACAGATCAATTTTGTAATATTGGAGATCAGCAGATACGTAAAGCCACAGTATTTCAACAGTAGTTCAGTTATGTTATTTTGAAGAATCCCGTTACATTGAAATACTGCAGCTAGGATTGTCAAAGTAACAACAAGTACTGATCAATAGAGCTAGATATTCATTTGAAGTACAATTACTTTTACTTAGGTTTAGAAAGGTCTTGATCTGTATAAGACACCATGGTAAAATGACAAAAATCCAAGTATTTTGTGTGTTGTGTGTCATTTTTTAACCTTACAGTATTTATTTAATAACAGTATCAGGTATCAAACCAAAGTTGAATTCGTTAACATCCAGTGCAGTGGTGGAAGATAACAGTAAAAGTAGTAAGGTATTGTACTTAAGTATACACTGTAGGTATGTGTACTTTACTTAAGTACATGTTAAAGTGGATACCTTTTACTTTTACTTCACTGCATTTCACAGCAGGTATCTGTACTTTCTTACTCCACTACGTTTATGAGCTGGACTTACAAGTAAAAGTATTTTTTATTATTATCTGAGACGTGCTGAAAAGGCTGAGGGTTTATTTTCAGTTCTTTTTTTCAGATGAACAAAATTCAGCACAAATCTGTATTAAAATCACTGCATTTGAAGCTTTATTAGATCTCATCTGAGCAAAATACTTTTTACATTTTTAAACGGGTACTTTAATACTTTTGCTTAAATAGATTTATTGTGTGATACTTTTACTTGTATTTGAGTGTTATTTTGGTCCAGTATCTGTACTTTTAATTAAGTAACAAAACTGTGTACTTCTTCAACCTCTGCTCCATTGTGAAAGTGACGTCAAAGTTCTGTTATTTTGGAGAATCCCATTACTTTGAAAGCGTCTTACTCCTCTAAGCCTGGACTACATTAACAGTAGCAATATAAGGCTGGTAGCAATACAGGCATCTCAACAGACAACAGATGAATTAAATATACAAGGATCTCTTCATTGTACTGACGGGGAAGTGATTCATGTGGAGTGGGTCCCATGTGGAAATCCTGTGTCAGCTTTTGTCAGACCTCGGGCAGTAATTATAGTTCACATAAAGGCACGCAATGAAACAAGTCTTTTTTTATAACCAACTGTCAAAGAAGAAGCCCAGAGCTGCTCAGTTCTTCTGCTACACTTATGTCTTTACTCAAATTCAGACTCATCACTTCCCTTTGAAACAAAATACAAAGGTTTCAGAAAATATAGGTGTAAATGTTTAATGTTAGTCTCTCTGGGATTTTTTATTATTATTATTATTATTATTAGAAACAAACCCACAGTAGCTTAAAGGAATACTGCGTAACTAAGTTGGAGATGATATTGCTTTGCCTGGAATGGTTAGTCTTTCTTTTTTTTCACATTTATTCAATTACATGTATTTTTATGGCTCAAAATACCTTAAAAACATGCATTCTAATGTGAGTGGGCTTGCCTCTCCACAGATCTGACTTGTAACTTGGCCTGGCAGTGTGACCTACGTGTCTCCAATGAGAAAGATAAATTTAATGGCATACTGTGGAATATTCTGGGCAAAGCAATAACTAATCTCTTGTAATAACTGGTGGCAGACCCTCCATCTGAAAAGTTACATAGTGCACCTTTAAACTGAAAGTAAATGGTAAACTATCACATTTTTATACGGCACTTTTCCACCTTCACGGCATCTAGGTGCGTAACACATTCATACACCAGTGTGCGCATATCGCCGGCCTGTGGGTCAGTGGGTACGACCTCTCCAGCAATGACGTTTATGCCGAGAGCGAGATTTGAACCGGCGACCTTGGGATCAGAGGACGGCCACTACCTACTGAGTTACATTCATAGTTCTAGTCAAAGTAATATGGGTTCACTATATAAAAAAAGTAGGGTTGGGCTTTATCCAAATTTTGATACTGTTAAACTTTCTCAGCATTTTACCGGGGTATAGGGTATTACCGTGACTGCACCTGTACCATTCAGAAACAGAATAGCAGCATTATATTTGAAGTTCTGATCAAACCAAACTTCTCCAGCGCGTATCTCCCTCCATTTAATGATCTGGGGCACGCCAAGACAAGAAAAGCTCAGAATAAAAAGTAAAAGGCGACAGTCTACGGTGTGTGATATTTCTCACTGCGACATGTTGTATCTGACAAACCAGCGCTCTTGGCACTCGGAGAAGTTACCGTCTCCTCAGTGAAAGTCTGACTTCGCCCTCAAGCAGGAACTTTCTCCTCTTCAGAGCGCCGTGTCCCTTCTTGACTCTCGGCGTTCAATAAAACGTCTCCATTGCAAATTTTTCGGCTCAACATCACACACGAAGCGTCAATCATGTTTTTTTTCTTCTTACTCACTGCGTGCGGATCGATATCTCCGAAGTGACTGTGGTGGGATCGCCGGTTTGACGCAGGGTCGAAGCTCCGTCAACATTTCCTGTCTCTCCCATGTCATTCATATTATATTAGGTCCTTGTGCGCTGCAAATTTTTTAAATGACGTAGTAAAACTGATACCGTTGCTACTTTTTGATACCTCGGTGTACCATATTACTGTATTACATGCCCAACCCTAATAAAAAGTACATTTTATTGATTTTTACTTATATGTTTTACTAAAGAATATTAAATCTGTCCCCCACTGTTCACCGGTTACTATAATATATGTAACTATACAGTTGCAGTTGTATTATACTTGTTCATCATACAGAAACAGTTAAAGTGAACAACTCCACAGCTCATTTGTTTCTCTCTGACACAGCCGCCTGCAGAAAAGTGAGCGCACGGTGTCAAATCTCAAACAAATTGTCCCCAAACGTGATGAAAAATGCATGTTTCTTAAGCTCCTCAGATAGATCTATGTGTACAGGGCTGTGGCAGGCAGAAAAATGGTGAATCCCTTCTCCACAATGAGTCTATGTGACACTTTGAATATGAACGCTGTTATTCTGCACAGTTTCATGCAAACTGTAGCTCCTGTGTAAAAGACTGGGCCAAGACTTAGATGAACTTTATAAATCCACAAGGGAAATTACCTGGACACAGTAGTGCAACAATAAAATAGAAAACAATTTGTAATATAACAGAGGCTCCAGTCAAATGGAGCTTACGAGGGTAGCAGTTATAGAAGCGAATTTGGAACCAGATCCATATTAGGAATAGGGTTTTATTTACAGACAGTGGTTTTATAATAGCCACTGCAGCTAAGGTTGTCAGAGTAACAATAAGTACTGATCAGTATTAACTACTATAGACATTTGAAGTATCATTAAGGAAAAAAATACTTAAAATTGGATCTTTCCTGAATAGATTTAGATCTGTATCAGACCTAGGATAAGAACTCATGGTAATAAGAAAAAAAAACAATAATTTTGTGTGTTGTGTGTCATTTTTTTAAATATTGTATTTATTTAGTATCTGTATCTTAATAGAACGTGGTACCTACATTTTAGTCCCGATATAGACTGTATTTGCCCTGTTCTAATCCTGGTTTCCCAATAAGTTCCATATAAGCCAATACCAGCAAAATGACTATACTTTTGGACATTTCACATAGAAGTTCAGTTTGTTTTGTAAAATTCATGTCCAAAGGCAGGACTATTTTTCACTCTGGTTCTCTTGGACTGAGGTCCAAATAGTCCCATAATACACTATGCCAAAGGAAATACTATATGCTTTTTCCACCGAAAGATTCAATTTCACTTCTCCATTCTTCACAGGAACAGTCTGTGAAACTAGCTGCTCCAAGCTGTAAAAACCCACCTTAGTAGTACTCAAACTCACTGGTAACACAATGCAGACTTCTTTGTTCATATTATTCTTAGTAAATTTAAGCTTGGTATGCCTGATACTCTTACACCTCTACCTGGTTTAATGTTTGAAATAATGAAATATGAATGAAACACTCATCCCATTAGAGTGTAAACCAAGGTCTCTGAAAGTGACTGAAAAATGCAGGTGCTATTTCAGTTTCAGTTTTGACATTCCAAACTCATTTATTTTTACAATTTAAGGAATGTTTCATGTAGTCGACCTTCAGATAAGGCATTTAAAACAGTGTAGTTTTGCAGTTGTGTTTCAGATACGTGTATATTGATTTAAAGCAATAAGATTCTGCTCAATGCCCAAAGTCTTGGTCATCCACACTCCCACATGACAATTCTCTATAAACATACACCCACTTGCATGATACAAAACTGTACAGAGCAGCGTGACTAACCCGGTGTGATGTGCTGTAGTCTCATTGGTGGGATTCATGCTGATTGTGTTGTGATAGCGCTCTGAAGAGGTGTGACTTAGCACGAAGAGCACAGGGAGGGGAGACTCAGGCTTGCAACATAAGTATCCACTGGATTTACATTGTATACATGGAGATCATGTAAGTATTGGAAAATGTGGTATCAAAAATAATCCTGGTTAAGGTTTCATTCAGCCCTGGTTTGATCTCTGGTTCTAGTTGAGACTTGATTCAGTCTCTTGGTTCAGTATTGGTTGATTGGACCTGGTTTAGTTCTGCTTCATCCTGGTTCAGTCCTGATTCAGTGCTTTTTCAGACTTGGTTCAGTACTGGTTGAGTCCAGATTCAGTCCTGGTTATGGTTCCTTACTTTTAAGCGCTGTTTAATTTCATGGTTTAGTCCCATTTCAAACCTAGAGTAGTCTTTGTTCAGTTCTAGTTCAGTCGTGGTTTAGTCCTAGTTCACTTCTGGTTCAGTCTTGGTTTAGTCCTGTTTCAGTCCTGGTTTAGTCCTGTGTCAGTTCTGGTTTAGTCCTGGTTCAGGTCTGGTTCAGGTCTGATTCAGTTCTGGTTCGGTCCTGGTTTAGTCCTGTGTCAGTCCTAGTTCAGTTCTGGTTTAGTCCTGGTTTAGTCCTGTGTCAGTCATGGTTTAGTCCTGTGTCAGTTCTGGTTTAGTCCTGGTTCACTTCCGGTTTAGTCCTGTTTCAGTCCTGTTTAGTCCTGGTTCAGTCCTGGTTCAGCCCTGATTTAGTCCTGCTATAGTTACATCTTAATTCTTGTTCAGCACAGGTTCGGGGCTGGTTTAGTTCTGACATAGTCCATGTGCAGCCCTTGTTTTGTGTGTGAATGATGAAGTTTGCCCTTGAATGCCCTGAGTGGATATGCAGACCTGTGTCCTGGATTAGCACGGCCCTGAGCAGCAGACGGGCATTCTCCATTATAGGTCAGACCCGATGTAAAACAGCCATAATGTGCAGTTAATGAGGTGGAGCCTGCAGCCACCATTGGGCTTCAGTCCTGCTTTATCACTGAGCAGCTGGCCTTTGTGATGGGGACAGCTAATATGTTGTGCTAACAGAAAGGTATCATGTTGGATAATTGGAGGAAACTGCAGAAACGTACAAATAAAACTATTCACAGCTGTCGAACAACCTTACAGCTATAGAGACTCAGACTGCTCTAGTTCTCAATGGCTGGTCCTCAAGCAAATTCTGCCCCAAAGTTCAAGTCGTAACTCAGAGCCACTTGTGTTTCTTTTTAAAGACTTTTTAGATGGAAGTGCTGAGGAAACCGGGTCCTGATTTAGACTATAGGTTTTACTGAACTGTAAATGTGCACTGTGTAACTTTTCCACTATGTAACTTTTTTGCAACTAATCTGTCTTCATGAAGACAAGCAAGTGTGACCACTAGACCAAGTTACAGGTCAGATGTTTGGAGAGATGAACCCACTCACTGAATGAATGGATGACATTCATATATCCAGTGTTGGGAAAGTTACTTTAAAAAGTACTGTTTGTTTATTACTTGTTACTTTAAAAAGTAATCCCTCTATGGAAAGTATCTTTTTATGTTACTCATTACTTTGGTAACTTTTTGGTGGTAAACTCCATCTAAGTACCATAAGGGAAAGTTTAAAACAAGTTTGAAGACAGAGTTCAAGAGGACGTGAAACCGTTAAGTGGTAAACGGGTGGGGTCCATGCACTTTGCCC
This sequence comes from Odontamblyopus rebecca, assembly GCA_030686955.1. Taxonomy (NCBI): domain Eukaryota; kingdom Metazoa; phylum Chordata; class Actinopteri; order Gobiiformes; family Gobiidae; genus Odontamblyopus; species Odontamblyopus rebecca. The sequence goes on along the minus strand of CM060670.1, from coordinate 15,862,300 downwards.
ATTCAACTCAGCAGGCATGGGACGACAGCTCGGTGTGGGAGGATCCTCGCGAGGGACCTCTCTCCGGGTGTCGCTGGCCCCTGCTGGGAGCTCTTCCTCTGTGGCGGTGCACTGTGACTGTTTCTGGGTTGACTAGGAACGGCTCGAGGCGAAGGTGGCACGACATGGGATCAGTGCTCGCTGCTCCCTCTTGGGGATGGGGACCTCCTGGCGTGACTGTTGACCGGGGCAGATTGTCGTCAGTGCCGCCACTAGGACAGGGACCAGCATGTGTACACAGAAAAGTAATGTCGGCCGAATTGAAAAAGGAACTGTTTCATTACCAAATTTTCAGTAGTAGCAGGGTACAGTATATTTACCCGAAAAAAGTTCTATTTTTATATACTGTATATTTGTATAAGTAATTCCTGTAGAATACACCTGTAATTGAAAAAAAGCAAGATTGGTTTAATGTCATAGTGTGGAACTTTCCAGACAAAGTAAGAACATCTCCATGGGGACAAGCAGGTGGCAGATCAACCATCAGAGAAATAACCCTTAAGCACTGATTTAAGTCTAGTTCAGTTTTGTTTTAGTCCTGGTTTAGCTGCCCAAGTTTATAACGTGTATTTCTTTATAGTTAAGTTGTTTATAGGGTGCTTACAGCTCTAAAGTACTTCATTCACTGACTCTCTACACTGTGATTTTAAACTGTGCAACCTTCATCAACCTTCAGCTTTGTGAGATAGTAACGGTCACATTTTAACCACTGACTCACTATCACCTGTTTTAAGATCTGTGCTACTTTTGGTTTAACTCTTATCGGTTAAATTCTGTTTCAGTTGTAAATTATAGTCCTGTTTCTACTCAGATTTCCCAAACATTTAACCCTATAATGCCAAACGTATCATATTTGATACATGAGTTTTTCAGCCCTCCACATGAGCAGTGTGACATTTTTTCCCCTGAAAAACCTGATGTATACAATCAGATACATGCAGTGCACAAATAATCCAACAGTGGGTGTGATTCACTGATTAGAGGGTGCTCCAGTGACAATACAAGATTGCCATAAATAATAATATATGGAAAATGATATTTGAATTTTTTTTGTTTGTTTGTTTAGAGGGACCAATAAAGGCTCCAAGTTCAAAGAATTGGAATTTTCTGCCAATTATTTAATGGTGTGGGCTTTACAGGGTTAAAGACATGCGACGGAACCGAGCACTGAGACGTGTTTGATTGAAGTTGTGCAGTTTGGGCAACAGGGGTTGAGCAGTAGCTGTTGTCTTTGAGCCAAATCGATCGCTTGTAAACGTCAATGGGAAATGTGAGAGGCCTGACCACCCCGGGACTGTCTCCAATCACTCACAAGAGGCAGGGACACTGAGGCAGGGCCGTGATGGACAGGTGCAGCCGGATCGATACATGTGTGACAGGTGCAAACAGCGCTACACAGCGTCGTGTCCAGTCGGTTTAGGTGAGTTTTAGTTTAATCTCATTTTATAGCATGTGACATTTGGAAAGAACTGTTTTAATTGAATTGAAAAGTTCAGCCACAGTGTTAAATTAAGTTTGAGTAAAGAAAGTGAAATTATGCGGTATTTTTTATATGATAAGAAATAATACATTTTCAGTTGTCTATGAAAGGTTAAGTCATTCAGGGGATGTTGAAAACCAATGTATTTTCTCTCCTGCATACTAAATGGTAGATATGTGCCCATTCTTACTATATGGCTACAGACAAAACTATGGAAGGTCATTTGTTTTAACATATTTTAAAAGCTATTGAGTTCTTTTTATTCTGGATTTAAATTGATGAAATTTTAAAGATACAGTGAGTAACAATTTCTGGTGTGGGGTCCATCAAATCCTTTTCTCCATGGAGAAAGTATTGCTTTGTCTGGAATGTTTAGATTTAGACAACTTTATTGATCCATAAATTTCTTAGTATAGTACCAAACCAGACCAAGTTACAGGTCAGATCTGTGGAGAGGCGACCCCGCCAGACAGAATACCTGTTTTGTTAGTTTTTTGTGCTATAAACCCACCTGCAATTAAATAAATGTGAGGTAGAACTGTTTAATGTCATATTGTGGTAAATTCCAAGCAGAGGAATGACATATCCATAGAAAGAAGTAGGTGACGGACTTTTTTAAATATACAGCACAAAGGTTTTCAAGCCCTCAACTTCCACTTTCATTTTAAAATCAACAAAAAACATCTAATTTTGTTAAGTTTCTTTTATTTATGCATTTGATTTGTGTATTTAGAGTCTTCTCCAGTCCCCTCTCCTCTGATATTCCATCGTTTAGCTCCTTGGATGGCAGCTACTTTATTTTTAGCTTCATACAAACTTCTTCACTTTTCAGTACACATGCAGTTTTTGTGTCATATATACTCAGTTTTTCTAAAGAGAAACTAAGTAAACTGACTGAGGCATTTCTAGGACACACAAAGGATTTTAATGTTGTACTCCAGAAAATTCCAAAGCAACGTTATTATGATGAGTTGATTATCTTGTCAACAAAAACAATGTTATGAACTAAAAACATCATTTCGCTTCCGGGATGGTCTGAAATGCCAGTATGTGAAATCGTTTTGGCTGCAGGATCTGTCTCTTACAACTCATTTAATTCCTTGTTTGGTTTAATCGTTTTCTTTGTTTGTTTTTTTTAGCCCTATGCATGCTAAATATCCAGCTTGTTTTTTTAATTCTCACTTAGTAGCGAGTTTGCCCAGATCAGGTGTATTCTCTACAGACGGAAAGAATCAAATGGCGAATCACTTGGTGTTAGCTCGCTTTAATGCTCGCACGCCTTTCTATTTAAAGCAGAAAATAGAAAGGAGACTTGGGTGGCAATTTGAACTGATACTGAGAAGTGTTCAAACATGGCTAATGCAAGCTAAGCTCAATTTAAGCTAGTATCACAGAGTCCCTGACCAGTTAGAGACGTTGGAGGTGTGGGCGGATTGCACAAGGTGGCTGGGCTAGAATTGGGGACCATAGATCTGTTTGTTTAGGGATTAGACAAGGATTAGAGCGGTAATTCCCTTCCCTTCTTGTGCATAATTGAAAAATGTGTGCACTGCTCAAAGTAAGAGTGAAGAGAAAGTTGGGCCAAGAAGAAGAGAAGAGAGAAACTTTTAACAATGGGTTAGAACCACAGTCTGGATGGTGCTTTGTGGTGCAGTCTGAGGCCTGTCACTCCATCTGTGAGTCTCGGGGATGAGCAGCGAACCAAACAAATGTGCTCCGATGACTTTTGGACAAGAAAATGCTCTTTTTGTCACTGGATTCTTGCATATTTGGCAGCCTTCACGATTTACAAATAGTGCACTGCTTTTACTGTATTTGAGCAGAAATGTTGGATCCATAAATAACATATTGTTCAAGCTTTAAAGGACTCATATTGTGCTATTTCTCTGATCATTTCTGAACATTCTGATCTATGTTTTAATGTTGTTTTCTCATCTCAAACATACATGGAGCACAAACCCTGTGTATTTAGGCTGTGTTCTTCTCAAACTGTACACCCCCTGTCCCACCTTCTGATGTCATGGGGTGATACAGGAAGAGCACCACCTTCATTAGAATCATTTGGATAATTTCAGATCTGGAATCTCTACTAACCAAAAGGTAAAAGGAAGCTCTTAATGTCAAAACTACTGCTTCATCACATCACAAGTAGTGCTTCAGGCTGATAGAGAACTGTGCCGGTGCCGGTTCCTGCATCTAATCTCGAACCAACTGAAGTGTTCACATCAAAAATCAGAGCGTTCAGGAATGAAGTGAAACTTGTTTTTTCTAAGCAAACTGTGATGACACAGTAGACGTCAGCAGGTTCATCTGGGTCACACGACTTTGGTTCCCAGTGGAACTGGTGTGGGAACCAGCATCAGAACTGTTCTGGCAGGCCGGAAAACAGCTAAGGTGGAACAGAACATTTTGAGCTTTGGAAAAGTAGACCTAGAGTAATTATAAAGGATTACTCAAACATGTGAATGAAACAAAACACAACTCCAGGTATGTCTTTGATGAGGCGACAACATAATTATAGGATCAGGCTTCTAAACTTGACAAAATACTGACACCTTTTTGAGCTCTACCTGAAACCCTACCATAATGTGTCCTCTCCGCACACTCTTTCTCTGTGTGTGACACTGACGGATGACGAGGCTGGACCCAAGATGGAGCGTCTGCACGGCCCTCTCTATAAATCAGAGAGATAGTGCTGTGAGCCTGCCTGACACCTGTGCAAAGGAGATTTTTTATTTGTCAAAAGCTGCATGTAAAGATCCACGCTATATGGCACGGAGTGTAATACGTCGCCATAAATCCAGAGGCGATGTCCGAAGTGTTGTGAGAAAGGATGGCTTCATTGACGATTTTTCTCCTTCGTGTCGTGGTGTGTCAAATGCATTCTGGGATTATTTCTGTCTCTTATGGCCGCTCGGGAGAATGGATGCGTAGTTGCTTTGATGGGGCCAATAGCGCTTGTCACTTCAGCTCCAGACTGATCCAGATCTGTGGCAGGATTCAACTCTCTGACACAAGTTAAGTATGTCTCATTTAAAGGCCACTCAGTCTGGGAGTCATCAATGTTAGAAAGGATTTGGTTTCACATTTTGTATACAGGGAGTTTAAAAAAGGGTATTATGGGAAATCGATTTTATAACATTGTTCTCTCATCAAACCTGCCAGCAGAGGTTTAAGATGTCATCCATGTATGTTTGAGTATTTTAGTGATCTCTCCCAGGTCCTATTCAAGCTCTCCTTACCGTTAGCTATAAGATTCTGTCCAATGTTCTCCCCACAAGCCAACGTCATCCATGCTCCACACGACAATTCTCCATAATATACAAAAATATGAGACTAAATACAGTCACTTGACAAACCTGAGATACTATTTTATCTGTGGTTTTCTGATTCAAGAATGTGGTGATATGTTTCCATATTTATTACACTGGACTTTGTCAAGATATATCAAAATGGTCAATGCACAAATGTTTAACCTGATCATTTGTACCAAGAACTAACTGTATTACACAATATACATTTTAGCTGCCCCATCTGTAATAAATACTATTGGCCTAAAGCATGTTATGATCTGAAACTGGGCAATATGAATTTTGGGATTTAAAGGTACATTATGTAACTTTGATGTCAGTGATTTGCCTTCAATGACCATGTTTACATGATGCTTTTAAATTCTGAATTAAATAGTTCTGAATTAAAATATACTCCTTTGAGTTTACATGAAAATAATAATTCCGATCACAATTTTGATCATTAAAATGTATAAGAGGTGGGTGTTATATTAAGTAAAGGAAATGCAAAATCACATTGAGGTTTACATGGAAAACAAGTTAAATCGCCTTTATTTAATTCTGCTCAACGTCTGGGGGTCGAGAAGGGTTCTGACTGGACAGGGTACGTCCAATACATTGAACGTATTTATGCCTACCAGAAGAAAATGCACTTTTTTTTTTTCAGAATCAGAATCAGAATGTTTTTTTATTGCCATATGAGTGAACAGGTTCACAACATTAGGAAATTGCTGCGGTACTTGGAGCAGGATGTAGACAAACACTGACATGCAACAAATAAAATAGAATCAAATAAAGTAGGAAAAAAGCTATAATATAACAAAATGTACAAATTTACAGGAATATAATAATATAGAGTATAAGAGTATAACAGTGCAGCTTCACTTCAGCTGCTACCAGCTTTTTTCTCATCTCAGTTTGTCATTACCCCATGGACACAAACATGAAACAAACTCGGTCCATCTCTTCATAAAATGAAAAGTTTCATGCCGCTTTTGCTCTTGTGTGCCTTAACTTTGTTGTACTCCTGCTTCAACTGTTTCCACTTGTTTTTGATGTGCACAGTGTCTCTGCACGTACCCTCCTTGTTCAAACCTTTCCGCTACCTCTTTGAAAAGGTTAGTGTTTTTATGTTTTCTGCCATCCATTATTTTCATTATTTGTAGTTTTTCCAGCACACTTATTTAAAAAAAATAATGTTTCAGCTCGAGACCAGTATTTGCTCCGGGCCGCCATCGATTCAGAAGCCCAACGAGCATATGCTGAATGACCGAAGAAGAATAAACATTTACATGATCGAGGAATAAATTAATTCAGCTTTAAAATCCACTTACTTCGGAATTAAGTTTAATTCCGAATAATCATTTTCATTAAGAATTAAGTGTTTACATAGTCTTTTTAAAGTGAAATACATTTTTATTCAGAATTAAATTATTTTTATTTGGAATTCATGCTCTCATGTAAACATGGCATATGTTCCACAGTATGGCATTAAATAAATATATTTATTGGAGCAGTTGTATCATGAAATGGGAGAGACATTCAGCAGTTATTTTTGGGATGTAGCCAAGGTGGTAATATCCACACTGCTTTAATTCTTGACACCACTGGTTGGCATAAGAAGAGGGCTTTTAGTTTGATTTATATAATAACTCAAACTTAAAATGTCAGAAAAATAACATCAAATAATAGTGCCTTAACTTTGCTTTTCTCTTACCAAACACAAAAGAAAGTGCACCAGATAACCTTTTGTTACCAGACAGACAACTTCAATAAATCCCTGCAGAGCTGCTTGTTTTGAATGTAGTTTTTTAATGGCTCCAAACTTTGTTCACTTATGAAAGAACCACAGCATTTACCATTGATTTAAGCTTAACCCGAATTAAAACGATATTCTGAGGCTACACACAGTATCGATTGTCCCCAGTCCCAAATGTGAGGGAGGAAAGGAGTGCATTTGGTCTCCTACAGTTAATTATCCGCTGGACTGTTAATATTGCTCAGCCGTTCACTCAAACATAATGACTTCCAGTGCATTTGTCCAGTGAACCGGGGACTTCCCATTGAAATGCCAACCTGGAGAAAGCAGTCCAGGCGAGAGGCAGGAGCGGTGTGGAAGGTGTGTGTGATCAGATACGAGCTGTAGACGACCTTTTTGGAGGTAGACCTTAATTAAAATTCATCCTCTTAGGCCACCGTAGTCCTCTCTGTCTCATCTGGGGCCTGTGCTACTGTGAGCAAGTGTGAAAAGCTGCGTTTAGCCAACAGGCACTTAGCCAGGATTCATTTAAAGCCAGAGTTATGCAATCTGGATGTTTGGGATGTTTGAGTAAATGTGATAGCTTTGCATTGGAAAGTACACATTACAATCAATCAAACAAAGTAAAGTGTCGCTGTTTTGGGCTGTTCCATATCTTTATTGAACTGTATTGTATTGTATTTTTATTTATTTATGCAGTTATACATATTCACAAGCATATAGGGTATATAGCCATGCTTAATTGTTAACTTCCTGGTCCCTAGTTGGACTTTTCCCTACACAAAAGAGTTCAAAATCAGTTTAAAAGCTAAATCTTTAAACCCATATTCCCAACAGTGCAGTGGGTGTCATATCACAAGATTATAGGGTGCATTTATAATTAAAGTTGCACGATAGGACATTTCTGGAGGAGGGTCCGCCACGTGCTTGCCTTGTCCTAGAATATATTGTATCTTCGCATTGCTATAAAAAGGTCTCGTCCTATATCACGCAAAATTGTGAGCTTTAAGTCATGTAAGAATAGTGTTACTTCATCACAAACATACCTGGTGTCGTGTTTTGTTTTAGTCACACATGTTTGAGTCACATTTTTTTCTCTTGTGATGTTTGAATGTTTGTAGTGACAGTTTTCAAGTTAACAGGTCCTTTTACCTTTTGTTCAGTAGAGATGAGCAATTCTAGGACTGAAATTTACTTTTAAAAAACAGAACAGTGTTTTCTATGTACGTGTGTGCATGAAGAAAAAAACGCACAACTCCAGGTCTGTTTGTGATGATGAAACAACATTATAACACAGTAGATCAGAAAATAGAGTGTACTAGTGTAATATGGGCCCCTTTAAGTGCTACATCCTGACACTTTTCGTGTGTTATTGCCGACATTCACATATGTTTTTATGACAAATGGTCTTTCATATAAGATAAGAGAGATAAACTGAACCAGCAACCATTTCATTAGCATGTGCAGTTCTGTAGTTCTGACTGAAATACATCTTCATCTGATCTGGAGGTCCTTGTGCTGCTTGGGGCCGTGGGCAGGTCGTGTCTCAGAGATGGAGAAGCACAGATTGTGGATACTTTATGGTTTAGGAGTCACAGTACATCACTACAGGCCCTTTATATCAGTGCAATGAACCACATCAGAGCGGCCACAGGCAAACAGCATGACGCCTCCTGCTCAGAGCTGTGGCTGTGGGTGAGGCCTGTCATGTAAAAGTCTGTTTGTTAAATAACTCATCCATGCTGACACATCTCGCTGAATGATTAGTCAGCGCTGCGATTCCCACTGAGTCATTCGACACTTGAGTTAAGGTCGCCATATCACATTTGTCACCCAAAAAAAAATATGGAAATACTTTTTTGGATGAGTGACTGAAATGTTATATCAGAAAACCTATTTTGAAGTGGCTCGATCAGATTTAATTTTATGCCCTATAATTTTCTGATCTATGTTATAATGTTGTTTCCTCATCAAAAACATACCTGGAGTTGTGTTTTGTTATAAGCCTTACATTTTTAGGCTGTGTCTCAAACTCAAAACACCAAATACAGAAAGTGCTCCACTGTGTTTTTAAACTCCACACACCTTCACTAGAATCATTTGGATGATTTCAGCTCTGGAATTGCCCATCTCTGCTGAATTAAAGGCTTAAAAAATACCACTTCATGACATCACAAGATGCAACACAGCAATTTGAGCTTTGGAGAGGTAGACAGTCTAATAATGAAGAATCATTCAAACATGGGTGAAAGAAACAAAACACAACTCCAGGTATGTTTTTTAACATTATAACACAGCTTAAAGGGCTACCAACAACATAATCACTTTTTTCTACTGACTAGCCCTGTAAATGGGTCTAAAATAGAAATGTATACCTATCCCCAGCCTTATTTTGGCATTTTAGTGCATATTTGTTAAAAAATCCGACTTTTGAGTCAAAAGTTGTGTCTGTAATGACCTCTTTAGAATTTTCAGGTTGGACTAACGGTCAGATGGAGGGTTATTACATGATGAGCACAGCCACTTCCAGTCTATAGGTGGTAGGTGAGGAGCCCCTCTCAGCTCCGCCCCTACCTGGCACCGCCGGCCACTGTGATGTCCCTCCGTGCCTGGACAAAAGGGAAACAGCGTGATCCAAGCACAAATGTCCGCTCTGTTTCAAAGTCTGGAGCGCACTGGTCCGCGCTGTGTTGGATTGTTGTGGCTGTCAGTCGGCTGTCAATCATCGCTCCAGAGCCCGCCCCACACCCGTGCCCCTCAACCCACCGAGCACCACCCACTCTGGAGCATTTTTCAGATTTGCTTAGGGGCTGAGTAAAGCTTCAGGAGGCTGGTTAATGGCTCTTTAAAACTTGCAAAACATCAGTTAATTATCTGTAGAACGTTATAGGCAAATCTTCCTGGAGACAAGGGGGCTTACCATCTACTATAAAAGTTACACACTGTACCTTTAACAAAATACCCTCAAAACTGCAAACTCTTATGCAAAGTTCCATAAAATGTCTCCTCTCCACCATTTGCACCACAGTAATATAGACTCAGCTTGTCAAAATGGAGCATGGGGTTTTGTGTATATGTGTTATTGGGCTGCCGGTTGCCTCTGCCTCGCTCCAATCAAGTGGATGACAACAGACACGCAGAGAGATGGTGGCAGTCCGCAGCGTGATTGGAAAAGACAAGGTCAAGTGCGCCGCTCATTTTTGAAGGAGTTTTTCTGCCAGTCTAACTATGAGGTCTATAGGAGCTGACATGTGTTGATACAGCACCGAGCCTGTGTGACCAGATGGGCTGAGCAGGAGGAGACGGAGGAGAAACTCTGCTGGCCTAAACATGACATTACTCAGTTAAAGGTGCACTATAGAACTTTTTAGGGCCTTGTCACTTGCTTGTGTCTATGGATATGTCATTGCTCAGCCTAGAATGTTCCACAATATGACATTAAACCTGCTCTACTGTACATTTATTCAATTACAGCTGGTTTGTAGCTCTAAAACGTCTAAGAAAACAGACATTCTGACTGTGAGCGGGGTCGCCAATCCACAGATCTGACCTGTAACTTAGTCTGGTTTGGTCTCCATGAAGATGAAACATTCCAGACAAAGCAATGACATCTCCATGAAGAAAAGCATTTGACGGGCCCTCCACCAGAAATGTTACACAGTGCATCTTTAAAGTACTTTACATCCACAATCTACAGAAAATCGTATGAACAAGTCTAGTATTCAAGGTATACTGCGTGGTGCTCTTGTCCATGTCTTTTAGAGTAATGAAAAATGCACGACAGTTGCCATGGTGATAAACAATTTAAAGGGCCCATATTCTGATCTATGTTATAATGTTGTTTCCTCATCACAAACACACCAGGAGTTGTGTTTGTTTCATTCACACATGTTTAACACTCAAACCCTGCATATTTAGGCTTCTCCCAAACAGAAAACCACCTTGTGATGTCATGTGGTAATACAAGTGCTCCACAGATCATTTTGAGCTTTAGACATTTAGACAGAGACTAAAAATTCATGGTTATTCAAACCAAACACAGCTCCAATATGTTGGAGTATGTATGCTTTTATCTGTGGATATATTGCTTTGCCTGAAATTATCCACCCACTCACAGTAAGAATGCAAACTGTTCAAGGTATTCTGGAGCGACAAAAACACCTGTAACTGAATACATGTAAAATAGATACGTTTTATGCTGTACCATATTGGATAGTCGTATTGCAGCTATAGCATAACCCACGTTGTTTATTCAGTCAGATTTGTATTGTATGACTTTTGCCTTTATTGAAGCAAATGACAAGGGTGATATGAGGCCAAGACTGAAGTACTATGCAATTACGGTAGACTCTATAGTAGTTCTGCAGTGTTGTATAGAGTCCATCGTATAGACACACTTACAGGGGGTGACCTTGAAACACAAACACAAACACACAAAAAAAAAGTCTACACTCTACAGAGGTGCGAGTCATAAGTCTACTGTTGCCGTATAACTATATAAGCAATGACTTCATGCCTCATCAGATTCAGTCAGTTATAATTCTGAATTGTTTTTGTTTTATGACTTCAATGTCCTATATAACTCAAAATTGACTCTTGTGAGCTTTAAGCCATGTTCTAATGCTGTTACCTCCTCGAAAACATTCCTGAAGTCGTGTTTGTTTGTTTCATTCACACATCTTTGAAGAAACAACATTATGATATACTGTATATCAGCAGTCAATCAATAGTGTAATGTGGAGCCTTTAAAACAGTGGTTCTTAACCTGGGTTCGATCAAACCCCAGGGGTTCGGTGAATCAATCTGAGGGGTTCAGCAGGAAATTTTGTGCACGCATTAGTCTTGTGACTGTCGTGATGGTACATTGTGTCATTTCTTTCCTAATATTTTCCCTTCATACTATGTCGAGCAAAAAAAGACAGCAGTTGGAAGTGCAATAATAAAATACATAGCTATAAAATATATATACCTATGTTTTGAATTTCCCTCCTGTGGGCTCACCACCTGCAGAGGGGTTCATAGGGGGGGTCAGGTGCTATGAGGATTGGGCAGCAAGCTGCCCCCGTGACCAGCTGGATTAAGCGGGAGAAGATGGATGGATGGATAGATAGATGTTTTGAATTTGAAAAAAACATTTTATTTTTCCAATTCAGAAGGGTTCAGTGAATGTGCATATGAAGTGGGGTTCAGTACCTCCAACAAGGTTAAGAACCACTGCTTTAAAAGAAGACTTCATAGCGTATTTAGCCTTAAACAGAGTTCACATCAGGATCTATAAGAAGTGATAATGGAGCTTGTATAATTAGCATGCTAATCAGGGCACAGTGACGCAGCCCACATGAATATGCATAGGTCTGTTCTATGGGGAGCCTCTGTTTGCTTGGGAAGGGCTCCTGAGTAACTATGGAAGTTTGCGGAACTTTTTTGCTGGCAACACCAAAAAGTGCTTTGTCCTTCAAAATCCTAAAGTGGATGGGCTGAAAATGTCTAAAAATATCCATAAAGAGGATGAAAGGATGTGATAGGTCAAAGATCAGAGAGTCCTCATAATGTTAAGATGTTTCGGGAAACATAAAAGAGGATGTAAAGAGGAATGCTTTTATCAACTGACAAAGCTTCCCTATTGTTCTGGCTTGTGAATAAAGTGTTAATTATTATTGACACCAAGAAAAATTGTGATGACGCTTACGTTTTTTGCTTGTTGATTTATACACATTTCTACATTTCTATAAAAGAAAGACTGCAGAGAGCTAACCATTCTGCTATCATGGATGCCCCAAACATAACAAACGATAAATATATTGTAATGTCGTTGGTTGACATTGCAGCGGTTACTAAGAAATTCAGTTCTAAAATAGTTCTAATTACTGTGGCTGACGGAAGCACTGCAACAGCCCAATGCATCTCATTTAGAGAAAACTGCTTCAAGTACAGAAGCGATGCAAATTCACAAACACAAGTTTTAACGAGCTACAAAGAACATGGTGTAAAAAAAACACACTGCAAGAAACAAAAACAAATATATCATCATCAAATGTGATGCGAATAGACAAACGATGCAAAGCACAAAACAATGAAAACCAAGAAAACGCCTGCAAATGAAAAACGCTGCATAAAGAATCACCACAACAGAAGTGCTCCAAACCTGCAGGGGGCGCTCTCACTGTAACAGCTCAATGTTTGTTACGTTAATGTGGTTTTTATTTGATTATATTCACATACTGTGTTCATAAATAATATAAATATTGCTGTAGAGCGCAATACATCATGTGGCATTTATTTTATTATTATTATTATTTCACAGCAGACTTTACAAGGGGACACATTTCCATGTCGATTAGCTGCAACAATAATTTGCTCCTTCTGTCATTTATAGTCAGTTGGCCGTTTTCTGTCTCTCCATCAGCCACCGCATATAACTATACGCTATACGATTTCTTGGAATGCATAAAAACAGAAATATAAAAATACAACATTTGATCTAATTAATATATAACAGAGACGATGTAATCCTTCATTCGCCAAGAAGCGGTTCGATGTAGAGAAGCTTTCAAAGCTCCTCATCTCAGATCCAGAAGCCATTCTCAATTAATTATATGGTACTGGCTTGAAAATCATAGTGGTTAAGTCCAGTACCGTCATTAAAGTGCACATACCAAAAAATAGAAATACATCATTTACCTGCTCAACACTTTATGACATTAGATGATCTACATAACGTTTTTCTCTACGTCGTTTTTGACCGAATAACAGCTATAACTACACCATAGACTAAAGACGTGGAGTAAGGGAGTGTGACGTCATCTATAGCAATCGACTCCAGTCAAATGAAGCTCAAAGGGCTAGCACTTATAGGAGCCAGGATCACATAGAGCAGGTCAATACGAACGTTTTAAGACCAAAATGACAAGGGTCGCTGCATCAGTTACAGAGCGAGGGTCAGTTGGTCAAGTCAAAGTCAATCGGAGCCAGAGTTGATGGAGCCGGATGTGCCCCCATGAACACAATTTGGAACACCAGTGGGTTAGTTCTGTTCATTTATACGCAGTCTATACATGTCCTGAACTCTTCCTGACACTCTCACATAAACAATATCTTCGTGTTGCCTATCTAAGTCCTCAGCTACATATATTTCTGTCGGTAAGAAATGTTATTGCCTTGGTTTGAAATTATTGTTGTTGTTTTTTGTGTCTTGTGATTCAATAGATCAGGACTCTCCGAACACAGTGTCTTTATGGTGGTTCTGAAAATAGATCGAAACTGAAATGAAACATGACGAAGCATCAGTGCAGCCTGTTTTAAATCAGAGTTTGGATGGGCCCAGTATTGAACTGTGTGTATTGTACTTGGGCTGGTGGAAATAAACTCAGTTAAAATGGCTCTGTTCTCTGGAGATTATGAGTGGAGAGGAGATTTAAAGGAGCTTTCTTCTCTGGGGAATTTAACGCCTGTGTTTTATTTACAAGCTGGGGGTATTAGAAGTAATTATACCACTAAGAATACACAGAATTAGCCCAGCGTGGATCTCTCACGCTGTTTGATACGGTCTATTTTGAATACACTTTTGTACTGAGCTCATTTAAAACCTGCCGCTCAGATTACTGGTGTCTGTAATTCCAGCTGATAAATATGGTTAATATGCTTGCCTTTGTGTCACTAACTTTTTACACAATTTGATGAATAATGTCTGTAATTAATGCTCTATATTTTATCATTTTAAAGGTGTCACTTTTCTGATGGAGCCTCAATGGGGATATCACTATTTTGCATTGATTATTGTACAGTACGGAAATTAATTCATGTTTTTTAAAGTAAATTTGAGCTATAAAACACCTGTAACTGAAAGAATGCAAGGGAGATATGTTTAATGTCTTACTGTGGAACATTCCAAGCAAAGAAATAACATCCATGGAGACAAGGAAGTAGCGGACCCTCCACCTTAGAAGTTACACAGTGCACTTTTAATAAACTTAAGATATAACGTGTGCATAGGGAACCTCCTGTTTTTATCCTTTGTGTTTCCCAAACTGCTTTTTTGGTGCTCTGGGTCCTTATAGAATAAAATAATAATGAAACAATCACTAGAGTTTTAGTTTTTGTCTTATTTTGGGTAATTTGTGACACATCACTACCTTCTTTATTATAAATGTGATTTGGAAGGTATGGTTTAGTCCTATTTGAGAAAATAAAACAGAAAACGCACACCAAAGTTTTATAGAGGTGCAAATGCAAGGGGCAGCAATTTAAAAGTGAAAAAAAAAACTGCATCACACCCTCAGATGGTCAAATTCCAAAAGCTTTTTTAATCTTTAAATTACGTTTCGACAAAAAGCCTTCATCAGATAATTTTTCTTGCTTTGGACCACAGTAGTTCTATTTGGTACCAGCTTTAAGCTCAGTTTAGACCTGGTGTAGTTCTGTTATAGACCTGGTTTCTGTCTAGTTGTACTTGGAATGCCAATGCCGGATGTTTTGAGAACTATTTAATTAGCCGATAAAATCTATATAACTAATTCAATTGAGATTATAGGTGAACCAAAAGTACTCAAAACAGGCAAAACCATAATTTCTGGACAACACTGCACATATTACACAATGCATTTTTAACTCCCATTTTGAGGCCAAGTGTAAACAGGGCCTTAAGCTAACGGTAGCTCCATAAAAACACAGACTGGAAGGCCATGGAGCTTCATTATTTATTCTGCAGCATTTCATCCAAGTTTAGCACCAACAAAAACAACCTCTTTAGCCCTGAGTCTTTGGTCGACCCTGGACGCGCCCCGGATTTTCAAGCAGCAACTTTCTCTACGCAGTTAAGGTGTTGTCAGCTTAACTTCTACCTGGTCATTGGCAGTAAAGGTGGCCCTCCAAACTCCAGCAGGCTCCGGCAGTCCACGCTATTTATAAAGTGCTTTTACGGGCCCGTTTGTGGCATAAGGCGTCACTCATGAATAAGGAGATCAGAGGGAGTATGCCTGGGCACTTCAGTACACTGCAGACGGGAGGCGGTAGATAAAGACTGTGTGGAGCCAATAGGAAGTGTCACTGGGAAAGGGAGAAACGGAGGCCAGAAAGACTCAATCCGAGCTAACGCAGAGAAAGAATAGAAAAGTACTGAACTGGGACTGAACTCTGGATTACGTCTGTGTAAAGTAGATAAATCAGGTTTGAAAACAGGGCATTGACTGAACCAGGTTTAAATGAGGTCTGCTCCAGGAAAGCAAGGTGAAGTAGACGTGCCACGATAACAAATTTTAAAGCACGACATATCACTACAGAATAATACTGCGATATACTATAATATTGAAACTACTTTACTTTACAGCTGAACTTCTGTGTTCCAATAAAGCAGGATAAACAGTAAAATGAACCAATATTTAGCTATACAACAAAAATAACAAAAATCTCCAAAGAAATGGACATATATAGCTCCATCTTTCATATGTTGAAGTTGATGTAGTAATTATCGTGACAGGCCTAAGGTGAAGTCATGATTTCAAAGCTAAACGTGCTCTACACTAACTTCCTACAGAAAGAAGGATTCTGACAAAACTGATGTGTTCACAAACGTACAAGAATAAATCTTTTTGGCTCTTGCTGTTGTGGTTGGAGACTGATCCCAGCACAGAGCAGTGTTGTGGTTTGGGTAGACGCCAAAGGTGAAACAGTCAAATAAACCTCAAAAAAAAAAAAAAGGCAAAAACTGTGCAGAGAGAAGAGTTTTTTTGTTTTGTTTTTTTTACTGGAAACTTTTTCTCAACTGGATTTAGCGAAACTTTGATTTCTCAGCTCTTGTGATGCTTTGATCATCTTAAAGTATTCTTCTGAATCATCTGCCTTTTCTCAGATGCTTTCATCTGGAGTTACACAGATTACCTGGCATTAGCAAGTCTACACAACCCTATAAACCATGTTATAATATTGTTACCGCCTCAAAAATATTCACAAAATTTCATTCACACATGTTTGAAGAAGCCTTTTGTATTAGCCTACATCAGAGGTGTCAAACTCATTTTGGTCCGGGGGCCGTATACAACCTACTTTGATCCCAAAGGCGCCGGATTGGAAAACTCCATTCTCTGTTCAAGTTATCGTATTTTTCGCCATGTTGTGTCTCATAGTGACGTTTATATTCCTCCTTTATATTTATATTCCTTGAGCACCGCCACTTGTTGCAAACACACCAAGCGTACAGGTTTCCCATTCACCTCCGTGAAAAAGAAGAATTAGTAAATTTTTCTTGGAAAATCCTGCACTCAGCTCCACTTTTCTTATTTTTCACACTTTGCTGATGAGGGCGTCATGGTCACAGTCAAAACGATCGTCCTTTAAGAGCGTTTGGAAAGAGGCGAGTCTTCATTTGTGCTGCTCTGGTGGGAGGCGGCCACACACAGAAGCACTGGAGATGCTGCTATGCTAAGCAGCGTAGAAAATTACCAGACAAATCTGAAAATTTTACATATTTTAAGAGAAAATCAGCCGAGGGCCAGATTAAAGGTCTTGGAGAGCCAGATCTGGTGTCAAACACCTGTGGCCTACATGGTCAAAGCTCAAAATGCTCTGTTCCACATCATGATGTCATGAAGCATAGTTTTCAAGTTAACAGCTGCCTGTTAGCTTTTATTCAGTAGAGATGGGCAGTTCCAGGTCTGAAATAATCCAAATGATTCTCGTGAAGATGTGTGGAGATTGCTGTTCACTTCCTGCATAAGCACATGACATCACAAGGAGGAAAAGAGTGTTTCCTGTTTGAGAGAAGAATTCAGCCTAGTTATGCTAAATTTGTGTGTTAAACATGTGTGAGTGAAACAAAACCCAACTCCAGGTATGTTTTTGATGAGGAAACAACATCATAACAGGTCAGAAAACGGCGTAATATGGGCCCTTTAACATCTTAAGGAGTGAAGTTATGGCTTGTTCTAGTCCTGGTTTAGTTTCAATCTAGTCCAGGTTTAGTCTAAGTCCCAGTTCAGTCCCAGTTTTTATGTCATGTGGATTTAATCATGTGCGTCCGACCAAACCAGGTCACTGGGGCTGCATCACTAATCTCCATGGAAACCCCAGCTGTCTGTGTAGGTGTATGTAGGGAGCGCCTCTAACTTTGTCATCACCACAGGTTTTGGCTCTTCTGCACACACACACACACACACACACACACACACGCAAACACACACTGAGGCTCCATTTATAGTCTATTAATCACACTGAAATATGAAATACATTAAAGAGTTTCCCAGGGTCCATGTTTCACACAGTAAATGTAAATGTTACTCCCAGGGCACTACAAAGTTTGAGTGTGTACATTTCCTCAGGCAGCCAACAATATTAATAACAGAGGACTAGGTGATGAATATTGTATGTATCATATATTTGCGCCTTTTAATTATACAAGCCAAATTCTACACTGCACGTTAAATAGAATATGATTTGTACATGTCATAAAAGTATTCACAAAACAAGATCACTCCTGGGAGTCAAATTTTTCACAATTTACTGGAAATAATAATACATTTTTAGTAGCAACACAACTGTAGTTTTGGTAGATGTGGGAATACAGTAAGCCAAAAAAAAAAAAATTCACTTATTTTCACTGAATTTATGATTTGTTAAAATTTTCATGTAACTCCAGTTTCCAGTTTCCAGCAGGTCTCAGTCGGTCTCTGGAAATGAACTTTTAAAATTTTGTGGCACTAGCATTTTCATAACTTGCTGAAATTTTGACACTTTTATAGCAGTCTCGAAGCATTGTGTTTTTGTTTATTTTAGTATCCAAAAAGCAGCATTAGAAAAAGTTTGTTTCATAAGACCTATGCGCCAATATAATGGTGTATAATATGATCGTCAAAACTGCACCTTATAAATAAATGAATGGGCCTACATGGAGGTGCAACAGTGTTCACGTTTGTATTTTGAGTTGGACAGAGATATTATTATAAAATTAAGTTCACAAAAGTCAGAAATCTCTCCAAGTTTATCTCGCATTCGGCTTGTATAATACTTTTTTAATTTCCAAACTTTCTCCCAAAATAATTAGAGAACCCCTGTGATAAAGGCAAGGCAAGTATGATGTTCAAATTTCATATCTGAATTTGTGAGTGTCCAGAAATGAGTTTTAGCAAAAAGTAAAGTTTAAACCACCAAATCCCAAAACATGACTAACCCAAGTCTGAATTTTTTTTATATAACTAGTGTTTTCTAGGACCAAACTACCAGTGTATAATATTTCCGGTGGAGAGTTCATTTCTTGTATTTTTGCATGGAGATGTTAGTGCTTTGCCTGGAATCCTCCACAGTATAGCATTAACATAATCTGTCTCGCCACTAGACTAATGGAAGGTCTTTGGAGAATGGAAAGAATGAAAATGAAAGGAAAGGAGAAAGAATTCATGTTCAAAAAGAACAAAAACACAAGTAGATCCATTTAGAGACCGAACATAGACTGAATAAAAAACTGGACTAAGGGAGTTTGACGTCACCCAGAGCGCACGGCTTCAGGCTCACGATGTTTGCAGCTATAGGAGCGAATTTGGAGCTGAGTTCGATATTAGGAATAAAACTTGATTTGATTGATGGACAAAATAGCAAAATAAAAACACCAGAACCACATAGAGCGGGTTAATATGAGCATTTTCAGAGCAAAATGATGAGGCTTACGACTTTCTTATGTAAAGTCAACTGGAACTTCTTATGTAAAGTCAACTGGAAACAAAGTCGATGGAGCCGGGAACGCCCCTCACTTCCTATTACTATAACTATGTCCATTCATATAGACCGTCTATGGTTCCAACCCAAAACCAAACTGAGACCAAACTAGGACCAAACCATCTCTCTTCATCTGTCACATTTCTATTTCTGTCCTTCCACTCTCCTTCACCAAAAATAACTTTCCGACACAACTTGGACCCTATGTCACAATTTATATCTGAGCCCTCCTATTTCAAACCCCTGGAGCTGTTTGTGCTGACGCCGCCCTGGTCCATTCCATTTGCTGTGGTCTGACTGTCCACTCACAGAGGAACAGTAAAAGGTCTGTAGTTTGACTGTTGCTGCCTCAGCCCAATGTCAGGCCATGTGTCTGTGTGATTAATGTGCCGAGAGCCGCCACTAGTCACTCCACAAGGGCCAGTCAAATCAATACGCTGTCCACAACACAGGATACAGGCTCCAATCCTGCTCTGCACCTGTACTGTACCCGCTATAGGTCTGGGGTCTATTATAGGAGCTGCTGTGGTGTGAGAAGTCCAGTGGGATTTTGAGAGGGACCCACGAGAAAAGCAGTCATGGCTGGAAATATTCTTCGCAACATGAACACAGTTTGAATGGAACTGTGTGTGTGCCAAGGATAAGAATATGAGACGGTTTGAATTAGTTCACAAACTCAAAGGCTGACCTCTTGTAGCTTAAGAATGACTCAAACTTGTCTAAACTAAAAATTACAATTCAGTTATGCACATTTTAAAACATGAATTATGCAACATACTTGGATATATTATGGATTTACATTGCTTTGTCTGGAATATTCTACACTAAATCATTAAACTTATCCATCTTGATTTTAGTACTTTACAAATAGTTTGAGAAACAGGCTGAACTTCCTAAAGAGTTGATTGGTCATCTGCTTGTCACCATGGAGATAGGTTTAATGTTGAAAGTAATGACATCTGGGCGACGGTAGCTCAGTTGTTTGTCCGTTGGTCCAAAAGTTGGCGGTTCGTATCTTACTCTCGACATAAAACATTATTGGAAAACTGGACGCACCCATAGACACACAGGTTGGCAGTGCGATTCCAGCTCCCACAGATGAATGCTGTATCTGTGTCCTTGGGCAAGACACTTAACCCACCTCGCCCCCAGCGTCTGCGTACACTGGTGTATGAATGTGTGTGTGAATGGGTGAGTGGTGAGTGCTTTAACCCTCGAAGACCTACGTTATCATATACGATAACGAGGAATATGTTTTATATAACCGTGCATAACTTTCTAACTGTAAAAGATAGAAACTTACTTTTTTTTTCCTCTGAAAGTGCAGACATAGCGGTTTCCGTATATGTGTGAGTGTCCAATAGGAACTTTGTTTTCAGTCAAACGCATGCGCTTCAGTCCATTTTGATTGGCCAAAACCTGCCAAAGAGTGAAGTGAGTCAAGATGGTTTATCTCTCAGCTGTGTTTGCTTTTAGCCATTGAAAAGACGCGATTACACTTTTTGTTTTTAGGGCAATAAGGATATTTTTTATTTACTCACAGACTTGATATTGCATTTTTGTAGCTAAGGCCCTAAATTAAGCATCTTTATGTCCAAAAAGTTGTTTATACATGTTTGCTGTGTGTTTTGTATAAAAGAGTGGGAATTTTATTTTCTGTTTTTTTTTTTTCTTCATCTCTATTCCTGCAGATTGTGAAATAACAGATTGTACTGAAAAAAAGGATGTATAACACTTCATTATAGGGTAAAAGGGGCAGTTTTAAAAGCAAAATTAAGAAAAAAATCCAGGCGAGGAGAAACGTACTAAAATTGCCCTTAGGTCTTCATGGGTTAAAGTTGGAAAATACTCAAATGGGACAATTTCGGCCAAACTTTCACCTGAAAAGTTGCACAGTGCTCCTTTAATGTTGAAGGTATCATCCATCACAAGTTTTATCCCACTTCCACTGCATACCAAATAACCTGATGTCATCACATATTACCGCATTTGCCTTGAAATCATTGCAATCTCCAAGTTTGCATCAGTTGCAGACATATTGCACAGTTCATTTGATTTCTGCAAGACAAACTTCTTCTTAACCTGATTTATTTTTTCTCCATATCTGTGCACACTGTCATCTGCATTGATAGTTTGCGGTATCCGGTGAAGACAAAACTCCATATCACGTGGGGCTCCTAATAGCCTTGGCAGGATTGGAGCAGCCTGCCTATAGCGGGGCTCAGATTTGGGAGTACAGATCGATACCATCCGATCGATCCTGCTTTATGTCAAGGGGAGAATGAGGAGGTGACGATGGCGGCATTTATGGGGCCGTATTGGAAAAGGATTTTAAATGCACCGTGATTGTTGGTATTGAACACAGAACAATCTAAGCGGGGCTATTTTCCTCCGAGCGTTTTCCTAGACTAAAAATGATCTGACATGACTTCCTGCTCGGGGTGAAAAGTACTTTGGCTGCGGACTGCGGTCAATGTAATCTCCCCATGCCATATTTCGGTTCAAACACATTGTATAGAACTATGCACCTTTACACTGTGAAAATTGCTTTGCTTTGCCTACATTGTTACACAGTATAGAATTACAGGTCTCTTAATTGAAACACTATTTTGAAAACATGCATTCTTATTGTTACTGGAGTTGCCTCTACAGAGATCTTACCTGTAACTTGGCCTGGTGACGTTTCCATGAAGGTACAGCAGTTTATTGCCATACTGGGGTAGAACATTTTAGCCCAAAGCAATAACATCGCCATGGATACAAACAGGCATGGACCATGTACCAGCAAAGTTACTCAGTGTACCTTTAAGATGACTTGAATTAAGAAAGTTTCATTATGATTAGAGTAAATTTCGCTTGACGAGTAAAATATTTATCAGTAGAATAAGACTTTTTCCTCAAATATGAAACATCTTGCTACACTTAAAGGGGCATTGTGTAACTTTTCTGGTGGAGGGTCCATCAAATACTTTTCTCCATGTTATTGCCATGGAATGTTTCACAGTATAGTTTCAGTTTCACAGTCAGAATGCCTAATTTTCTAGGTATTTTTGAGCTATAAAACCACCTGTAATTGAATACATTTAAGGTAGAGCTGTTTAATGTCATACTGTGGAACATTCCAGGCAGAGCAATGACATATCCATTATTCCATTATTCCATTATTCCATTGGTAGATCATTTTGCTTCTCAGTTTGAATCTACTCAAAGTAAAACGCTCTTAATTTAAGTCATTTTTAACTCATGTAGTTTTGCAGTATACTGTGTTATACAGAAATGTGTTATTAATTGAATGGTAATAATGTTTATGTCATAAGTGAATTGTTGTAATCAAGAAAACAATGATTATTAAATTCTGTTGTGAATAAAATGGGACTGACTCTGCCCCTGAAAACCTGCAGGAAAGCCAAGTCCAAATAACAAACACTTTTGAAAGGCAAATCACAAAACAATGCTAATGAAAAGTGGATTCTTTGTTTGATTTGACAAAGCTTTTATAATTATTTTGAGTAATTATGATGAATATTTAAATTTTAATTGTGACTTTTTCATAATGAAGCAGCAAGTGGTGGAAATTAGAAGGTTTTTATTATAAAGATTTTATTATTTTCTTATAGTACTTAAATTAAAGTACATTTTCTGTGAAATCTTCAAATGAAAAAGTGTTGCTTTTACTCAAGAAGGACTACTTAAAGGCTCTATATTACGCAAAAATTGATTCTTGTGAGCTTTAAGCCATGTTATAATGCTGTTACCTCCTCAAAAACATACCTGGAGTTGTGTTTTGTTTCATTTGCACATGTTTCTTGGTTTATTAGTTTGCCTACGAAGCTCAAAATGCTCCATTCCACCTTGTGATGTCATGAAGTGGTAATTTAAATTTT
Source organism: Odontamblyopus rebecca (assembly GCA_030686955.1). Lineage (NCBI taxonomy): Eukaryota > Metazoa > Chordata > Actinopteri > Gobiiformes > Gobiidae > Odontamblyopus > Odontamblyopus rebecca. Next base: position 15,839,146 of record CM060670.1, on the reverse strand, counting down.
AAGTTCAGTGCTACCTTTTACCTTTTGTTCAATACTGATTGGAAGTTCTAGGTGATTCCAGTGAAGGTGTATGGAGTTTAAAAACACACGAGAGCACTTCCTGTATCACTCTATGACATCACAAGGTGGTGATGAGGAAACAACACTGTAACAGATCAGAAAATAGTAATAATAATATGGGCCCTTTAAAGGTGCATGGTGTAACTTTTCTGGTGGAGGCTTTCGCTACCCGCTTGTCTCATCACACTGTGGAATATTCAAGGCATTGCAATCATCTCCATGGAAACAAGCATGTGGTGGTTGAAGTTGTAGTAAGTCACTGCAGTATTAGGAGTAACAGCAGTAGTGGTGATGTTTTGTAATACTTAAAATTCCTGGGCTTGTCTCATTTTGAGTCTGAAAACAAAAGAAAGTGAAGCATAGCACAGTTATTTGTAGTGATCACAAAACTGCCAGGAAACGTATCTGCTCCAAATGTATTCGTACAACTCTTGATTACTTTTCACTTTTCATTTGAACATTCTGATGTGGGATTTCATGCACATCTTACAACTCACATACTGCAAGATGAAAGAAAGAAAAATACAAAATGACAGCAAAAAAGGCAGCAAAAGGAAATAGATAATAATAGGCTTTGTTGTCTAAATTTCCAATGGAGGTCATAAGTAACTCTATTGGAGATGTACTGTTTTTATATCCACGTTTACGATCTATGTTGAATTTGACATTGCCTATTGATCATTTACCGAGGCAGTCAGATGTTTCTGAGGGCGTGATTGACAGGGAGATTAACCAATCACAGGTAAAAAGGGGAAAAAAACAACACAGAACCAATCAAAGCTTCAAAGTCTTATTTATCTCAGGTAACAGAAGTTTGATATTTTGTTGTGAATGTGGCGAGAATTTTCGAGAGGAGATGTTTTCTGAATTTGAGAGACACGTGATACAGATTATCAGATGTGGTTGGATTGTCTCAAGTTTGGAGAGAGGATTTTCACGCTCTTTTGTCCAGTTCTGGATTCGAACAGAGACTGACTGATCAGGCAAATCATAAGTCCATTCAATTGGCAACAATCTCGTCTTTGGGGAGCAGTGGTGATGAGTGGAGGAATTGTTTCACTTTTGTTTATTTGCAGAGAAGATGTTGAAGTTTGTGTCAGATTTTGTGGATTGAGTAAATACAGAACATATAAATCAGGTCAAAACATCTGCAATCTGACCATAAAATAAACCATAACCCTAGTGATTGTTAGGTGAATTGACTACAGTGGAGATACTTGGCACATTTGAGCACTTTTCTGATGGATTGCCATAAATCTTCTGCATATTATTCTCACAATAAACCAAAAAATGTAATAAAATAAAAGATATAGGAACTTATCAATATTGCCCACCCCTCATTTGTTGCCACCATTTGTACAAAGCTAATCAGCTGTATAACTAAATTACATTCAATCTAACCTACAATATTGCTGGTCTCACTGTGTCTATCTTTGGCTTTGAACTTCTTCGCAACATACATTTTTTTGCACTTTCTTTCAAACTGATTCATGGTGAAAGATGTGACGAACAAAAGACTAATGGTATAACGGTATGGCACACTGTGGAACATTGTAAAAGCCTCGACAATCATTTCAGCACAAAGCATAGGTACACTGTGCTCCACTTTTATCCATACACCAGATTTCAAAAGACACAAAATGGCTCCCTTGTTGTAGATTACATGGCCAGTTTCAGATAAACAACAGTCCCTATAGGCACAAAGAGCACAGAGCAGTCGTGTGGAGCAGTATCTTTGCCTCTGGGGACTTAACCTGAACCCAAACATCTCCCTGGTCAATATTTCAGTGGAATCTGTAGAGCCAGCCTAATGCTAACACTACAGCATCCTTACAGAGTGTGCCACTTGGAAAATAGGCTGGTAAGGTATGAAAATATAGTCATATTACTTCAAAATACCACCAAGTTTGCACTGGATAAAACGATTACTTGAGCCAAAAGAAACTTAACGCTGACTGTCTCTATTAGTAACATTTAAAGCCTCACAACTTTTTAGATGAATTAAGACTAAAGTCATTTTGGTGTTCCACTTGCTTGTCCTTTGGCTGTAATATTCCACAGTATGGCATTAGGGACACTGTAGCGCATCAAATCCAGCTTCCATAGGTGAATACTGTTGTTGTGTCCTTGGGCAAGGCACTTGGTTGAGTGGCTTCTTGATGATCTTAAAAATGTGACCATTAAACTTGTCTGTTTACATGGAAAATGTCCAGAAGTATGGTTTTCATTTTTATTTTCATTTTCATTTGTATTTCCATGTGATGGTGTTACTTCAAATGTGTATACTTTTTACAGCTTCTATTATAACTACTACTTTAGTGCTCCTACTACTAACTGCTATACTTTTACTCCATATACAATGATATGTGGCACACTTAGTTCAGAATCACTCATATAAACAAAAACTGTTGATAAATGTTGATACTGTTTGCCTCAGTTTCCTCGTCTAATTCAACCCTTCAACCCTTCAGCCTATGGCACGTCCTCACAGAGAACACATTAACACCAGCTTGATCCAGACCACCTCACCCTCTCATTTCCCTCACCCTCTCACCCTCTCACCCCCTCACCCTCTCACCCTCTCACCCCCTCACCCTCTCACCCTGTCACCCTCTCACCCCCTCACCCCCTCACTCTCTCTCTCCCTTCAAACCTAAACATAAAAAGGCATCAGGTTCACTTAAGGGCTCATTTTTTAGAACACTTTTTGTCAACTAACTTTTCTAACACATTATATCTCCACTTTATTCTGCAAACCCGCCATAGCCTCTTCTGGTTTATTTTTTAAAGTTTGCTTCTACTATAACAGTTCTTATCTCAGTTCGAACAACAGTATTTGTCACTGGCTATAGTGCAATATAGAGATTTATTTCCATAAATCAGCCGCGTGAAGCAGTTGGGGCACAGTGCAGAACATCATATCTCTAATGTGAGTATTGAGATAATAAATTAGATATAAATTGGGTATTTTCTCCGCTCATTTGCATCGAGTAAACGCACTTTGCTGACAATAAACACTTCTTTAGGAGGGCTCTTTAATAAATTGCAAAACAGAGAAGCAAAGTGTTGGGTGAATATTTGAACATATAGTTTTTGTGTATATTGGACAAACTTATGAATACAGAGGTTTGGGAATATATTCATATAGACTTAGACAAACTTTATTGATCCACAAGGGAATTTTTTTAGACACAGTAGCACATCACAATATAACACACAACAACAATAAAAATGGTAATACTAAATTCAAAATGAGTAGCAAAAACAGCAAGAGACTGGTGTCGATTAAGGCATAACTATATAAATGTACATGCACAAGTAAAAATAAAATCTGCTTTCCACAGTACAATTTTACATAGACTTAGACATAGACATAGACATAGACATAGATCTATCTTATGTTTACTCAATTATAGGTGTTTTATAGCAAAAAGACATTGAATAACAAGCTTTCATTTGTGAGTGGGGTCACCTCTCCACAGAGCTGACCTGTAACTTGAGCAGATGATGTTTAATGCTTTCATTATAGTCGAAATATCACTGTTATTTGAACCTAAATTCTCAGTCGTGTTTCCCTTGCTGTATATTGTGTGTTGTGTATTTGACTTGACTTAGTTTGACGCTGTACAGTAACAATCAAAGCAATAATATCTCCATGGAGACAGCAGGTGGTGAACCCTGTGCCAGAAAAGTTACACAGTACACCTTTAAAAATATTTCTTCATGTATTTTTGCCTTGGTCACGTATCAAACTTAAAAAAGATGAACATTTTAATGATTCTTTGCTATTCCCTGTACTTCAGTGTAATATTTGAATCATATTTTAATAGAATATACAGATAGCTGACATGTTTCAAATAAATGCTCATTACAAGGCACTGAAGCATCCCTTTCTATTACGGTACAGTCAATAAATGCAGTGTACATGACCCTATAGTCATACTCCTCTTGTATCTTGTTTGTGTCTGTTGTAATGACGTGTTTGTGCTTATTTGGTCTTTGGCTTTGGATTAACAGCTGCTTTTATGAAGTCATTTACACAGATCTCAGTGTGGGTAAGAAGTGCGACCTCAGGTTCAACTTCTCACCATGTCTCACAACGGCAAGACTCATTATCGCCGCGGAGACCATGGCATTTCAAAGTGACAATGAGTATGGTTCATGGTATATTATTTTTATACTTGCAGACGTTAATGGAAAGATTACCTTGACTTTCTGTAGTTTTTTTTCCTATACAGTGCAGTGATCTTTGGGATTATTTAGTATTTTTTTGTATTTAGTTTAGTAGATTTTATATCAAATGCCTCAGAGCCAAGTCTTAGATATATTTTTAATAGAACTAGATTTGAATTTGAATACTTTTTGAGCTGTTTAATTTCACATTGTGTTTTCTCTGCAGTGTTTGTAAAAGTTGCAACTGTAGGGCTTTGTGTTCTTTGGGCGAACATCTGGTGTAATATTTAAAGAAAGTTTTTGTTGTAAAATGGAGATTTGAGCAGCATTTTTAGCAGATTTTTTCCAATATAACTCCCTCTTTGCCAACTCCTAACAGCTGTTTGCAGTTAAACTGGCTTTTGGAATCTGCAAAAACAACCATGGATACTGCTAAAAGCTTCATCAACACATCTATGAATTTATTAGTTGATAAAATGATCAAGTATTTTTATTTTGTTTATTCATTTTTCAAATTAAGACGCAGGAAATGGGCTATTTATATAAAATCCGAGACCTACGTGTTTGACAAAAGTATATCAAGAACCAAAATTAGTGGGTTAAATCCCCTGTACCTGATTTTTTCCATGTATTTGAGCAAAATGTGTCTTGCCGCAATGCAGCTTTATTGTATAAGCAGCTCTTAAGGTCAAAATGAGTCCACTGTGCATTGTCTGTATCTAATTGGAAAGCATTTTATTGTATGATCATCTGGAAGTGTGTGTTAGCATACTAGTTGTTGGCAAAAAAGTCACTCTGACCTCTCTGAGCTGTGAAAAACATTTATAAACTCCAAATGGTGAATAATTACAATGTACTACCCCTGCGAACAGTTAAAATGAACTACGTCTGTATTTCACGCTTTTAAGAAGAAACAGTCTGATATATCCCCTTTAAAATCTTGTTTTTAATTATTTGACTGTACAAGATAATATAATAATCGATAGTCGCACTACAGAGGCCTATTGCTATAAAATATACTATGAATCAAGTTTATTCAGCGCATTAAACAAAGCATATAATTATAGTGACCCTTAGTCCAGTGTTCCCCTGGTGATCGGAGAGTTCATATTTCCCAACTGCTCAGAAACGCCCTACACAATTATAGAGGTCACTTGGGGTCAGGGTCACACATTCGTACCTCACCTCTTCACTGCTAACCGCTAAATGAGATTCACTAACCACCCACACTACACTATGTTTACACCTCTGGGCTTTAGGGACCGTTAGCAAATACAAGTACATAGATACAGTAGGTACATCATTACCGGATCTTACATAATGAAAACCAATAAGGTCGATGTTGTTACCAAATTGCAATAACATTCAATTTATGTTAACCATAGATTTACAGTTCGTATTGGCTCCAGTTTGAAATATTTCTTGATTGTGTAATTTAGTGTTTGGCGAGAAAACGAAGAGCAGAAGATATGATGTCAAGCAGGTCATCCTATAATGAGAGATGTTAGTTTGAACTTTGTTTTTCGTGTTCACGTTATAAGAAAAAAAAGAATAACTTCAAATGACCTCAAGTGTCTAATTATTGGTGTATTGTGAGTTTGCTTGTTCCAGTCAGTCCTTGTTGGCTTTCTTTGTTCTGGGGTTAGATTGTATTTTTCTCTAAAAAAAAAAAGACATTGGAGGACTTATTTTCAACCAATTTTCTTTTTTTTCAATGGCAAAAGGAGAAATTCAAGTTGGAACCTGGACAAAAGTTCATTTTGGTCTAATATGTTTCATAGCTCATTCAAGCTGCTTCAGTTCTGATCAAAATTCTGGAGGACACAGCCTTATAACTGCTAACTACAATGAAATTACTCTGAAATTAACACTACATTTCATTGTAGTTAGCTCCTCCATTCAGGCAGATATAAAGCAGTGTCCACCAGCATTCTGACCACAACTGAAGAAGCAAAACATATTTGACCAAAATAAAGTTTTGCCCAGTTGCCAAATTGAATTTCTCCTTTTGCCATGGATTTTACCTGGACAACGGAGGGATTTTAACACAATTTTTATTCCAATTTTTTTCACTAAGCCATTCATTCTTCTAACTTTACACCAAGAAATAGTTCATTCCTGTGTTGCAGTACTCCCACACAGGCCCTCCTCCCTCTCCTCTCTCTGCTCTGTGTTGTAGCAGAGACTCTTCAGATGGCTCCTGACAGCTCCAGCCCTGTGTCCTTGTCCTTTGTCAGGGTGGTCCTCTGTCCTTTCTTGTTTTCTCTCCCTCTTCTCTCTTCTTCTTTCTCTCCCTGCCCCGCCACTCTCTTGCTATATCTCTGCTCTGCCCCTCCTCTCGCTTAATTCAACACTTCGATCTATCCTTTACCCTCTCCCTCTCCTGTCCATCCTAAGGTGTGATTTCAGACAGAGAGTGTATTAGCGCAGTGGTGCTGGTGATGGGACAGTGGAGTTATATGGGGTCAGCCTGTGCCCCTGTCCTGTCCCCCTCATTAAAAAAGCCCTCTGGTTCTGAACCTGAACCTTATACATTCACCATACACCAACCGTGTAAAGAAGTGAACTAGGGGAGTGTAAAGTCACCCATAGTGTTCAGCTCCAGTCAAATGAAGCTCACAGAGGTCCATATTATAGATAGAAATTGATTTACAAACAAAAATATTGAGAAGGGTTAATACAAACATTTTACACCAAGTCGCAGTAACGCAGCGTCTAGTCAGCTATTTCCATTTATATATACAGATCCAATAGATACATTACCCACTCTAATTTGTGTAAATGTTAATGCGATAGAATATGCATTATAACTACTTTACATGTGATAATTTGTGCAGTAAACAACTGATTAGATAAATTAAATTTGATAATCTGATCTCGTTGTCTTCTTTTTCCCATAGCACACCCTCTTTAGCATCGCCTAGCTCTCTTTTCTTTCTAAGTTGTTTTCCAGCCCCAGAACAGACAGAATTGTCGTAAATGGTCCCATTTCAAAGTGGTACAAAGCCCTGATTTAGTTTCTCTTTCCTCTGCGGGCCTGTGTAGCATGAGAAGCATTCACAGTCTCAGAGCCACAGTCACAGAGCAGATGAAGCACAAACGCCGTTCTCCCTCATGGGCCAAAACACAAATGAGGTAGTAGAGCTCCGGTCTGATACTGGGTAGTACACAGGAGGACTATGGGGACTATGGAGCATTCACAGGAGATATGCACAGAGGAGCAGTGGAAATCAACAGACCTTTTCTCTCTCATCTTAGACCACGTTTCCGATTATGTGCTAAAACCACGCCATAAACGTGACTGACCCACCATCTCGAAAAATTCTTCATCTTTCATGTGTCGACATTCCTCAATTAATTGGACTAAATTCAACAATTGCTGCTTTCTATCAGTCCCAGGCATGTGCACAGTACAACAATAAAAATACACACACTTTCAGTAGTCTGATTACTTTTTTTCTTAACATTAGCTCATTAAAACTGTCACTAGGTTGTTACAATTCTAATACTGAAATAATAATTAACAGTGCACAATAGAAATAGAAATTACTTTTTTGATTATTGTTTATTTCAAAATGATATAAAAAGTGCAAATCACCAATGAGTTTATAAACATGTAGGCAGAACATTTTTAACAAAAATCTAAGTAAAAATAACTAGAAATAATATAAAAGAGTTCAAGTTTAAATATGTTGCTTGTATTCATATTGCAAGATGGCAGTTCTTTATAGTACCCTTATATAATACTTTTCTATCACCACAATTTAAACTTCTACTTTTGATACTAATACTACTACTTATGCAACTATTACTACTTCTGTTATAAATACTTCCTCATCTACAATTACACTATTACTACTACTACTACTACACTCACTATCTACTCCTGATCTAGTATCCACCTGAGTCCGGAAAATAAATGAATCATTAAGACATTTTTAAGGGCACAAGTACATTTTGGAAATTTTGGAAGTGTCCATCAAGTTCCTCGCTGGTTTCTGGGCAATGAAGACAGACAAATGTAGAACACGGTTGTAATCATCTCCAAATCCTCTCATTCTACACATGTCCACATCACTGTCAGTTTTTCCGCTGGTAAAAGTTTGTCTTTTTGGCAGTAATTGCGGCCCGACCTCTGACCTTTAGTTCAAACACACATGAGGAGAGCGCTCTGTGCAACTTCTAATTGGACTGTCTGCGAGGCGTTCACTGCCCGTACGAGCAATCAGTGCTCCCCGGCTCGCCACCTCGCCTGACCCGGGCACAAGTGAGGGCACGAGCAGACCCTGAACGCAACGCCAGAGCAGTTTAAAACACCAGATCTCCAGAATAAAGCTGTAGATCCACATACAACTGTAGTTATTATTCTCATTATAAGTCAGAAATATGGGCCCAAGTTCATACACTCCTGAAGCCCCACACTTGTGAATTTTGATTTGTTTTTCAAGTTCAATTATGACAGACCAATCACCCTGATAATTATAATTTTTTTAAATTGCATTATTCCTTTTGATTAAGCAGCAGTTGTCAAATTTCCCAATCATTAACCTTCAACAGTAGCTTAATATTCCACTCACTTTTATCTGGTGAAAAAAACACTTCTTTTGTCATTTAGGAATGTTTTTTCCTTCTTACCCGGTCAAAAGTTCTGTCAAGGATATTGTTCAACTTTAATTTTCTCCATTATATTAATGTGGTTCTAAATTCCTGCTCTTTAGTGTGGTCAGTGATCATATTTGAGAAGTTTTCACTGGATTTATTTATTTATTTATTTGAATTTTGTTTTATTGCTAAAGTAACTAGTATAATAACATGTAGATTCTTAATTTAAAAATATTCCTTTACCTTAAAGGAATAATCTGCATGATTCCAGTCAAATGAAGCTCACTGAGGTAGTTATAGGAGAGAATTTAAAGTCGAGTTTCAGGGACTGATGTACAGACAAAATCACAAAATAAAACCACCAGGATCATGTCGAATAGGTTAATATGAATATTTTGCAATTAAAATGAGGAGCCTGACAGCAGCAGTTACAGAGAGAGGCAACTTTTTTCAAAACAAAGTGAATTGGAGCCGGAGTCGAGCACGTCCATGGCCAATTCCCCTGGAACGTGACGCCTAATGTGTTACCTGTGTCCATTTATATATACAGTCTATGATCTTATACCATACTGTGGAATATTAAGATTATTTATTATTATTATTTCATTAAAAATAACACTTTTTTCGATGTTATAAATAAGGTTTGACACAGCTTAACACAGCATTTACTCCATAACTATTCCAGTGGTTCTAGCAGTTTCTCTAAAACTGTTGACTACTATCGTTGAAATTACACCTGCAAAATAAATGAGAATGATTTTAATTTGGTGCCTTTACGTTTTCTACCACTGGTGTACAAAACTCCCTGTGATTTGAGTCAGCCTATAGAACCCTACAAGTTAACTGCAGGGACTAAAGTGGTGTTAAATGAAGCGAGGGACCCCGTGCTCAGTGTAGCAGATGCACAAAACTCTGTCGGTAATGTTGGCACTATTTAGTTTTATTGACCTTGTAGAGACAGTGGTGTTTAGTGTAGTAGGCTCTTTACCAACACGCTGACCTGACAACAGTATAAATAGACCCCATAGTGGACCACAACAAGAGAGAGAGAGAAGAGAGGGAGGGGGGGAGAGAGGAGGAAGACAGATGGATGGATAGATAGAGAGAGAAGGGGCAGAGAGAAAGAGAAAGAGAGGCAGGGAGACAAAGAGAGGTGATAGAGAGAGAGAAAAACAGTGAAAGAAACAGTGCTGGTAGATATATAAAGAGAGAACGAGAGAGGGAGATAGATAGATGCAGAGAGAGAAAGAGACAGAAAGTGATAGAGTTGAGAGGGGCTGCTAGAGATATAAAGAGAGTGAGGAGATAGACAAGGAGAGAGATAGACAGGAAGGGAGAAAGAAAGAGAGTGGGTGTAATTTATTGTGTTTTTTTCTTCTTCTTCTACTTCTTTGTCTCTGTTGCAGTGCCACACGGGACGCACTACAATAGGCTTAATGTTGCCGTCAGAAAACAGGCATTTGTACATATGTAGCAAGTAATTACTGCTAATTTACAAGAACCGTAGCGAAGGGGGGGCAGTGTCGGCTGCCCAGAAACATGGAAAACAGACGTCAAGTATTGTTAACATGGATTACAGAAACAAAAAAAGATTAAATCACTCAGTACATCTCATACATTTTTATGAATAACTTTGTAGTAAAACATTGCAAGACAAAAATCTCCATATTTTTCATCATTCTCCTTTTTAATTGCCTTGTTTTGAGTCTGTCTTCATCTCACAATGCTCTGTTCCACCTTGTGATGTCATTTAGTGGTAGTTGTTAACAGATAGTTTTTACCTTTTGTTTAGTAGAGATTGAAAATTCCAGGTCTGAAATCTTCCAAATGATTCTAGTGAAGGTGTATACATGGAGTTTAAAAACAGTGGAGTACTTCCTGTATTGCCACATGACGTCATAAGGTGGAACAGCGCATTTTCTGTTTGAGAGAAGAACTCAGCCTAAATATGCAGGGTTTGTGTGTTAAATGTGTGAATGAAACAAAACACAACTCCCGCTCTGTTTGTGATGAGAAAACATTATATTATATCAGAATATGGTGAAATATGGGCCCTACACCAAACCTAGAGTAAACCAGAGCTAAACAAATGAAAACAAAGCCCACATTCAGAGAAAAATGTGCTCAAATTATGACAAAATGTGAATGCAGGCTTTCATATTAAGTTTTAAAAGGATTTGTACTTTTTGTTCAGACACTGACTGAATTACTTTGGTAACAGAAACACAAACCTGCAGCTTTCTTGCATATAATGTCAGTAGTTGTTTATGTAGATGTAGTTTTCCAGTGTGTGTTTGAGATGAGCGCGGACACTTTTGGCATGAACAGTCTGTTCACCTGCACATATTTAGACAAAGCTCCCCGCTGCTGTGCGCCTTTTACAGCCTCTCAGACAGCAGCTAAAGAACAATAAAAAGCAAATAAAAATATCTTTAAAAACGCTCACAGCGCTCAAGACTATTTGCCCTGCGGTGGTTTTGAGCAGCAGCGGGAGCAGTTGTTCAGGGAAAGGGAAGGTGATTGTGATTGTAACACATCAGCAGGGGGCGCTGTGGAGGGGGAGCATACATGTGTTTTTGTAACGCTATTGACAAGTTCAAAGTTCAAGTTCAAAGCAATAGAAAAAGATCAGTCCAAGCCTCTATCTATGATCCATGTTTGAAGGTAGGATTAGGGAAACAAATACAACAATCCAAATGTACGTCCACTTTACTAAAACATATTCAGCTTCTGTTTAAAAGTGCACTGTGTAACTTTTCTGGTGGAAGTCCCGCCACCTGCTTGACATTATGGAGGTACTGCTGCCTCGACCTACAATCTTTCAACGTATGATTAATCTATCTCCATGGTGACAAGCAGGTAACGCCACCAGACCCAGTGGCAGGTCAGATCTGTGGAGAGGCAAGCCCAATCACACAAGAGTGAATGTCACTTTTAGCAATAAAAAGAGTGTTACTTGAATGAATGCAGGATAGATTAGTTTAACACATTTAAATCTAAACTTCAGTATTTGCCTTGGATCAGCACAAAGTACATCATGGGCACAGAAGTTGAAGTGGTGTGCTGCTGGAAGTACCTGGGTCTGCACATTACGGACAGCCTCACCTGATCCACTAATGCAGCCAATATTGTAAAGAAGGCGCACCAACGCCTATACTTTTAGAGGAGACTCAAGGCTGCTGGACAAGGCCCCCAAGTCCTCATGTCTTTTTATAGATGTGGGGTGGAGAGTGGGCTGACCCAGTCCATCACAGTGTGGTACGGCCACTGCTCAGCCCAGGACAGGAAGGCTTTACAGCGTGTGGTCAGAGCGGCAGAGAAGATCACTGGATGTGACTTTACATCAGTGATATTTACGAGGAGCGCTGCAGGAGACGGGCCTCCAGGATCATGGGGGACCCCTCGCACCCCTCCCACCATCTGTTTGTCCCTCTGCCCTCTGGGAGGAGACTGAGGAGCATCAAAGCGAGAACATCTCGGCTGAGGTCCAGTTTTTTTCCTGAGGCTGTCAGACTTTTGAACGGTGCACACTGACTTCTGGCTCAAACTGCCTCTCCATCTTGCATCTTGCTACATGGTTAACTTGTGCTTGTCTCATTTATTATTGTTTTTATCTCTCTTGGTCACAGGGCCTCGAGGAACACATTTCGTTCAGTCATGTGTTTCTTTTGCATGCGTGAATGACAAATAAACAACTTTGTACCTTGTACCTTGTAAATAAATCAGCACAGTATTTATTTTGAATGTATTTGGCATTACTGGTAATAAGCAGTTTTCATGACTCTCCACTGGTCTGTTTACTAGGATGGTAGCAGTTGTTGTTCTATCAAAGTCTCATTTTACAGTGGCCTGTCCTGGGATCACAAATAAACTGGAGACAACAGACAGTGAAGTGTTTGTGGTCAGGGTAAAACATCTGAAATAAAGACTCTCAGATGGACACTTAAAACCTCCCACCCCCTAAAAACTCCTGCTCGTGTCGCCTCTCCTCCAGCCTGTCCCTCCATGTTATAATGTTGTTTCTGTTTCCTCTTCAAAAACACACCTGGAGTTGGGTTTTCTTTCATTCACACATGTTTAACACACAAATCCTGCACATTTAGGCTGAGTTCTTCACTCTGTTCCACCTTGTGATTTCATGTGGTAATACAGGAAGTGTTCCAATGTGTTTTTCAACTCATTTGGATAATTTCAGCACTGGAATTGCCAGTCTCTACTGAACAAAAGGTAAAAGGTAGCTGATAACCAGAAAACTGCAAGGTCACAAGGTGGAACAGAGCATTTTGATCTTTTTGGAAATGATAATACAGGGTTACTCAAAGTCCAGGCATATTTTTCATGAGGTAACAACATAACATGGCTTAAAGCTCACAGGAGTCAATTTTGCGTAATAGAAGACCTTTAAAATCTTTCATCAAACTCCTAACCTTGTGTCACCTCTCGTCTTTAGCCTGTCCTCCAGTATTTCTCTCATTTAAATGGGCTCTGATCGGTTGAGTCCCACAATCCCACTGTGAGGAGCTATCAGCTGAAGTCCAATCCACCTCAGCACAGCTCTGAGGATTTGAGAGGTCCAGCCACACATGGACGACAGCAGCGCCACAAATGGACCTTGTTTCCACAGATTGGGTCCTAACTGAGAAAATGCCCCTCAATTACATTTGAAGCCACACGGCCGTCTTCTATCAAGTCCTTAGAGTTAGAGGATCAACACAAAGTACAGCTCTGACCCAAACACTGGCTTTTCCTAACTGCTTTTAAACATCACATGACATTTGGAGTGTGTTTTCCACTTTGGGGCTGACAACAGTGATCAAGCTGTTTTTGTTCACTTCATAATAAGAAAGACTGCGATATTTTAGATTAAATTGTCAAATTTTGTCTTTAATAGTCTTATATAATGATGATTACTCTTTTGCTTAATTTAATTGACTACATTGAAAATATTACTGTTAATAACACCCTGAGATTGCCTGATCTTACATGATCTTGTAAGCTAATTGTGCCTGGTTAATGCTGTAGTGCGTGGCTCAGTGGTATACTGTTGTTGTGTCTTTGGGCAAGGCACTTAACGGACCATACCTCACTTGTCATTATACAGATTGTTATATGGCATTATATTATGGTGTATGAATGAGAGTGTTTTTGTGTGAGTGAAGGGTCAGAAACAACAGCCCAGAGCTACATTCGCTGTGTCTTTTTTGTAAATTTTAATTCACTGGGTGTCTCAGATGTAGAGTTTCAAGAGTTTAAAGGTATTTAAAGGTCCTTTATTACACACATTCTCACACTATTTGAAAGAAAAACTCTGAAATATGCAGGATTTGTGTGTTATACATGTGTGAATGAAACAAAACACAACTCCAGGTATGTTTTTGATGAGGAAACATTACAACAGATCAAAAAACGGTGTAATATGGCCCCTTTAATTTGCTTTACTTTTCTGCACACAATTCTCCTCGACTCATTAAGACTCTTTAAAGCTCCATTGACCTAAGTTAAGGCTCCTATTAGGGCTCACCTCGCCTCATTCAAAGTGCCTTTCATATGTGACACTAAATTAAACATGCACAGGTTAAATATTTAGTCCCTTATATAATCACTTTTAGCCTCCTCTCCTTCAGCTTGTTCTCCGTGCAGCTAATGCGTGGTCACAGATCCCATTAGGGGCTGAGCTGATCTGAGTCCACCCCTCCAGCTGCATAGTCCTGTCCCAGAGCCAGGCCCTGCCCCAAACAGGAGGCCCACACACTGACAATGATGTGAGGGGAAAGTACTGGCTGTCTGCGCTCTGCTCCATTATTATTTACTGACAGTGATGGGGTAACAGCCGCTAAACATGTGTTATCCAAGGGACTGAGAGGATTGCAGCCACCTCTGTAAATCTATAATTTACACAAAATGGACTCTTGTGAGATTTAAGTCATGTTAGAATGTTGTTACCTCATCAAAAACATACCTGGAGTTGTGTTTTGTTTCATGCGGTCCACCTCGTGACGTCATGAAGCTGTAGTTTCCAAGTTAACAGCTACTTCTTAACTTTTAGCTCAGTAGAGTTTGACAATTCCAGGGCTCAAATGATCCAAATGATTCTAGTGAAGGCGTATGGAGCTCAGACGTCGCAGGTCACATCTGTGGAGAGGCAACCCCACTCACAGAAGTTTTCCTACACATGTTTGAGCAATAGAAATACCTGTAATACTGAAATCAATACAAGATATACAGGTTTGGTGCCATACCGTCAAAGCAAGAATATCTCCATGGAAACATGAAGAGGTCGACCCTACACCAGAAATAATCACATAGTGCACTCCTAAGTTGTTAACTTTTTCTATTTTTCAGACCAAATATATATTTTTATGTCAAGGGAAACTACAGATAAACATTTTACAAACTCACGCAAACGCCGTAGATTTTCACTAAAACAAGTCTAACCCTAGTGTACCAGTTTGAGAACGCAGTTGTAATTTTGTATTTGCTGCCTTGATATTATTGATTAAGACCTAATGTTACAAACAATAATACAGACTGACATGAGCAACTAGATCCACGGTTCTCCTTACATTTTCCAGACGCCTGCAGCTGTATAGGAGACAGTTCTCATGTGTCAGTGGCACATGATGAGGTGGCTCTTTCAGGGTAGTCCTCTTGGCGCCTTTGGTTGGCACTGTGTCCTCTGTGGCCAGTCTCTTGGGGCAGCACAGCAGTGACTCATCTTTATGCTGCTATATATAGTACAGACCAATATACTGTCTTCATCTGTATTTTCAAGCTTCATTTCGTGTGTTTTTTTTTCATATTTTCCTCATATTGGCGCTAAGTTGGAATCTCAGAGCAGAATACGAAGATATTAAAGAGTATTTTAAAGAGTTATTTAGCATTAAACTATTACAAACATGAATTACTATACATTGTACTAATTGTAAACGGCAATATTGATCTAAAGCTGATCAAAATAGAAACAGGTCCAATGACTTCCTGTTCAAAATCGCAGAACTGAGTGACTCTTCATAGTGGCATTTCACTGTAACGTTTCATTCGTTTTTTTATTGTTGAAAAAGTGGTTATGTGACATTTTTTAACCTTACTTGTATGGCCTTAAGTCTTCATTTTTGTAAGGAATGAAGTGGGCGGGGGTAGGGGGTAAGTGGAAACAGAAATTTCCATTGCGGTCAAGCCTCCAAACATAGCATTACTTAAGCTTGGGTTCTGTTGAATCTGTTGAAATACAACTTTGAGTAAATTAATGATGAGGGAACAATGATATAAAATGATCTTTTTATTAATGTTGTTATTACTTTGCCTGGGATGTTCCACAGTATGGCATTAAACAAATATATCTTGCATTTATTCATCTATAGGAGTTTTTTGTTTCTCAAAACTGCCACAAAAACATGCATTATTACTGTGAGCGGGCCCACATCTCTACCGATCTGACTTGTAACCTGACTTGGTGATGTGGCTGCTAGTCTCAAAGCAGATGGTAAATGCCATACTGTAGAACACTCCAGGGGGAACAAAACATAATTTACATGGATTGAAGCAGGTAGCGGACTCATTTAATGCACCCTAGCACAGGATTTTAACATGATGTCAGATTATTACTCAAATCACTGAACGCTCGGCCTACAAAGCTCCAGACTTTTGCCCCTCTGTAGCGTAACTAGTCCGAACATTTCACATTTCTGCTCACGTTTTCATGGAAGCCTGTGGTCCAAAGCTGTCTCTATTTGTTGTATGTCCTCTAAGTGTTTACCAGCTCTGTGTTTACATGGGCCGCTCGGTCTCTGCGCTGTGTTCAAGTCCTGAAGGAAACCACAACAAACACATTCTTAACTTTGATATATTTTGGACTAAATTGCTTCTTGTAGTTTCTTTAGCTGTTTCTCATATGTCGAACAAAGGCCCTGTTTATTTCACCAGCTTTCATTCACACTTGGGCCACCACCTTGTGCTAACAAACTTTTAAAGGTGAATGTTCAACTGCCTGGTCAGGTTTATTTGCTCCTCATTCTTGTTGCTTTTGAAGGTGTTTTTATTCCACAAAAAACATTTCCAAAGTTATTTAGTGATTGCAGTAGGACCAGTTATATCCCCTTCTGTTATTTAGGCTTCCTTGGCGTGATCAAAATGAACTTTGGTGGTGAGAATGAACCTGTTTGGTGAGAGTTAGCACAGATATTATCAGTTATGGGTTTGATGTACTATTTTACATGTATATGGACAACTGCTAATTCCTTCCCATGTTTGATGTGTTCATGCATTATATTATTATTATTATATTTTAATACAGGACAGGGCAGTAGATGGGGTGGACCGGACCTCAAGATTTTAGGAGCCCAGAATTTGACCTGCTTCTTATTCATTTATATTAGAGTGGGCCCATGTGAGTTTTCTTACCCCGGGCCCCCAATTTTCTGTCGACGGGCCTGGTACACGGGTCCCTCAGGTTTGCTGCTGAATTGGCCCATATGATCATAAACAGTACTTAATAAATGCTGTTGTTTTCTCCTTGGGCACGATACTTAATCTCCACTCACCCGTACTGCTTGTGTACACTGGTGTATGAATGTGTGTGTGAATGGTTGCGTGTGTCGTTGTTGTCAAGCGCTTTGAGTGTCTAGCGCTACTTAAAAATATAAAAATGTACCATCTACTTTTAATTGCAGTATTGCCTGAAGTATTTCTTAATCAAATATTACATGCATCCATTTCAAAGACTCAGTATTGGCACCGCTCTGTGGCCCTCTGCTTCAAATATGTTTAAATATTTTTCTCAAAAAATAAACAAAAAACATTTGGACACTCCTAGTAGAATCCCAAAAAAGATCTCCCATTCTGATTCAAGGCATATATACACTGTTCTTTTTAACCTCCAGCTCTTGCAAAACTGCCTAGGTCCCAACTAGGCAAAGAGAAATGCTCGAATTGCATTTTGCGCCAGTTGTGAATCGGGAGGCTGCCTATTGACTTTCCGCACGATGGATTAGTCACTTAGGAATCCAATGGGGAAATTAGTATTCGCCAACACGTCCTCTCGCTCCGACTTCTCTCGCTCCTCTTCTAAATTTCATCATGTTTTGCTGAATCGATGATACAGGACCAAAAGCAGCCCATTACAGCACAATTTGAAGGTCCAATTATTGTCCAAAGAGATTTCACTTGCAAGTAAATTCCGCCTAAAGTCTTTCCAAGCTTTCCTTCTTCCTCTTCTGCATGTTTTTATTCATGTTTTTCTCTCTGTAACCACATAAACAAGTTATCTTTTCAAACTGATGCATGGATACACTCATTGAAACAGAATTGGATTTCTGTAGAGAGATGCAAGGCGGTTTTATTATTAGCTGTGAAGAGCGTTCCCAGTGGACGCAGCTACTTGTCTGGTTTAAAAGAGTTTGGGGAGCACAGTTAGCTTGACTAAACTAGACCCCACTGTGCCATTACAAAAGTGTGGTCCCTCTGTGGTGGTGTCAAAGATTTACTGAACAGCAAGCGCTTCTTATCTCTTACTGTAATAGCATTGTCGCTCATGATAAATCAGCCGAGCATCTTAAAAAGACAGGAAAAATACAGAAAGCATGCACAAAAGACGTGTACGCAGGTCTAATTCAGATCCTAGATGAGTCAAAACATTAAAGTTTTCTGAAGTTTATACAAATGTTTTTGCTAAAGTCCTATTCATGAGTTTCAACTTCCAGTTATGATATGATTTTATTCACAATATATGCAGTTAGTTTCATTTCATCAGGAATTAAGAGGTAACTAAAAGTATGTGTTGCTTCTGGGAGTTCACACTTCACAGACATTGGTTAATCCAAGTGTCACTCACTCTGAACACGAACGGGGCTGACCATTTGGAGGAGGAGAATCAGTCGTAGAAAATACACGTATTGTTTTTGTTTTTTGGAGCCTAGATCACAATTTTCATTTCATCATAATTCATGTACACTTATAATAATGCCTGAGAGTTCACGCTTCACTGTGATTGGTTAAATCCAAGTGTTACTCCCTCGAAGGAGGCTGACCAATAGGAGGAGGATTCGCTGTGACAGTATGGGGGGGGGGGTTCTAAAAGTTCACAGAGTTTAAAAACTCTGACTTTGATTAAAATCGTCAGGATTTATACTCACACAAATCATTATTTATCTGAGCCAAGCTTTGCTACAACATCTGCAGCAGCAACACCGAATCCAAAGATGGAACGTTACCAGGCAAAGACAGATATGTGCAAGACAAACGGTCCAAAATAATTTGTAGACTTAAAACTTTTCTTGTCATACGTGAAGATTGTGCTGGCAGACACATTAAATCTCCCTGCAACAGCATGTCTGGATGTGTCATCCACATGATGTTTGTATATTTTATCGCGTGTGACCCAGATGAACCTGCTGACGTTGTCTGTGTCGTCACGGTTCACTTGGAAAAACCAAGTTTGACTTGGTTCCCATTGGGAACCAACTTTTCGGTTCTTGAATGCTCTGATTTTCGGCATGAACACATCAGTCGGTTTAAGATTAGGTGCGGGAACCGGCACCGGCACAGTTCTCTGTCGGCCTGAAAGCGCCTTGAGAGTTCACACTGTATTGTAATGGGTCACACCTCACACTCACTCGTATCATGAGGCCAACCATCTGTTGGCCTCACATCATCAGCAGTAATAGCTATTTGTGCTTCGTCAATCAAGACATTCCAAGCTAGATCTTTCTCAGATGTGTCATTTTAGACCTATTGCAAGAAAAAACTGCAAAAATCCATTCGGAAACATAAAAATAAATATGTGCATTTATCAAACTGACAGTGAACAGGATTCAAATACCAGTGATATTTCTGTAAACATTGATGAACTTTAATGAGTATAAATCACAAACAAAACCTCCATTGTGCAGTGGTTGTGGCACATCGACTGCTATGACGAAAAGCTGAGTCAAGCCCCCACTGTGTTGACACATACTTCATTTTTCCATCAATATTATTGGTCCAACGCTCATTTTCTCCATCATTCATTTGATGTAGCGCTCCCTGGGCTGTGAAGCTAACTTATGGGGAATTAAAGCTCCCTCAGACGTGATGTAGAGCCATGGCCACACTTTCTCTGCTATAGCGCTGTTTAATGGCTTTTCAGACGCTCCTCCTCCCTTTTCTTTTCTCTCTCTCCCTCTCCCCTCTCACTCGTTCACCTTTCTCCTCTCTCCTTCTTCTTCTCTCCTTTCTCTTGGTTCTTATCTCTCTTTTACATTTAATTCTCCTTTCTTATTCACTCTCATCTCTCGCCATCCTCTCTCTGTCTCTCTCTATGACTCCACTACTTTCTTTCACTTCTCTTTGTTTTCTCTCCATATTTCCTCTCTTCTTCTCTGTCCTCTCTCTTCCACTCTCTCCCCATTCTCTGTCTCTCACCTCTCTCTCTCTTCTTCCCCTTCTCTCCTCTCTCCCCTTCTCTCTTTTATCACACACTTTTCTCTCTCTTCCTCCTTTCCTTCTCTCTCTTTTGCCTCTATCCTTCATTCATTCCCTCTCCCCTTCT
The DNA here is from genome assembly GCA_030686955.1 of Odontamblyopus rebecca. Lineage (NCBI taxonomy): Eukaryota > Metazoa > Chordata > Actinopteri > Gobiiformes > Gobiidae > Odontamblyopus > Odontamblyopus rebecca. The sequence continues at coordinate 15,818,787 of CM060670.1, read as the reverse complement.
CTTTCTCTGTCTTCTGTCACCATTTCTTCACTCTCCATCTCTTACCTCCTTCTCTCTCACCCCATCGCTCTTCTATCTCCTCCCTCCTCTTTCTCATACTTACCCTCTGTTCTATCTTTGTCCATCACTCTCTCTCTCTCTCTCTCTCTCTGCTCCCCCTCTGTCTGTCTCTCGTTCCTCCCCACTCTCCTCCCTCTCCCTCATTTTTCTCATACATTTCCTCTCGTTTCCATCTTTCTCCTCCTCTCTCTGTCCGTCTCTTTCCTCCCTCCTTCTCCGCCCCTTCTCTTCTGCCCTCTCTCCTCTCTGTCTCCTCCCTCATGGCGCCGTTGGCTAAGTACTTGTGGCAGTGACGAATGCCCAGTGGTGAAGGAGCTCGGGGTGGGACGGGAGGACGTGAGGAGCAGACTGAGAGACCCTGCACACACACACACACACACACACACACACACACACACACACACACACACTCACACACTCACACACACTCAACTTTAGGAAGTGGAGTCAAGTCATTTGGAGTTTGGCATGAGATTTGTCCAAACCTTTGGCCAAAGAGTACGGAGTTATAAAAATTACGATTCACCTCTTTCACATCAGTCTGTGGGCTGAATATTTAAGCCTCACCTCAAAAGACATTTTTATTTTCAGAAATTCTATAAAGTAGTAATGTTGGAAACTGTGAGCAAACTCCAGACCACAGCATAAGTTAGCTGCTTACCTTTCCAGGAAATGTTATTGCAGAGCTGAATGTTTCACAGTACAGAATGAAACTTATATTGCATTTACTCAACAGGTGATTTTACTGCAAACAAAATAAAAAAGGAAGTAATAGGAATCATCCATTTCACACTATGCACTGTGTGCACTATGTAACTCTTCAGGTGGAGTGTCTGCAGTCTTCTTGTCTCCATGGTGATGTTATAGGTTTGGGATGTTCTACAGTATGGCATTAAACAAATATATCTGAATAATAATAATAATAATAACAATTATTATTATTATTATTATTATTATTATTATTATTATTATTATTATTATTATTATTATTATGATAATAATAATAATAATAATGCATCAGTTTTACATAGCGCTTTTCTGAACACTCAAAGATGCTTTACAGTTCATTATTCATTCACTCCACACTTGGTGGAGGTAAACTGCTGTTGTAGCCACAGCTGCCCTGGGGCATGTGGATGCCTTGCCTGACACAACAGCACATCCAAGTACTCCCCAGGCCCGGCTCTGCTTAGCTTCTGAGATCTGACAGGCTTTGCAAGCTGGTATGGCCACATATCTTGTATTTATTCAATTAGTGAATTAGAATTAGAGAATTTGAATTTATTAAAGTCTTTTAATCCTTAAAACTACTGCAAAAGCAAAAAAAATGTATATATTACTGCAAGCAGGTCCACTTCTCCGCAGATCAGACTTGTAACTTGGCTGATGATGTGGCCTGCTTGTCCCCATGGAGATAGTTAAATGAAATGGCTTACTGTAAATAATTTCAGAAAAACATGGAGTCGAGGTGGTGAACTCTCTACACAATGCACCTTTAACATAAAGATGTGACTTTTCTAGAGGAGGGTTTCCCACCTGCTCGTTTCCATGGGAATGTTTTTGCTTCTACTGTACGGCACTAAATTTATTTGTCTTTACTTCATTACAGATGTATGTTGCTCAAACATGCCAAAACTTGTATTCTTACTATGAGCGGTTCATCTCCACGGAACTGGCTAAATTGACTCGTGTGAACTTTATGCCAAGTTATAATGCTGTTACCTCAGGAACATACCCAGATACCCAGAGTTGTGTTTTGTTTCATTTACACATGTCGAGTAGCCCTTTATTATTAGTCTGTCTTCACCTCCGAAGCTCAAAATGCTCTGTTCCACCTTGTGATGTCATGTGAAGGTGGTTATCATAATTAGCAGAGAGATAAATGATTTTAGTGAAGGTATATGGAGTTTACAAACACAGTGGAGCACTTCCTGTATTACCACGTGACATCACAAGGAGGAGCAGTGTTTTTAGTTTGAGAGAACTAAAACTTGCAGTATTTGTGCGTAAAACGTATGAATAAAGCAAAACACAACTCCAGGTGTGTTTTGAAGTGGAAACATTATAAGATACCGTAGATGAGAAAATACTGAGCCCTGTAAAATCTCCATTGGTTCATTTGGCTAAGTGAAAATCCTATGAGCTGTGACAACACAATCTCAAGCTCTATATATACAGTACTTTGATAAAGCTGTTTTAAATATGATGATGTTTTAACTGCCACATGAAATCTCTCTCGCACACGTAAAAACCCTTTCACTTCAAACACATTTTTACATTTGATTAAACCATCCTTTTATCTGGTGCAGGTCGTGGGGACAGAGGGAGAAATGCAGTCAGACTCCAAACATGAAATCGCAGCAGCTCTGAGATTATTTACCTCAGCGGGATAAACATTTGGGAGTATGAGATGGAACCAATCTGAATGACAAGCTCGCTCGCCTTTCTCCTCTCTCCTTTTTTCTTATTCACTTTCATCTCTCCTCTTCTCTCTCCCTCCTTCTCTTCTTTTGTTTCACTTTGCTTCCTTCTCTTTCCTATCTTTCTCTCTCCCACTCTCCTCCCTCTTCCTCCTTCTCTATCTCTCATTTCTGTCTACCTCCTTAATCGTCTCTCCTCTCAGATTCTCCTCTTTTCCTTCTCATTCGATCACCCCTTGCTTGTCTTTCCTCTATTAACTCCTCTTGCTCTTCATCCTATTTACTCTCTCCCCTTCATTCTTTCTCCCTCTCCCCTCCCTCCTTTTTCTCTCTTCCCCTCTTTTCCATCTCTGTCCATCGCTCTTTCTCTCTCCTTCCTCCTCTTATCCTCTCGCTTCTCACTCGATCATCTCTTGCTTGTCTCTCCTCTCCTCTGTTCTCTCTCTTCTCTCTCCCCCTTTCTCCTCTTCACCCCCTCTCTCCATCTCTCCCCTCCCCGCTCTTTCTCTCTTCCCATCTTTTCTATCTTTGTCCATCTCTTTTTCTCTCTTGCTTCTCACTCGATCGTCTCTTGCTTGTCTCTCCTCTCCTCTGTTCTCTCTCTTCTCTCTCCCTCTTTCTCCCCTTCACCCACTCCCGCCATCTCTTCACTCTCCCGCTCTCTCCTTCTCTTTTTCTCTCTTACCCCATCTCTTTTCTGTCTCCTCCCTCTCCCTCCTCTTTCTCATACACCCCCTCGACCCTCTGTCTATCTCCTCTTTTTCTCTCCCTCGCTTCTCTCTCTTTCTCTTTCTTTTTCTCTCTCACCTCAAAAATATTTGTCCATTAACCTTTTGGACGTTTGTGGCGTAACAAATCTGAATGACAAGCCCTCAGATTCTGACTAATTGCTTTTAACTGTGTTTCTTTGAACTGCCCTGTGCTCCCTCGCTGTGTTTGGTGCATTCTCTTATCTCCTGCTATCTTAATTTCACGAGACAAATATCAAAAACCTCTGTACGCAATGGATTCGTTTCAATATAACATGATTGGGAGGAGGAGGAGCTTGATTTCCACTCACACGTCCTCCACGTGATCTTCTCACCACTTACATAAGAAGCCTGTTTTCGGAGACGTTTTAGCAGAGGAAATTGCTGCAGGCGTGCGGTGTCATGGATGTTGTAGCCCATCTACATTTTAAAAGGTTTTCGTGGAAGATTTGCTTTTGTTTGCGATACCGACGTCAACCAGGAAACTCAAGAGCACGGTCTATTTGCATTGGAAATGAATGACGGTATCTCAACCCGGCACTGTCTCTGCTCTTGTTCTGTGTGCCTAAAACAAATTGTATTTTTAGTGTCAATATTTAAATAGCTAGTTGGGGTACATCTTGGCTTTTTGGCATACGGAGTAGAGCTTGTCAAGACCCTAGCCGAAGGAAGATACTCACTTGTTCACAGAGGATTAACTGTGAATAGTTGTCAAAGCGTGCACCAGCATTATAAGATCATTGTCTCTTGATTTCGGCAATGTCATGTTAAATTATTTTGGTTGACATGTCTGTTACTTGGCAACACCTTGGAAATATAACTGAAAGACACTTCATGGGTAGCAGGTCACAGACTGCACGGAGTAAAAACTTTGCAGGTGATAGTTACGGTGAATAAAATAAGATGTTGACATGACCTACAATACGTATAAACTTCGGAGTGCTATCACAACACAGTCAGCATGCATCCCGATAATGACACTACCGCACATCGCATCAGGTTTGTCAAGTTATGTACCGTTTTCTATCATGCGCTTGTAACTTATGGAAAATTGGCATGCAGCGCTGAAGCTTCTAGGCTGAGTATTAGACAGCCTTGCATTGGTAAACGTAAGGAGGGTTTGAATAGGGCCCAGGAGATTGCGAGATTACTCAAACATGCATTCAAACCCACGTCAGGCATGTTTTTAATGAGGAACAACATTATAACATGGCGGAGAGCTCCAAAAAGTCGATTCACTAACAAGGACCACGCTACAACAATGGAATACAGTAAAGATATTTATTGATGGTGGATGGATGTGATGGCTGGGGGGAGACTCAGGGTGGGGGCTCTGTCTCCAATCCAAAATGGTCATGGAGGTGGGGGTCCTGGTCCCCCCACCTCCTCTTTGCAGATGATGTTTTCAGGCTGAAGGATGGACAAGAGACATGGGGTGGGAGAGTGGACACAGGCGGTGTTGTCGGGATAGGTCGTATAAATAGGACTTCTGGGTAATTGAAGGCGTGGTTGAGCTAAGCTGTGGCTGGCTGGAGTGGAGGTTGAGGCGTGGTCCAGCTCCTGAATCTCAGTCAATCATATTAAGTCCACTTATGCACCCATGTCTGGAGCACCCATAATACACCTACACATAGAGAACATGCAAAATCTACACATAAAGGCCCAATTTATAACTTTATTTATAACTTAACTAGCCTCAGCTATAGTCTCTTAGCCAGGGTTTATCCTAGTAACTATGGCCTGAGGAGGGGTTCAATGTCCAGTCACAGTCCAAACCGTGGTTCTCAAACACACATGTACCGTTGTTACTCGAATTCCTTCAGATGTCCTATTTAGAGTATTACATTTTTATATAAGGCTTTTCCACCTTCAGTCCGCACAGAGCGCTTTACATCAAGGAACCTCTCACCCATTCACACACATCCATACGCCAACCACGTCTTGCCCAGGGACACAACAACAGCATTCATCTGTGGGAGCTGGAATCCCACCACCAACCTGTAGACAGTGGATCGGACCACTCCACCATGATGAGGATTATGTCGAGAGCAGGATTTGAACCGCCAACCTTCTGATCAGTGGGCAAACACCCTCCACCTTTAAGCAATTGCATAGTTTGAACTCCTCTGACAGTGGCATAGTCATTATTTTAGAGCTGGGCCTAGTAGTCATCGTCAAATTTGGTAGTACTCAAGAGGTAAAATCTTTTCTGAGTTGGTACTTGGTTTGAAGAGTGTTAGATCCACTTGTAGACAACCATTTATTTGTCCGTTTCCAGGAGAAGTCTCCCTCGTGCCTCTCACCAGTTCTGAGCAGTTATTAAATCAAACTCATAAAATAATATTTGATACAATTTTATCTCAAAACTGTTCTGCAAAGACTGTCTCACAGCGTTTTACAGAGATTGAATTTGGCATAAACTTGTAGGAATCTGTCAAGCTCGAGATAACCAATTACAGCTGTACTTACGCACTAATCTCAGGATGTCTCTGTCCCAGTGTTCAATTTAGGAACATTAAAGTTTAATTTTGAATTTTATGAAGATTTTAGTAAGACATTTCGATTAAGTTATATTCCTTTGCTGTCTGTGTCTAGTTCAAACTATAATTTTAGTTTTGGAGCTCTATCGCTGGAATTACTTACAACTCAGAGAAACCCATGTTCTCTTACACCTCAGTAAAGTGCAATGACCTTGTAAGTTTGTTATAATATCCTCCAAACATAACATCGGATTTGTTTATTTTGGTGACGCAAATGAAGGAGCTCTTTGACAACAAAATCACTCTTTTTCTCGTCCTCAGAGTCTGGTGGTTCACTCATTGATTCTGCAATGTTTTTCAGTCCCTTGTGACATTTCTTGCCTTTTTTAGTGTAATATGGGCCCTTTAAAGTGAAGGCCCTCGTGTTTAGACCCTCAGAATATCCTCTTCTTCTTGTCAGTATTAATTTGAAAAAAGAAGAACTTCTTGAAAAAGACTAACCAAGGTCTATTTTAGATCTAATAGTACTCAGACAATTTTCTTAGGTGGTATTTGACATTAAAAGTATGTGAGCCAATATAATGTAAGACCAACAGAAGATAGTTGTGCTTTGTTGAGTATTTAAAACCCAAAATCTATATATTTACAAAAAGAGGAAACGCATTTTATTTCCAACTGGTAAGACATTGTACAAAACTCCACTGCTGCATGAGACACTGCTTCACTTCTGGCAAGAAATGTGGTGGTGGTTACACGGTCAGCAGAGATCCCAAAATAGTCTTTTTCAATGGACTGAAAAACTGTGCTCCATACATCATTCATAAGAGCATTTTGTTTGGAGCTCTCTAACTCACTGTTGCTATTGCCCTTTGGGGGGAGAAAAGTTGCTTGTGATTAGCGCAGAATACAAAGTAGAAACAACAGTGAAAGCCATGTCCCCAATAACACATCACTTTGTTTGGAAGTTTTCTCGACTGTATATTTGAGCCGTGACTGGTGTATTGTGATGTATTGCACATGGCATCAGGAAGGACTCATGAATAAAATAGTACCCCCTGTGGCCTTTTCCAAGTAATCTCAAAAATGTTGCCTTATTTTAGCACAAAACACATATTCAACTGTGTCTGATATGTTCTGACAAGCCCTGTGAAAATGTATTCCTCATGTTAAGACCAGCACTTTTCTCATAATTGGACTGGATTGTTTTTGATGCTGATTTTGTTTTGACGGGATTTTCGGTCCTTTAATTTTGATCTCAGAATTAAATTAAATGGAGAGCAGAATAGAGCTTGAATTGGTATCATGGCTGACCCATAGGCATTGCATTTTTGTTTTGATCATTTACTTAAAGGGTCCATATTACTCTATTTTCCGGTCTACTCTATAATGTTTTTTGCTCGTAAAAAACAGACCTGGAGTTTGGAGTTGTGTTTTGTTTCATTCACACATGTTTAACACACAAACTCCAACTTCATACATCTTCAAAGGCAGTTGTAAACCACCACTACATGACATCACAAGGTGGAACAGAGCATTTTGAGCTTTGGAGATGAAGACAGATTAATAATAAAGGGTTACTGTGTAAATGGAACAAAACACAGCAATGTTTTTGACAAAGTAGCAAAAGTTTAACATGGCTTAAAACACCCTGGAGTCTATTTTGCGTAATATAAAACCTTTGAACATAGATTTTTTAGTGTTTTCATTTCTAAAACTGAGCTAATATTCCAATAAAGTCCCGAGCCACTTATGCACGTCAAACAGTATTAGCAAACATGCGTGTTCTCGCCTACAGAAATTTATGTCATCACGCGGTGAATCATCATTGGCAAAAGTGAGAGCTGACATCCCATGAAACTGAATTCCCATTGAAAAGTACTTCAAATGTCAATACTGTGTCATGTTGACAAGCACCAGTCTCCAGCAAGAGCATGTAATTATAGCACCGAACTGCTTAACTCCGGGCTCTCCTCATCACACTCACCTCGATAGGCAGCCATGTTACAGGAGGGTCACATGACTTCAATTAGGACTTATTAATAATGTCACAGCTAACTTTCTAAATTTACTTGGGGCAAAAGGCAGAATATTTTAAAAAAGCTTAAGTCATAAATCATTTAATTTTAAACTGTTTCCAGTGGCCCAAAGTTAGTTCTCATTTTAACACATTTTAGCACTTAATTATTCACTGCAATTAGTTTATAAGTGCTTCTCACAGCTTTTAGAAGCCAGTTTGTACTCCCACAGATGAATGCTGTCGTTGTGTCCTTGGTCACGACACCCCCTCACTGGTGTATGAATGTTTGTCTGAATGGGTGAGCAGTTTCTGGATGTAAAGTGCCTTGACGATGGAAAAGCGCTGTATAAAAATGTGACTATTTACCGTTTAACAGCGCACTTCCTGGTTCACAGACAATAAAGTAGCTGCAAACATCACAGCGGTTTCATTTTGACCCTATAGGAACGAAAAGAGCTTTTACCATATATCAGCGTATACTTACTGTACATCTTTGCTCTTTAAAGAGACTGTAGTTGGAGCTGTTTTGTCAAAGGAAATTTAAAACCCTGCAAAGTACTTGAGCCTATTTAAAATGAATGGGACAACAGCTTTTGCAAATGGGAAAAAGGTTCAGTTTAATTTTGGCTTTAGGCAGAGCAACAAAAATCCATGTTGACTAAACTCTCCTCCTTCAGCGCCCCAAACTAACCCGTCACCCCCGGCAACAGGAACAGACTAACTTTTATTTCCAATTATAAGCTTCACTAAACTTAAACTGCCTTGTCGCTAGTTTTTAGTGCACTGGTCAATGAATGTGGGTGTAAATGGAAAAATGGTTGTTATCTAATGAGCTTGGAGACATCTTAATTTATGACAATGATACAGTAACCCAAGGGCAGATTTAATCCACAAAAACTATTTTAAATGTACAATATAGCTAAAAAATCATGAGGTGCAATGAATAAACAGCAGAATGAAACACTGTAGGAGTTAGTTTGCATTTGTAATGAGTCGTAGAACCCTGTATATCTTAAATTTTATCATATAACCAAAAAAATCCCAGTAATGCAATGAAAAAGTACACACAATATATACTGACCTCCCAAAATATTGTTCCAACTTTCATATGTTGAACGATAAGTCGATATAGTCATTAACATGACAGAAAATCATGACAAAACGTTTTGTGTATTTGTGTATTTTTTAATTCTAATTCTTATCTCCTTTATGTTTCATCCTTGTGTATAAGGTCAGATCATTGTGTGTGCTGGCTTAGATCTGGACTGGAACATATAATAATTTTGCACTATTGTTTTTCATTGGGTTTGGTTTTAAAATGGTTTTGTAAAAAAGTAGCTACCGATAAAATGATCCACAATTTGACAGGAAGTACTGCTGCTTATTCTTTGTAAGATACATGTGCTATTCACACTGCAAGCTTGAGTTCAGGATTTTCAAACTATGTGAAAGGATTTGGCTTTTACAATATTTTATGGGGTTTAAATTTCAGTTTCTTCATATCTACACTTTGAAGTCTTTTTTCCCCATTTAAAAGATTGTTTTCTTTCCATAAACGTTCATATATTCTTCTTTTGTACATTAACTTCTTGGGTTCTTGTTAAGATAATACAGTAGGAGATGTATTTACCTTGTTGACATGTTTTGGCTGCTAGATGAAGCCATCTACAGAACTGTCTTGAAAAACCCAAGAAGTCAGTGATTGTTTTTATTGATAATTGCTATGGCAGCTGTCCAAATTTTTCATCATTCTGAAGCCTCTGGATAAAATCGAATATTCCTACTCTGAAAATGAAATGTGGAAGTAGAGGATGATGGACAGTGATGCTTGTGAGAGAATGTTCTGAAAGGTGAACGTGACGGATGATGGATGTGTAAGCGTGTTTATTTCACCAGTACTTTTTTGTTATTTTATGTTTTGTTAATGTTTACAAAGTTCTGAATATATGAATTGAATTTCTGTGTGTGTTTGTTGACAGGAGGTCCTGGCGTGGCCCTGGGCTCCACTGGGTGGGACTGCCTGCGGGCGGGTGACACCTGCTCCAGTGATGACAGCTGCAGCCCCCGCCTCCGCACCCTCAGACAGTGCGTGGCGGGAGACGGCAGCGTCAAACTGGGCCCCGGGGCCAGGAGCCAGTGCGAGAACGCCATGACGGCTCTGCTAGCCACGCCCCTCCATGGCTGTCAGTGCAAAAGAGGGATGAAGAAGGAGAAGAACTGCCTCAGCATCTACTGGAGCCTGCACCAGTCTGGACTCGTGCTGCACGGTGAGACAAACGTTACCATGGGGACATCCTAGTGTATTGTTTAAAGGCACATTATGTAACTTTTTCAGGTAGTCTCTGGAGATGTTTTTGCTTTTTTTCATTTACCGCAAAGAAAATATTTTGAAAAACAACAAACAACAGGATGGTCTCTCCAGATGTGAACTACTTGTCACCTGGAATAATACCATATGGAAAATTGTAAAGCAATAAAATCTCCATGGAGACAAGCCTTTGGTGGAGCCTCTATCAGAATACAGTTACATGGTGAACCTTTAATTCAGATGGAGCAGGTCTACTTCTGTTCTACTCATGAAATACAATCACTTCAGGTACATAGGCTTGTTTTATTCTAAAATGTTATGACAGTTCCATCGTGTTAGAAAAATTGACAGTTGTAGTAATATGAGACTAAGGGATCTTTACTGCAATATTGTGCACACTGAAGGTGACGGTATCGGGGTGTCTTGCTCATGGATACTACAGCAACAGTAATGAGTTCAGATTGAACACAATAATTACACATATGACTATTGACGATACTAAACTATACTTGTGGTTTTATCAGTACTCGTACTTGTACCAGCTGGTGAGTACCTGTGTGCACTGGCCGCCACAGCAGTGCTACTCTGCTGCACAAACAGTCTGAGCCTGAGGAGCGCTCCCAGCACTCTGCAGTCTGTGAATAACACACACTTTAATGACACACAAATACTACAGTCTGTGGATAACACACTTTAATGACACACAAACACTACAGTCTGTGGATAACACACTTTAATGACACACAAACACTACAGTCTGTGGATAACACACACTTTAATGACACACAAACACTACAGTCTGTGGATAACACACACTTTAATGACACACAAACACTACAGTCTGAGAATAACACACTTTAATGACACACAAACACTACAGTCTGTGAATAACACACTTTAATGACACACAAACACTACAGTCTGTGGATAACACACTTTAATGACACACAAACACTACAGTCTGAGAATAACACACTTTAATGACACACAAACACTACAGTCTGTGGATAACACACACTTTAATGACACACAAACACTACAGTCTGTGGATAACACACACTTTAATGACACACAAACACTACAGTCTGTGAATAACACACTTTAATGACACACAAACACTACAGTCTGTGGATAACACACACTTTAATGACACACAAACACTACAGTCTGTGAATAACACACACTTTAATGACACACAAACACTACAGTCTGTGGATAACACACTTTAATGACACACAAACACTACAGTCTGTGGATAACACACTTTAATGACACACAAACACTACAGTCTGTGGATAACACACTTTAATGACACACAAACACTACAGTCTGTGGATAACACACACTTTAATGACACACAAACACTACAGTCTGTGGATAACACACTTTAATGACACACAAACACTACAGTCTGTGGATAACACACTTTAATGACACACAAACACTACAGTCTGAGAATAACACACTTTAATGACACACAAACACTACAGTCTGTGGATAACACACACTTTAATGACACACAAACACTACAGTCTGTGGATAACACACTTTAATGACACACAAACACTACAGTCTGTGAATAACACACTTTAATGACACACAAACACTACAGTCTGTGGATAACACACACTTTAATGACACACAAATACTACAGTCTGTGAATAACACACTTTAATGACACACAAACACTACAGTCTGTGAATAACACACACTTTAATGACACACAAACACTACAGTCTGTGGATAACACACACTTTAATGACACACAAACACTACAGTCTGTGGATAACACACACTTTAATGACACACAAACACTACAGTCTGTGAATAACACACTTTAATGACACACAAACACTACAGTCTGTGGATAACACACACTTTAATGACACACAAACACTACAGTCTGTGGATAACACACTTTAATGACACACAAACACTACAGTCTGTGGATAACACACACTTTAATGACACACAAACACTACAGTCTGTGCATAACACACTTTAATGACACACAAACACTACAGTCTGTGGATAACACACTTTAATGACACACAAACACTACAGTCTGTGGATAACACACTTTAATGACACACAAATACTACAGTCTGTGAATAACACACTTTAATGACACACAAACACTACAGTCTGTGCATAACACACACTTTAATGACACACAAACACTACAGTCTGTGCATAACACACACTTTAATGACACACAAACACTACAGTCTGTGGATAACACACACTTTAATGACACACAAACACTACAGTCTGTGGATAACACACACTTTAATGACACACAAACACTACAGTCTGTGGATAACACACACTTTAATGACACACAAACACTACAGTCTGTGGATAACACACTTTAATGACACACAAACACTACAGTCTGTGGATAACACACACTTTAATGACACACAAACACTACAGTCTGTGGATAACACACACTTTAATGACACACAAACACTACAGTCTGTGGATAACACACACTTTAATGACACACAAATACTACAGTCTGTGAATAACACACACTTTAATGACACACAAACACTACAGTCTGTGGATAACACACACTTTAATGACACACAAACACTACAGTCTGTGGATAACACACACTTTAATGACACACAAACACTACAGTCTGTGAATAACACACACTTTAATGACACACAAACACTACAGTCTGTGGATAACACACACTTTAATGACACACAAACACTACAGTCTGTGGATAACACACACTTTAATGACACACAAACACTACAGTCTGTGAATAACACACACTTTAATGACACACAAACACTACAGTCTGTGGATAACACACACTTTAATGACACACAAACACTACAGTCTGTGCATAACACACACTTTAATGACACACAAACACTACAGTCTGTGGATAACACACACTTTAATGACACACAAACACTACAGTCTGTGGATAACACACTTTAATGACACACAAACACTACAGTCTGTGAATAACACACACTTTAATGACACACAAACACTACAGTCTGTGGATAACACACACTTTAATGACACACAAACACTACAGTCTGTGCATAACACACACTTTAATGACACACAAACACTACAGTCTGTGAATAACACACACTTTAATGACACACAAACACTACAGTCTGTGGATAACACACACTTTAATGACACACAAACACTACAGTCTGTGCATAACACACTTTAATGACACACAAACACTACAGTCTGTGGATAACACACTTTAATGACACACAAACACTACAGTCTGTGAATAACACACACTTTAATGACACACAAACACTACAGTCTGTGGATAACACACACTTTAATGACACACAAACACTACAGCCTGTGGATAACACACACTTTAATGACACACACTTTGTGTCTCACTGGGTATGTGCTTAATACCCTGTGACTTTGTTAAAATAACTTTAAATATAAAAAGACAGAAAATGTCACAGACTTTTACTAAACCAAAATAGTAGCTTCAGTGTCCTATTCGTAGGTGACAGATTTTCATGAGTTTGAAAATGATGAAAAGTTTGGACTGATGCTATAGTGAATAAGAAGTTAAAACTAAATATTATATCTTATGGATGGCAAAAAGTCCTCAGACACAGGAAGCGGATATTAGGGACACCATACAGTATTTTATTATGAAATTACTAATTGCTATGACAGAATCCTAATTTTGTATCAGTTGAATCTGAAAAATTTAAATTAAAGCACTGAATGTTTTGTTGAAAATTGTATTAAATGTAAATAAAATTTAAATTAATTAAAATTTAGTACTTTTCCTTTCTTGACCAACTGAACATTACACCAGACCATGGAAGGAGAAAGTCTATTTAAACTGTTACGTCACAAAACTTTTGACCTAGGTTTGTTTTGGTTTGTTTTGCTCACAGTTATCTGCTGTCAGTGTTCATCTCCTTTTCACTAAGGCTTCTAAATTGGGGGAAACACACATTTTTAGTGATCAATAAGAAAAAACACTGGGTACTGCAGCTTTAATTGAACAAACATGAACAAAGGAACTAAATCAGCGTCCTATCAAATGCCTGTATATACTGTTCCTTATCTCTTTTAACAACAATCCCACTTTTAATGGCCATAGTAAAGGAGTTTTATTGCCGAAAGTCCTCCACATCTGTTCAGCTGCATTATACAAACACCAAATCCAAAAACCTGTGTCCACTGCCAGGGTGAAGGCTATTACAGACACTCTTAGAGATAACTCATGAATTAGAGCCAAACGGTTTTTAATTAAAGCACATTTAGCTGCAGTGTGGTGTGACAGGCCTCCACAACAGTCAGTGTTATAGAACTGCAGGGCTGTCAAAAGCTTCTGGATATAAGAAGCTTTACGTCACTGGATGAAGAATGGGTGGAGAGTTTAAAGGGCCAATATTATGTTTTTTTCTCATCTATATTATAATGTTGTTTCCTCATCACAAATATACCTGCACTTGTGTTTCATTCACACACAAATTCTGCATATTTACGTTCTTCTCTCTCACAGAAAACATTCTGTTGTACCTTGTGATGTCAAGTGCTAATACAGGAGGAGATCCACTGTGTTTTTAAACTCACTTTCACTAGAATCATTTGGTTGATTTCTGCCTTGGAATTTCCAATCTCTAGAACTAAAGGAAAACAGTAGCTGTGAACTTGAAAACTAGCTCTACTATGACATCACAAGGTGGAACAAAGTGTAAACAGATGTAATACTTGTGTGAATGAAAGAAAATACAACCCTGGGTATGTTTTTGATGAGGTAACAACATTATAACATGACTTAAAGCTCACAAGAGTCAATTTTGTGTAATATAAAACCTTTAAGAACCACTGCTATTTCCAGTTTTTACATTAGGACCTAATTGGGAATATACAGGCTGTACTATTTCAATATAATGATAATACCTTAATTTTAACCATGAAGATTAATTTGAATTCAGCAAAACTGTGGGTGATTAAAATTCTACATATCGCATTATTCACTCAGACAGCACAGTTTTTGTGGCCTACAAATAATCACTTTAAAGGTGCACTATGTAACTCTTGTGGAATCTGAGAAGTCACAGGTCAGATCTGTAGAAAGATAGTTCCAGTGGTGTTTTCTGTGGATTAGAAAGGCTCTAAAATGGCTAGGCCTTTCTACATCACAGCAAATCAAATAAAAGGAACTGACCAAATCACTACCAGAAAAAAAAACAGTGATACCTATTTTATAAACCCAATACTTCCAAAAATATTTGTAAGAGTACCCAAATTCCATGAACTAAGTACATAGGTTACTTTGACAGTGGATTTCCATGGATTTACTGGTATGTGTTGTGTTGTGTTGTAGGTTTGAGCCTGGTGGAGGACTATCCCTATGAACCAGAGGAGAGGGGCTCTGACTATGTGAGACTGGCCTCCATCGCTGCAGGTAAGACTTTAGTCAAAATTTAATCACACTATGATCTACATTCACACATGACATCACATATATAATATAATAACATATATTTGTGTCCATTCAGTGGGGCCCTAACCATTTCTAAAGAGAATAGTTGAAACTCAGAGAACAGATTCTGAGATAGGTCTCTATATGCTGCCACAGTAAAATCTTAAATTAAGTTTTCATACTAAGGGTAAGGCTTAAAGGGACAGTTTGGAATTTTGGACATAGGGCCTCATTTCCTAGTGAGCCAGAGTGTTGGAGACGTGTGGAGACACTTTTTAAAAATATCCCATCCAGTCCTTGTATTTGCAGAGGTTACTGGTTTTAGGCTAGTGCATGTCAATGGGCAGAGTTGTCCTGTCACTAAAACAGTTTTACCCACTCCACAGTGCACCCGAGGCAAAAGTATTATAACTCCAGACTGAATGTGAACGCTTGTGTCGATAGAATAATTGTAGAAGTAAAACCAACTTGCATTTGAAGGATTTAGATCTGAGCAGCAGCAGCGAGTTGTACTTTCTGATAGAAAACTTGGCAGCGGCGGAAAATAGTCCCTCAACATGCGACAATTAATGCAATGCAAGGTTAGTTTTATTTCAAATATTATTCTATCAACACAGACATTTACATCAACAGTTTGGCGTAATAATTTATTTGCCTCGGGTGCATTGTGGAGTGGGTAAGACTGTTTTTAGTGGCAGGACATCTATGGTCATTGACATGCACTAGCCTAGCACCAGTAACCTCTACAAACACAAGGACTGGATGGAATATTTAAACACACGTCTCCAACACTCTGGCTCACTAGGAAATGAGGCCCTATGTCCAAAATTCCTAACTGTCCATTTAATAACCTTAAAAAATGACAATATACTGTAATTTTCCTCACAGAATAACCATATTTCTAATCATGTGTTCTATCTCCTCACATCCAGAAAAGGTCTTTTCTTCACACGCCATCACACATGTTGATGAGTAACTCTTTATTGTTAGTCTGTCTACATCTTCAAAGCTCAAAATGCTCTGTTCCATCTTGTGCTGTCATCAAGTGGTGTTTTTTAAGTTCACAGTTACCTTTTACATTTAGTTCAGTGCAGATTGGCAATTCCAGGGCTGAAATCATCCAAATGATTCTAGTGCAGGTGCCGGGAGTTAAAAAACACAGTGAGCACTCCGTGTTACCACACGATAATGTAACTGTCACAGAAGAGATGTGAGCTTTAAAGTGCTGTACCGGAAACAGATTCCACCAACTGTTGTGTGGCACTGTGAATGAATGAATGACATCACAAGGTGGAACAGAGTGTCTTCTGTTTGTAAGAAGAACTCAGCCTAAATATGCAGGGTTGAGTGCTAAACGTGTGAATGAAACAAAACACAACTCTGGGTATATTTTTGATCAGGAAATGATAACATAGGTCAGAAAACAGTGTAATATGAGCTCTTTGACATTTGACATGATTTAACCTGTTTTACATCATAACAGTTCCATAAATGGAAGCAGATGAACACAACAGTCATGCCTATAGCGGGTTTGAAGTGTGTTTGTATGTAGTGAGTGTTGTTTGAAGCCAGGCCCTCTCTGAGCTCCCAGTCTGTGGTGTCTGTGGTGTGTGTGGTGTGTGTGCCTATGGGCCAGCCCGGGGTCTCCTCCACACTGCTGTTCCCCCAAAGGCACGCGCTAATTACCCATTTACTTTAATGTTGCCGCGGGATACGAGTGAGCGAGGGAAGGAGAGGGAGGACGAATGAAAGGGAAGTGTCACAGCCAGATGCAGTTTGTTTACAAAAATACAAAGAGGTGATTTTTATGGAATCTGCATATAACTTTGTTCACAGTTTGGGTTACTTAGTGGCTCGAAGACAGGATCAGTGTGTGTAAAAAGCGAAAAGTTGAATATAGACTTTGTTTTTCTGTATTAAATTCTCTGTCACTGTAGTTTGGTGCTTAGTTTAGATAGAAACAAATGTTTATGTCCATGTAATTCTTATATTTTTTGTTTCTTTTTTTTAAGTGCACTGCGTGACTTCATGGAGATGTTATTGCTTTTATTCAATGTTCCACAATAGAGTCTAACTCTAGCTATCGCAAGGGAGACAATTGCAAGCTACATTACAGGTCAGATCTGTGGAGAGCCACCCCTATTCACTGAGAGAATTATTGTATTTTAGAGCAATAGAAACACCCATTAAGAATAAAAGCTAGATAGATGTCTTAAATGTCATACTATGGAACATTTCAGGCAAAACAATAACATCTCCATGGAGACCAGCAGGTAGCGGACCCTCCACCAGATATAATATAAAACTGAATTGTAAGTTAAGATCAATCAATATAATGGGAAAAAATGAAGGCATTAGTGATTTTTTGCATACCAGGCTTCAAATTATGGCTCTTGAAAGTTGAAGAGAAGATTTTTGTGTATTTGATGAATAAAAAGCTGATCTTAAACTTATATTATTCCGCTATACTTAAAAAAAGTGTTAGATCGTCTACAAAAAGAAAGGTATAAAGGACTTAAATGGTTTACAAAAGAGTAGTTTCCTTTTTATATAAGAAAAATGCAGTTATGTTTTGTTATCTCCTCCTGACAAAGTGAGTCTGTGAGATTAAAAAGACTGGAAAACATAATGGTATAAACCAAGTGATTAGAGTCCAGTGCATTTGTGCCGGCCATAAGTGTAATCATCATGATAACAGGCACTCAGACAGAGGCCACGCTTCATTAGGTTATAATCTCAATCAGTTTACACCGCTATAGAGATATATTTTTACTAGAGAAAACAAAAAGTGAAATAACTGAAATAAGTGCAGTAGGTACTCACATTAAAAGAGTTTTCCAGCTAGATACTCCTGACCAAACCCAATAACTAATCATGCACTGTATTGGTTGCATTGCTTCTGACCGAATCCAACTGGTTTTTGAGTGCAGTTTTTCAGTAGAATATAGTTTATATCCATACCATATATTTGAAACAGTCTTGAAAATAACCAAAAGATTTATTTAGCCAGCGCATAGACTGTATATATATATATATATATATGAACAAAGCTAACCCGCTAGGCGCCTTGTTCCAAATAGGAAGTGAACGTGGGCGTGCTTCCAGCTCCATCGACTTTGGGTCAAATTCATTTTGTACTGAGAAACTGTCACCCTCTCTCTGTAACCGCTGCTGTCAGACTTGCCATCTTGGTCTTAAAATATTCGTATTAACCCACTGTATATGAGTCTGGTGTATTTACACTGCCTGGCCAAATAAAAAGTCACCACCCGGTTTTAACTAAGCAAATAGGTATAAGGTTGCTGCAGTTGGTCAGGTCCAGGTTCAGCAACAGTGTGTGAGATGAGGTGAGCTGACTACCTGAATACACTGAATGACCAGGTTATTCCATCAAGGGATATTTTCTTCCCTGATGGCACAGGCATATTCCAAGACGAATTGTAAAAGAGTGGTTGAGGGAGCAGGAGACATCATTTTCACACATGCACTGGCCACCACAGAGTCCAGACCTTAACCCCACTGAGAATCTTTGGGATGTGCTGGAGGAGGCTTTGTGCAGCGGTCAGACTCGACCATCATCAATGCAGGATCTTGATGAAAAATGAATGCAACACTGGATGGAAATAAATCTTGTGATAGTGCAGAAGCTTATTGAAAAAATGCCACAGGGAATGCATTCATTTTGAGCACATGCTGTTGCTGAACCTATTCCTGACCAACTGCAGCAACCTCGTACCTATTTGCTTAGTTAAATCCAGATGGCGACCTTTTTCTGGCCAGGCGGTGTATATTGCTATTGTATTTGTCATTTCAAGATATGAACATTAATAGCAGACAAATCAGGTGCCTTTCACTTCTTCATACAGCCTATGAGCCAATCAGATGTTGAGGCGAAGAGACATTTCAGTGTTGCCTATTCAAATGCCTTATACTTTTACTTTATGTTCTGTACTGTTTTGCATTTCTTCACCTTGCTCAGTATATTTTACACCAACACAATGTGATGTATTCATATGCACTGTCAAAACAAACTCACACTAACAAAAGTGATATAACCCGCACGATTCACACTAGACTTCATTTACATCAACTCAGATCCTTCTATTTACAGTTGCTACACTCATATACTGTAATCCCCATTAACCCTTCACGTACCATCTGTTTCCTGCTATTCCTGCGTGCCACATACAGCCTTTTATACTCACTTCTCTGTTACATAATGCAGATGATTGGACAGGAGAGGCTTTCCTTAACCTGTATTAAACCGTGTACAACTATGTCATTTCCTCCTATTACCGCCGCAGTGTTTGAGCTTTGACAGTTGGCCCTAATGTTTTTCTCCCAGGCATTTCACTCGAGTTCTCAGCTCCTCGGACGCATCTCAATGAGCTATTAACATTAAGAATGCTTCTGGGCAGATACTAATGTCATTTTATTTAGCGCTAGCAGAAGGCAATGTCAGTAAGTACTGTATATGTAACCTTGTTGGCATAAGGACGAGCAGGCAGGGAATGGTAATCTGTTTTTAATTATGAATTTAAGTTACTGAGATCAAATATTTAACATTTTTTATACCGGGACAGGGTGAAGAGAAGTTGTGGAGTAATGTTTTGAATGAGGTCCCCAAGGCGTAAAGGTGCACTGCATATATTCAATGGTGTTTCTAACCTGAGATGGTAGCTTTCTTATTTTGGGAATCCATCTTGTTCAAATACAAGCATGTCTCATTGTCTCTTGCAGTGTCTATTTTTGTAAGAGGGAGAAATTTAATAATAGTTGCAAAAAATATTCTGGTTGGTAAGTTAAGAAATTTTGACAGCTATCGACTTTAGTTACAACTACTGCCAATATGATTTACAGTGGTTTATGGTGCAGTGTTTGAGTGGAAAGTTATGTTATGGGTGGAGAGCAATACAAAGTGTAGACCTGGATAAAAACCTGGTTAAAAAAACAACATAAAGATGCACTATGAAACTTTGCTGGAGCTACTTGTCTCCACGGAAATAGCATTACTTTGCCTGGAATGGTAAGGTATCAGTAAGGCATCAAACATGCATACTTTAGCCCTGTTCGCATGGGATGAGTACAACCTGGTAATTTGCAAATTACCTTCCCACTTCTGTGTTCTGTGCAGCGCATTTGCACAGAATAGGCAAAAGTCCGTAAATTACTCTATTTTACTGGCACTGACACAGCGATTGAAAGAGAAAAGAATGCGGAAAGAAAAGAAAGAGACAGAAAAGATGCACAATTACAACAACAAACACTGAGATGCAGATTCGCACGGGACTAGTATCACTGGATGTTTGTTTTTGGCAAAATATAGCAGGTAATTTGCGGCAGAATTTTTACTTTACAAATTACAGACATGGCGCATTCGCATGGGATTAAGATCTCAGGCATCCTCCTCAATTATTGCAGATCCCCAAAGGTCCACAGGTAACACTAATCCTGTGTGAATAGGGCTTTAGCCTTTATTTAGTTTCAGGTGTTTTATTGCTCAAAAATACCATGAAGAATGTGCATTCTTACTGTAAGCATGATCACTTTTCCACGGATCTGACCTGTAACTTGGCCTGTTCACCTTCTTGTCTCCATGGATTTAGAAGTTTAATTTGATATTGTGGAACATTCCCAGCAAAGTAATATTATCTCCATGGAGACAAGCAGGTGCTTTCACAATGACTTTTGTTTGCTCTCATAGCCATTTAGCTTCAACTGAGGTTTGAATACTTAAAGGTGCTCTATGTAACTTTTCTGGTATAGAGGGTCCTTCACCTGCTTGTCTCCATAGTGATGTTGTTGCATTGCCTGTGATGATGTACATGTCTTACATTTATTCAGTTATATAATATTTGTATTGCTCAAAAATACTCTCTGTATCTTGGCCTGGAAGTGTCATTGAGATACAAGTTTAATGCCATACTGTGAAACATTTGTGGCACAACAATAGCTTCTTACTGGAATCAAACAGGTGACGAACCCTCCGCCAGAAAAGTTACACAGTGCATCTTTAAGAGCTAAACAAGCAAAATAATTTCCCTCAAGAAGTCAGTCTTTGTTCTTCTTTCCCCGATTACCTGTGCATAAAAGAGTGTGGTTAAATATGCCAGAGGTACAATACATATCATAGGAAGAGCTGCTTTGCATTGAGTCCCCCATTTAAAACCCCATAAATCACACGACCTTTGACCTCACCCATAAGCTTTAATAATATGCCCATGCTGTTTAAGCCTGTTTTGAATTACTGCAGCACTGGACACTTCCCACTGTACCTCCTCCTCCTCGTAAATCCTCTGCCGTGTGGAGGTCAGAGTTGGAGTCGGCGTCGTGCATCTCGACTAGAGAACTGCCAAAACACAAAGAGGTGATTAATGGGTGTTTTTACGGCGTTCTAGCAGCCCTCGCTCACTCCAGACGGGTGACCCCTTCTCAAAGACGCTCTCTCTGCAGTCATTCTGCATCATTATATTTTAAGAGGACAGTGTTTAAACTACAGCGGACACATCGGTTAGAAAAGTCAAAGAGTTGTGACAGCAGCAGTGCACAATTTACATTTTTATTTGTTTTATGAGTGATGACTTTTGAGCTGATTTATGGGAAAAGTGGACTAGGGACTCTAAATTTAGACTATAATTATTTGAAAGGTACATATTATTGTGCTTCATATTGGTCTCGGAATGGCCTTATAGCTCAATAAATGTTAGGTCCAAGTCCAATAGGTCCAAGTAATACTGTAATAAAGCAAAAGTGAGGACTAAACCAGGTCTTTACCAATATTAATCCAACACTGAACATGGTCTGAACTAAACCAGAACAAAGCCAAACTAAATCCAGATTAAACTAGGAATAAACAGGTCTAAAAGTACAACTAAACCCAAATTAAATGTATATATTATGCAAGCTTTATGTGATGTTATAATACTGCTACCTCCTCGAAAACATACCCAGAGTTGTGTTTTGTTTCATTCACAGTTTGAGTAATTCTTTAGTCTCTCTTCATTTCCAAATATTTAAATTCTCTGTTCTACCTTGTGCTGTCAGGAAGCGAAAGTTTTCAAGTTAACATCTACGTTTACTCTTTTGTTTTGTAGAAATTGGCAGTTCCAGGGCTCAAATGATCCAAATGATACTAGTGAAGGTGTATGGATTTTAAAAACACAGTGGAGCACTTCTTGTATTACCACATGACATCACACGGTGGAACAGAGTGTTTTGGGTTTGAGAGAAGAACTATGCAGGATTTGTGTGCTAAACATGTGAATGAAATAAAAACACTCCAGGTTTGTTTTTGACGAGGAAACAGCATTTTAACACAGATCAGAAAATAGCGTAACATGGGTCCTTTAAACTATGACTAAACCAGGAAGAAAACTGCATAATACAAAACTGAAAAATACAAATATAAGAAGAAAAATGGATCTTACGCCTAATGTTCTTGTATGTATTGTCACTGATAAATAAACACATTAATTCAGTCTCACAATGGAGAAAAGTCTGGCCATATTTTGTCATATTTGTGCCCCTCCATCAGTGACATTTAATCAAACAGCCACATTATTTTAAAACAACACTGACATTATCATCCATCATTTGCTCTGTAGGAACATGCCGTCTCCACCATGTCTTATCTTGTCAACAATGATGAATCCACTGTACATTGTAAAGAGTACAGCACTGTCATTTCTTCATTAATTTTAATTAGTTCAGTCACTCAAAGTGGATAAGATTTGTCTTCTATTTGTTCATTTATTCATTTATTTTGTTAGATTGAAGAGCAGTGTTCATGACAGCTTTAATTAATTGAATACATTAACCAGTGCATATGGATACGTGCTTGGAAATTGAAATGGGCCTATAAGATATTATTGTTTGGGTATTGTATATTGTATAGTAGAGCCAGTACTACTGATTTACACCGTCATCTGACCCTGCAACCAGTTTTCTGGCCAAACACAAAGCTTAATTTAATAATTTTGGGTTTATCTTAAAATTGTCATATTTTTTCTTTTGTTTTACACTATTTCCTGATCTCTGTTATAATGTTGTTGTTGCTTTTCATCAAAAACATACCTGGAGTTGTGTTTAGTTCCATTTACCCTGCATTTTTAGTCTGAGTTCTTCTCTCAAACTGAAAACACTCTCTGTGATGTAGTCATACAGGAAGGTGCTCCACTGTATTTTTAAAGTCTATACATCTTCACTCGAATCATTTGGATGATTTCAGCCCTGGATCTGCCCGTCTATAGTGAACTAAAGGTGAAAAGTAGCTGTTAACTTGAAAACTACCACTTCATGACACCACATGGTTGAACAAAGCGTTTTGAGCTTTGGAGATGTAGAGAGAATAATAATAATCGCATTTTTAAGGAAGTAACAACACTCTAGCGGGGTTTAAAGCTCACAAGAGTCAAGTTTGCGTAATATAGGACCATTGATGTTTAATATTTCATACGTTTTTACCTCTTTAACCTCATACAATTCCACTAATACACATGAATTGATTTTTAGATCCATTGTAATATTCCGCATTTTAACATGAACTGAACTGTGCAGTAAGAGAGCAGTTTGTGAGCATACTAAGCTTTAATATAGTTTTAAAGATGCAGTAAATATAACAGTAAATATAATAGAGTGAACGAGGTTAAACAGATAGTATGTTGTGCACTTGGCCCCTTATCGCCCCTGGACTCTGAGCTGTGGAGTGTTATGTTGTAGGATCTGTGCTCAAGTATTGCTTTGAGTGTACTCCAGTGTAAAAGCAGTGACACAGATTACAGATGAAAACCTATATGTATATTTCTAATCCCAGTGAAGTCTGTGCTGCAGGCCGTTCGCCTCACACACACAAACACATTTCTGTCAGGTTTCCAATGCTTTGTGGGCACAGTACATCAATTTACATTAATCTATGGGAGACTTGCCCTAGATAAAATGTTTTCTTCTAGTTCTTAGTAATAAAATTTAAGATGTGCAGATGTTTATTTTACATTATGTTAAGTGTAATTAGCAAAGTTGATCCAAAACTGCATAGTAATACAAATAGGGCCCCGTCAAGAAAGGCCTTGTTTTTACTTCGCTCTGATGTTTTGGGTGGTGATGAAATGGTTCAATCTCTCAAAGTTTTCCCTCTGGAAGGTCTCAGAGTATTTCCTCTGGAAGGTCTTCTACCTTATTTGCTGCCAAAAACCTGCAGCACCTCAAATGCCCGTACCTAACTAATTAAGTGAATATAACTCTTAGTAACTGAATATCGAGAGAACACAGCTTCATGGTTAAAAACTCAGAAAGTTTTTTATCATGCATAATATCTTCCCTTTAATCTTAAGTATCATAACTTTAAACCATGAATGCTGAACTTCGTAGGGACTTGAGTTTTGGTCCCCACAAAGCAAAAGGGACTTTGTACACAGATTTCAGTCCCCACAATGCGACGAATACCCGCCCACACCCCCCTCGGCTTCCTGTCATCGGTGGCTTTGCTGTAACAGTGGGGATAACCTATGCTTTGTGCTGGTACGAGCGCGGACTCCTCCAAGGCCATTCATATTTGATTTGACAGGTTGTTGAGAGTCGAACTCACCAGGAGACAGAACTACAGGCAGTTTACAAACTAATGAGCAGTCTACGTGCCAGAGGAGACCATCATGGACTTATTGACTGGGAGGGGCTATGGGGAGAATGCACACGTGATGTAGAGATGGGCCTAGAATCATAAACGTGCATGAGAATGGGTTTGCTGTTGCCTGGTGACTGGTCGACCGGTGCCAACTTCATCATTTCTATTCATATTCAGTGACTATTGGAGTCCCTCACTCGCTCCCTGCACATTAGGGGACTCTACCGTTTTACTAAGATGCAATTATGCACCACAAAGGAACACTGTGAAAAAGTATGGGATAATATGATATTTGTGTTTTCAAATACAAATACTATAACTAATACAGCTGCTACTACTCTAATACTACTATCACCATCACTAAAACTACTACTACTGCTGCTCAGCTACACCTCCCCATCCCAGCCAGGACATTCTACATAAGCCCACTATGAAAACATGTCATTCACTTTACCATCAAGGGCAAAAACACTAAAAACTTTCTAATTGCATAACTAACACAAATAAATACCACAAAATCTACCAGAAAAAAACTATTTTTGATATCATAAATCTTCTAACATCACTATTTCATTAGCAAATATATTGTCCACTAACACATTACAAAGCAAAGAAAATGGCGGACACAAGGATCTCCACGTAGATAGTATTAGTATAGTATTATTTAGTTCAGCCTTTATACCTTTTTTAGGTGTTTGGACTGGTGTTTTTTAACTACAAAACTTACTAGCTAACTATGTGCAGTACTTTGGAAATGGTTTTGTCCATAAAATGTGCTCGCCTATATAAATAAAGGTGAAATTTCGATGGAGATAGCAGGAGGAGAGGCGGCTCCAGTGCCTCTCTGCATTAACCCAGTATGAATTATTTAGCCTGAGCACATCCATCCATCATTAACACACAATCATGTTCTATTCATCACAGCACATTACATACAATCAGAGCTTTAGCCCAGTTTGCATGTGCTTCTACATGGACACACCACAGAGCACATCCATATACTGCTTTGACATTTGTAAATGTTGGCTGGGATTTGCTATACCCTAAACTCTATTATACATATATACTTGGGGATTTTTTGTTGTATAGTGATGGTATTATTATTATAATTGAAAAATACAGTTTATTCATTACTGTAAAACCCAAAGAATTCTACTATTTTGTGATTTAAATATTTTTTATTATTACTTTTTAATAACTGAATTGTAGTCATGCAAGGGAAAGACTATATAAAAATGTTGCTGTGTAGAATGATTCCTCACCATTGTTACTGAGTCCTCTCCCCACATGTGCCCAGGTCAGACTATAAGTATCTGAGTGCCTAACTGCAGTTGTGTCTGTGTGTGTTACAGAGTCAGAGGTGACCACAGTGAACCGTTGTCTGGACGCGGCTAAAGCCTGTAACATTGATGAGACGTGTCAGAAGACTCGTACAGAGTATGTGTCGGCGTGTATCCAGCCGTCCGCTCGCTCTGGGCCCTGTAACAGACCGCGCTGTAACAAAGCCCTCAGGAAGTTCTTCGACCGTGTTCCTCCAGACTACACCCACGAGCTGCTCTTCTGCCCCTGCACTGACACAGCCTGTGCCGAGCGCCGCCGCCAGACCATCGTCCCCACATGCTCCTACGAGGACAAGGAGAAGCCCAACTGCCTGGCACAACTGCGCGTGTGCAAGGCCGATTATGTGTGCAGGTACGAACTACTCCTCTGTATACACATGTACAATGAACTGTCATTTTTACTGACGTTTAGAGCTGATCTAAGGGCTCAGTATGTGACTTCATATGAAAGATATTCATGGGGTGGACGATAGTGACAAAAAAACATATTGTTTTGATTACTCTGATAGCTATAATCAAAGCATATTTAAGCAGTCCATACAAAATATAATAAAATGTCTCTTTAATGCGCTAAATGAGTATCACACAAAACGTAAATGGATCGTAAAAGGTGCCCACTAAAGTGCAGAGATGTATCTTTATCTCATTTGGAAGATTGCACAAGTTTATCACCTTTTTTTCTTTTTGATTAGCTCCCTCTGCAGCCTTTTAAAATATTTCAAAATATTGCTCAGCACAGGAACAAGGATAGACTTGAAAGGGCTGTGTGCATAAAGAGGTAGAGAGACATTAACAAACAAATGTGTGACCCTGATGGACAGTAACAGTGATGATTCGGTTTGACAATGACACAGAATCCAATACCTCAGTGCAGTTTTCTTTTCAACATATTAAAATTAACTGGGGGAATTACATCAGATTCTTGCAATGATTTTTATGTACAAAACTCTTTCTTTGGGCTTCTTTGGGCATATTTCTCATTCACAATACATGAAAAGTAATTGATGTCTTATCTAATTCTTTTCACAAGGCCAGATGTGACCAGGAGAGCATTCAGAACCTGTAGTCCTGCCTTTTCTAACCCTGCTGTTTTCTGTCTGAGAAGAAAATTGTTCTCACTGCATTAAGCACAAATTCAACCTTCAATAAACCCAAACAGAACATTCTCTCACAAAACTCAGTGAGGGCCTGAGAGCCGCTTTCAAACGCTGACCTTAGATTACATGTTGTTGAAACAAGACTCAGGCGAGATTAGGCGTTCAACTACCACTTTCTTATTCGTTACTGTGGGCACAAGTAAACTAGACAGCACTGTCTTAAAGTTGTCTTAAGTGTTGTATTTTGCTAGTTTGAAGTAAATGAATGCAGTGCTCTCCTTCGGCAGTCTTACAAATTTAGTAACAATACATTTTAAGTGCTGTAACTGCAATTAGATTTGACATTTCTCTCAATAAAATCAGAAATCATCTTTTTATTGTTCACATTTTAAACATGTAAGGATAGATTTAAGGACGAATAAACAACATTTTTTGATAATTCAGATTTCGAGTTTTGTAAAGTTATAGGGTCAGTAAACAGGAGGTTTGGAAAAAGATATTAACCTTTTGTGATTTTATAAACATATGACCATCAACATTCCCTGGGGGTGTGATGCTAGCTGTAAGCACTGCTCTGTCTGAGGCTTTGTAAGACTTTAATCTTTGTTTTAATGTCATCTGACCAGACTTACGTAACATTACATTTACAGTTTGTCACTTTTTTAAGGATCATGAACACTCAAATCAATCACAGGCTATAGAATGCTAATGCTAATGTCTCCATGGTAACCGGTGAACATTCCACTAATACACATACAGGTTAAATACCCCCAGCGGGATGTCACAGTATCAATTTAACATTACATAGCTGACCTATTGATTCTTTTTTAATATAAAAAAACTAACACAAATGCACTAAGTAAGATAATCTGTTTGTAGTTCATATTTGTATCTAGTTTCTTTATATCCATGGCAACAAACAGTTAATTCACGTTGCCGCTTAGAAGACAATAAGTGGAATTATGCATTTTGAAGCTGAGCCTGGCTGCCATGATATATTCACTCACTTTTAATTAGTCGACTGTCTTTAATTAATTCCATTGATAAACTCATTTAGTGTTTAATTAGTTTAATTAGATGCGTGTTCGTTTACTGGGGGGAGCGCCGAGCCGCACTAGTCATTATTGGAACAGCTATTATCTGAGGATTCACATGACTGCCCCGCCAATATTTACCAACGAGCAAGTCAAGTTATCATGGAGTTAGGCTGTTTGCACTGTGGGATCAGGATCACAAAAGTATATTTAACTAGATAAGTACAGACAGAACATTTGTACTGCATTTGACTCCATAGTTTATCAAGAATTTAAGAGTCCACTATGCTAGAGAATGTTTCTGCTGAAACTGGGACAAACTTTGGATAAGACAACATTGCCAGATTGAGAAAGTTTGGTCGGTGAGATGGTTTAGAGATCACAAAAACAGAATCCACATGACCAGAGATGAAACCTTCTCTACAAGGTTTGAAGCCATGAAGTTACAGTAAATGTATAGGCAGAGGCAAAGTGGGTGAAGTGTCTTGCCAACCACACAATAACAGTATAGACTAAAGTCACTGTGTCCCCCTGTGGCACCAGATATTTCCAGAAGTCTCCCATTCAGGTACTAACCAGACCCAACCCTACTTTGCTTCGATCAGACATAGTCAAAGTGGTAGTGTCCAAATCAGCTTTCTCCAATCTAAATACTGTTTAGATTGGACAATAGTGTGACAGTAATGGTGAAGGTAATGGAGAATGGAATAGATTTGTTCATAGATATAAAGAACGGTAGATCTCGCGTTAATATTGGTGCCATCTTCATACGGGGGTTCCATGGTCTGAGGTAAAGTTTTTCACTGGCATAACATTTCATAGGTAAGATTTTATTTTGTAGGCCTATGATACTAAATGTGTTTTGAACCCAGGACTAAACCAGGACTAAAACAGGGTTAAACCAGGACTAAACTACAGCTGAACCTGGACTGACCCAGGACTAAACCAGGTCTAAACCAGGTCTAAACCAGGTCTAAACCAGGCCTGAACCAGGACTAAACTAGGCCTAAACCATGACTGAACCAGGGCTGAATCAGGTCTAAACCAGGACTGAAGCAGGACTAAACCAGGTCTAAGCCAGGACTAAACCAGGTCTAAGCCAGGACTAAAGCAGGACCTAACCAGGACTGAACCGTAGATGAATCAGGACTGAATCACGACTGAACCAGGACTGAACCATTACTAAACTAGGTCTAAGCCATGTCTAAACCCGGTCTAAACCAGGACTAAAACAGGACTAAACCAGGACTGAACCAGAGCTGAACCAGAACTGAACTAGGACCAAAGCAGGTCTAAACCAAGTCTAAACCTGGTCTAAACCAGGACTAAAACAGGCCTAAACCAGAACTGAACCAGAGTTGAACTAGGACTGTACCCGGGCTAATCTTATCATTTAAAGCAGCGTTACCCCTGTACCAAGATGGCGTTAGGGCCTTAGAGCGTGAAGTTCAGGTGATTGGTTGACAGGCTTGATGGAAGAGTGTGATTGGCTGACTGAGAACATATGTAACAGGAGGGTTGAACTTTCTTTTTGAATGAATCCTTATTAATAAAGCTTTATTGAAACGGATCAGTATCTAGTATTAAGTATAACTGTCTACACTGCGAGCGCTGATGTGGAGTCCCCTAAACTGTTCATTTTGAGTGTATTAAAATTCACCAGCAGCCTTCACCTTTCTCCCACCAGACTCCGACCATTCAGCCACTGCATGCATCAACCGCATTTAATCTAGTTCCTCTTCAAATGCCAAACACACAGAGGACCTCATCTGTCTCACCGATCGATCACCCTGTATTCCCCGTCCCACTGTCCCATGTTTTCCAATTATTGCTTGGTTTGATAAGACACTGCTTGATGTAAACGGTTATTGCAGTTTTACATCAGTTAAAAGTGCATTGTGTAACTTTTTGTGGTGGGGGGTCCATCAAATGCTTTTCTACATGCAGTTGTTATTGCTTTGTCTGGAATGTTTCACAGAATGGCATTAAACCTTTCTATCACCATGGAGACCAAACCAGACCAAGTTACAAGTCAGATTTGTGGATTTGTGGATGGCTGTTTTTTAGGTATTTTTGAGCAGTAAAACCACTTCTTTTTGAATCAATGTAAGGCATAACTAAAATGTCATACTGTGGGACATTCCAGGCAGAACATTGACATGAAACAAGATGGTGATGAACCCCCAACCAAAAGGTTACACAGTGCAGCTTTAGATGGCAGCTTGTGGGGGGAAAAGTTGAAGAATTTGAGAGGAAGTACAAAAATATAGGAAATTATGGTAACCTCTAAAACAGAATACCTCTGCCTGTCATTGCAAATTCCTTTCAAATTGCAGGGAATTTTCAACACACGAGGAAGGCATTTTTCTGGCAGTTTAAACATTCATTGAACAAAAGAGGAAGAGAAGGGGAAGCAGAGAGAGGGAGAAAGAGAAGGAGAGAGAGAGCAGTGTCCTTAGGGGGATCAAACACAAATGCCAACCTGCAGGAGCTGATGTGTGATAGGACGGCCCGGGTAGCCTAGTGCGAGGATGATGATGAGGCTGAAGATCCGTGGCTGCCAGGAAAGGTGAAGATGGTGGCATTTATATGAAAGATCCATATTTGTCTAATCTGTGCACAGCTATAGGCACCAGACACTTATTCAGGAACAGAGCCAAGGACGAGCTCTGCCCCTCACTGCAGAGACTGGCACTGGTCCGGCGGGGCTGTAAAGAGAAGTGACAGAATTCATTCAACATTCAACATTCAACTTATCTTAGCTTGGTTTGTATGGTGCTAAATTAGGTCAAATATTACTGCAACTCTTACTACAAGCTTACATAATACAAATATTCTAACCTGAAGAGACTCAGACAGAGACAAAGAGAAAGTATTAGTAGCTTTATCAGTCAGGTTTGGAGCTCAGGCCCTGGAGAGGTAGAAGTAAGGCTGAGATGAGGAGCAAAGTTAGATCTTCCAGGCTGAATTTACACTCGCTCCATTACTGCTACCTCTGCCGATCTAATTCATAAGTACAGTTACTCCCACAGCCTGCCTCATTGTCTGATATTACTACAAATGAAATTATAATACTCTTATGCTGTGTTCAGACTGTGGCCTCAGGGGTGTCTGGTTTAGAGGCTTTCTATGAGGGTCTAGTCTGGTCCAATATTTCCACTGCACATTTCAATACAGTGTGTCTAGAGCGTTCACATGAACACTTTTAACCTTCGCCCAACTCAGCATTAGAAGTACTTACTTCTAATAAGACTTACTTGAGATTCACAGCACAGTCAGAGCGCGGTATTAACATAAGTACTAGTAGTGCAATTACATCGAAACAAGGCACATCTACAATTCAGTTAGACTTTTCTGGCAATTTGGTTATTTCTAACTTTGGTTTCAATCTGAACCCATCATAAAAAACATA
Source organism: Odontamblyopus rebecca (assembly GCA_030686955.1). Classification (NCBI taxonomy): domain Eukaryota; kingdom Metazoa; phylum Chordata; class Actinopteri; order Gobiiformes; family Gobiidae; genus Odontamblyopus; species Odontamblyopus rebecca. Next base: position 15,786,793 of record CM060670.1, on the reverse strand, counting down.
GATTTCCACGACACATGTGCCTGTCTCCCAGATTTCAGAGGATGTGATTGACATGCAGAGTAACCAATCAGAGAGATGTGTGGTATGTTCGTATCTAAAACAAACATGGAGGTTTACGTGTAGAAAAGGGGAGAAACAATATAAAGGACTGAGAAACAGCACAGATTTTTACAGAATCGATTATCAAAGCACCAAACTATAACTTATTTCAGAGAGAAGAGGAGATGCCTTCTAAATTTGAGAGACACCTGCTACAAATGAACAGCAGTGGTTGGACAGAATGTAGAACGGACTGGCTGGTCTGGCAAATGAAATGTCTCAGTTACAATCCTATTTCCAAGTTATTATCCTGCAAACTACTACTACTATTTCTACTACTTTCCCTCCTGCTTCTCTCCACCATGTCCCAGGCCCAGACTCAGTGCTGTATGTCTCTCTCTGCTCTCAGGTCCCGCTGGGCTCAGTTCCAGTTCGACTGCCAGCCCTCAGACCTGAGTTCCAGCGGCTGCAGACAAGAAAACTATGGGGCCTGTCTCCTCGCATACACCGGACTCATAGGTAAGATCTCTATGCATGTCTACAGAATGGGGAAGTATAAGATGGTTAGTTGACTTATAGAGGTAAAATAAGAGAAAAAAACAGATAGGAAGAGGAAAGATGTGTATAAATGGGATGAAATAGCTGATTTTGGAGTTGCCAGGTAACAGAAAGCCTAGAGGAAGCCCAAAGAGGAGAGTTATAGATGTATTGAATAAGAACATAAAGTTGGTTGACGCGAGAGAGAAAAGTTTATGTGTTATAGGGCCATTTTGGGGACGACAGTGACACCTGAGATAAAGCAGCTAAAAAGAAAATAAAAGCTGTAGAAATGTAGTGGAGTTTTGCACAGTTGTGAGTCACCCTCTGTAATAAAACAACACTTAGGGCACTATTATTTATTTGGTCCACACCAGGCAATAACATTGTTATTATGTAGCCTATAGACTCCAGGGTGGTCCATTTTCACATCTGCAAATGAACCAAAAGTGGTCTGATTGGCATATATCCAAAGCTCCTGCACCCTGCAGGTTTGACTGCACCTGGCTCAGGGACGCCGGACCTCTTGGAAGTGAAGCCTAGATGCACCACCTCAGCCAGTAGCCTTCCCTCCACAGGGTACAGACAGCGCAGGCCAGGCAGGCGGTTGGGGGAAATTGGAGTCTGAGCCTGCCCTCCCATGATGCATTTCGAATAGATTGTTTAGACCTACTGTCTGTGGTTTGGACCCGAGTTCATCACACCAGAGGAACCACACCAGAGTTTGGTATTTGATGCGGAGTCAAGCAGACCAAGCCCACCTCTTTTTTGAGGTCTCGGCCCACTTGATTTCGTGTGGATCCGAGTGCAGTTGATGTTTTCACACCAACGAAAACGAACTGAATTAGGAGCTTCTGGTTCGAATGGAACATTTGGTCCGCACCAACCGCTGTCGGTGAAAGCACCTTAAAAATGCGTTATGTAATTTTTCTGGCGGAGTTCTGTCAACTGCTTGTCACATGGAAAATGTTTTACTCTCAGTACAGTATACTTACCTGCATTATAGCATTTAGGTGGTTATATTGCCAAAAACCAACTGGGCTTGCCTCTTCACAGAGCTGGCATATAACTTCGCCTGGTAGAATCACCTTCTTGTCTCCATGGAGGTAGATAAGTGTGGATTCTAGGCAAAGCAATTCCATCTCGAGCTAGACAGGTTGATGGCTGAGTTTTAATATAGTTTGAAAAGTCCATGAACAATACAAAGATGAATTTTAAAAACATATTTTCAGGAGCCTGTGATCAATAAGAGCGTTCATGGCCCTGTTTAGGTATTTGATTTTCAGCTCAAAAGTGAGCGTGACTAACTGAAAAACTTTTGGCTCATGCTAGCTAGCTTCTGACTGTTGGCCTAATGTTATGTGACGGCACAGCTCAGCTCACTTGTTGTGGTGAGCTTTGTCAGCCCAGATTAAAATTTGACAAAGTTTCAGACAGAGCAGTACCTCATTAGCATCACACCCCCAGAGAATGTCGATGATCAGCTTCAAAATATCAACAGAACAAAAATTATGTTACAAAAATGTATGTACAAAATAATATATTGTCTAATCAACCGTGATAAGAGATAGTTTGATATATTTGTCCCATGGTTCAGTCCTTGTCCTCCAGTTGCTGTATTGGTAAAGAATTACTCGGCTAAATGGTTTAAGAGAGAGGGAGGAGGAGGAGGAGGAGTGGTGAAAGAATAAAGAGGGTGAGTGAGGTCCAGTCTAATCAATACAGTCTGATGAATGCGTCTGAGGCTGGAGCTGGCATCATAAGGAGCACAATTACAACTATTGACTCCTGTTTGGGCTGAATTACAAACATTGGCTGAGGGCATAATGCAGCCTCTTAGCTCTTCACACAAATGTCTGAAATGAAGGCGGTCCCAGAGATTACATGTTTAATCAAATGTCTTTAAAATGTTTTTTGACAATGGCACCCTCCTGTGGGCTCACCACCTGCAGAGGGGTTCATAGGGGGGGTCAGGTGCTATGAGTATTGGGCAGCAAGCTGCCCCCGCGACCCAGCTGGATTAAGCGGGAGAAGATGGATGGATGGATGGACAATGGCGCAATTAGAAGTGGAGGCCGTTCTACTTCAGAGTGTAACTTGCCTGGTTTTCCTTCCTCCTACTTCTCCTACTACTACTACTCCTACCACTAGTACTACCACTCCTACTCCTACTACTACTCCTACCGCTACTACTACTACTACTACTCCTCCTACCACTACTACTACTACTACTACTACTACTACTACTACTACTACTACTACTACTACTACTACTCCTACAACTACTACTCCTACTACTACTACTACTACTACTACTACTACTACTACTACTACTACTAATACTACTACTCCTACAACTACTACCACTCCTACTCCTACTACTACTCCTACCACTACTACTACTACTACTACTACTACTCCTCCTACAACTACTACTACTACTACTACTACTATTACTTTTACAACTACTACCACTTTACTCCTACTACTCCTCCCTATCATATTACTACTACTACTACTACTACTACTCCTCCTACAACTACTACTACTACTACTACTCCTACTTCTACTCCTACCACTAGTACTACCACTCCTACTCCTAATACTACTCCTACCGCTACTCCTGCTACTACTACTACTCATACCACTTCTACTACCACTCCTACTACTACTCCTACCGCTACTCCTACTACTACTACTACTCATACCACTTCTACTACCACTCCTACTCCTACTACTACTCCTACCGCTACTACTACTACTACTCCTACCACTACTATTACTACTACTACTACTCCTACCACTACTACTACTACTACTACTACTACTACTACTACTCCTACCGCTACTACTACCACTACTACTACTAATCCGAGCACTACTACTACTACTACCCCTTCTACCACTATTACTACCACCACTACTACTACTACTACTACTACTCCTACTCCTACCACTACTACTACTACTACTCCTACTACTACTACTACTGCTACTGCTACTACTACCACCACTACTACTACTACTACTACTACTACTACTACTACTACTTCTACTACTACTCCTACCACTACTACTCCTACCACTACTGCTACTACTACTACTACTACTACTACTACTACTATTACTTTCACTAATGGTACATTCCTTCATGGCAACTATTCATTTTTCTACCAACAGAAATACATTATGGTAGTATATTTATGTCAGTTCAAACAATATTTTTTTTTTTCAATTAGATTAAGAAAAAAACTAAGGAAATACAAAGTTTACAAGAAAAGTTTAGTTAACTCTTTATTATAAATTATACTCGCCTTAATTAGCCTTAATAAATCATGAAGAAATATTTTATTCATAATATACAAATACTTTATTAAGAGCGATTCAGGTAATTACTTAATTAGGGTGGTGGGGTTTGGAGTAAGGGTATTAATTAAGTATTTACTACAACTTAATAAACTATGAATTAAAGTCATAGTTTGTCACTCAGTGGAAATAGGAAGTTAAAGTTGGTTACTATCTATAAAACCTGTCTATCTCCATGGTTCTGAAGTAACCATGGAGATAGACAGCAAGAGGAGGCCCTTTTTTCAGTGCAGGCAAACATCCACAATAAAAAAAAACTATTTTTCTATTTTTCTATTTTTGGCAGAAAGTTACATACTCTGGCTTTAAGCACACTCTTTATAAGGCTAGTTAAAGTGTAGTTATTCTAAACTTTTTCCAATTCTTACCCACTTGGTAAACTTCCTGGGTATATCAACACTATGTATACTTTTTCCCCTTGGAGACTGCACCAGGAGTGTCAGCTTTGTGCACTACAGATAAAAGAGGACAGAGAGTTGTGTGACAGTGATTGGCTCTTCTCCTAAACTCACCTGAAAGTGTGAATCCAGGCTCCTGTTTGAAACTGTGGGACCAGGGACAAAATCAATGCAGGTAAATCACAACTTTTCCACGTCCCCTCTGCCTCAAAGAGCAGCCATTTTGTTTCCCAGCCACTTTAAAAATACAGGGCTCACAAAGACGTATCACCCTTCTCCCAGAATGACTTCCACAAACATTTCTAAAAGTCCAGAGGCGTGAGGCGTAAAGGAGAGAGGCGGAGAGGACTTTAGAGGGGAGAGTCGAGGAGGACCACCGCGGGGCTCCTACGTGATCACAGAGCACTTTGAGCCGGTGAATAATACCCATCTGGAGATGCTAGTTATGGCTGAAAGGGTTTCTAAGAAGAACTTAGTTTTAAAGAGAAATTTCCTTCCGTTTCTTCTGAAAACTCTACGTCGTGTTGATGTCTTTGAGATTTTATTAGCCCAAAATGTGAGTGTGGATAACTAAGTACAAGACAACAGGGTCAAATTACTGTATATCACAAATGGAAGTGGAGAGTTCTGACTACTCCTTATCTGCTTTCTACTAAAACGCAATTGATACTTGTTGTTTTATTCAACAGATCAACAAGTAAATCCAAATAAATAATTGAGTTGCTGGTTGTCAAGGCAACTGAAATAAATGGTTTAAATGTTTTAATACACACTGATTTTTCAAAACTGAGAATCTAGCAACTTAAAGAAGCACCATGGAACTTTTCAGGTAGATGGTCCACAACCTGCTAGTCTCCATATGCCATTGCTTTACCTGGAATATTCCACAGCATGGCATTAAACATCTCTCACATTTATTATATTGTATCACATTATATTTGCCCTGAAATATCGGAAAGGTCAATTCCCAAATATGGAACCTGATCATTTCTGTTTTTTACTAGACACCAAGGCTATGCTATTTTACAACAAACATCTGCAGTTGAACAATACTGACTTTAGCTGTCCCCCATCTGTATTAAATATTATTGGCCTATAGAAAACTGTGAGGTCATCTGGAATCCCGCAATACTGTCACATTTTCCAGGAAAAAAACAACTCCATAGAAACACATATGTGGCAGACCCTCCATCAGAAAAGTTACATATGTCCCTTTAAAATATGTTACTATTTTGCCAGATGGAGCAACATAATAAGAGCAAAATAAGCAGCATATTTTGTGAATCACCACGCTGGAAAAAAAAAAACTGTCTTGGCTCGGTGGCCTGTAAACTTGTCATATATTTTTCTCTTGTTCTGATTTGCTAATCCTCTTTTTCCTCTTTCTGCAGGAAGTACAATCACTCCAAACTATCTGGACAACTCCACCTCTAACGTGGGCCCGTGGTGCTCCTGTGCTGCCAGCGGCAACCACCGGGAGCAGTGTAACGACTTCCTGGAGTTCTTCCATGACAACATCTGTCTCAGTGAGTAATGAACACACAGGCCACATGGTCTATTTTACCGCTATAAGATTTCTCCCACACTGTTGTTCTGCGTGTAAGAGCTGCACCAATACTATTACTGTAGTTTCAATTTGACACTGAATAAGTAAGTGTTTATTTATATAGCGCTTTTCACAGACAAATGTCACAAAGACGCTTTACAGATTATTTTACAGATTATTCTTCATCCACTCCATACCCGGTGGTGGTAAACTACTGTTGTAGCCACAGCTGCCCTGGGACAGACTGACGGAGGCGCGGCTGCCAAGCCAACCAGCGCCAACGGTCCCTCCGACCACCACCAACACTCACTCACACAACTTTCACACCTACAGTGCATGTTTTGGGTTGAATAGCTTTGTCCTTGGAGTTATATGAATACGTGAATACTTGTCCTCTTTCTTGCATCATTCAATCATCATCTTAATATTATTCCCATTAGGAATCACAAACGATAGAAGTTTATATGCCTAATTTCGGACCTTTGAGTAGGAATAGTATGTTCTATAGTGGAAACTCATGATGGATACATTGTAAAATAAATAGTAAGGGTGTGTTTAAACTTGTCTTGGTTTGGTCTTGGTTTGAATCCTTTTATAGACTTGGTTTGGTGTTGTGTCAGTCCTGATTTAGTATTGGTCAAGTGCAGGTTTAGTCCAGGGTTGAGTCTCAGTTAAGTTCTAACTTTAATTTGGTGCATGTGCAAGTATGATCACTCCCTCAGAATCTGGTACTGCAAACTTTTACCACATGTATGCCTCCAGCAAGGTAGTTCTGATTATTGCCCATCAACAAAGAGCATCATCCACTGCAAGCACCTATTCAAACTTTAAGTCTGTCCTCAAAAACTACTAAGTTACTAGTATTAAGACTTGGAGAAACTTACAAAATAATAAGTAAGTAGCAAAAATACTTACTTTTTATGATTACCATTTATGTTTTTGCTCTGTGTTATTATAATATACTGTACTGTGTCCAAATGTTCCCTTGTGGATCGATAAAGTTTGTCTAAGTCCAAGTCTAAGTCTAAGTACAGAGCTTTTTTGATGGTATATCTTACAGTTGTACCAATTGTGAAATATACTGCACGTTACAGATCTAAAACTGCAGCTCTTTCTATTTGCGCTGCCTGATGGATGCCTTGCTTTCTGTCCTGTTTACTATCAGTTCCTTAGAGACAGAGAAAACAAACCTTTGTAGAGTGTGCTCATTGTGCGTTTGTGTCTGACTGTGGCTGTCCAAACACAATGTCAGATAATGGGCACGAGCAGGTTTTTAATGGAGATGTGATTTGTGGAGCACCCATGCATGCCCCCCTCTCTCCAGGCGCCCATCAGTCAGAAACAAACACACAGACCTTCAAATACAAAGGATCTGGTTCTGGGGGAAAATGTTGGAGCTGTGCCAATAACTGAGAAAATGAGGCTTGTTTGGGCTATGCTATTTTGGTTGTAATCCCTGTGTGAAAATAGGGTTGTACAGTAATGAAATTGATATTTGTATTAGGGCTGTTCAAGCAATGCCTTGAGCTGTATCACATCTATTCTGTCAAATGACTATTTAGGCGTCATCTAACTATGCATTTTTCTTGGAGTACTGAGCATAAACTATAGTTGCTAACATGGATAACTCATGTGTCCTATACAGAACAAATGTTAGGTAATAGTAGTAGTCTTGCACTGCAGAACTTTTCTAGTGGAGGGTACTGTCACTTGTTTTCCTGCAGTTATTTTGACTTTACCTTGAATATTCCACAGTATAGAATTAAATGTATTTCCATGGAGACAAGCAGGTAACACCAGGACAAGTTACAGGTCAGATCTATTGAGAGAGATATTTGATCCAAAGGGAAATTTACGTTTTGCTTCAGCAGCACATTTACCCTGCGCTTCTCAGTCGCCTTTGTGTCTCAGTCAAAGCTCCGGGAGAACACAACAGGAGCGCCTCACTCTTACTCTGCTCTGGTTTTTCAGTTTATCATGAAATAGTTCATTCCCTCAAATGATTTCATCTAGAAAGTTTGCAAGTATTTCAGGTCAGGTCTTCCGCCACATGTGCTGCCACATAAGGTGTGAAAAGCCTGTAGCATCTCAAATGTCCATAACTAGCCTCCTGCACGGTCACCATGGATACAGTCCCTCACTTATGTCTTTTGAACTGAGCATGATATTGATTCACTCACAATGTTCTTTGAGGTACTCTTTGAGCAATACAAACAGCTGTAATGAAACAAAATCTAGAAATACATTAACTGCCTATAGTGATGGACTCTCCCAACAAAAAAAGATGCAGTTCACCTTTAATGCACAAATGATTGATGCAAAATGATCACAAAGCATTAGTTTTATATAGCACTTTTCTGGACACTAGCTGCTCTGAGGCAGACTGACAGAAATGAGGCTGCCAATCTGCACCAATGGCCCCTCCAACCACCACCTGCACTCACACACACACAGCACTTTCATACTAGGCAATGTGGGTGAAGTGCCTTGCCTAAGGACACAATGACAGTTTTTGCGACTGGGGCCCCACTGTGGCACCTGATTTTCCCAGCAGTCTGCAATTCAAGTACTAACCAGGCCCGACCTTGCTTAGTTTTTGAGATCTGACGGGAGGCATTGACAAGCCTGTATGGCCTCATGGCAGCATATAGATGTTATCATTTTGCCTGGAACATGCCACAGCAAAGCTTTCATGCTTTCTTACTGGGTTTGAATCCTGCTCCCAGGATAAACATCATTGGTTGATGATGACCCACATGTTGATGGTGTGATTCTAGCTGCCATAGATGAATGCTGTCATTGTGTCCTTGGAAAAGACACTTAACATTCCCTTGCCCCCAGTGTCTGCATACATTGGAGTATTCCATATTGAGGTTCCATGATGTAAAGTGCCTTGAAGTTGGAAAAGTGCTAAAAATGAGCCCATAAACCCATATTTAGTCCTTTAAGTCCATTCTTTTGCTTGCTCTCTGTCAGACTCCAGTCCGTCTCCGCTGACATTCTGTTTGCTGCTCCTGACTTCAGCAGTACAGTGAGTGGGGCCAGTGCTGCTGCTGTGAGGAGCTGTGCTGGGGCTGTGCTGCTGAGCCAGGACTTCAGGAGGCCTTTGATGACTTTGTAATTGAGCATAATTTGGTTTGCTGCCTGCGAACTAATGAGGCGGGTCCAGAGAGAAGTGTCCAACTAAAGCACTGTCCTCTGGAGCTGGAGAGGTGAAAGACTGCAGAGAAATGATGCGTGTGAGCCAGGGCTTGTCAAACTGGTGCACAGGCTTTTCTTAAGTCATTGGTTAGGTATGTGTAGTGCTGCTTTACTAAGTGCTTTCTTTAGTCAGGGTTTAGACACAATCAGGCCCTTTATTGTGTCCTTTTTTCTTCAAGTTTACATCAATTTAACAGCTTCATCTTGGCTTAGTTCTGGCTTAGACCTTGTTTGAGAATAATTATGTTGTGTTTTTTGTCATTGTTTGGATTAGAGGAGACTGAGGGAGATTTTGATGTGTTTGTGCATTCCAAATAGGAAGTGAACATGGGGGAGCTTCCGGCTCCATCGACAAAAATTGACTCCCCTCTCTCTGTAACTGCTGCTGTGAGCCCTTTCATTTAAAAATGTCCGTAATGACCTGCTCTACATGATCATGGTGTTTTTATTTTGCTATTTTGTTCATAGATAGATAGATTCCTATTCCTAATATTTAACTGGCTCTAATTTTGCCCCACCTATCAAATTAAGCTCATAATGACTATATTTACAGATAAAATAGCAAAGTAAAGGCTCACGGCAGTGGTTATAGAGCGAGAGGTGACCATTTTTCAATACTTACTTTCTTTTTGTAACCCAGTGGCTAGCAGGTTATCTTTATCCATTTATATATAGTATATACTGTAGTATTATACATATTTAAACCTAGCATAGTGTGAGTTTATACAATCCAGGTCACAATATCACATTTTAGTAATAAGATTATAGTGAGAAGAATCATCTAAACAACAGTGAAAAGTGAAACGGATGGATGACCATCTTTCTGAGATCACACTTAAGAGGATAGTTCGAGTTTTTTGACATGAATCTGTACGGCATCCCCATGTGCAGTGTCGTGCATCGACACTGACTTACCTCCTGACAGCGTCCGGTGAGCCAAGTTCTTCCCCAGTTTCAGTGCTGACGAAAGTGTCTGGCAAGATGGCTGGGGTCATGAAAATAAAGCATTTTTCTTCTCAAAACAGTACTCGATCTCAGTAATCGCTTCTTCACTATGCAGAGGAGCAGCCCTTCATTTCCAAATTCTCAGAGCCCAAGACGAAAGGATGAGGATGAACAGAGGGGCAGAACATTTATTTCTGCAATTATTTTCATTTTGGTGCAAAGAAAAAAACAGTGTGAGTAAGCAGCAAAGTGTCTAAAAGGTTTCACACAGGAATAAGTGCTTTTCAGGGTCGGGGAAACAAAAAGAGATCGAGAGAGGCCTGAAGGAGGAGAGAGGCAACATGGCCATCCAAACATTTACAAAGGAACTGTCCCAGCAGGTTAGCATCAGGGAGTACAGTGTGTGACTCTAAAGCGGGATCCTGGGGCTGTTTAAAGTAATGTTGTAACCCAGGCAACATATTTTTTTGGATTTGTGAGTTTTTATTTACATGCAGTACAGGTTTGAGTTTTTATTATTTGCAAACTTTGGGGACGGAAAACTGTAAAAAGCTCAGATCAGATAAAGAAAAAGTTCATGTAGAAAAATATCAAAGCTATTTTAAAGATGCTGTAGTTCATTTCTAGCTGGGGGCCTGCCACCACCTGTCTCCATGGAGATGTTATTGCTTTTACAGAGTGTTTGGCAGTATGACATTAAACTTATCAATGAGCAGTTAATGCCACCAGACCAAGTCACAAGTCAGATCTGTGGAGAGGCAAGTGAGAGTCATGCTGGAGAAACATGCTGGACAGGGAGAGTCCAGCATGTTTCTCAAGGTATTTTGTTTTTAGAAATAAAAACATCTGTATTTAAAAGGTTCATGTTGCTCTAGTTTCTGTTCTCTGTCTGTTGTTTTCTCATCAAAAACATAACTGTAGTTGAGTTCTGTTTCATTCACACATGTTTAACACACAATACCTGCACAGTTCTTCTGAGTTCTTCTCTCAAAAGGAAAACACTGTTTCACCTTGTGATGTCATGGCAATACAGGAAGTGCAACAAAACACACACAGAAGTATGCTTTTAATGAGGTAACAGCATCATAACATGGCTTAAACATAACTGTCATTGTTTTAGGACTGGTATGACCAAATTTTAGCATTCTTTATGTTTTATCTCTGTGCAGCACTTTGGAAACTGCTCTGTTTGTAAAATGTGCTATATAAAGAAAGTGGATTTGGGTTTGGATTTAAAGAGTCAATTTTACGTAATATCGGACCTTTAAATGCTCAGATAGTAAAGGGAAAACTGTGAAACAGTCCAGGCAAAGTAACTATTAGTAACTTGTTTGAATGGATACATAATGCTATAATAAAATAATAAATAATAATGATAAAACCAAATTAAAATAATGTTCAGAAATTAGTTACTGTAGATCTGGTTGCTTTGACCAGATGACATTTTATGGCTGTAGCCAAATGAAGTCTTCCAGGGAGCACTTTACACAGACCCTTACCTTCCCCAAACCTTTGATGGGCTGTTGTGGACATCTGTGTCCTCTGTAACCATGGACACTAACCCTGCCCATTCCTCCCCCACACCTGTCCCACTGCTGCTAATGACCCAGGACAGCGACGCTAACCACTCTGCCGCTCTCCCCACAACATGCTGACAGTCCCCTCTCTTCACTATTGACTCCAGCCCGGCTATCCACACTCTAATTAGCTGCAGAGCTGGAGAGAAGAGCAGAGGCAGGGTCAGTATCTCACCGCAGTGCCCCGATGGATAATACTTCAGTGGACAGGATCAGGACCAGGAGAGGGCATTGATTGGCTGAAGAATTTAGTTTGCAAAGAAAATTCAGAGGACGGATCAATTTGTTATGATCCTCAGAGAAATGATGTTTGTGGGTCACACTTCAGGACATGGCTGCAAGCTGTGAAATCCACATCTCTGATAACCACTGGCTTATACTGCAAGGAAATTAGAGTCGCACTTGGACTTTGATGCAGTGGGCAACTACAGTATATTTATAACTTTAGAGTTTAAAGGTACGCTGCGTAACTTTTCTGGTGATCTACTTGACTCTGCTAATATACCCCAGTATGACATTAAAGGTGCGCTATGCAACTTTTCAGGTAGTTTTGTCTCCATGGGGATGTTACTGCTTTGCCTGGAATGTTCCACAGTGTGCCAGAAAACTTATCTGTCTTACAATAAGTGAATTACAGGTATTTTTATTGCTCAAAAATACCTAAAAACATGCATTTTCATTGTCAGCGTAGTCGCCTCTCCATAGATCTGGCCTTTAACTTGGCACTTGCTTCCTTATTAAAAAAAGGATAATGGACAAGGCAAAACAAAGAAATTCACATATTGCACCTTTAAACATATCTCTGTTGCGTTTATTTAAAGAATGTTTTTTATGACATGCATTCTTACTGAGAGCAGACTCACCTCTCCACAGATCTGACTTGTAACTTGGCCTTTTTGTGTCACCTGCTTGTCTCCATGGAAGTAGGTCAATTGAATGCCATACTGTGGTACATTCCAGGCAAATGTACATGTACTGTGACCAGAAAGAACATACTGCGCCTTTAAGTAGGCTATGAGACAATAATTTAATCACCCATTTTTATTTGAATTTGGAAGCGGTTTTTAATTGTTGACTTTTTTGTTTGCCAATAGAAAAACTAAAGTGTTCTTGCTGACGCTATGAAACAGATCTCACTTGTAATTGCATTTTGTCTGGTTTCGTCTTTAGCATATTTTAATTGCAGTCACAGTTATGCTAATGTTATTGTAATCAATGCGAGAAACAGCAGAGTGAGAAGAATAAATGCCTATGGGAGTGTGTGTTGAGTATCTGCTGGTACATGTTATATATTACATAGTGCTGTATTTGACGTCATGTCCTCTGGGCCCAGCTGTAGTGAGAAGGTCTCCAGGCAGTCCATTATACAGACCAGTGTGTATATACAATGTAATAGTCTTCTGTTCATTAAGAAAGAAGAAAAGCAAAGAAAGAGGAGAGGAAAGAAGGGGAGAGAGAGAGAGAGAGAGAGAGAAGGGTCAATGTGATGCAGCTCACCTGAACATTAATTTGGTATACATATTTCCATGTGTTTTTCTCAGTCTATTCAAAATAAGCAGCATTAGTATGGATGTGTGGTAGAACAGTAGTGAAAGTACAGTATCTAGAGAATTTGCACTGACACGTAAAGGTCCTGTATTACGCAACATCGGCTCCTGTGCAGTTTAAGTCATGTTATATTACTGTAACCTTCTCAAAAACATACCTGGAGTTGGATTTAGTTTCATTCACACATGTTTGGGTAACTCTTTATTAGGGCTGGGCAATATGGACCAAAAAATGTATCTCGATATATTTTTGCTATATCTCGATATACGATATATATCTCGATATCTTTACAGGAAAAATAACCCCCTCCCAAACTACTGCAAAAACAACAAACACATTTTATCTGATTAATATTCATTTAGTACTGCACTTAAACACTCTGTGCCCCTTTTTGGACCCTCACCCACAGTTTAAGAACCTCTTCTTTAAGAGAACTTCCACTGGTACTTTAAAGAAAACTACTTCAAAGTGAAAAAAGTGTCTAGGATTTTTAAACCTGTATTTTGACATTCCTAACTGGAGTCACATTCTCTTGTTTTAAAGTGATGTTTAGTCTCTGCACATTTACCAAATCAAACGCACATTGTGACAAATATGATCACACTCAGTATTCAGACCTTGAGTCCGTGACAAGACCGAGTCCAAATGCGTTCGCTTTAGAGAAGGAAGTCCAGTGGCACGGGGCTGTCTAATGAGTGGTGGGGCAGGTGTGGGTCCTGCTGCGGGGCGCTCCTCGTTTAAGGGGGCGTGGGTGTATTTTGAAGCGGAGTTTGTTCGTATGAGTGATATCGGCCACACGCGGAGCCCGTATGGTGGAGTCGTGGGCGGTCGGAGGTGTCATGTGGTTGCGCTTGCGCTGGGCAGGTGCATTTAGAAAGTTTAACTCGTCACGTTACGTCTGTGCGCAGTTCTGCTTATTGTGGCTGCAGAAGCACTCGCACAGATGCTGTTTGTTTTTCCCGTTCGCACAACGAAATATTTACTCGCAAATGCGAGTGAAATGGACGCATTGGAGAGCCCTGGTCCCAGTCTTGGTTTAGTCCGCGACCAAGCCCCAGGCTCTGCGGCCGCGTTTAGTCTTTAGTCCGTGGCCAGCTCCAGGCTCCACGGAGGAGCTCGGGGGACAAACGCGAGGAGGCGGAGGTGAGCGCAGCACAGAGAAGGCGAGACAAGCGAAGCGGCGAAACCAGAAGTAAACATAAGCATTATAGCGATATATCGATATGTCAGAATTCATATCGAGTTTCAAAAATATCTCGATATATTTTAAATATCGAGATATCGCCCACCCCTACTCTTTATTATTATTAGTCTGTTTGGTTCTCCAAAACTCAAAGTGCTCTTTTCCAGGGATCCAAATGATTAGTGAACATGTATGGAGTTTAAAAACACAGTGGAGCATTTCCATTATTACCACATGACATCACAAGGTGGACCAGACTGTTTTCCACGTGAGAGAAGAACTCAGCCTAAATATAAAGGGTTTGTGTGTGAAACAGTCAAAGCTTATTGTACTTTTACTCCTACTTAAGTAATGTATGTTACAGTATAGCAATAGTCTTATTTGAACAAAAAAGGTTTGGTTGCTGTGTCTAAACCTGATGAAAGCTTTATCTTGACAATATGAAATGATTTGAACACTTGTTTTTCTTTAACCACTTTTTCAGATATGTTTTTGACACTCATTTTTGTGGTCTAGTCTTTGGAATTACTTACAGTATATACCGGTATACTGCATTTTGTCTCTTACCTTCAAATGTTACGTCCAGACTGGCTTACTTAAGATTTCTATTCCTACTTGAGTAATTTCATGGACCACTACGTTGTACTTCTACTTTGTAACATTATTTTGAAGTAACCTTACTCTTATTTGAGCACATCTCTGAAAAAGTTCCTGTACAGTTAATTTTGCAACTTTTAATATACATATATATATAATGGCATAGTTTTTACATTCTTTCTCTCCCTTGTTCACTTTCCTCATTTAAGTTCATTTATTTCAAAATCAGTCCTATTTCTGCCACACAGCGTCCTTTAAAGAGCCTGGTCTTCCCTCTGTAAGTGCTCTCACTAGCTTTAAGCTCTGATTATCACAACTTCTCATTACATTTTACTTCAAGGACTTTGTGACGAACGTGGTTCAATAGAAAAAACTGAAAGAGGAGCATGAGATGAAACCTGCTTTGATTTCACATGGACAGACACTTAGATAGTATAACGACTCCATTGTGTCTTTAAACCTCACTTTGATGAAAATTGAGCTGAAATGATAGCACCCGCTGAAGTAATGGATGCTTATTGATCTGAGTCATGAAATGTACAAAGAAACATGTGGTTTAAGTATAATTATTCCTATTTAGCCTTTCTCATGCTAATTCACGTTTCACTGCTGCTGTAATAGCAGCTTTTGACCATTTGAGCTTTATCTGGATCATGAAACCAATTTTTGCTCCATAATTTCTCCAAGTAACACTGTTATTTTAGTGCCTTGAGGCTTGACCAGTGCACCCCCACGCACTGTAAACGGTACACGAAAGTAAAGTTAACTGTGCCCATGTACCTCTGACGTTTTGGAGTTTCAACGAGAGACCCTGCACACATATATGCCCCTGTGTGCGTTCCTGTTGTAACAATCGGATGAGAATCAATTGCAGTTTGAGTTTGAGAATATTTTGGAACATCTTCAAATTGTACGAAATCACACAGTGTAAACCTAGCGCAAGTTTCCCAGTTTTCCTTACCAAGGCAATGTCAGTCTCCTGGACCTTTTACCTCTTGTATGATGAGCTGATTATTTACCATTATTAAATCCTAATAAAAGTGTTTGAGTAATATTCAGACTTAGTGGCTCCATACATCTCTCTCTCTTCTGCATCTCTTTCTCCCTCTCTCACTTTCTCTCTGTCTCTCTATCTCTCTCTCTTCTCTCTTTCATCCTCTTTTCTTTGTGCATACGGCCTTGGACTTCCCATGAATGAAAATATGAAAAGCATCTGCATAATTCACATAATTCCGACCTCAGTTTCGAATCAATCACGTTCCATGAAATCAGATCGGGAGCGCGGGACTTCCTGGTGGACTATAAATTATGTTGAATGTGATTGTGGAAAGGAGCAGAGGAGAGGAGAGGAAGAGAGGCAGGAGGGAGGGGGGACAAATGACAATGTCCTCTGTGGGAGTCGGGACCACTGCTGTGACCGCGGGTCGACGGCAGGTGAGGGACTAGAGCGGCTATAACATAAGATGAACTTGAAATTCAATTTTATCCATGAAGTTGAGCAAACTGTACAGATATATTGGGGTCAAAATGAGACCGCTGTGCACTGTCTGTATCTGATTATAAAGCATCCGAGAACCAGGAAGTGTACTGTTAGCATGCTAGCTGTTGTAGCATTAATGTGACGACAAAAAACCCACTCTGTTGTTAAAGTTGTGAAACGGGCTTATAAATACTTAAAAATAGACGAAATGACTTTGGATAGATGCTGACAATACAATGAAGCTCTTTTAATTAGTTCATTAACAATAACAAATTAACCAAATAACATGTAATTGTATCAAATACAAGTTTAATAATTGAGAAATGGGTGTTGGTTACAAGCAGGAGCATTTGTGCTGCATAATTTGACACTACATGAGGAATTAGGGGAGTAAGAGTACATTAACTAAGTACTAACCACACGGAATAAAAACTCATGCAAAGTTCTGTAGTACAAACAAACTAAGATGATTTTTTGTCACAGTAGAGTTTCAAATGTGGCATTATAATTGAATCACCAAAATATAGAATCATTGTCTGTTTTAAGCCATACATTACATTACAATATCACAAGTGTGTGGCCCTAATTCCTAAAAGATCAAGATATATTTGATGGATTTTCAGTTTGGATATGTATACCATCATATATTCACTAAAAGTATTTAAAATTGCAACCGGAATTTCATTTTCCAGTTTCCTCATTTCAGAAACTTAAATTTAGTTTTGGATTAGACGTGTGCGAGGTGAGAGCCAAACGCAAACGTGAGCTGATCCTGAAATTCATTACTGCAGGATTTAGTGTTTACATTCACACAGTGGAACAGTGATACCTCCTGTCTCCCTTCCACATATATCTTTATAGATTATACTGAGCAAATGTTGTAATGCTAAGGGTTATTGTGCAAGAAAAAAGGCAGATTTCTTGTGGAAAAACTGAAATCTTTGTAATTTTTCTTATACAATAAATGTGGTATTGGACATGTGCCTCCAAACAGGAATATATGAATCCAATGCTCTTTTCTATTTTGTTTTGTGGTCTGACACTGATCCTTTGCTGTGATTGGTTCATCAAGAATGAAAATGTAAGTACATATCTTATTTTATTATTTTGTTTCATTTTTTTGTGCAGAAAATGCCATCCTGGCCTTTGGTAACGGTTCAGATGTGAAGTCCGGCTCCAGTCCGCCCGGGATCGCCAGCCTCGCCCCCGGCAACCACAACCCACACCTGGTAACTGTCGCCCCCGGAGTCTCCATGGAAACAGAGCAGAGCATCCTCAGAGCACAGATACCTACTCAGGTGAGGCCCAAGCATGGCACATAGGATGGAAATAGGAGTGTTGATAAACAAGACAGTGGGCAGAGCTGGTGTCTTTGTAAAGATGTTAGGTGTGGGACAGCAAATAGTAAATATTTATCGTGGTTTTATATCAGTTATAGTTGAGAAGAAAAGTACAAAAATAGAGGAAGAAGCGGTGATTTCTAAAATATTACTTCTACCTCTGTCGTCAACAATTCCATCCAAAACACAGGGACTATATTCACAAACCAGGAAGACGTTTGGAAACATGTGATGACAACTTCCAGTGGGCTCTGTTTGCTTTAGTAAGTCTAACAAAATCTAGGAAAAATGAGAAAATGGTCCAGTTTTCTTCATCTCCATGTCATTGTAGCGTTCTGTTATGTTCGGCTCATCAACAGTTACAACCATACCTCAGTTTTCATCATTTCCCCACTGACACACAACTCCCAGTGCACTGGGTAGATGCAATTAGAAGAGAAGAGAGCGCCAAATTCAATATGATTCAAAGATCACATACGTATGCAGCCTTCATTTACTTCAGTGGGCTTTATCATAGACGGTCGGCAAGCCCAATGTCGGGAACTACACTGGATGTTGTCACCGCATGTTTCCAAACGTCTTCTTAGTTTGCGGCGTAAGTGTGAACAGAGCCTCTTTACTCTCAAGGAAGGCATTTTTCTGACATTGATTTAACAACATAGAGGTATGACGGTCACCATGGTTGCTAGCTAAAGTATGTTCATCTTCTGCCCAACCAGGAAGTAAAATAATAAACCCATACAAAGACAAAACTAGACAAACAAGGTATGAATTTTAGTAAAAAGTGCTTGGACCTGTCACCTGCACTTTAAGGATGCTGTGGTAAAAGTATGGACAGATTCAGGTGACAGGTGATGTTTGATATTTGGGCATGTTCTGTAGAGACGGTGGGGCTGGGGCTGTCTGGCAGGACGCCTGGAGTCCAACGAATAAATTTATGAATGTAGTAAAAGAGGACATACAGTTAGTAGATGTCAGAGCGCAGAGGAGATGAACTGCTTTGCCCACTTATGAAATATGGATGGAAAATATGGATAGTAAAATTATATAGGATCATATCTACTGCAAACCAAAAAATCTAAATTAATATAAATGAACATTCTCAGTACAATATTCTACTACTACTACTTCTGCTGCTGCTGCTGCTGCTGCTGCTACTACTGCTACTACTACTACTACTACTACTACTACTACTGCTACTGCTACTGCTGCTGCTGCTGCTGCTGCTACTACTACTACTACTACTACTACTACTACTACTACTACTACTGCTGCTGCTGCTACTGCTGCTGCTGCTGCTACTACTACTACTACTACTACTACTGCTACTGCTGCTGCTGCTACTACTGCTATTACTACTACTGCTGCTGCTACTACTATTACTACTACTGTTACTTCTACTACTACTGCTACTACTACTGCTACCACTACTGCTACCACTACTGCTACCACTACTGCTGCTACTACTACTACTACTACTGCTGCTACTACTACTGCTCCTGCTGCTGCTGCTACTACTACTACTGCTACTCCTGCTATTGCTGCTACTACTACTACTACTTCTGCTGCTACTACTACTACTACTACTACTACTACTACTACTACTACTACTTCTGCTGCTGCTGCTGCTGCTGCTGCTACTACTACTGCTACTACTAGTACTGCTACTGCTGCTACTACAACTACCACTACTGCTGCTGCGGTTACCACCACTACTACTACTACTACTTTTAATCACTCCAAAAAACTACAGGTTTATCATTGGCAACCACAACAATACAACAAGCACAATGAATAAATGTTACACAGACACGTTTAATGTCATACTGTGGAATATTCCAGGTAAAGCAATAACATCTCCAAGGAGACAAGCCGTAGTGGATGCCCTCCAGAAAAGATAATGAGAGTGTGGTAAAAGAAAGTGACATCCTAATAACATAAACAAACATAAATGAGTGAGCTGTACCTGATTGCATGTTCTAATCGAGTGGGTTAAGTGTTTTTCACACAACAGTCAAAGTGAATTAAAGCAGTAAATGCTGTGGGGACATCTGCCTCTGAGCTCCACTCTGACACACTGTCCTCAACACACTGTCACTTCCACAGCACTGTCTGATCAATCACCACACACACACTCATAAAGAACAGTGTGGAGCATTCGAACAGGAGCAGGCTGTGCTCAGTGTTTGTGATGGAGATTTATTTAAGATGGGACAGAGCTGAGACTGGGGGAAGTTACAGTGAAGAAGGGAGTGGGATGAAAGATGAGGCGTTAGATTGGAAGTGCAGATTTTGCATTGGGGACAGGCACTTTAACTAAATTTGTTTTGCGTCTTGTATCGTCAGAAATAAAAAATCACAGTATTTATTACATTGCATTTGTCATATATAGTACTTTCCATATGCTCGGATTTTATGCATTATTCACTCCACACTGGGCGGTGGTAAAATGCGATTACACTCACAGCTGGAACAGGATAGACTGACAGAAATGAGCTGCCAGTCTGCACCATCAGCAATGTGGTTGAAGTGTCTTGCTGAAGGACACAGTGACAGTCTTTGCTACTCCCATCAGTTTTTCATCCATGTACAAACCAGGCCCAGCCCTGCTTAGCTTCTGAGATCTGATGGGAGCAGGTTTTGACAAGGAGCTTTGACCACACAAATCTATTTTAACAGGATAGTTTCACTGAGACTCATTTTAATCTCCAAATTTAATCTCAAATTACATCACTTTTTACGCTAATCGGTCACACATTGCCCATGGACACAGTGGATTGGACCTATAGAGCAGCACTAATTCCCTTAACAAAACTTTGCATATGATTAAGTAAACAAATGATGATAGGCCTGGAGGTTCATTTAATCATTTAATTAGAGTTAAACTGATAAATCCTTCTCCTTAAGGTTACAGTATGTGTTGTTGTAATATAAATTATACTTGATGCATATTTCTGTTATTTCTTGTAGGTAAACGAAAAAGACAGATTGTGGGGTGATGAGGAGGACTCCACTCTGCCCTCTCCTGGACTGTCCGAACACGGCGCAGCACCTGTCCACGTGGGCGGGGCTCTGGGCTGGCTCCTCCTTCCTCTGCTACTGCTGCTACTGTCCCACCAATAAGGCCCCAACCCACTCCCTCCTCTGAGTAGAACTCTAAACCAGATGGAGGAAGGGCAGAGACACTCAACCAAACTGGAGCCATTTGTATGAACCAAGTGTGTTTCGCCATCCCCCTCTGCACCATCACCGTCTCCCATCCACCAACGGGTCTCCACTCGCAGCCAGTGACAACGCACATCACCAAAACAAGGAACTAACCAGGAAGTAGAACCCGTCCATTTCCCGCTTGATACGCTACCCAAGCTTTTCCAAAACATCTACGAACCAGTGGATTTGTAATGTGTACAGATAAGACACTGAAGAGACAGTGCCTGTGACTCTGTCAATAACAAAAAAATCCAGAAAAGCAACAAAAAAAATATTATTTTTGTCGGCGAACATTCCTTAGTGTCAAATACAAAACTGTACAATGAAGATTTGAACTGTGCTGAGATCTCCCACGCGATTTTATCTGTGTTTTGTCCATGCGGCTTACGACTCCTTTTATTTCTATGCTATTTTTTCCCTTATATTTTTTCTTACAAAATTATAAATGCACAATTTAGATGGAAGCACAGTCACCAATACTTCTTTGAGTGTATGTTGTGTTTTAAGTTGCAATGAAGAGTTCCTTTTAAAAACTATATATATATAAGAATAAATGTTTAATTCAAAATAATTCTTAATAATGTTGCTTTTATTTTGAAAGACTCGGACCTAATTTCCTGAAGTCACTAATATTGGATACCTCACTTTGCTAAGGGACTCTTCACGTTTTCTTTGTTCAGCTTTAAGTGTGAGAGATTGACCAGTTTGTTAAGAAATGTACAAAATTGCTATGTGAACTTGGTGGCGATATAAAGACAAGTTTATATTTTTAACTATATGTGGACTCAGTGGGAACAGATAATCTATGGAAGGAAGCTTATGGCCAATCACATTTTGCCATTTTAAGTGAATATATTATCGAATGGACAGAGAAACGCAGCCGATCTGTAAGGATACTGGGATACTTTGAGTTTGTTGGAGATGGAGATGGATTTTCAAATGTACTGTAAAATGCA
The DNA here is from genome assembly GCA_030686955.1 of Odontamblyopus rebecca. Lineage (NCBI taxonomy): Eukaryota > Metazoa > Chordata > Actinopteri > Gobiiformes > Gobiidae > Odontamblyopus > Odontamblyopus rebecca. Next base: position 15,764,870 of record CM060670.1, on the reverse strand, counting down.
GCTGTTTTTGTGGACCACAGGAATTATATATAAAGTGTTGGTTTAAGATCCTATTGAGGAATGTGTCATCTTCAATACTGCCAGTGAATTCAGTTGTCTAAAATAAAATAAAAGAGTTCAGTTTTTGAATCGTGGTTTTATGAAGTATACTATGCACTGGTGAAAATGTTAGGTGTGATTTAAAGGTCCCATATTACGCAAAATTGACTCTTGTGGGTTTTTAGCCATGTTGTAATGTTGTTACCTCCTCGAAAACATACTGGAGTTGTGTTTTGTTTCATTCACATGTTTGAGTAACCATTTATTCTTAGTCTGTTTACGTCTCTCTTTTTTGTTGTATTCCAGGGCTACAATCGTCCAAATAGTTCTAGTGTATGAGTGTTTTCTGTTTGAGAGAAAGAACTCAGCCTAAATATGCAGGATTTGTGTGTTAAAAATAAACAAAACACAACTCCAGGTATGTTTGTGATGAGGAAACAACATTATAACAGATCAGAAAATAGCCTAATATGGGGCCTTTAAGTACATTTGGGGAAGGAAACACAATTCTTCTTGGTACGACTTGGAAAATGGCAAATCGCCTCATGTACTATTTAATAATTCATGTATTTAAGATGTAACGACGAAATGGGGGTTAAGAACAGGGAGAGACATTTAGCAAATACAGTAACAGCACAACCCTTTTATTTCTGATTGCACTGAAAAGAATTGGACTCGAAAATTATGTTCTTATCCATGAATCTTAGTGAGTGATTAAACATTAGCACTGTTGTCATAGCAATAAACAATTCAAAACAATATATTCTATTTTTTTAATGGTTCAAGGTCCTTTAGAAGAGACTCAAACCCATAAATAGTAGATATACATAGTCGGGGTATTTATGAAGCATGTATTTACATTTTAACTCATGTCACTTTAGTCCCAGTGCTGTTTACTGTCTTGCCTCATCAAAAACACACAAACTTCTCCATAGGGGCTCTATAGAGGTACTCAGTTGCCATGACGACGGGACTGTACTTACTGCTTACTGTACTCACATCTTTACCGCAGTTTGTTTTATGTTTTTTTTGTTTTAGGTTGTTGATCCACAAGGGAAATTATTTGGACACAGTAGCTCACGTATCACAATATATTCTAATAACAAAGAGCACCGATATAAATGGCAATAATAAATTCAAAATGAGTAGCAAATACACCAAGAGACTGGGGTCAAATAAGCCATAAGTATATGATTGTGTATACAAGTAAATATAAAATAGAGAAATATACTAGTACAAATATATCCCAGCTATATACAAGAGGTCGTCTAAGGAGAATCACTGCAAAGATGAAATAATGATGTCTGTGAGGAATAAACGTTGCTGATTTAGTTTGTATTTAAGCCTAAAATGGACGGTACAGACATGCTTCAATGCACATTAAAAAAACAAGGCAATTTACACACATGAGCATTTTAGTTTGTTTCCAGAAAGGGAAGGCGGGGGGTTTAGAGACATTTTTACTTGACTTTCGTAATGATCACAATTTAAAGTAAAACGAATCCTGTGCGAATAAGGCTTTATTCACAGGTTTACAAAGATAAAACGCTTTATTATTAGATCCAGACAATGAGCAGCCGTCTCTTTTTGTCAAGCACCGCTTTGACAAGACACTCTCTGGGGAAACAAATTCACTTATTTGCAAGAATAAAGATGTGTTCCCACGCTTTAAATGTCTCCAAGCAAAAAGCTGCTATAAGGTACAACTACTAACAGAAAAGCCTGACCTGTTACCTTAAATTCAGTAGAGAATGGCAATTCCAGGACTGAAATTATGCAATTTCTTTTAGTGAAGGTGTATGGAGTTTAAAAACATAGTGGAGCACTTCCTGTATTACCACATGACATCACAAGATGGAATAGAGTGTTTTTTGTTTGAGAAGAAGACCTAAATATGCAGGATTTGTGGATGAAACAAAACACAACTCCAGGTATGTTTTTGATGAGGAAACAACATTATAAGATAGATCAGAAAATACCAAATATGGGTCCATTTTTGGGTTTTCAAACAGTGAAAGTGAAAGTATTTACATTCTAACTCATGTTTAAGTCAACTATTATTAGATCCAGACAGTGAGCATCTGTCTCTTTTTGTCAAGTTCTAAAATAAAGATGGGATTCAAGCTTTACATGACTCAAGGTTAAAGAAACGACTAATAGAAAAGTAGATTTGGTTTATTTATCATTGTAACAGTTAAACAACAAAAACAGCTCTGGAAATGGGCCATATGCAGCTTTGGATCCTGCTGTGTTTGTATTGGTTTTAGTCAGGATAAATGAAAAATGTGTTGCTGTGAGGGCATCTGGGGTAAAACGAAATGCAATAATAATAAAGATTTCAAAGTTACAAATGATTTAAAACCCAAATTACTGCAGACTAATTCGGTATGATTATGTTGTCATGCTGCTACAAATCTGTTTTGTTATTCTCATTTAAACCACAGACTCCGGCGTCTCCACTCAAGGTATGACATTAACTGTGTACAAATACTTCCTACTTCCTCATTAAAAAGTGAACTCTCCCCGCGGTGTGCAGCGCTATCCGCAGTCATCAGGCCCGAAAGTGTCATATTCTGCACAAGCTAAAGCGCCTGTATCTCTCCTCACTGTGTCATTACAAAGAAGTGTGAAGTTTCTGTCTGTCCGGTTTGTTTTTATTGCCTTCAAATGAGTCTCTCTCCAACCTAAACATTTCTGTGGTGGCTGTGATCTGTTCCACTCATGCAGACAGTCTCTATGTGAGTAAAGGTGAGTTGGATGAAGCTTGTTTGTGATGCTGCCACTAGACTCAGAACATTCGATAACAGCAACAGTTATTTTCACTGAGTTTGTTCAATTAGGGCCTATATTATTTTCTCTTCCCAAACATACCTGGAGTTGTGTTTTGTTTCATTCACTTCCTGTATGTTTAACACAAAATCCCTGCATATTTAGAGTTCTTCTTTGTAATGTCATGTGGTAGTACAGGAAGTGCTCCACTGTGTTTTTAAACTCCATACACCTTCACTAGAATCATTTAGAGCATTTCAAGCCTGGAATTGCCCATCTCTACTGAACTAAAGGTAAAAGAAGCTGTTAACTTGAAAAATAATGCAGCTTTGAAGATGTAGACAGACTAATAATAAAGGGTTACTCAAACATGTGTGAATGAAATGAAACACAACTCCATGTTTGTTGTTATGGTTTTGAACAACAGAAAATTCTGTGTAATAGAGGACATTTAAAGGGGAACTCCGGCAGGTTTGAAGCTAAAGTCCATTTCTAGAGGTGGTCGAGTACAGTCAGAAGCCAAAAACGGCACAAATCAGTGTTTCCTCGGCGGAGATTTTGCTTTGGCAGTGAGTCTATCAAGGCAATAAACCAGCGTAGTGAAGGGGCAAGTTCTTAGCTTCCACGTAAAACGCCAATTTGCACAAAAAAAGCTTAACACCACTTTCTAACCCATCTTACAACAACCATGAGTCTAACAAACAAAACGCTCTGCCTGACTCACTCATTAGTGTCTGGAAGCATTATAAAATAACCTTATAAGCAGCCTTAGCATTAGCTTGTTGATTTCCCACTGTGCATGTGAAAGCCCAAAAGGCTCGACTGCCGATATTGTTTCTAATCCCATTTATTTTTTGAAAACGCTAAAAAATACATTCTAGCATAGCGTTTTGCTTGTTTAGACTAGTGGCTATGTTGTAAAATGGGTTAGAAAGTGGTATTAAGCCTCTTCTGTGCAAACTGGGGTTTTACGTGGAAGCTTAGAGCTTTTGCCCCATCACTACACTAGTTTGTTGCTTTGACAGACTCACTGCCACAGCGAGATCTCCGCCGAGGCAACACTGATCTGTGCCATTTTTTGGCTTCTGACAGTATTTGACCACCTCTAGCAATTTGGTTTCAAACATGTCGGAGTTCCCATTTAAGGCAAATTAAAGTGTAATTATTATAAGGTAAAATAAGATAAACCATTTGACTGCCAGTAGGTAATTACAGAAAGTGGTACTGAAGTAGTTTTGAGCAATAAAACCACGTGTTATTAAATCAAAGTATGATAGATAATTGTAATGCCATACTGTGGAATATTCTATGGAGACAAAACATAGCAGCAGACCCATCATCAAAAAAGTTACAGAGTGTATCTTTGACATATGCTTCTACAAGTCCAGCTCTGTCTAAATTAGAGGCAGAAACTTTTCGCTGATAAACCTTACGAGACCTTTTCCATTTTATATTCCGCTTGGTGGTTGGAGTGTGTGGACATCGGAGCTGCATATCTGCTCCTCTGCTCATAAAGCCAGCGTTCTGCATGGCCAGATACCATTAGCACTCTGTTAGGAAATGTACTTTGCTTTTCGAGGGCCAACTATCTCCTCAAATATATGAAAAGGCTGCTGTTTTGCTCCCGATAAGGCGTATGCATGGGGTACTGGAGCTCACAAAGCAGCTGTCTGACCGATTGTAAATGTTTCAGTTATCAGGCAGAGGTGACCCGCGAGGGGCTGTCCTGAATCACAGATGGGGCTAAATAAAGAAGAAGCAAAAAGAGGAGAATTCCAAATGTGTTCTGTTCTTTTTATTATTGTTGAATGGTAGATGAGGGTCTCGAGCTTTGACTTTTGTGGCAATGTTTAGTCAGTGAACAATTCTGTGACACCACTGGGTCAAATTGTGTTTAGTGCTGGAGATCGGAAGAGCGATGTCTTCATCTGCTGTGTACTATCTGAGGAAACAGGAAGTATTTCCGTGTATGTCCTGTATTAATCAATGTGCTTCTTTGATACTCAGGTATAAATGGTCAAAACAACAATAAAGATGCATTGTAACTTTTCTGATGGAGGATCTGTCTCCGTGGAGATGTTATTTTTTGTCTAGGATGTTTCACAGTATGGCATTAAACATTTCTGTCTTCATGGAGACCAAACCAGACCAAGTAACATCTGTGGAGAGGCAATTTCACTCACTGGCCTGTTTTTCTAGGTATATTTGAGCTATAAAACCACCTGTAATTTAGTTGAATAAATGTAAGGAAGAGCTGCTTAATGTCATACTGTGGAACATTCCAGGTAGAGCAATAACATATCCATAGAAACAAGCAGGTGACAGATCCTCAATCAAAAATTTACCCCTTTAAAGGTCCTATTCAATTTTTTGGAGCAAATGTTGTCTTGCTCTTGAGGTTAAATTAGGCCTGCTGTGTGCTGTCTGCATCTAGTTATAAAGCATTATATTGTTTGATAATCAGGAAGTGCAGGTTAGCATGCTAGTTAACTTTACCTCTGTGGAAAAAGTGCACATAAACTCATTGTTGTGAATAATTAAGATGCTCAGAATGCTTAAGGTAAATGAGGAATAACTCTGGATCACCGGAGCGCTTTAACATGAATTAGGTTTTAAGGCAGTAAAAATCCATATTTGAGCCAACAAAACACTAAAGGAACTCTTTGGGCATAACATTTTCATGAATTGAGAATTTTTAATCTCTAGAGCACAGAATGGAAGTTAATACAGCACCTTACTACTGTTACTGTTAATCGAAGGGAAACTAAAATGGAAAAATGTCAATAGACAAAACACTGTTTTTATTCCCTGTTAGTGTCCACATTATTTTATTTGTTATTCACCTTTCACCACCACCACCCCATGTTTAGAAGTTACAGAGCAGCAGATCTGTATGGTAAAAGTTTTTTAAAGGTAAGAATGTTACCTTTGCAATCTGAAAGTCTGAGTGAACACGGTGAGTTTGACTTGAGGTTTTTACAAGAACTTGAAGCATCAGAAAGTTAATAAACAAACCCAGGTACCGACAGAGAAAAGGTGTATTTTCACTTCTGTTTCTTTGAGTTCAGAGCATTTGGTTCAGCTGATTTGTTAAGGTTACAGAAATGTAGACATGAGGTGTGATTTACAAGCAGGGGGTCAGCAAAAGGTGAGTAAAAAGAATCTACACACAACAACAAATTATCAGTAAAGAAACCACATTTCAAAGCTGCACCATGTAATCTAACAGACAATATGTAATGTCAAGGTTGAATCCTGAATGTTATTATTATGGTAAAGGTGCACTGCGTAACCGTCTTCTCTTGTCTCCATGGAGATGTGCCCAGAATGTTCCACAGTATGGCCATAAAATTGTGAATGAATTACAGGTTAGATTTGGAGCGACAACCCCACTCACAGTAAGAATGACAATTTAAACCAATGTATTAACATCTCCATGGAGACAACAGTTTGCGGACGCTCCCCAGAAAAGTTACACAGTGCACCTTTAAAGCATCACGATGTTAGTACCCGCTGTAGACAGAAGAACTGCTCTGTCTAACTTATCTCAGAACATCATATTTCATACGAGAGACGAGCTCCCGCCTCATCACCACCTGGACGTGCATATGGTCCCAGGACGCCGTGTGGTTTTGGGTCAACACGTATTTGGGACACCTGCCTCCGTCTCCCCCCCTGCCTCCGTCTGCCCCCCCTGCCTCCGTCTGCCCCCCCTGCCTCCCCTGCCTCCGTCTGCCCCCCCTGCCTCCCCTGCCTCCGTTTTCTTCCCCTGCCTCCCCCCGCCTCCCACTGCCTTCTCCTGCCTCCCACTGTCCCATATACGGAGCTGTTCTTAGGCTCGTACAGGCCAGGATACACAGACAGGACCACCAATGAGAGGCAGACAGACTGACCCGCCCAAACTAATGATCGCCATGGTGATGGATGGCCCCCGGTGTTCACAGGGGAGGCCTAATGACTTTTATACAGGGGAGATGTGAAATATAAGCAGTCATTAAAGGACAGGCGTTATGCTGTGTTCTGCTCCAGCGCCATAATGACAAATGGGTTAGTGCGGTTGTTTCAAACGAGAGGGTCTCAGGTTTGATTACCAGCACTAGAGGGGCTGGTGTGGACTGGCCTGGTTTGAGTTCAATTTTAAAATTAAAGCAACTGTGATTACCACAGTTTTTTGGTGTAAATATAACATAATCCTGCTACATTTGTCCTTTGCAGACATTGGTATAAATTACATCTACGCAGTTGCTTTTGAAGAAATTTTAATAGAGACAACACTTTTACTTAAAGAAAAGCTAAGAACTTTATGATGATAAAACTGGGACCATCGACTTCCTGTTCAAAATGGCAGAACTGACGCGCCCCTTCCCCATCATAGTAAATACACTCAACAAAAATATAAACGCAACACTTTTGCTTTTGCTCCCATTTGTCATGAGATGGACTCAAAGATCTAAAATTCATTCCAGATACACAATATTACCATTTCTCTCAAACATTGTTCACAAATCTGTCTAAATGTGTGATAGTGAGCACTTTTGCTTTGCTGAGATAATCCATCCCACCTCACAGGTGTGCCACATCAAGATGCTCATCAGACACCATGATTAGTGCACAGGTGAACCTTAGACTGTCCACAATAAAAGGCCACTCTGAAATGTGCAGTTTTGTCTCACAGCAAAATGCCACAGATGGCGCAAGCATTGAGGGAGCGTGCAATTGGCATGCTGACAACAGGAATGTCAACCAGATCTGTTGCTCAGGCATTGAATGTTCATTTCTCCACCATAAGCCGTCTCCAAAGGCGTTTCAGAGAATATGGCAGTACATCCAACCGGCCTCACAACCGCAGACCACGTGTAACCACACCAGCCCAGGACCTCCACATCCAGCAGGTTCACCTCCAAGATTGTCTGAGACCAGCTACTCAGACAGCTGCTGAAACAATTGGTTTGCATAACCAAAGAATTTCTGCACAAACTGTCAGAAACCGTCTCAGGGAAGCTCAACTGCATGCTCGTCGTCCTCATCGGGGGTCTTAACCTGATCCAGATCGTCGCCGTAACAGACTTGAGTGGGCAAATGCCCACATTCGATGGCGTCTGGCACGTTGGAGAGGTGTTCTCTTCACGAATGAATCAGGGTTTACATTGTTCAGGGCAGATGGCAGACAGCGTGTGTGGCGTTGTGTGGGTGAGCGCTTTGCAGATGTCAATGTTGTGGATTGAGTGGCCCATGGTGGTGGTGGGGTTATGGTATGGGCAGGCATCTGTTATGGACGAAGAACACAGGTGCATTTTATTGATGGCATTTTGAATGCACAGAGATACCGTGATGAGATCCTGAGGCCCATTGTTGTGCCATACATCCATGAACATCATGTTTCAGCAAGATAATGCACGGCCCCATGTTGCAAGGATCTGTACACAATTCTTGGAAGCTGAAAATGTCCCAGTTCTTGCATGGCCAGCATACTCACCGGACATGTCACCCATTGAGCATGTTTGGGATGTGCTTGACCGGCGTATACGACAGCGCGTACCAGTTCCCACTAATATCCAGCAACTTTGCACAGCCATTGAAGAGGAGTGGACCAACATTCCACAGGCCACAATTGACAATCTGATAAACTCTATGCGAAGAAGATGTGTTGCACTGCATGAGGCAAATGGTGGTCACACCAGATACTGACTGGTTCTGAGTCCCCAGACCCCCAATAAAGCAACAACTGCACATTTCAGAGTGGCCTTTTATTGTGGACAGTCTAAGGTACACCTATGCACTAATCATGGTGTCTGATGAGCATCTTGATGTGGCACACCTGTGAGGTGGGATGGATTATCTCAGCAAAGCAAAAGTGCTCACTATCACACATTTAGATAGATTTGTGAACAATGTTTGAGAGAAATGGTAATATTGTGTATCTGGAATGAATTTTAGATCTTTGAGTCCATCTCATGACAAATGGGAGCAAAAGCAAAAGTGTTGCGTTTATATTTTTGTTGAGTGTAAGTACTAAGTACAGGGATGTGGGTGAGGATAGGGGGTAATGAGCACTCAACAAACAATAAAGGATCACTTAAGATACAACTTTGAGTAAGATAATGAGGGAACACTGTTCTAAGTAAAAAAAATCATAATTATGACTTTCAATCGCACAATTATGACTTCATAACTATGAGTTTAAAACTCATAATTATATTTTTAAACTCATAATTATGACATTCTGTGAGGCTTTTATTTTTTATTTACTGGCGAAAATAGGCTCCATACTAATCAGACATATAACTGTATTTAAAATCTGTTTATTATATATATATATATATATATATATATATATATATATATATATATATATATATATATATATCCATCCATCCATCCATCCATCCATCTTCTTCCGCTTATCCGGGGCCGGGTCGCGGGGGCAGCAGTCTAAGCAGGGGCTCCCAAGCTTCCTTCTCCCCAGCCACTTCCTCCAGCTCCTCCGGACAGACCCCGAGGCATTCCCAGGCCAGCCGAGAGACATAGTCCCTCCAGCGTGTCCTGGGTCTTCCCCGAGGCCTCCTACCGGTGGGACATGCCCGGAACACCTCCCGAGGGAGGCGTCCAGGAGGCATCCGGACCAGATGCCCGAACCACCTCAGCTGGCTCCTCTCGACGTGGAGGAGCAGCGACTCTACTCCGAGCTCCTCCCGTGTGACCGAGCTCCTCACCCTATCTCTAAGGGAGCGCCCGGCCACTCTGCAGAGGAAACTCATTTCGGCCGCTTGTATCCGCGATCTCGTTCTTTCGGTCATTACCCAGAGCTCATGACCATAGGTGAGGGTAGGAACGTAGATTGACCGGTAAATCGAGAGCTTCGCCTTTCGGCTCAGCTCCCTCTTCACCACAACGGTCCGATACAGCGACTGCATCCCTGCCGACGCCACACCGATCGGCCTGTCAATCTCGCGCTCCATCCTCCCCTCACTCGTGAACAAGACCCCGAGATACTTGAACTCCTCCACTTGAGGCAGAGACTCCCCCACCCACCCGGGAGAGGGCAATCCACCTTTTTTCCGTCGAGAACCATGGCCTCGGATTTGGAACAGCTGATCTTCATGCCAGCCGTTTCACACTCGGCTGCAAACCGCCCCAGTGCACGCTGCAGGTCCTGGTTCGATGGAGCCAACAGGACAACATCATCCGCAAAAAGCAGCGATGAAATCCTGTGGTCCCCGAACTGGACCCCCTCCGGCCCCTGGCTGCGCCTAGAAATTCTGTCCATAAATACAATGAACAGAACCGGTGACAAAGGGCAGCCCTGGCGGAGTCCAACATGCACCGGGAACAAGTCTGACTTACTGCCGGCAATGCGAACGCAGCTCCTGCTCTGGTCATACAGGGACCGGACAGCCCGCCAGCAAAAGGGCCCCGGACCCCATACTCCCGGAGCACCCCTCACAGGGCACCACGAGGGACACGGTCGAATGCCTTCTCCAGGTCCACAAAGCACATGTGGACTGGTTGGGCAAACTCCCATGAACCCTCGAGCACCTGATGGAGGGTGTAGAGCTGGTCCAGTGTTCCACGACCAGGCCGAAAACCACACTGCTCCTCTTGAATCCGAGGTTCGACTATCGGCCGAACTCTCCTCTCCAGCACCCTGGCATAGACTTTACCGGGGAGGCTGAGGAGTGTGATTCCCCTGTAGTTGGAACACACCCTCCGGTCCCCCTTTTATACAGAGGGACCACCACCCCGGTCTGCCAGTCCAGAGGTACTGTTCCCGACCGCCACGCGATGTTGTAGAGACGTGTCAGCCAAGACAGCCCCACAACACCCAGAGACTTAAGGTACTCAGGACGGATCTCATCCACCCCCGGAGCCTTGCCACCGAGGAGCTTTCCGACCACCTCAGTGACTTCGGCCAGGGTAATGGATGAGTCCGCCTCTGGGTCCCCAGCCTTGGCCTCCTCTTCGGAGGACGTGATGGTGGGATTGAGGAGATCCCCAAAGTATTCCTTCCACCGCCCTGACAACATCCCCCAGTCGAGGTCAGCAGCTCTCCCCCGCACTGTAAACAGTGTTGGTGAAGGACCGCTTCCCCCTCCTGAGGCGCCGGACGGTTTGCCAGAATTTCCTTGGGGCCGTCCGATAGTCCTCCTCCATGGCCTCCCGAACTCCCCTCCCAGACCTGAGTTTTTGCCTCTGCAACTGCCCGGGCTGCAGCACGCTTGGCCCGACGGTACCCGTCAGCTGCCTCAGGAGTCCACCGGGCCAGTAAGGCCCGGTAGGACTCCTTCTTCAGCTTGACGGCATCCCGTACTTCCGGTGTCCACCACCGGGTTCGGGGATTGCCGCCGCGACAGGCACCGCAGACCTTACGGCCACAGCTACGAACGGCCGCATCGACAATGGAGGCCGAGAACGAAGCCCACTCGGGCTCCATGTCCCCAGCCTCCCCCGGAATCTGGGAGAAGCTCTCCCGGAGGTGTGAGTTGAAGGCCGTACTGACAGAAGGTTCCGCCAGACGTTCCCAGCAGACCCTCACGATACGCTTGGGCCTGCCAGGTCTTTCCGGCTTCCTCCTCCGCCAGCGGACCCAACTCACCACCAGGTGGTGATCAGTTGAGAGCTCTGCCCCTCTCTTCACCCGAGGTGTCCAGACACACGGCCGGAGGTCAGATGACACGACAACAAAGTCGATCATCGACCTCCGGCCTAAGGGAGTCCTGGTGCCACGTGCACCGATGGACCCCCTTGTGCTCGAACATGGTGTTCATTATGGACAAACTGTGACTAGCACAGAAGTCCAATAACAGAACACCGCTCGGGTTCAGATCAGGGAGGCCGTTCCTCCCAATCACCCCTCTCCAAGTGTCACTGTCGTTGCCCACATGGGCGTTGAAGTCCCCAGTAGAACAACGGAGTCCCCGGTCGGTGCACTATCCAGTACCCCTCCCAGAGACTCCAAGAAGGCCGGGTACTCTGCACTGCTGTTCGGCCCATAGGCCGACACCACAGTGAGAGACCTGTCCCCGACCCGAAGGCGCAGGGACGCGACCCTCTCGTTCACCGGGGTAAACTCCAACACGCAGCGGCTGAGCTGTGGGGCCTATAAGCAAGCCCACGTCAGCTCGCCGCCGCCGCTCCCCGCGGCCAACGCCAGAGAAATGTAGAGTCCAACCCCTCTCAAGGAGTTGGGTTCCAGAGCCCAAGCTGTGTGTGGAGGTGAGGCCGACTATATCTAGCCGGTAACGCTCGACCTCCCGCACAAGCTCAGGCTCCTTCCCCCCCAGCGAGGTGACATTCCATGTCCCCAGAGCTAGTCTCCATGTCCGGAGATCTGGTCGCCGAGGCCCCTGCCTTCGACCGCCACCCAGATCTCTCCGCACCCGACCCCTATGACTCCTCTCGCGGGTGGTGGGCCCACCAGAGGGCGGCCCCACGTCGCTCCTTTGGGCTGGGCCCGGCCGGCCCCGTGGGGGAAAGGCCCGGCCACCAGGCGCTCGCCGGCGTGCACCCACCCCAGGCTGACTCCAGGGTGGGGCCCCGGTGTCGCCATTCCGGGCGACGTAACTGGCCTTTGTATGGTCATCATCATTAGGGGCTTCTGAACCGCTCTTCATCTGACCCGTCCCCCGGACCTGTTTGCCTTGGGTGACTCCTACCAGGGGCATAAAGCCCCGACAACATAGCTCCTGGGATCATTCGGGTACTCAAACCCCTCCACCACGTTAAGGTGGCGGTTCGAGGAGGGGTATATATATATATATATATATATATATATATATATATATATATATATATATATATATATATATATATATATATATATATATATATATATAATATATATATATATAGTTATTAAAGCATTTTGCAGGATCTTGCATTTTAAATTAGCCTGGTTAAACTCTGTGATGTCTTTGAACTCTTAATATTGGCATTTTTCTAAGTCCATGGGAAAAATGAATGGAAAATGTACTTCTGAAATGGCAGTGGGAGGTCACTGTTGAGCTCCATTTGAGTAATGTCATTTTAAACATTATTCTTGCTCTTAAATCTCTGCATTAACCACTAGTAAAAGGCAGTTTTTCACTTCCTCTATATGATCCACTTTTGACCCTAACTAACTTTATTCAGTTATAAACTCATGACAAACGGCTACTTGGTTCATAAAAACAGCAGTGTGGGGAATCTAGTGTTTTTCAATTAAAGTATGTACACATAGAGACTGGAAAAAAAACGTTTTTGGACTTCAGCAAATCCAATATTGATTTAGAGCAGCGTTTTTATGAAGTGCTTTGGCTCAGTGTACAGCAGTTCTGGTCTGACACTGTGGGCTGAGTGGGAGGATGGAGGAGGACCATCTCCAGAGAAACCAACACTAATTGTGCTAATGTGTCTAAGGCTGTCAGCAAAACAAGAGAGAGAAGAAAAAATATACAGTATCAAAACACAAATCAGCGTTTTTAAAAATGACAGTCTGAAGAGTAGCCTTTGTTCAGCACATTTGAGACACAACTTTCACATGGAGAGAATTAATGTTAAGAATGTGAAAAACAGAACTAGATCATTTTAAATGTTTTGTAGAGGTCTAACGTTATTCTTCACTTACCTTTTGTATTCTGAGCATCTTAATTACTCACCTGAACAAGTTTATAAGCACTTTTCATAACTTTCAGAGACCAGAGAAGAGTAGTGCCATCACAACTAGCATGCTAACCACACACATCCTGATTATTGAACAAGAAACCATGTGTGCTGTAGAAATAAAACACCAAATAAATAGTAAAAAAGTGTCATTTTAGGATTTTCTAAGAGAGTTGCATATCCTCCCATGCTTAAAGGTGCAACATGTAACTTTTCTGGAGGATATCTGCCACTCCTGGTGTGTTCCACAGCATGGCATTAAACATAGAAGTTTAAAAATCGTGTGTGGCGGCTTTTAGTGTAGAACATTCAAAGTTCAAAGTTCTGTTTACTGTCAATTTCTTCATGTGTACTAGGTAAGGTCACTTTATTTCTATAGTGCTTTTCACAGACACATGAAGATGCTTCACACAGCATGATTCACAGAGCATTCTTCATTCACTCCAGCCCCAGTGGTGATAAACTAATGTTGTAGCCACAGCTGCCCTGGGGCAGACTGACAGAAGTGCAGCTGCCAAACCAACTGGCGCCAATGCTCCCTCCAACCACCACCATCACTCACACACACACCTTCACACCTACACACATTTTCACACCTATAGAACATGTTTTTGAGGGGCAAACCGGAGTAAAAACCAGAGAAAACCCATCCAAACACGGGGAACCAACTCCACACAGAAAGGCTCTGGGGAATCAAACCCAGAACCTTCTTGCTGTGAGGTGTGAGTACTAGCCACTTAGCTGTGCCGCCACTAAACACACAAAGAAATCAAAATGACATTTCTCTGTATCCCCACGGGACATAACAAATATCATGTCTAACCACTACAGTGACCGTCGATAAATAAATGAAGCTCACAGCACTAGTGCACAGCACAGTGCATTTCACGTCAGATCAAGTATTCTAGGCGAAGCAATAACATCTCCATGGAGACAAACGGGGAGTACTCTTCACCATAAAAGTTACATGAAGCACCTTAGAGCTTATATTTTCACATATTGACGCATTCAGTTTTGTTTTAACTGTTTCTCTGAAAATGCACAGATACTGAGTTGTGGTACATAAACTCTGTAGAAACTCTCTCTTGTCATACAGTTCGCTGCCAGAGCTCCTAATGTAGCTGTATATGTTCTTATAGAATCGTGCATAGGTCATTAGGACATGAGCCAGGTTTAAAATGGCAGAAGCAGCTCTCATTCACTGCAGAGGGAGGCTGGTGCGGTGACCTCCATCTGTCAGCTCACACTAACTCTGGAACCAACTTTTAGGAGAAGAAGAAGAAGAAGCAGCAGAGGGTCCACGAGCAAATAAACAGAGAGGGTCGAGTCACGAATGGAAAAGAAGGGTGGGAGAGAGGGAAGAGAGAGACCTGTGGAGAGGGAGAGAAGAGAGGGAGAGAGAGAGAGACATGTGGAGAGGGAGAGAAGAGAGGGAGAGAGAGAGAGACATGTGGAGAGGGAGAGAAGAGAGGAGAGAGAGACATGTGGAGAGGGAGAGAAGAGAGGGAGAGAGAGACATGTGGAGAGGGAGAGAAGAAGACATGTGGAGAGGGAGGGAGAGAAGAGAGGGAGATATATGGAGAGAGATACATATGGAGAGAGAGGGGGCATATGGAGAGAGGGAGACATGGAGAGAGAGAGAGAGAGAGAGAGAGAGAGATGGAGAGAAAGAAGGGCAGACAGAGGAAGAGAGAGGAGGAGGGAGGATGAGAGAGAGATGGAGGGAGGAATAGGATGAGAAAGAGAAAGAGGAAAAAAGAGGGAGAGAGAAAAGAAGAGAGAGAGGGATTGCGGAAGAGAGAGAAGAAAGACAGGAGGGAGTGGGAGAGAGACTGAAAAGGAGGGAGAGAGAGGGATAAGGGGAAGAGAGAGGTAGACAGAGAGAGAGAGAAAAGGGGAGAGAGGGAAACAAAGAGACACAGAGAAGAAGAAGAAGTGAGAAAGGGAGAGAGAGGAGAAGAGAGAAAGAGAGGTGTCAGACTGAGAAAATGAGGGAGAAAAAACAATGTGCCCAAAAAAGATCAAGTCTGGATGAGAAAAGCAGAGATGTGAGAGATCTGGGGAAATTTGAATAATAACGGCAATTTAAATTTGAGAGAAAAACGAATTGACAAATTGCTGCAGAATTATATTAATCATTAAAATTCTGTTAAAACAATGGAGAACAGATGGGCTGAAAAGCAAATACGCTCATTTAATGATGTTCCAGAAATCTTTAGCTGAAAATGGAGACTAACAAACTATTTGATCCAACAGACTCGCTAAATGTTTACGTTCTTCCTCAAATATGTGCTCAGAAAATGGGCTGTGACCGTAGACTGTGATATAAATGGACAAAATGTACATACTAACTCGCTCTACATGATCCTTGTGTTTTTATTTTACTATTTTGTCCATAAATACATTTCCTAATACACTCCTTTAGTCCACTTCTTTACAGTCTGTGCTGGTGGTACAAAACCTCCATAGTAACTTCATCAACCCTTGTAATACAGTGTGATGCCAAAAATCACTAATGAGCCAGTCCAGCCTCAATAAATGTAACCTCATTTATCTGTATATTTTCTGTTTCTAAGTCTGTACAGGTCATTAGGACATGAGCCAGGTTTAAAATGCATAGGCCAGAAGCAGCTCTCAATCATTATAGAGGGAAACCATCTGCCTGCGGTTCACTCAGCACATGCGACTCATAATATAGCAGAGCACGCAAACACCCCTATGGTTTATTGATGTTTTTAAAACCAAATGTCATGTTATTCCAAAGGCTTCAAAATGGCGCCTCCAACAGGAAACTGAAGCCCATAAAGTAAAACCCATGAGTTGTTGTGGTGATGAAGTTGCTGTGAAAATGTCAGAGGGAGGCCAGGATCCAGCACAGACCGTCTACAGTTTAAAAAAAGCACATTTATTTTAACAAACTGAACTTTAGACCATGTCAGTAGATCCAGTAATTACAGAAATATTAACCATAAAGCAGGTCATGAAGCTATTAGCCTATGAATGCATCATTTAAGCCACATCAGGACAAATGACTCATAAGGATTTGTCAGCATCAGAAATGGCATTTGCACAAATTGTATAGAAACATATTAAAGGGCTCATATTACGCTATTTTCTGATCTGTTATAACGTTGTTTCCTCATCAAAAACATACCTGGAGTTGTGTTTTGTTTCATTATCACATTTAACAGTTTTTCCCTCACACAGAAAACACTCTGTTCCACCTTGTGATGTCATGTGGTAATACAGGAAGTGTGTTTTTACGCCACACACCTTCACTAAAATCATTTGGATACTTTCACCCCATGAATTTCCAATCTCAACTAAACACAAGGCAAAAGGTAGACGTTAACTTGAAAACTACTGATTCGTGACATCACAAAGTGGCACAGAGGATTCTGAGCTTAGGAGATGTAAACAGACTAATAATAGAGGATTATTCAAACATGGGTGAATGAAACAAAACACATCAAACATGATAACATGCCTTAAAGCTCAGAAGAATCCACATTTGACCTTTAAGCTCAGTTGAACCTCACGAGAAAAGACATGAGCACAGAAATATGGGTTTTAACATTTAATAATAGACAAAAATGTCATTCTTTTCTGTACATCCGTAATTACAGCTCAAGTTTTACACATGGTTTCATCAGCCTGTGTTGTAATGCTTGTTCCTCTTCACATAAAAAATCTGCTCAGCTCTGGAGTCACATTTTAAAAGCCCAAAGAGGTGCATCCGCCTGCCGTACACAAGTTCAGTTTGAAAACCATTCAACAGATATCATTCACAATACTTACTCAATATTTACAAAAGAAATGCTGAATTATACACATTATCAAACTACTTCCTGGTTTACATAATGCCGCTATACAAAGAAATAGAAAGAATACCTGGATTTACATGGCCTCATTTTTAAATTAATTCAAGCTATATTTAAATACATATTAATGCTGCCAGTGTTGGACAAAGAGTATGCTTATGTTTCCTATACATTCACTGTAAGAGAGAGGGAAATCATATAGGAAAAAGGCCAGTGTCATAGTTTTGAGGCTTCAGATCATGGTACATTTAAAAAAAAAACTATTTAATTTAAGGAACCAATCATTCAGCTGCGCAAAGTACTTCAGAAATGAATAAGAAACGTAAAAAGTACAGTATAGTGCATATAGAAAGAACATTTTGTAAGTAGTTGCAGAGAAAAGTTGTAGTGTACACGCCAGCCACAAGGAGTCCTAAACTAGTGCGCTCTTAGTTCTGTCCCAAGCGTAAATAAATACAAAGGGTTGTCAGGAAGGGCATTTGCCATAAAAAAGACAATTTATATGCTCCAACGGGAAAGAAAATAAGAAGTTAGTATTAAAACAGGTCTGAATATTTAACAGTTTTGTGATGTTATATTTTGCAACTCCGTTCCAGTGACAATATATGGTGACTACTGTACGATAACAGATTATAAAACCCAAATAAAATAAGAAAATGTACAAAAAAGCTCTACAATTTCAGCCATTTTCTTTTACGTAAGCAGCACAAGTTATATTTTGCAACTCCATTCCAGTGATCACAACCACTCAGTCTTTCTACATAATTCTGTAGAATAAAGGTGCATTGTGTAACTTTTCTGGTGGAGGGTCCGTCACATTCTTTTCTCCATGGAGATGCTACTGCTTTGTCTGGAAATCAGCCCATTTGACAGGCCAGATCTGTGGAGAGGCAGCCAAGCTCACAGTCAGAATGCGTGTTTTTCTAGGTATTTTTGAGCTATAAAACCACCTGTAACTTAATAAATGTAAGGTAGAGCTGTTTAATGTTTTACTGTGGAACATTTCAGGCAAAGGAATGACATCTCCATAAAAAAAGCAGGTGACGGACCCCCAGCCAAAAAGTTACACAGTGCACATTTAAATCCTATCTGCACATGTTGCTTGCTGCAAATGTTTCATCAGAGTAAGAAAAAATAAGAAACTGTTGCCGCCTCCTGAGCTTCGAGTCTGGTGAAAGGGTTTGATTAAAAAGTGCACAAAACCACACATTTGGTGTGATTTGCCTAATGGCTCCAGATGCGGTGAGGCTTTGCTCTACTCTGCTCTCAGTCTGTGGTCAAGGGTTGTGCTTATGTTTCAGAGCAGGGGCCAGACCACAGGGGGCGCACTAACCAGCACTAGGCAGGTCTGAGGAGAAGAGTTCGTTCATTATAATCATAACACATTTGTCTAGAGCGCAAGCCTTATCTAAATTCAAAATGCTGCGAGTTATAATTAAAATTACACCAAAAATGATTGAAAAAAAGTATATTGTTAATTATTAATTCAAATTTTTAACCGAATATCAAATCTCAAACGGACAAATGTTGCTTTTTCAATTCTGTATTTTAGTTTTTTCGATGATTCTCTGTTCACAGCCATAACTCTTGTATAGTTAAAGTTGCACAATGTAAATTTTTGGTTGGGGGTCCGTTACTTGGTGTTTCTATGGATAAGTCATTGCTTTGCCTGAAATGTTCCACAGTATGACATTAAACAGCTCTAACTTTTGGTTTTATAGCACAAAAATACCTAGAAAAACAGATATCCTGACAGATCTCCACAGATCTGACCTGTAACTTTGTCTGGTTTGGTCTTCATGATGACAGAAAGGTTTAATGCCACACTGTGAAACATTTCAGACAAAGCAGTAACATCTCCATGGAGAAAAACATATGACGGGCCCTCCACCAGAAAAGTTACACATTGCACCTTTAAAACAAACAACTGGTTCTTTAAACTTTTTTAATCAATAAAATTTGAGTCTCAATTATAACCTGAGTACTTTGAGCTAAAACAGACATTTTACGTTGACTATATGCCAGCCTGTTTAAATGATGCTCATTGGGTTCAACTGCTGTCTGAATTTTGACTTTGACCTGTCTGCCAATGTGCCCTTGAGCAAGAGGTGAACGCGTAATGCTGGGTTCACAGTGCTCCCAGTCTATTCCAGTTAACATCACATATTCGGGTGCAGGAAACAGGTTTGAGTGTGGACAAAACTGTGGGAACAGCATGTCTTTTTCTGTGTTTAAACATGATTATGGAAAAGAGGAGGAAATTAGCCATGTACCACAGAGCCCTGGGAGCAGTTTGTGATGGTGCAGTCAGAGCTCAGGTTTAATGTGGGTTATTCAGCAGGTCAAAACAGGGACATGTGGTTTTTTTTTTTTTTTTGTGGAGGAATCAATAATATCTTATGAAACAGTTTTGATTTAGATGTTTGAGTATTCAGTAAGTCAACACTAGGAACAGATGCAACCGGCAATTTGGCTAAAAACGTGGGCAAATATTAAAGACGATGTAACATGTAACTTTTCTAGTGGAGATTCCGACACCTGCTCGTCTCCATGGAGATGTTATTGCTTTGTCTGGATGGCAAAGGAGTCTGAATGTTCCACAGTATGACATTAGACATATCTATTTTGCAATTAGTCAATGTTTTTATTGCTTGCCTCTCCATTGGTTGGAGCCGTAACTTGGCATGGAGGAGACACCGGTTTGTCCCCATGGAGACAGACAAGTTTAATGCCATATTGTTAAACATTACAAGCAGATGGTGAACCTTCCAGAAGAAGTTACATAGATGGTCGTCAAGTAACAATATGCAATTTAAACTAAGGATGTAATGTGACCAGTAATGTGATCAAAGCCAGTATTAAAGGTGCACTGCGTGACATTTGTACTGGAGCAGCTGCTTGTCTCCATGGAAACGTTATTGTTTTGTCTAGAATGTTTCACAGTATAGATTAAACCGATATATCATAAGGGAGACAAGCAGTACATTACACTACATTACAGTTCAGATCTGTGGAGAGTCGCCCCTATTCACAGAAGGAATTATTCTATCTTTCGCAATAGAAAAACCCCTAAAGAATAAATGCTAAACGGAAATGTTTAATGTCATACAATGGAACATTCAACACAATAACATCTCCATGGACATGAGCAGGGCAGTGCACCTTTAAGTAAGAAAACAACTTGGGTATTTTTGTGGTCCTTATGTCTGTGTTCACAAAATGTTCAACTTGGATACTTAAACTTTTGAAAAATTTTGCGAGATTGAATATAATTAGGCGTTTCTATCCAATAGCAAATTCCCTGTCCACACTTCGCAGACTGAGGTCCAGATGTGTTGTGGACTACATCAAAGTGTTAAAATGGAGGAAGCTGCTGAGGAGGAAGGATTTTATCTACTCAAGGAAGTTTTCTTAAACACTTCAGCCTCCGTCAGCACTTTCCCTACACAGCAGAGTTTAGGATCAGGCACCAACTGCTCCTGTGTCAAAACTACAACAACCACTCCACCAGAGGCAGCAGAGGGCTATAGTGACATGTATCAAAGAAAACATTTACATTGCGCTGTAGAAGGTGGATTTAGACTTGGATTTGAGAGTTAAAATTATGACCAAAAAAGAAACAAATCACAAAAAAAGTCCTATGTTTCAAGACAAATGCGTAGGGAATCTGGTGTAAAACTCCTAGGTCAAATGAAAATGTAATTCATAAGTCAGTTATTTAGCAATGGTTACTGCGAAATAAAAACATCTTCAAAACAGGCTATTTGTATGGACAGTTAGTCCCAAGCACACATAAATGAATCAGGTAGTATCAGGTAGGGCATCCAATTTAAAATTATAATACATTTGTCACACATCGATTACTGTAGCAACTAAATTACAACATTTTTGGTGTAAAACTCCTATGTCAAACCAAAATGCATTCATAAAGCAAATATTGTGCAATGGCAACTGAGCTCATAGTATCAGTTATTCTCTAGAAATGCATCAGGAAGTATCCAACTTAAAATGACACTCTGAGTAAGAACACATAACTGCATATCGACTGGAAATCTCTTGTCTAAAACTCCAAAGTAAAAAACACAAATCTTCCCTAAAAAGTCAAAAATTCGAGCTTTGATTTAGACAGAGGTGCTCCATTGCCCTGTGTGGTACGGTGGAGCGGTGAGCACCTCTAGCTCTCATACTCATTATATGTCAGCTTTGTTCATGCTTCTGACTCTGACCTTTCCTGGATTCTGAAAGTGTGGCATTTCCCAGAAGCCGAGCAGTTTTGCAAGGCTAAAATCACAAGTGCCCTCTGAATGAACGCGCCTCTTTAGGGCCAAACGCTGCTTGATTACGGCACCTCTTGTGGGAGGGAGTTTAACAACACTGGGGGATTTGACATTGTTACATTTTCAGGTTTTGCTCAGTGGCGGTCTAACCTTTTACTGTAAAAATGTCTCACAGTAATGGGAACTTATAGGCCATTTCAGAGGGAATTGAAAAGTCACTTACAGCAGTTGCTAACCTAATCTTTACATAGACAGCGAGCACCATTTTTGAAAGCGATTTATACAGAAGAACGAACGAAATATGATTGGTCAGTTTGTGAACAGAGTCTGAGTTGGCAGATAATAAATTAGAATAAAATGTAAAAATGAAATTATTTTTTGTAAGCTAGTAGTTTTTAAAAAATAATGGCCAAAATAATATACATTTACCCATTTATTTTAATTGTGATGACGACTATGCTTTAGCTTTCAATTTTGAAAAGTAATCGCAATTTAAAGGTGCACTGCGTAATATTTCTAGACGACAAGCAGGTTACAGCACTATGCTACATTACAGTTCAGATCTGTGGAGAGTCGCCCCTATTCACAAAAGGAATTATTGTCCTTTTGAGCAATAAAAACACCCGTAATGAATAAGACGGAAATGGTTAACATCTCCATGGAGGTTACGGACCCTCCATCAGAAAAGTCATGCAGTGCACCTTTAAATAAATGTAAAGCACTAAATATGTTTTTTATTGATTTGTTTCTATTGTGATTTTGATGTATTTCTTGTTCTGTAAAGCACTTTGAAATACTTTGTGTACGAATTGTGCTATACAAATAAACTTGTCTTGCCTAAATACATTAACTTCTTTCTTTTCATTTCACTAATTTCACTTGATTTACGTCTCTATCAATGCCCCTAGTGGCTGAATCATTACAATCCATCCATGAGAATTTCAGTAGTCAAAATATTAACCAGATGCAGCTATCGGACATATACCAGTTAGCCTTTTTCAGTATTTGTCTATGTGATATTTGCCATACAATCTTTAGTGCAGAAGAGAAGCTATTGGCGTCACCCCAGCATGTTCAAGTGTCTGACGCCAGCATTCACGTCAAACACTATTGAGCAAAAACGCCACTTTCGCCGCGCATAATTGGATAGCTGTCCCTTGCTTATAAGGACACCGAACGATCCCCATTGAGCGATGAAGAGGAGAGGGGGCCCAGGGTGGTGAAGGAGGGGTGCAGGGGGCACGGAGTAGCAATTAGAGACAATAGATTTGTTAGGGAACGATTGTAAAGGAGGGTGAAGATAACGGAGCGACTGAGTGATCACTGGAGTCGATTGACACTTGGTAACAGGAGGAGGGGCCAAAGAGACAATCGTTATAAAGCAAGGATTTCCCTCACCAACCCTGTGCAATTAAGAGTTGAGCTATGCATAATATGGTCATTTAATTGAATACTGATAAAACTTTCTGTGCACTTTCTGGTGGTGGTATGACACATTATA
Source organism: Odontamblyopus rebecca (assembly GCA_030686955.1). Lineage (NCBI taxonomy): Eukaryota > Metazoa > Chordata > Actinopteri > Gobiiformes > Gobiidae > Odontamblyopus > Odontamblyopus rebecca. Next base: position 15,741,825 of record CM060670.1, on the reverse strand, counting down.
ACAGAGATCAGAAAATAGTGTAATATAGGACCTTAGACCTTTAATTTGTGCTGTTTAAAGTGTATTTAGACTTGGATTTGGAAGTTAAAGTCAGGTACAGCATCGGAAATTATGGCCAAAAAAGCAAACAAAGAAAAAAATCTAAAAAAAAGTCCTATGCTGAACCAGTTTTTTGCCAGCCCTAAGTAAACTCAAATGAAGGGTTGCATCAGGTAGGACATCAGGTGTAAAACTCTTATGTCAATTCACAATGTAACTCATAACTCAAATATTTAAAATTGGTCACGACTCGTTAGAGTATAAAATGATTATTTAATTGAATAGTGATAAAAACTTAAAGGTGCGCTCTGTAACTTTCTGCTGTGGGTCTGCACATGAGGAGGTTTCACTAAGATAGTATTTCTTTGCATGTAATGCTTCACAGTATGGCATTAAATCTATTTATATAGCATTTATCAAATACAGGTGATTGTATTGCAAAAAAAACCCTTGAAAACTGTGTGAGGCAGCCTCTCCACAGATCTGACCTGTAACATGGCCTGGTGGCGTCATCTGCTTGTCTCCATGAAGATAGTACTGATAGGTAGTACATGCATCTCCATAGAGACAAGTATAGGTGACTGTCCACCCAAAAAGTTACACAATGCATCTTTAAAGACGTAGTAGCGAATGGGATCTTTCAGTGCTCAGAGTTGTCAAGTTATACACCCATGGGTTTCAGAATTATGAAAAATGATGGGTCATTTTGGGTCTATCAGTGATGTAAGGTGCTATTATTGCATTTTCCATTGTCTAAAATATGCACAGAAATAAGTTGAAATATTCCTGTAATTCCAAGTGACAAAGTTGTAAACCATTAGAGCACTTGAATTGAATGCATTTGGCCTGTAATCCCATTTAAAACCAGAGAATGAGTGTTGGGATGTTCCAGTCCAGCATAAATTATCTAGGCTGTGTCACACAGGGCATCTAATGAAATCAATGCTACATCAAAATGCAAATTACAAGTTAGGAGGCTGGTGTCATTAAAAAACAATGAGAAATAAGTGACATAAATTCAGTAATTTGGTATTTGGTAACACTTTATAATAACTATACTATAGGGATGCCCCGGTTCAGTTCTGATGCAGATTTTGATACTATTGCTTTAAATATCTTCCAATGCCTGATATCAATACCAGTGCAAACAAAAATAAAATAAGACAAAACTGATCCAAATGTGTGACTGTATCTGTTATTTATCCCTCAAGTATTTACAGAACAACATTGTATACATAAAAGTTCAAACGTGGTGAGGCTTCCTGGGCCAAATACAACCAGGAAATAGTCTTATTATATTATTTTATATGTCCAATCAGAATATGAGCTAAACCAATGTCTGATCCAGCAATTTTTTCAGTATCAGCAGACAGTATTAGACCAGTGCATCCCTAAACTATCCCATAATTAGCCTTAATAAAGCATGAGCCAAACTTAATGAACTGTTCTTCATTATGAATTAAGAACGATTCGGGCTTAGTAAAGAACATATAAAGGGGCTATTTCAAATGTATTATTATAAAGTGTTACCGAGTATTGTAATTTGTTTTAGTTCTGTTTCAGTCACCAGATCCAGCTGTTTCTCCCACGTCTTGTAAACGCACTGTGCCTCCTTTGTCCCTGGCGTCGTGCTAATTGCCTGGAGACGATTCAACGGCGGGCACGGCTCCAGCGCAGACCATACGAGGAGCGAGAGATTGTAGTTTGGCCCAAAATGAAGCAGCGGAACTCAAGCAGGAGAAAAAAAGGGAGAAAAGAGAGGAGGAGGTGGGAGCGAGAGCGAGGAATAAGTACAGAAAGGTCTATTAGAAATGTCACTGTGTTCAGATGGGCTACGGCCTCCTACAGTGGACCTCATTATAGGAAGACAGTTAGCGGGCACTGCTAGTCGGTTAGGTTGTTAGCCCTCTCCCAGGCCAGACTGTATAGGACTGAAGTGACATCAGCCCATACAACTCACAGCCAAAAAAAGACGAAAAATGGGACCGAGTTAGCCACGGGAAGCTCAGAGTAGGAACAACTGTGGTTTATAGAGTACATTTTATAATAGTTTTCAGCGTTTAGTATTCAAAAGGATGGATAGAGATTCAAGTGCAAAACATATTAGTCCTGGTCTAGTCCAGCTTTAGTTTTGGTTTAGTCCAAGTATAGTCCTGTTTAAGTCCTGGTGTAGACCAAGTTTACCAATCCAAGACTCTTATTTTTGTGCAAAAATTAGGAAAATTGCACTAGTCATATTGTATATAGTTCAGGTCATGATGATTTTTGTGTGTTTATTAGTATATGGAAGCGTCATTGGAGAAAATAAGTGAGAGATTTACTTACTAATTTAGTCTATTGAAGTGTGTGTGCAGCTTGACAAAATCAGTTATACCTGCCTTCAAAAATAAAACAATAAAAAACAATAATTTAAGTAAAACAAAATTGCAAAGTCCTTTTTAAAAACTATGAAATGAGGATCTTTTTCTAGCAGCAAGCCGTGAACGCCGGAGCTCCACCGGGCGGTGTCGACAAATGTAAAATGTCAGTGTTTTTTAAGGAGGATGTGTGCCTCCCTTCTGCTCACGCCGCCCCCTAGTGTCCAGTTTAAAGAGAGCACACGTTTCCCTCAGAGACACCTCCGCCCCGATCTGTACTCCAGTCCCGAGAAAAGTTCCACTCCAGTGTCCTAGCATGCACTGCACCGCGGGGCTGAGGTGTTGCGGTAGGGGGCGTACGGGGCGTGGTGATTGGTTGATTCGGGGGTGTTTCCATGGTGACGGGGTGTGGTCAGATGCAGGTGGCGGGCTGGGCGGTGGGCTGCTGCTTGCGGTTCCTCAGACCTCCGGACTTCTCCTTGTAGCCCACACACATCTGCTGAGAGACGTCCACCAGCGCGCTCGCCACCGCCAGGCCTGCACAAACAAGACAATCAAATACATAGATAGGTTTGGGATATATTTATATTAAAAACTTTTTTTTTTTTTAAACATCAGGTGTGTTCTTATAAAAAAATAAAGGTGGTATATAGTCACATAGGTGGCTTTTTCCTACTTCCACTGGAATCATTTCACCCCCTCCAGCTAAACTCAGACAAGACAGAAGTCATAGTGTTTGGCCCACAGAAACAATGAGACAGTGTCAGCAGTTACCTCCAGTCTCTCTCTCTAAAACCTTCAAATCAGGCTAGAAATCTTGGGGTAATAATGGACTCAGACTTGAACTTTAACAGTCACATCAAATCAATAACATCTGCAGCCTTTTATCACCTAAAAACATTCAAAATCAAAGGTGGGAGCAGGGATCAAACTACCATCCTCATCTGTAGAAAAATACTGTAACGTCTTAGTTTGGTTGTTTATTTGTCAGAGAGAACGCACAGAAAACACTGGCCTACACTAAAGAGGTCATATGTTTGTGGTTATGGCAAGGGAGACATTTGAGGGTTTCTAATCAATCAATCTAGAACTAAGAATTTACAAAAAGTAAAATAGGTACCCATGGCATCATTGAGAGCCACTCCTATTTTGCAACGTGTCTAATGCAACATTTCTCTCAAGAAGTGTATTACAAAATCCATATATAAGACTGAAAACCACCTAAACCCACAGCAATACTTTTCTCAAGTCCAAGGCAAAATGTTTCTTCGCCGCCTTTGGCTATGGACAGAGTAATTCTGTGTGCCTGTCTATTAATTAAAAGCATTTCATTATTGACGAGCTTTAGTTCAACACATTTACCTGCAGGCTCTCCTCTAATTACCTCTGTCATTTTATCACTTCAAATATGTTTTATGGAGTAGATTAACAGCCACGTCTCATGTCTTGACTTGTTTTGGTCTCAACTTTCACTTTAGTTTAATCAGAGCACACTTTGGTTTTTAAAATTTATAACTCAATTTAGATTTTTGTTCCCACCCACAAGGGATGCAGCAATTCAACTTTTGCACTTCCTATACCAATATTCTGTAGATACCGTATTATTCGGACTATAAGTCAGTTTTTCAGGGTTTGGGTGGTCCTGCAACTTATACTCAGATGTTATATATGAACTTTTTTACACTGACAGCCCATAGACCAAATAGATGAATCCTATATATGAATCAAAAATGAAAAAAAACAAATTACCCGTTTTTTCATTTTGGTTTTAGAGACAAATAATAAAGAAAAGAGTTCTTTTTGCGTTTTCTTATTTTTGGCTCTATATTGAAAAACGAACAAACGAATGATACATGGATTGTTCTCTATTCCATTGTTTTTATTACTATAACTTCTATAACTTGCCTTTCAAGATGAAATGTTGGTTCTTGATCTCTGATTTTATAAAGTAAATTTCCCCCCAAAAAAGTGCAACTTATACATATTTTTTTCTTCTTCATTGTGCATTTTTTGGCTGGTGCGACTTATACTCTGGAGCGATTTATAGTCCGAAAATACGGCACTTTGACTAAGTATCTGCCAGAAAATGTCACTTATATCCTTAAAACACAGTTAAGGTATTACACGAGAGATCCAGTTGTGTTATGTAACTGCTATTTATACTTTAAATCAGTACTGAACAGCTTAGTATGAACATAAGTTCAACATTATGAGACAGTCTAGGCCACCACCAGCCTGTAAATACTCTTATTACATCCAATTAAAGGCCCAACCAGGATACCTGCTTAAATGATATCATGGAACCGATGCTCGATTCAGCGATTCGTCAGTATCGGTGCCGATATTAGATAATATCAGTATCAGTTCATCCCTACCACCCACAATATTCTATAGATAATATCACTAATTATGAAACTGCATGGATAATATAATATAATTAGCATCTGTATCTCTATCTTCCCACACTTTATCATAAGCAAAGTTTTTTTTTTAAATCTATGAAAATACATTAAGTTACAGTGATTCAATTCTGTAGTTTTGTATTTCACATAACTGAGCACACATTAACAGTTATAATAAACTGTATCTCTGTACAGCAGGCGAATCCTTAGAGCTAAAATTAAACCTAAAAAGTGTTGACATTTATAAAGTTGGAAGCTTTACATCAGTAGCTCAACAGCAGCAGGAGCAGGGATCACGCACACACAGGAACCAATCATTAAGTCCCTCCACACTTCATTAACATTTATTAATACTCTGTGAGGCGTGAAATTCCAATAAACTGCATTTATTGCCAATGATGGATGCATTTAGCCCAATCAGAAGAACACAGCCCACGGCAAATAGGAACCTGAGTGGAAATGACTGCTTTATGTCTCAAACAGGCTTTAATATGGCAGCTCTTCAACTCTGTGTTTAGATACAGGCTCAGTTTACGTGTCTACAGTGTGTTACCTGTGTAAATACAGGAATCATAACATCTTGTATGAAATATATGGAATTACAGGCACCAAATCTTGTGAGTAGTCATTTAAAGGCTCTGTGGTATTATTTGCTGCTCTGATCTATGTTATAATGGTAATGGAGTTGTGTTTTGTTTCATTCACACATGTTTAACACACAAAACCTGCATATTTAGGCTGAGTTCTTTTCCCAAACAGAAAACACTCCACCTTTGATGTCATGTGGTAATACAGGAAGTGCTCCACTGTGTTTTTAAACTCCATACATTGTCACAAGAATCATTTCAGCCCTGGAATTCCTATCTCTACCGAACAAAAGGAAAAAAACTAATGCTTCATGACATCACAAGGTGGAACAGAGCATTTTGAACTAACCCAATCTAGTGAGCGATGATTTCATTCCTGTGCCTTTTAGTCTGTAGTGGTTAATTTATTTCTGTAATGGTGGCAGAGCAGTTAGCATTGCATTTGAACGAGGAGATCAAGGCTTTAACCTTGGGTCAATTGGCTGAGTTCCCCCTGAGTGGAGACTGCATTACCCATAACACCGAGGGCCCTTTTTTAAATCCTGTCCAAATACAAGTACGGTATCAGACGTACTAATTTAGACTGTTTGGAAGCTAAGGCAATTTGCACTATGTAACTTTTCTACTGGAGCGTCCAACACTTGCTGCTCTCCATGGAGATAATATTGGTTGGCCTAGAATGTTCCACAGTATGGCATTAAAAGGCACAGGTGATGTCAAAAGGCCAAGTTACAGGTTAGATCTGTAACTGTGGAGAGGTATGTTTTAGTATTGTAAACACGTGTAACTGAATAAATGCAGATATTTTTAATGTTAGGCCATAGATGTAGGACTATATACTGGTCATTGTTGGCCTAGAAAGTCTCAAAATGTTTGAGTTTTTATGTATACAAAGTTATTCTGTGGTTACTTGAGAGATAAAGAGTTACATGACACATTTTATTAGTGTTGTCTTAGGTTATTTTGCATTTTTGAAGTAAATGCCATCTTCAGCCTCTAAAAAAGCTGAATGGATGTATTCCCAATTCATACGCAGCAAAAGACGAGCAGGTGCCAGAACTCCCATCAGAAAATTTACATAAAAATAGAATATAAATGCAGTGTTTGTGTGTGTGTAGTTTTGTACGTGAAGAGTCTGGAGAGAGGTTGCAGGTTGTGGGATTTTTTTGGTCATTTTGTTGTTTTTGTTACGTATAATTTTAAAATGGAAAAAAAACAAAAAAAATAGAATATACAACTACCCCATGGATACATTTTACTGGCTACCAATTGTGCATAGAAGTGCTTATAACTCACAAACGCCACACTTCAGCGCCCTCACATCCTAAAAAGAGATGACGTGAAACCAGATGAGTGAATAAGATGTGTTTTTATCCAGAGATGTGTGTGGTAATTAACAGGCTCACTGTGTCCCCCCGGTGTGGGACTGTCACTGTGGGGGGCTAAGAGCATATGAAACACCAGACACAGACTTGATGTGGATTCTAAAAGAGGAATGTGAAACTCTGAGACAAGAGCTGCTCGGTCATGACTGCTTTGGAGAAAAACATAAGGGGAGAAGATGAGAGATGAATGGGAATTTCAAACAGCCAGTGACAGAGCCGCGCATGAAACGAGTTATGGTTTGAATACTCAATGGTGGAGCTGTCTGTGAGGGGAAATAAAAAGGTAGAAAAGCAGATGGAGGAAAAAATGACAGAAATCTTCAGTGAGGAAAAGTGCGAGGAGATCCAAAGAATAGCAACAAGAGATAAAGACAAGACGGATGAACAAAGCATCAAGCATGAACACTGTGGTTTCTGACACAATATGACAAAAGGAAAGAGCTTATGCATTTGTTTTACATGAATATATAAGAACTCAAACTTACGCATTGGCTTTTATATAAATGTGTATAATAACTTATCTGTCCAGTATCTGTTAGTATCAATCAGCAAACACAACTGTGCAAAACTACAACACATAGGATGTATTGGAAAAGTATTTTTAGAATTTTTTTTTTTTTATACAAATAATTCTTCCTTGCAAATACTGTAACTGGATTTTTTTTTTAAACCTGTAAAAAGTAGTGTTTAAATGGGAGTAAAGATGAGGGAAAGACATTCAGCAAACTGGTGGAAATGGCACAGCATGTAAATGGAGCTTTTTGAATTTTAAGCCATGTAATAATGTTGTTACTTGCAGTTGTGTTTTATTTCATTCACACATGTTTGAGTAACCATTTATTACTAGTCTGTCTATATCTCAAAATGCTCTGTTCCACCTTGTGATGTTATGAAGTGGTAGTTTTCAAGTTAACAGCTACGTTTTACCTTCAATTCAGTAGAGATTGGCAAATCCAGGGTTGAAATTATCCAAATGATTCTAGTGAAGGTACACAGAGTTCATAAAGCACTTCCTGTATTACCACATGACATCACAAAATGAAAAAATGTGAAGAACTCAGCCTAAATAATGCAGGATTTGTGTGTTAAACATGTGTGAATAAAACAAAACACAACTGTAGGTGTGTTTTTAATGAGGATACAACATTATAACAGGTCAGAATATGGGCCCCGTCAATAAAACTCCCCACTATGAGACCCCAATAAGATGTATTAAACATTTAAGTCTATTGTGCCCAAAAAATCTCTTCCTCTCTTCTTCTCACTTTGTTCTCATTACTTCCTTACCCGACTGTCCTGGAGGAGGGATGCCGCCGGTGCCTCTGGGTAACCTCACAAATATGGAGAGCACCGCCGCCTTGTTTCCAAAGCAGGGCTCCAGTGCGATGGGTTTTGGGACAGACTGCAAGAGACAGAAAAGTACAAACATAAAAATATTAGACATCTAAAGCCTGCTAAATCCAACACAACACATAACATTTTCAAAGCACGGATAGAGAGGGTTTTACTGGTGCTGTTTTGGTTTGTGTCAGCAACATGCACACACCAGCAAAATGAAAAAGCTCAACAAATACTGATCTATGGCCGCAAATTGGATCCCTGTTTCGAAATCCCACTGCGACCAATTTCACAACAATACAACCTGGCTCGAGCTGGATATCAAGTGGCTACGACACCTGTATAATACCTGTGCTTTGTGTTTATCAGCTCTCATCCATATGTGCGCAGGAGCAGCCTGTAAACAGTGGCCTCTTGCAAAATTCATGTCTCTCCCTTCCATCGTCACAGATACGGACAACACCACTGTGCCGCATACTGATGGCTTCATATCTCTCCATCCAGATGCATTGGAGATTCAGAGGAAAGTGGGACATGGTTGGATCTCGCACAGCTCCATCCTTAAACTAAACATGAGGAGCACTTGTGGAGGGGCGCTGACTGAGAAATGGCGATCCTGGGCAGAGCAGAGAGCGAGCTCGCCCTGTGCAGCCTGAACGTGTCATCGGATCTGATCACTCAAAACAGATTCAAGGCATGGGGCAATCTTTATTTGGTACGGTACTTTTGGAGCAATATAGTTGAGAGATTACACTGTCAACTATGGCTCAATATGACAAACTATTTGATACGGCAATGCTTTTCTACTCACAGCTGAGTCTCTTCTTCAATTCGGCAAAAGTAGAGGTAGATTTTCATTACTTATCTTTTTTTTTAACCTTTATTTAACCAGGAAAGTCCCATTGAGATTACTAATCTCTTTTTCAAGTCCTGCCATGTACACATCACTTTCATACTGTGTGGGTGAAGTGTCTTGCCTAAGGACACTATGACAGTTTTTTTTACCAATGGCACTGTTTTTTACCACTGGCCCTCATTGGTTTTCAACAAACCACATAATGTCTCATTATCTCTATGCAAACTACAACTATTCTTTAAGCAATGGAAGCACATGGGAGTGAATAAATGGAGTATTCTGAAACAATCCAGGCATAGCAATAACATGTCAAAGGAGATAACCAGGACCGCTCACCAGAAAAGTTATTAAAGTGACACAGTGCACCTTTAATAGACTTAGTTATGCGCAGTAGCCAAGCACAAGTACAAGTCCAAACTCACCACGCCATGACTAATGAGAAACCCTGTACAATGAGTGAGATTAAAAGTTTTGCCCCTACAAGCCCCACCTCTGTGTGATGTTAATGTGAGGAGTAACCAGAGTAACCGGGCCTGAGGGCAGAGTAGAGTCCAGGCTTTGAGTCCTCTCTGGGCCTGAAAGTGGGCCACAGCACTTTGTGTAGAACTACAAGTGCACACTGTGGTCTAGGCTCTTTGTAGTCATTGCTGCGCTGGTTACCTCTTAACACAAATCTAAATACTGTACAAACGAACAATACTCAAGTTTCAAGTGCATCAAAACTCAAACAAATGCAATGGGGATCCAATTTAAATATAATATGTCACCTCTTATCCAATTATTTTCGGTTCCAACGCAAACAATCTAAATGCAAATTCCACACACATTAATGCCATCTGCTCCGGGAAGCAAACCCAGGACCTTATGGTGAGGCGTGAGCACTAACCACTCAGACACACTTGATAATAAAGTTAAGGCTGAGCAGCCAAAAAGTTATGCTGTTAGAAGTAAAGGTTCCAAGTTCCAAGAAGAATATATTAAAAAAGTTGAAATCAACCAGTTTTAACCAAGTGACCAGACATGTGAAATGTACAAAAGTTCAGTAAAATTTTAAAATATTTTCACTCAAATACTGGTGCAACTCTTCAAGTTAGTCCAGTCCATTCAGTTCCCATTGCACTGGCTTATGCTCCCCAGAGTCCAGCCTACACTCCCTTGAGTCTACCACAAAAATAACTGCCAGTATGCACATACACCCTCACTGCTGCTTGTCCCTCATAGTGAATCTACACAGGAGGAGGAGGCTCTAATCATATTCAGGCTTTGACCCATTTTAGGCATTTATTCTGCGCTCCTCTGTCTCTCCCAGGCTTACCTTTTCACAGGCAGGATAGAGAGAGGAGTCTGGGGAGGTGCTACAGAGATCTGGGCCTGAGGGTGTGTGAAAACCTGTGCATTCTCGGCTTGTCTCGACACAAGAGCACCAGCTGTTTGTTTACATCTGCACAAATAAGTGTTTTAGAGCTCCGCAGAAGCACATGTCTCTAACACGTGGAGGTGACAGGCGACCATGTTGGAATTTTGTTACAGTTCCCTATAGGTGCTCAGGTTTAGGTGTCAGCTTCTTGGTAATTTCAAAACTTTCAGGATTATTTCACCATTCAGAAAGTATAATATATTGTTTGGAATTGTAAATTCTTACAGCAAAAGTCCTACTTTCTCATTATTCTGAAATCCATGGCTAGAGAGAATAATTGAAGGATGAAAATTACAAATGAACAAAATAATTAAACAAATACCGTACTTTCCGGACTATAAAGCGCAACTCTTTATAAGCCGCATCCACTCTATTTTGAATAAAAAAAAAAAAAAAAGTATATACAAGCCGCAACCGGGCTATAAGCCGCTGATATCCATGTTGAAAAATGAGATATTTACTGCATATACAGAACGATTTTGTACTGTAAATGTACATTTATGTACCTGAACAGATTCTTTCGAACAGTGCCTTTTAACACGGCAGCAACTGTGCTGATTAAAACAGGTCAAAAACAGAAAAGAACTGGTAACTGATTACCTTCATTTCTCATGTGCAGTGAAACCACAAGTCACTTTAATCATCATCATGCAACAGCATGGTAGAGGTCTGCACGGGACAGAATTTTCAGTCCCCCTCCCACCCGCTCCCGCATTCTTCAGTACCGCTCCTGCCCGCTCTCGCATCGTGCGGTCGCGCTCACGCCCGCAATAAGATTTCAGAATATGCCCTGTGCCGCACTGTTTTGTGTTGGGTCCCGCGGGTGCAGGGCTCTACAGCACGGTTTCCTTCCTGGAGCAAGATCGATGCCTTCAACTTAAAACTTGCATCATACAAACTCCTTCGTGTGCTTTTCATAATGAAGGGGTGAGGATTTGAAAATAATAACCAGTTAGTAATTTGTCGTGCGTGTTATATCTGCTAAATAAAAAGTAGCGTATTCTTCTTTGCATTAATTTTCTATCTTGTTTATGAATTTCCGGTTAGAGTGCCTCTAGCGGTGGAAGAAAAATCCACAGATTAGCCGCACCTTTGTAAAAGCCGCATGGTTCAAAGCCTGAGAAAAAAGTAGCGGCTTATAGTCCAGAAAATACGGTACTTAAATAAAAAGCACTTCTATCACTGTCATTTTCTGACCTATGTTATGTTTGTTGGAGTTGTGTTTTGTGTTGTTTCATTCACATATTTAACACACAGAACCTGCATATTGAGGCTGAGCTTTCAAACAAAAAACTGTTCCACCTTATGATGTCATGTGATAATACAAGAGCTGCTCCACTGTGTTTTTAAACTCCATGCAATTTGACTAGAATCATTTGGATAATTTCAGCTCTGGAAATGCCAATCTCTACTGAAAGAAATGTAAAAGGTATCTGACCTTAACTTGAAAACTACCAGTTCGTGACATCAGAAGGTGGAGCTGAGCATTTTACACTTTGGAGTAAACAGACAAATAATGAGGGGTTACTCAAATGTGTGAATGAAACAAAACATAACTCCAGATGCGTGTGTGAGGAGGTAACAACACTGCAACATGACTTAAAACTCACAATTACAATTCAGTTTGTCAATTTGAGTCAATTTGTGTAATACAGCACCTAGAAAGAGAAAAAATAAGAAAAAAATATCAATAGAGTACTTATAGAAAGGCACTAAAGCCCATCTTGCAGTTGTATGGGCTGGATAATTTAAGACCATATACGCAAACCCCATTAACTTACAGTTCAATTAAAATTTTATAGCTAATGCAGCAAGTTTACTATTTTTAGTTTATCCTATTTAACTGGGACAGCCTCTCCCACTACAAGTACTACATCAAATTTAACTCTTGTGTCCTTGACCCATTACTCACAAATATTTTAAAATTTGAAATACGCTTTCGCTCTTTTTTTTTTTCACCTTTCCCGACTAAAAACAGTCCTGTCTTTTTGGGTCAGACACATTTCTTTGCACATAGTCTCGCAGTGGTCCTCATCGGAGCAGTAGGACGACTAACCATGTTTAATCCATCATGAGTATGTGGAGCATTGTCAGACACTGTCGCAGAGAGGATCTATGTCGGGGTCAAGAGCACGAGGCCTTGAGAAAAACATGACTTCGAGCAGGACTGCACTGCGCTAGAGCAACACGAAGCAAGAGGCATTTCAAACTTCACCATAAAAGAGCGTTTTGAGGATTCATTTTACATGGTCTGTGAGTGGCAATGAGATAGAAACAAGACAATAGCCACTAATATTAAAAAGACTGCATTCAGTGTTTTTCTGATTGCTCCTTTTCCTTTTTTATGGTACGTTGTTTGAGAGTACTTTGCCCCGTACTTCAGTATTTGATAAGGCTCATTCTCAGTAAGTACTGTACCTGTATGTGATACTATGGATACTTAAAGGTCCTATATTATGTGAAATTATGTTTTGTTTCATTCACACATGTTTGAGTAATCTTGTATTATTAGTCTGTCTACATCTCCAAAGTTCAAAATGCTCTCTTCCACCTTGTGATGTCATTTAGTGTTAGTTTAGCTTTTGTTTGGTAGAGATGAGGAATTCCAGGGGTGAAATTGAAATGGTGAGTGTGTGTAGGTGTACAGTTTAAAAATACATGGGAGCACTTCCTACCACATGACATCACAAGGTGGAACTGACTGTTTTCTGTTTGAGAGAAGTTAAATTAAACAAAACTCAACTCCAGGTATATTTTTGATGAGGAAACAGCAGCAGAGATCAGAAAATAGAGTAAAGCATGAACACACAGTACTATCAGTATTAATCTATTTACGTATGTACTATCTTTCTACGATTATAAGCCACCTTATCTAATCAAGAAGTAAGTATTTGTGATCAAAAGTCTTAATAAGTGCAGAAAAGGAAAGACAACTCCGCAGAAGTTTAAAACAAAACTTATAATATCGTTAAATAAGACTGATGCGCGGTTTATTTAAATAGCGTTTTGGTCGAGTTCAGCCACAGATAAATAGGCTTGAATTAGGAAGATTCTCACAATGTTTGGATAGTAGACAGCTTTTAAACTTTGACTCGTAAAAACACGAGAAATAGTATGGTATTACAGCAGGCCAATTCAGTTAGACAGGAGGGGTCAAAGTCTTATTTACGTTCCCACTATTTTCTTCTTGCTTTACAATTAAGATAAGTTTGTCTCAAAAGAATTCAAAGTACTTAGACAAAGGTTTATACAAACACAACCTTACAAACTGTGGTGGATGAAGTCCTCAGTTTTTGTCGTGTAAAAGATAGAAGACAGATACAGGATCAAAAAGTTACTCAAGTAAAAGTAAAAATATTACATGTACAAAAAAGTATTAAAGTACTTGTTTAAAAATATATTAAGAGTAAAAAGTAGTTTTTTAAAAAGTATTTTGTTGATATTTTTACAATTAAAGGATGAAATGTAGTGATTTTGATAAAGAACTTAGCTGATTTTACGTGATTCAATTGATTTTGGTATTTGGTTTGTTCAAAGTCGGGATGAAAACTCAAATTAAATGTGATAAAAAATAAACTCAACCATTTCAGCAAGTCTCACACCATAAAGAAAAGTACTTTTTACTTTTCAGTCCAGATCTAAAATGTAGTGGAGTAGCAAGTACAGATACACGTTTTCAAATGTAGTGAAGTAAAAGTAAAGAGCATCTACTGTAAAATGTACTTAAGTAAAGCTGAGATATCGAAACGTTGTATTTAAAGGTGCATTGTGTAACTTTTCTTATAGAGGGTCCGTCAAATGCTTTTCTTCGTGTAAATGATGTTGCGTTGTTTGAAATGTTTCACAATATAATTAAATCTTTCTATCTTCATTGAGATCGAACCAGACTAAGTTACAGGTCAGATCTGTGGAGAGGCGACCCCGCTCAGTCAGAATGCCTGTTTTTCTAGGTATTTTTCAGCAATAAAGTCACATGTAATTCAGCAAGTATAAGGTAGATCTGTTTAATGTCATACTGTGGAACATTCTAAGCAGAAGCAATGAGATAAGCAGGTGATGGACCCTGAACCAAAAAGTTACACAGTGCACCTTAGTATTTTATGTTTACTTTTGTATTTCATTACCTTCCACCACTGCTTAAGTACTTTAAAAACAAATAGTTTTCCATATTCTAAGTGCCCCTGTGTATTACCTGATCTATTTAAATTACTCTGACAATTTAATAGCATTTAATTATAGCGCTGAAATAGTTATTAGTATAAACAAACATGTCAGTGGAGGAGACTGGCAGCTCTTAGCAGGCAGTCATTACATATTGTCTTTAAAGATGGAGGAAGTGGAAAATATAAGGTTTGTATTATAAGAAACAGCAGCTGTTGTATTTGTGCACAGTTACAGGCTGATTTTATATGACAAAGAATAAATACAAAGAGATGTGTGACTGAGGGTGTGACTAACTGACTTTACATTACAATAGGAAGTGGGTCTGACTTATGAGAGCACTTCTATACATCTACAGCTAAATAAAATATGGCAAGTTAACCATCTTTATTGGTTAGAGTAACTTATTGAAGCTGTAGTTCAATTTCAAACTGCAAAAAGAGGAACTGAGGCTATCCAGCTCCTCCAGTGTGAATGAGCTCCTCACCCCAGCTCTAAGAAAGTGCCCGGCCACTCTGCGGAGGAAACTCATTTTGCCACTTATATCCACAATCTTGTCCTTTCGGTCATTACCCAAAGCTCATGACCATAGGTGAGGGTAGGAACATAGACTGAGTGGTAAATCGAGAGATTTGCCCTTCGGCTCAGCTCCCTCTTCACCACAACGGTCCGATACAGCGACCACATCACTGCCGACGCTGCACCGATCCGCCTGTCAATCTCACGCTCCATCCTCCCCTCACTCGTGAACAAGACCCCGAGATACTTGAACTCCTCCACTTGAGGCAGAGACTCCCCAGCCACCCGGAGAGGGAAATCCACCTTTTTCCAGTCAAGAACCATGACCTCCGATTTGGAGGAGCTGATCTTCATCCCAGCCGCTTCAGTCGGCTGCAAACCGCCCCAGTGCTGCAGGTCCTGGTTTGATGAAGCCAACAGGACAACATCATCTGCAAACAGCAGAAATGAGGTCCTGTGATCTCCAAACCGGACCCCCTCTGGCCCCTGGCTGCGTCTAGAAATTCTGTTCATAAATACAATGAACAGAATCACTGACAAAGCGCAGCCCTGGCGGAGTCCAACATGCACCATATAGTAATTAGGTCTAGATAAGATAGTGAAGCAAGGAGGGAGCGCCAAAACAGAAAAGTGTGATACTTATGGCTAGGAATAAACTGGCCAATATAAAAAAGTAGTATCTTGATTTTTTTCTCTCAATCACAATATTCAGAAAATATTAACTGTGCATCAGGAATGTGTTTAAAATAAAGTATTTTGTTAAAAGGTGCCTGCTTCAGTGTCTTCATTGACGTTCAAGTATTGCACAAAATGTGAATAAACAATAAAACCAACAACAAAAGAGCAGAAATATCACTTTATCCACTTAATAGTTTTATTTATACTCCAAATCCAATTTTTCATATCTCCAGAACAATAATGATATTATTCATTTTAAATATATATATTCCACTGCTTCAATCAATGAAATACACAATAATGAGACACACAAAGCTCTGCTTTTACAATATGGGCCTACACTTTGGAGGAAAAACAAAACTGACTAATTTACAAGAATAACACTGAGTAATCAACCTTAATTGCTCTACTAAAGGCCACCACACACTACAGGAGTATTTGCCCGGTTTGGCACCTCAGACACTAAAATACCTTTGGTCTAGTTTTGCATTTCTGTCCTTATCCTTTAAAATGATGCATGTTAGTAAACCAATACTGGCTAAACTTATATTACAAAATCAGATATCATTCTTTTCTACTTTATCTCCAATAGTCAAATTTCATTATAGTCAGCTGTCAGTAGGCTGTGTAAGTGAAGTGTACTTGCTTTGAAAGCAACAGCAGACGAGACTACATCTTCCAATTACAGCCTTTTCTGGAAGAAGATGAAATGTTAAAACTTGTGAAGATGCAACTAAACATATGATAACTGAAGTAAAACCTTGTGGGAACCTGTGAAAAATGTTATCAACTTTAATCCTATGAACTCACCAGAGAGAGGTGTGACTGAAGCACTTTAACAGCACCTAATTAAAAGCCCTGTACCTGATTTTTCCCTGTGTGTTTCAGCAGAATATGTCTTGCCCCAGTGCAGATATATCATATAAGCAGCTCTAGAGGTCAAAAGATGTGTGCTGTGTGCTGTCTACATCTAATTATAAAACTGTCCAATAATCAGGACGCGCCCTTTGCATATTAGTTGTTGTTAGCTTTATTTTCATGACCTGGTCTCTGAGGTGTCTAATTAGGATATTCAGAATACCTAAGGCATAAGTGAGGAATAACTTTTGGACTGCTGCAAAATATTTAAAATAGTAAGTTCTGTTCTTCACATGTTTAAAGGGCCCATGTTACGCTATTCTCTGATCTATGTTATAATGTTGTTTCCTTATCACAAACAGACCCGGAGTGTGTTTTGTTTCATTCACACATGTTTAACACACAAACCCTACAAACTTAGACTTCTTCAAGTTCTTCTCCACACTTTGTTCCACCGTGTGATGTCATGTGGTAATACAGGAAGTGCTCCACTGTATTTTTGAACTCAATACACCTTCACTAAAAGCATTTGGATAATTTCTTTGCTTTTTCTTGTCTTGTGTTTTGTACTATATGCCTTTTGCCCTATTTACCATTTATTTTCCATTATTTATTATGCATGGGTTAATGA